>OZ026573.1:4005000-5205000 GCA_964020215.1 Aurelia sp. 3 sensu Dawson et al. (2005) | reverse complement strand
TTGAGATCTCATATTCTGGAGCTCTTCTTCCAAAATTAATTAACTCTACACGTCCAGCATCACGAATGTAAGAAACACTTTAGAAACTTTGCTGGTAAAAGTGCAGTGCCGTAAAACTTAAGAAACTCAGCCGCGGAACCTAGTTTCTTATAAGGTAGTGAGTGTAATTGAATGCTATCTTGAAGTTGTATATAACTTTAGAAACTGATCAAGGTTGAATTTATAGATGACAGCGATTCACTAGAGTTGAAAGGAAAAGTGGGAAAAGTATCATCTCTATGAATGTAGAAGCATTGAAAGACCAGCAAGGTCATTCTCCACGGTTAAGAGTTTCATTTGACCCAGGTGAACGAGATGTACTTCGATGTCAAGTACTGCTTGCACACATCATCAGTTTGGTGTGGCTTGGCGCCCTGTGGCTATGACGTCATATCTACAAATTGGATTGGATGAGATCGGATGTGGAAGTAAATGCGCCTGCTGGATCCATTTTTTGGAGATTCCGTTGTTAAGGATTTAAGTTATAAGGCTAAGCTTCTTACAAGTATAGCAGATGATCAGTATTATTGAAGAAGGGCAAAAATAAACAAACAGCTGATTGCAGTAGACCCTGATCAGATAGTTAAGGAGCCATTGTCACCCAGGGTCCTTTGCAGGCATGCTGCAATTTGAGACTGTCTGGAAATCAAATTTGGCCTAAATGGAAGCTAGTACAGAATGTGAACTCATAGAAAATTTCACCCGCAGTGCCCGGGGGGGGGGGCAGTATTCCCTAACTTTCAAATACGAGGGAGTCCATGCTACTAGTTCTTTGCTAGATCCCAAATATTGAGTGTAACATTTTGGAGACCACAAATATTATCAATTTCTGGGGCCCATTGTGCAGAACGAAATTTGTTGAATGGGTCACTGCACTTTACGCGGTGAGTGGCCGAGTGGCTTAAACAGTTTTCGTCAGTTAACTGAAGTTAAGCTCGGTCGAGTGAGGTCATCGCAGTATCTTGCTTTAACTTTTTTTTCAACTTTCGATTGATAAAAAAGCCGCTACTACTGTGGAGCCCAATCCTGTATTTAGGCAAAATTTGATTTTCAGATGATCTGAAATTGCAGTTTGTCCGCAAAGGACCCTGGGTGACAATAACTCTTTAAAGGAAATTTTCAATATTATTCATATCAGACCTCTACGTAGTTTGTAAGTCAGATGTATGACCGTATCTAGCATATCTTATCCATTTGGGTAATCAAGTTCGTGAACTAGAAAACGTTACCAGATAAAAGGCGCTCAAAGGGATATCGGAAACTTTTATCTTACGAATGGTCTGGTAAAGCGATCAGTTCCATATTAAGGATGTTTTTACTCTGCGCTATGCTTTGAAAGAACCTGAACAAGGAAGATTTATCCTGTCTTTTGCCAACATCCAGATATCAAAACTCTTAGCAGCCGAGGTCAAAGGCTTTTTAAAAATTTGCAGTTCCTTTTGCTTTCGCGGTAAATTTTTGTTGCGTCTAATAATGACAGAGTTTGCTTTAGGCTGATTTATGGTGCTTGGACACTTAAAAACTGTGGACTATCTCAGTCCCCCTGCCTTCTTTCTTATTGAATTGAATAGCACTCTGCTTCTTACTATTATATTATCATTTCGTCAAGGAGCGAAGTTACGATGATTGTTATAAATCTACAGAATAACCTCTCCGCCGCCAAGCGTCAAAATATATTCCACATTGAGGACTTGTCACAGCTTTTTGACGTTAGCTACTCAGGAAGCATGCGATTATGTTGATCAAAGTCGATAACTACGACTAATGTAGTACGTCATTTTACAGTTTTCTTCCTTGTGGTGCAACCAGCCGTGGGAAACTGTTGCTCTCTTGGCATGAGTGATGTCGTTTAACTAACTTTATAAGATTTGAGTCCAAATGCAATTAACTAACTGACGTTTCACGTCACTTCACTTCTACAGCCCTTTCTCTAACTCGCCATAAACCCCTCTTAGCTAGTGATCTTTGTTGAATCACTTTTCAATGATGCACGATCACTCTTGTTTCATCCATTTTGAAATGCCATCATTGAACTGCCTCTTTCTCACAAGCTATTATGTGTGTCATTCAGTGCCTGCTTTGTTGTTGGCCTGAACCTTTACCACATTGTTATCTACAAATTCTGTAAATAGTGGCCACAGTGAATACTCCCGCTTTTTTTCACGGAATTCGTAACAGCACTTGTCGCCTCACAAACGGCGAATTTAAAACTAGTACACAGTCTCTATTCTTGGTTCTACCATCTCCACATCTCCTCTGACTGGCCGTTTACGAATTATTGGTGCAGGTGTAGGAACATAGAGTTGGGAAAATAATACATTTTCAGACGCATAATTAAGATACAATGGGAAATTGTGGAGGCAAGTAATCTTGGGCCAAATTTTCAGTTTACCCCCAACAATTAGTTTGCCACGAATTCAAACGCCTGCTGCTCATGCACCAAGCCTAGAATTACAAATTGCTGCGACAGATATTAGGTTTCATGCATTTAGTTTTGATAAAACCTGCTATCTGTTGGTAATCTATTATCATTACTTGCAGCACAGGTCCGTTAGCTACCCAGGTTTCAATGCATGTTATGGAAAATTGTTCATTTACATTTGCACCTTGATACCCTGGGTACCAGAGCCTAAAAATAATGAAAGAAGAAAGAAAAATGAGGCTCAAGAACCATCGAAACATAGCCTCCTTCTGAGCTTCATTTCGCAACCAATTAGGAGCCAGGGGGCAGGAGCCACTTTTCTTTCTTTTATTTTTTTGAGGCTGTGGTTCCCAGGGTAGCACCTTGACATATCGAGCGTATTGATCACTTGAAGGTGTTGTGGCGCAGGAGTGCAATTCTCTGATTTTGAAGCCAGAAGAGTCAGGCGGAGTGGGTTCGATACCTGGTAGGACCCCATCACTTGAGCGTCATGACAAGGGGTCGCGGACTCGATTAGGTCTGCCCTTTTTCTGCGATCCTAGCGCTTGGCGCTGAAAAACGCAACTTTACTTCACCTTCACTTTATTTCATCTTGTCGGACTCTGGAAAGTCAACCAACCAAAGCAACCAAAAGGAATTGTGTCCTTGGCTCATTGTACTAAAACAAATTCTGAAATTCTTTCATTCAATCCTGAATAGATTTTCTTGCTGTACATCTTGTGAATATTTTTGGCACGATGCTGAATTAAGATGATAGAGCTTGACGTGTTTTATTCTACTATTTCATGGAAATCTTCCAATTTTTAAAGCTTTAGGAACGTGATGTGCATTTTGGGGTTTTTAAGTCTTACAAGCATGATATTTAAATGACAACATGAATTAAGACATGCGTAAGGAAATAACCAACGTTTGTAATCTAATACTTTGCGAATGGCAAGGATGTTTTGTGTCATTAAAATGGATTACCTGCTAGCGGCAAATACGCCACAAAAACAGCATAGGGGAATCACAAGTCTTCAAATCAAGGGTGTTAGGACACGAATGTTTTGATTGATTATTTGTTTACTTTGTTTTGATCCCTGTGTCTTGTTTTGTTGTCGTGTTTTCTGTTTTGCTTCGTTTTCAACTGAGCGTGCTAGGCCCAACCGCTCTCCAAGTTGTTCGAATACAGCTCCCTCGTATTTCTGTGTCTTAGTGCGCCCTCGCACAAGATAGGTTTTAAAACCGAAAAGCCACAACAGGAAAATCAAGATTGTTTTTATCGCTTCAGTTGAGGGACTTATGTCCTTACGCTTCAATACAGGGACTAATTAGGCCAAGTCCGCCGTGTTCACGGCGCGACCAATCAGATCACTACTTTCTTTATTTGGTCAACCCACGTGCCTATTTTTAGCGTTTGATTGGCTCATTAGTTCAAAGTTCGACTTCTCGAAGCGAAGCGACGCTCGAAATGACCTTCGAAAGGACGTTCGAATTTTCTTTCGACGTTCGTAGGATGGTACCCTGGGTACCAGACTCTCCCAAAAAAGAAATTTCTTTTTTGGGAGAGTCTGGTACCCAGGGTAGTAGGATGGAAGATGTTCTAAGTTTCTTCTGATTTTCGTGAGATTTTAGTCCCTGTTTAGAATCCGATTGGTTGTGAGTCCTTTGTATGGGTGAAATGAAAACATCAGATTATAAATATTGAACGAATACAAGGAATCACGTCGTCAGTCTAGCCTGAGATCAGGCTCGTTTCCTTTCACTTTTTGGATTTCAGGCTACTTTAGACTTGACACATAAATCGAATATGTCAAAATGCAGGCAAGGGGAGGTATGGCAATCCATTATTTATGTCAATTTTTTTTATTCATTTAAAAAACAACAAGATATAAAAAACAACAAGATTAATTAGCTACGTGCCATCCATAGTGGGAAAGGACTTATAGTCAGCGAGTCCCCACTATGTATGACACTTACAATTTACTATAAACTATTCTAATCACGGCCGTAGGAGAGGGACACCCCAGGAGCAAACATTTCGCCGCCATTGTGTTCGGCGCTTGAAATTAACGAGCAACCTCGTATATCAATCTCGTCCCCAGAATGAATTCACTGGGTTTATATCCAAGTTTTAAAGGAATTTTATCAAAGAACACATTGCATATTGGTTAAAATCTCCTCGCCGCCATATTCAACTGCTAGTGCAGTAAGCACTCTTCGAAGTTGCAACATTCTCGTACGAGAGTATCTCTTTGCATTTGCAAACATATCTAATCATATCAGAAACCGCTGACCACATCTCAAAGAGTGACCTCTTGCATGACATAAACAACTAAATTTCAAACAAGATAAAGTAAACCAATTTTTGCAATTAAAAATCAATTTTTCTGCTGAAAGTAGAATCAAAGTCGGGACAAAGATAAATTCGTTATTTTTAACAGGATTATGTCAAATGTAAACTTCAAAGTTCTTAAATACTCGACACAGTTTTGATAAATGTTTTAGATTAAACGAGATCCTAATCACTTAGATCAATGAAAGTTGTACATACAATAACCCACTGTTGTGTCGTTAGGGCATGGGTTTTAGAACTCATTTGTTAGTTCTCACATTTAAATACGAGAGTAAATGGCGCGTGGACTCCGTGAGACACCAGAAGGTTATCTTTGATTTGAGTTGTCTCGGTGCAATCCAGGTACTCTTGGTAAAGCAACGAGGGCTGCTTTCTCTGAACAGTCGAGCTGTTTGTAAAACTGAGCCTTTCTCTTAACTCGAGTGAGTTGTCCCCCTGTGAAGAGCATCTGCTCCCCAGATATCAAGGCAATAATCCGGGGGGGCGGGGGTACACTTGATGGCCTAGCAAGGAGTCCAGGTTCCAGGGTCCAGTTTATTTGAGGGTCTTACTGAATGGCTACTGAATGGCCCTTTTCCCAAGCCCTTACTACCAATTAGGGATAGTCCAAGAGCCAGGGCCAGTTATAGGATTTCAACTCAGCATGCTCCTCCGCATGCCAAATCGGTCGTTGCAGCAAAGATCCAAAATTAATTTAGAAGTTTTCTTCCTTTGCTCCCGCAGTTTTTACAATAGAAATCACAAGAAACTGCAGAAAATTTTCACTAATAGATGCTACCAAATGTCTGTATGTTAGGTCCATGAACTACCGTTGGGGGTTTTTTGCAAAGAGATACTACCATTTTGAGGGTATTTTTTTAAAACTTTTGCTTTGGCCGTCTTAAATAGACTGATGCCTTTTCGTCCCTTGTTTCCCTGCGCTCCTTGGTCAAGAGGGACTAATATCATTACTCTTAAATAGTGGGCCCACTTTAGGCCCGCGTAGGGTGGTTCCGTATTCACCAATCAAATCGCTAGAATTCAGTTTTTAACCAATCAGGGGCCGCTATTCAGAATGTTGTTGTTGTTGCTCTTAAAGAACGGTTGAAGAAGCCTGGAGTTCTCGCAGCTTCGATGGATCTATTTTGCTTCCACGAGAAAGATTACTGTCTGAAAGGTATGCATTTTGCGTTTCGTGCGTCAAGACAACATCATTCTTTGTACTAAAAGTTTCCTTTTCAATGTTCGAGCTATTTAAACCAGATTTTGAAGAGATTTTGTTGAGTGTACGAGAACTCCCACCTCGTTAGGCCATTTTGAAAAAGTGGGCCCATTATATAAGCGTAATATCATGAGTCCCTATTGACCAAGTGATATCAGCAAATCAAAGAACGCAGGGAAACAAGGGACGAAAAGGCATAAGTCTACGTCTTAAATTTTTGCTTTGGCCCAATGGTAATACTTCCAGAGGAACTAATAGTAGCAAGCATATCATTCAACAGTGGATATCTTCAAACATGTTTTAAATTGATCTGACTGAGTACCGAACAGTGTTATTTTGCCTTTCATGATAGCCACAGCATACTGATCTTTTGATGCCCAACCTTTCGATCACAATGTATCATTTGGAAACTTTGACTGAAGATTAGAATAAATCCATGTCGTATTTGTAATTTTTTGTTAAACCTTAATCCCATTTTTTAGTTGATTTTTTGTCTGAACTTTCTTTATTGTTAATCTATAAACCACTGTTTTATAAAATACTCATGTTTTAATCCAAAGCCTGTTTAAACTACCCGTAGGCCTAACTTTCAGACTGAGGCAAAAACAAAAGGCCCGATTATCAATGAAGAATTTCAACACTTTTAACTGCGTAGAACACCGATTATTTGCTCTTTTTGAGAGCATTTACTCTAGCAACGTGGAGGAACTAGAGCGTTTGACCACAGGGTACAGTGAAGATTATAATTACAGGAAATTCTTCGCTGCCCTGGCGGACAGGATTTTGAATACCACCTCCGTTTGATACATGCTGATTTAGTTCTTACATAGAACGCAAAGAATTTAGTTGTGATCGAAATCGGAGCAGTGTTTCGAGAGAGGGGGAAAAGTGTTTCGAAGTTGATGCGTATTAAACCGCAAATGTTTGTTGTTCGAGAAGTTGCAACGAACTGAACAATTTCCAAGACATCAAGAGCACAACACCTTGGCTATCATGGATGACATTGATGGTAAAATATTGCCTGAAATCGTCTTTTTATGTGACTGAATTTTATGAGCATTCTCACCTGTTTATTCTAAGTGCATTTGTTTTAGGGTTTCCTCGTACAGCGAGATTTTACAGCCATTGCCATGAGGAAGAAGGTAGATTTTACTCAGCAAAGAGTCAAGATTTGCTGATGAAGTGATAGAAAGAAGTTTTGTTGGAGTTGAAAGATTCGAGATAGTTTCGTTGACAGATTTGCAAAATTTTGAAGATGCTTAGTTCGAAACTTTCAGCAAAATTTCATCTTCGATTATAAATTAAAGTCTTTCTAAATTTATATCTGTTAGAATTATGAATCATGAATCAAATATGAGGTGCCGATATGGACCAATAATTATTTAGTTTCAGTTAGTTTTTGTACTTTTTGTCCTTATAATTATGCAGGAGAGCTTTAAGAATAGAAGTTGCATATTGATGTCATGATGTGGAAGTTTACAATTTCAGCAAAGATTGTTTTCTTTCGCAGACTCTAGAAAGATGGTAAATCTTTGCAAATATGCACTGCTTTCTGAAAGAAGGACTAATTCTTGGATGAATACTTCAGCTACAAGCAATTTTCAAAATAACCAACCAGGGAAGAGAGATGAAAAATGTTCTGCTTTTCGCAATAATGGCTCGCTAGGGCGTTTCATTTTTTCGATCTTGCAAAAATTATCGTAAATGTTTCATTCTATTTATCACTAGGTATTGATTTAGAGCCGTTGGAAGAAGGCGATGCCTTGTTGTTGCCGAAGCTCGAGGAAGAGGTGTCAATCAAAACAGATGCAAAGTTGGAACAACATTATCATGTTCTTGAGGAGCTTGGCAAGTATGTGAAATAAATGGTCTAGACTTATAACGATGAGTCGCTTGTATCCCTGCAGTAAGCCTTGCTCAACAGGGACCCATAATGAAACAGTGAAAAAGCTGACCCTATTTTCTGCTTTCAATCGATCGAATAATGATCGAATGACTGCTTTAGATCTGTTCAACGGTCACTCCTCAGAAAGAAAATGAGATAAAAACCACGTTACGCAGACATTTAATCAAAGAAACTTGGTATAAATCTGAAGAAGGAAGTTCACCTTACCTGGTGAGTGCAAGATGAGCCTCTCAACGCTACATTTTCCATGTTTTCAAGACTATAACAAACCAGAGTAATCTTCAACTACCTGCCGCAGCAACTTCGTACAAAATCCTGTCAAGTGCATCATTCGAATTGAAAATTCGACATCATTGTTCTTTGCCGAATCTTGAAATCTGATTGGTATTCTAGGAATCGCAAGAGTTTGGACCTAAGAAGGACCAGTTTTTTCTCAGTAATATTATCAGTCTCTGTTGACCGAAGCGCCATCATCAAGTCAAAGAGCATAGGGAAACAAACGGCTCTAGGTCATAAGTCTAGATAAAGTCAATTTTCGCCCTTTGGCTTTTTTCCACATATCGTGTATGTGCCGGGTGAGTCAATCAGCATTCGGCAACTTGCATGCCAGTTAAATCGAATTGTCAATTCTTTTACGATAGAAATGTGAGCTTATACTTCAAAGTTTATTACCTATGAATGGTTTTGCCGTTGTTATTTTCAGTGGAATATGTTTAGTAATTTGAGCAAGCTTGAAAATACCTGTAAAAGGACTTAAAAATATACGAACAAATTTCGTCCAGTTTTCATCTTAACTTTAGCGCGATGATGATTGCGTTGTTTGTCTAGATATATCTTTAGGTGTAAGAGCATGGGAACTGCGGACTCGATTTGTGTCGGCATATGAATAGATACGACGACCCCGCCAGTCAGTCAGGGCCGATACCAGCTATGCCTGCGTAGGGTAGCCTGTCTATAGGGTAGCCTGATACCAGCTATGCCTGGTCTGGAACACAGGCTAGCGTAGGGGGGCGAAAAACCAAAATTTTCCGACGAAAAAACCATCAACAACAACAGCAACAACAACAGTTGTACCGATCTAACTCCGCGGTAACTAAAATTTGGCCACTTTTCGCAATTCAACGTTGAAATCAACACAATTAGTTAATATCAATCAAAAATATGCCATAAATTCAATAATTTCTGTTGGAATTTATGTTTTTACACTAAAAAATTCATGTTTTTCTCCATTATTTCTCCTCAAAATCCTCCAAAACTAGTTATTTAGAACACAAAAGTTCCGACAAGAGAGCAAAATTTTCCGACAAATGGTCTGCTGGGGGGCGCTCCGCCCCCCCAGCCCCCCATTGGCTTCGGCCCTGCATTCAGTGCTGATTGGTAGGCCTTTCTAGCTACACTGATGAGCCCTCAAATTGGACGACTCTGCAGTAATATGAGAGAGGCCCCCAAGGGGGGGGGGGAGTCGCTGGAACCCTGGAGCCCATCATTTTGAAAGCTTGTACCCTGGGTACCAGAGCCAAAAAAATAAATAAAATTTTTTTGGCTCTGGTACCCAGGGTAGAAAGCTTGGAGCCAAAACAATTCTCATGGTGGTTTTCTCGAATTTTGAGAGATGGAGCCCTTGTTTGCTGTCTGGCTGTGCTTGCTACCTTTTGTTATGGCTAAGTTGGAAACTGTTTCTGTGCTGTGAAAGTTATGGTCTAAGAACTAGTTCCCAGGATGACACAACCTTTCGTTAGCGGACTTTTTTAGGTTCATAATACTAATGATTAAAAGGTCATTCATATACATCAAAGATCAAAGATCAAAGATCAAAGATCAAAGATCACATATTTATCAGTTGCTTTTCTTCCTTACGGGATCCTTGTGATAACTGTCATAGCTCTTGAAGTACAAAGCTAGAAAAAACCTCGAAAACAGCTAAGAATCATCAACCGTCGTAACTCTGGAACAACATAATTATAATGAATGGGATTTTCACATACAAATTAAGTAGGTATTGTGGTGCGCTGTACCCTGTACCCAGGGTAGGTGCGCTGATGTAATCCTCTGACATTGCAGCCAGAACAGTTCGGTGGACAGAGTTCGATACCCGGTAGGACCCCAACACCTGAGCGTCATGACAAGGGGTCGCAAACTCGACCAGGTTTTCTCGATTTCTGCGATCCCAGCGCTTGGTGCTAAAAACTGCAACTTTCCCTTCACAATCGCCGTCAGTGTACGATTCATTCTAAATAGGTATGATTTTTTCAAATTGATGCAAAGTTAGGATCGTATTTTCTGACAAAAATCGACCCCTTTTTACCCATTCTTTATATTTCATCACAGGTGGCGGAGAATGGTTCGGTAATGCTTGCACAATTCAGCAATACATACAAATGTACTAAGATTTAATCTTATCTGCTAGTTAACTGTGTTAAATTTCTTTTGATTCCTATCTCCATATCTCTGTGTTATCGTTTTGTTAGGCCACAAAAATCTGTTGTGTTGAAATTCTGCTGTGTTGTTGCAGTTGTATTGAATATGCAACACAACAGAATTTTTGACCTAATTAAACGATAACACAGAGATATGGAGATAGGATTCAAGAGAAATTAACACAGCTAACTAGCAGGTATGATTGAATTTTAGAACATTTTTGTATGTATTACTGAATAATGCAAGCATTACCGAACCATTCTCCGCCACCTGTGATTTCATCAAAGAAAATACCAAAGTTGATACTTATTTCCACTCATGCACAAGTAAATTTTCTTAATATACAGATCACTGCTTCTTTAAACAAAGAGTTTGCAGGTGGGAATATTTCTTGGCCACCCTGCATGGCAATTCTTAAAGTCTCTTATATATCTTGCAGTTGAACCGAAGGAGCATTTGTTGACAAGATCCAAAACAACCTTGCCTCCAAAAATTGCTTCAGTTAGCGTGCTGGTTCTGCTTGCTTTACCAGTGGGCTTTCTTCATCATATTGAATTTCTAATAGTTTGTAAAAGAGTTCTTGGTACATGAATACCTGGACGTAGCATGTATACTGTGCGTTATAAAAGCTCTCATGTTTGAAAAATCAGCAGAATTCGGTGTTGTTGTTGATCGATAGAATTTCCTGTTGTTCACTGCTCATATTGAAAATCAAGGTATTTTTAGCAACAACAAATACCATGAGCAGTTCGGACACTATCGTTGTGCTGTCTGAAGTAACCATGAAACAACAACAACAACAACAACAACAACAATAATAATAATAATAATAATAATAATAATAATAATAATAATAATAATAATAATAATGGAAAATTTATATAGCGCCACAATACAAAATGATACTCGGTTGCGACAATAATGATTGAATACTCACCCCAGCCAAACAATGTTTGTATTGCGTCCCAACATCGTGCTTTGGTTTGGTTAGGCCCTGGCTTCAACCCAACTGCAACAATATTTCGCCTCTCTAGCTTACCCTAGTGAACGTCGCTGCGAGGGCATTTCCCTAGGGTAAGCTAGGGAGGCGAAATGCTGTTGCACTTGTGTTGAAGTCAGGGCCTAACCAAACCAAAGCACGATGTTGGAACGGAATACAAACATTATTGTTTCTTCATTAGTTTAGAAAGCACAACAATAGTGTCCGAACTGCCCATGCAAATACTATGCTCTTTCTGTCTCCTGACGACATAAAGAAATAACTTGAAAAACCTTTTTTGAGCCTTAGAATATCGTTATACATACCAGGGTAAATTTGAATGCCATTGGAAACAAACTTTTCCCTTGGTTTGACCATGGATTGTTTGACACTGAAATTATATTTCAGTATATATGCTTCTGAGGTAGACTGATTGCATAGTCGTAGTTATCGCTATTGATAGACTGATAGCCGCTCAAACTACGACTCGTGGACTTTCACACTGAAATTGGGGACGAAGTTTTCCCCCTAAATTTCACGACTAGATATGGAAACCATAGCAACACTGTACGAGCTCCTAGCAATGGCGGATGGGCCTAAGTTGCCGGTTGGAACCTCCGATGCTAAAACCTCCAAATTCAAGTTTTCACTGATACTAGCCATGAACAAAGCCGCAAGTATCCAGGTGAATGTTTCCTTGATCCAAGAATCAACAATCCTTTTGCTGTGAATAAGGAGATTCTCATTTTTAAGGCCAATTAGCTTCCATGAACTTCACCACAACAATGTGAACTGCCAACTGTCGAGGTTTGCTTGCCTCTCCTCTAGGACTACACCTTAGCCTCGTTCCTTCATTTTCGTCTCAAATTTCCATATAAAAGTCAATAAGTCCCAGTTTAAGCAAAATTTAAAAACATTATTGTTGTTGTCATTGTTTTTGCTGCTGTTGTTGTTGCGATGAATGGGACTATGTTGTGAGTCTACTTCTGAGAAGGAAAATTATACCCTTCTGCGGAGGAATCTTTGAGGTGTTTCCTCCTTAGAAGTTGATAATATTATCCCCCGCAGAAGGACAAAGTGGCGGCAATGAGAAAGATGACTCTTCTTTTGACCGGACGTACGTTGTCCTTTAGATAAAACTTTAAATCCATGCTGAAAGTTCAGCCGGGGGCACACGTTAAGGGTTCACTTTCTTTCTAATTAGCTAATGATTGTCTATGCATTTTTCTTTTAGGGGAAAATTTGGAGTCGTGAACAAATGCCAAGATAAAATAACTGGAACCATGTACGCTGCAAAATATGTCAAGAAAACGAAACAATCGAAGAAGGACGTTTCCCAAGAAATCGCTATGATGGCGAAACTTCATCACAAGGGCCTAGCTCGATTGATCAACGCCTACGAAACACCACAGTTTATGATCGTTGTTATGGAGCTGATAACTGGAGGAGAATTATTCGAGAAAGTCGTGGAGGAAGATAATTTGACGGAACGACAAGTCGTGAGGTATCTGCGACAGACGTTGTATGCAGTGCAACATATGCATCGGTATAATATGGTACATCTAGATCTCAAGGTATGATCTTAGTACGAAAACTGTCATGCAAATGGTCACCACAGAAGGACACCTTTCCACTAATCATTTTTGTCCCCAAGGGGTACTGAAGATCGAAAAAATGTGGTCTCTAATTTTTCTTACCCCGCAATTGTTGAGCAAATCATTTAAATACTCTTCCAAAAACTTAAAATTATCCAAACAGTTGCCTTGTAATTTCCATTATCATAGCAATCTTTGCGGCTGTATTCTTAAAATAAATTATCAAATTTTTGAAAGATGGCGACCCTTTTTGGTAGACTCGATTACATGTCGTAGTTTCAGTCTTTGCCTGAACTAATATCGCTACAACTTCTCTCAGTGGAGCGATAACAACAACAACAATTCAACTCAATGATATGAGCGTAACTTCGGGGTCCTTATGGTCGTGAGGCTACCTTTTTGGGTTTTCAGAGCCTTTATTTTATCCAATATTTGCAAACAAAATTAATCTCATTTTACCTTATAGCCTGAGAATATACTGTGCGTTGGTGGTGACCCTCCTGGGTACGAGAAATTGAAATTGATTGATTTTGGAATGGCAAGAGTCTTGGAGAAGGGAAAGAAAGAAATTGCTGCATGTGGAACCGCTGAATTTGTTGGTAGGGATGCTTTCTTACTGCACTAATTTTTTAAAGGAAACCACTTATAAGAGCTCAACCCTCAGATCGTGAAAATTAAGAAACTCCACTACTGAGTATGCAGAACTTAAGAAACTTTCTATTTTGATAAAAGAAATAGTTGGCAAATTTGTACTTTAATTTCACTTGTTTCCTGTATAATTCTATTCGGAACGTAGCTACTTGAGTAATGGCTAAACATTGCAAAACTTAAAAAACATTGTTTTGAAATGTTCAGGAGAGCGCATGTAGTGAACATGAAGATTGTTATGGAGGCTTCAAGAACCTCGTAACAAACTCTGAGAACTCAAACTCGGATTATTTAAGAACCTTTTAGTACTAGCTCAACTCTTAATTTCTTGTAAAAAGAGGCCTTCTTTTACTTTTGAAGCACTTTGATCTTTAAACTGTTCCTACAATGACGGAAAATTTTAGAGCATCAGAAACATGATTATGAGCTCTACTTTGAGTTTTCTGGAGGCTCAGAACTGAAGAAAAACGATACATGAACTTACCACTTGTATCAGTGCAACAGGCAGACCATGGATGATCTAAAAGAAATTAATGTGGCCATTTAGTAAAGGTCATTTATTGACAATTCAGATTTAATTGTGAAGCAAAATTGATTTTCAGTTTGTTGTTTTTTGGTAACGATTGTTCATCTCCTAGTAAACATAGAATTATTTTGATTTTCAAACTTGTCATGGATCAAATTCTTCCTGGCCGCCAAAGTTTGAAAACGTGCCATTCTTGACAATACTTACCAAAATAAAGATGACAGTAAATTCCAAAGGATAACAGCTTGCACCGAAACTCTTCACAGGTTTATAATCCAGCTTTCTAGATATTCAGTCAATCTTCTTCGGATTAGATCAGAGTCTAGGGAGGCGAAACCTTTCCCTTGATTCCAATTTCATTAGTTAAACCTGTCTCAGTTCATCAACTCAAAATGACCAGATTTTCCCTGAAGCCCATAAATCATCCTGAAACAAAACCTTTCGTCCGACTCACAACCGTATAGCCGCCATGGCCTTTTCTAGACGGTGCATCGCTTCGAATCTTGGCTGCTTGATTTGCCTAATCAGTATCGTTTAAAAGCATTTATTGCAGTGCATTCCGTCACTTGGTGGTAGTTTTTATTCATCTTAAAATCAATATTCATTCCTCTTCCATTACTAGCACCAGAAGTTCTTCGATTAGATCCAATCTCACTAGCCGTGGATATGTGGTCTATAGGAGTCATCACATACGTTCTATTGAGTGGTTTGTCCCCATTTCTTGGCGATAGTGATCATGAAACATTGGCCAACGTGTCGAACGGTGAATACGATTTTGACGACGGTGAAGGAATATTCGATCAGATTTCTGATGGTGCAAAACAGTTTATCGAACAGCTCCTGGTCATGGATGTAACGTAAGTCGGTTGCCACTCCATCAGAGATGTTTGATCATAATAATGTTTCAGTTTCAGTAATTCATAATTTTCAATTTTTACTCCTTATTAACTTACAAAAACGAAAGAACTTTTGAGAAAACATTAAAGGGCAAAATTTTTGACAATTGTTCATCTCCTAGTAAACAGAATGTCGGATCAAAGATTTACGGACCCTATTCCAAAGAATTTCGGATGTTTTTACAGAAATTTAGGAAGACCAAAAACAGTATTTTTTCAGTTTATTTTCGTTTATTTCATGCTTAAAATGTCTCACATTGATAGATCGTACATTAGGAGTGCTTGGAGTGCTTGGTCAGAAATTTCAACAAATGATCACTGATGGGGCTGATCAGAATGAATGCTAAGATAGATATAGTTTAAGAAAATATAACATTTTTCATTAAGCGTTTCGTGAGGAAGATGCTACGTTCTTAAACAGTGGAAATGTTTAGCTGTGATCTTCCATGCTGCAAAAGGTTTCAGACGCTAAATATTTTGCACGAACAATCTTCTTGCATGCCTGTTACACAATGTTTAATCGAAAATATACAAGTTAAGTAGAAATAACTGTGCTATGAACAGAGCTTTGTTCCAAACGACGTTTCGGGCTCAAACCCGTTATCAAGTGACTTGATAGTGGGTTTAACCCCGAAACGTCTTTTAAACAAAGATCTAGACGGGTTTAAGCCCGAAACGTCGTTTTAAACAAATCTCTGTACTTAACTTGTTTATTCTGCTAAATATTTTGGACGGCAACAATCTCGAACGTCAAAATGTTTGGACATATGAAATTTCCCAAACATTTACGTCTGAAATTTGTGGATTTTAATATAGCAACGCATTTTTAATGTTTTATTTAGAGGCTATCCAGGGGTGTTCCATTATCCTGAATGATAATCTGCTATTCTCAGAAAGTTTCCAACAAGAATACTTTTGAACTATCAAGAATATTGAATTTTGTTCCTGATCTACAGGAAAAGAAATACTGTCGATGAATGTTTAGAGCATGAATGGTGCAAGGTGAGAAATTCTTTATCTCTTCGTTGGTTCATTAATCTTTACCGATTCTTTGATTTAAGTCAGGACCGTCGTTTGCCTGTAAGATGGTCTATTTATGTTTTGAGCCTGATTCTTGCAATAGCAATAGATCCTGAAGGAAACGATATTCCTTTAGAGTAGCAACAACAACAGCACAAAAAGCTTCTTCCCTTGAATTTTGATATTCTCTCTGTGATTTCGATGCCAGTTCGAGCAATGTGGCTTTTTCAAATGCAAGCTAGACTTTTAACGATTCCTTCCCTTCTCTTAGCGAGCAAAAGAGAAGAAATTGAAGACTGATAAATTGAAGAAATTCATTGCGAGAAGAAGATGGCAGGTATTTCCCATTAAACTTTGGTCCTTTATTACACTTCATAGTCTTTCTGAATTGTAAATCTGAAGCCTTTTTTGCGTAGAAGCAATCATTATTTCTAATTGCACCGTAGAGCCAACGTGGGCTCATATAAGCCGGCCCTTCTAGGTCTTAGGGCGTTTAATCATTCTACAAATGCTTTGATGATATGAGCGACAGTGGCGCAGCGGCAATGTTGGATTGGGGCCTTGCAAAGGGAGAACGAGTCAATCCAAGAACTTTTGCTCAGAGTGAGTGAAGTGCCAGAGCAGAAACTGCACACGTATGCGCAAAAACTCGTAACTTTGAGCCTCCCAGCTCCCTGCTACAGATCCCGAATTTAGGCAACATTTGGCATTTTTTTCCTTAGGCCTGAAACTCTCGAATCAGCATTTCAGAAAGCTTCTCTGTTCAAACACTTCCTTATCTCAGATTGATGGATGACGTCATTTTACGCAGTTTCCGCCCTGTCGAGTGAAGCAAGTACAAAACAGAGGACCTGTTTTACCTACGGAGGATTTGCCCATCAGAAAAAGCTTCACGGACATAAATAGTTGAGTTTTTATTGGAGTATTTTGTGAGAATTTAGTTTGGGAAAAATAGCATGTTTAGCTAACAACATGCATTTCTCTACCAATTTGACGAAAGCAAATGTGCACATTTTTGACAGCTTGGAACGTTTCTGTCTTGAGCCATTGATAAATTTTTTGGATAGACAGGCAAATTTCTCTCATAAAAAGATGAGTGTAAAGTCATAATCTGGCGTTCATTGCACGTGAGTCCCTAGGTTGGCTTTGCTATGTTAATATTTGAAATAAAAAATGCTAAGATTTGCATGAACGCTTGTATGAGAAATGGACGCTAAAGGAAACTTGACTTACAATGTGCAGGAAATAGGTAATGTAGCAGCTTCGAGGGATATCGGAAACGCTCACGTGTAGTCTGCTGACAAGAAACATGCGGAGGTATCTTCTATTATTCGGAAACACTGCCAGTTCTCTTTTGGAGGTCATTAGTCATTGCGCAATCAAACTAAGCCCAATTCTAATTAATTATCTAGCGAACAAGACGTCGAAATGAAAGTGCATGTGGCAGCAATACTGCCCCAGGCCTAGACTTAGTACATAGCCCTGGTTATCGCAAAAACAACAGCAACAACGACAACACTTTTGCATCTTTTGAACTGAATTGAATTGTTTGCTCCAAGTGGATTGTAGCAGATTGAGCAGATCATGTTTTATTGTAGCCTGCGTGCAGACTCGACTGGTTTACCAAAATCAAATTGAGTTGAATGGAAATTTTCTACTTTTTATTCAACTCAATTCGATCTCAGTTCAATTTCGGTAAACAAGTCGAGTCTGCACGCAGGCTACTTTTACTGTCCTTGAGGAGTGCAAATTGCCAGAACAATGAGAAAAATTAAGACGAAGAATTCAACTTTATTCTATCTACTTTTCGGTGGTAAAATCTGGTGGTTTCCTAGTCGTTTCTCACTTCTTTTTCTATTGTAGCGAACAACAAACGCCCTGAAAGCAGTCACACGTCTTGGCCACATGGGGCTTCTGCACCGACTTACCGGCGACAAAAATGGCACGAAAGGATCAGATCAAAATGCAAATAACAAACCTGAACTGGTAAATATAGAATCGGTGAATCCTGAACCAGCAAAACCCGAAACAGTCAGTTCCAAAGCAGTAGACCCAAAGCCGGTCAAAGAAGAATCAGTGTCTAAACCGGTCAATTCCAAACCAACCAGTGTGGAAATGGCTAATGAAAAACCGACCAATCCTGAACCAGCGAAACCTGATGCTGGCAATTCCGAGCTGGTAAACCCGAGACCGGTTAAAGAAGAATCGGTTAGTGAGTCGGTTATTGCAGAAGAAGCCAATTCAGAAGCAGTTAATGGAGAATTGGTTAGCCCTGATCCAGATAATGCTGAGCCTGTCAATGCTGAGCCGGACAACTTTAAACCATCAAACACAAAGCCAGTTAACGAGGAACCAGTCTCTCAACCGGTCGCTGCAAAGCCTGCAAATTCCGAGGCTGTCAACGGAGAGCCGGTCATTTCTAAAGCTAATAACATTGAGGAATCTAGCGCAGAAACAGTTAATCAAGGACCGGTCAAAAAGAAACCGATTATTAAGAAACCGGCTATGCCTGAATCAATGAATGTCATAGCAGTTGGAAATTCAAACGAAAATGAGAATGAGGATGAAATAGAAACGATAGTTGAGTTGAATTCATCGAGCATTGAGATGAATGGCGGCACTTTCAGAATTTCTTTGCAAAATTGAATTTTGTTAACAAAAGCAGCACTTGAGGTGAGAAAATTTATCTTGAATCTAAAATCTTGTCATGGCAAGCGGCAGCAAAAATTGCGTGTAGTGTTATGATTTAGAATGTCATATCATATCATATCATATAAATATTTAGGCACGATGCCCTATCAGCTGATGCAAAAGTATAATAAGAAAATGAATAATTGAAATTTCAAAATCCTAAAAGGCTGCTCTTTCTAGGGGTCGTGCTTTAATTGCCGCCAAGGTAGATGAATGCATCCAGCCCCCCACGGCCCCACAACACCCAGAGGGACGGCACCCCACAGGCCCCAACCCGGTCCAGAACAGACCAAATCAGGACCAACCGGGCACCACGAGGCCCCAGGGACCCGAACGCACTCACCCACCCTAGCTCATGAGGAGTTGTTTAACTTCCTTTTTGAAGCAATTTAGAGAGGGTAAGTCTCTGTACTGTTGCGGGATCTCTTTCCATGTCGAGGCTCCGGTAAATTGGAAACTCTTTTTGGTAAATTCCAATCGAGGTTTAGGCAAATGGAGATTTTGGCTATTCCTTGTTGAATAGCTTGAAATTTGGGACCTCCGCATAAATTTATTTTGCAAATTGTCCGGACAGTTTCCATGGAGGATCTTGTGCGTCATAACTAACCTGTCGTACCTTATTAATTCTTTAACAGGCAACCAGTCACAGACCCATCCATCCTTGTATTTTGCATTTTCAATCAGAAGCTTTGCTCTTGACTGTAATCTTTGGAGAGCGCTGAGCTTCGTATCAGAAATGCATCCCCATAATATGTTACCATACCTTAAGTGGCTCTCAATGTATATCTTAGCACAGCTGTTCAGTTCATATATATTATATATATTAATAATTCCAAAACATACAATCTATAACCAACAAACTACAAGGAAATACAACAGTGTGCAAATGAGATTAATACAGTGATACACTATAAAGATCAATAAATAAATAAAATTCAAAAGTGGGGAAAAATTGTATGCAGGGAATTACTTAAAGGAGGAGCACTGTCAATAGGTAAACTAATCGAGGAGAGAGACCCCCCCCCCCCCTATTTTGAATAATTTCAAGTGAATTTCGCTGGATCTGTGTCATAAGAAACGAAGAGAATTCGGTCTGTGAAAGTTGTAACGCAGGAGTAGTTTAAGGACCCATTGCTAACCATGATCCTTTGTGGCGCCAAAGGTGACCTTCGTGTTATCTGAAAGTCCTTTTTGGCCTAAATCCCCTTTGTCTTGCTTTTCAGTCGGCGCACAAAGGATCATGGTTAGCAATGGATCTTTAAAGAGGTCTTCTTTTCATTGCGAGGTATGTGAGTCGTGGGACCTCCCTCCTTCCGGCTAGTGTTTTGGCAATTATTTCTCAAGGGCCTCTTAATTTCAACCATGAATTCAAAACTGACAGTTTTATGGAGGGAGATCTGCCATTCGTAAAAGCTCTGTGGCAGCCATTTACCAAATTTTTATCCCCCATGTACCAGAACGCACTGCTCTCCCCAGTCTCCATTTTCATTGCCGAAAAGGTCTACCGGGTGAGCCAGAAAAAACTTCCCTTTTTGAAAATTCATAGCACCAAGAGTACTTCACAGATTTGAATGATTCAAACTGTAGTTAAAAGCCAAAAGATCGAGGAGTTTTTGTGATTTTTCTCGCTGTCTCAAGATCACTAGAAATATAGCTAAATTCAACTTTACAAAAATTTCATGGTCGTAAAACGACTGAAAAATGACCTAAAATATTGATCAAATCATAAAGTGACTCCTCGTGCAGATCAATAAAGAAAAGGCAATTTTTCATGTATGAGAGATATCCACTGCCCATTTATTGCCGTGGGACTGAAAATCCTTAGTATTTGTTTGGAAATGGATGTCATATAACTCTTGAGAAAGGTGAAACGCCCATTGGACATTGTTCTGTGTAAGGAGAGTCCTTACAATTTGATCAACGTTTTGGGCCTTTTTGCAGTTATTCTACAACCATGAAATTTTCATAAGGTTGAAGTCACCGATACTTCTAGTGCTGGGTAAGACAGCGAGAAAAATCACCAAAATTCTTTGACCTTTCGGCTGTTAACAGAAATTTGAATCATTCAAATCTGTGAAGTACTCTTCCTGCTATGAATTTTTTAAAGTGGCGACTTTTTTCTGGCTCACCCGGTATTGTGTTGCCATCATAGAGCATGAGAGATAAGTTTCAACCCTTTAGCTCTTGCATTTATTTTTCGTCTAGAAATCAATAGATCACTGATTACCTCCAAGGAAATGATTGCGACAAAGAAACTTCAAGATCTCAAAATCCCCCACTGTTCTGTTCCTTGTTAGATTCCTGTTTATTAAGCAAAAACAAATACTGCTTCCTAACTGTGATCAGTGTATCAAGAAGATTTTTTCACTATGCAATATCATTTTCAATAACGTAAATCTTTAAGCTTTCTCTCACAAAAACCCTGCGCATATATTTTGTAAAAAACTCATTGTAAGAAAGTTAAAACTAAGAAGTGTCAGTACTGTCACAAAATTATTTAAGAAACTCCTCTCTCTTATTATCGAGGAAATCAATACATATTTCTCGTTTCTTTCATTTGTATTTCATTGCTTGACAAATACTTAAGTCGAGGGCTAAAAGAATCAGATCTCTCAATTTTTCAAAGATACTCGAGATTTTTTCAGAGATCTTCAAGGATTTTGCAGGTTTTCTTTGAGGTTTCTGATACATTTTGAAACTTTTAAGGTTATATTTCTGTCAATGTTGTTTTGAAAGATAGTAAAAGATTTTTAAGGATTTCAAGGATCTTTGAGACTTGTTATCACTTGTTGGGGGGATATTTCTCCGATTTTTTTAGCATTAGATTCTAAAGATTTTCTTTGGATCTCTAAAGTTCGTGTAGATATCTGAGATAGTTGTGTCGACATTTTTGAGATTTCAGCACCTGGACAGAAGCATAACTTCATAAAACTTTGTTGAGAAAGGATGCGAGGGCTTTTGAAAACTTTAAGGATATTCTAACTTTCAACCAGCGTTCACTTATTGCCGGCACATTTTGAAGATGGTGAGAAATGTGACGAATAGGCCTCCCATTCCCACGAAAACTGAAGAACTTTTGCCGGCAGGTTTTGAAAGAGGTGCATTTTGAAAACGGAACTCTAACCGGTACATTTTTAAAACGGCATCGTGTGAATGCTAGCTCAAATTTTGCTACCGTCAAAATTCTCACTGTTTTTAAAATGTGCCCACATCGTCTGAACGTAGTTTTAGTGCTGAGTCAAATTATTAGTTTTGTGTTTTGTAAGACATAAGCTTTTTCAATTCATTTTCAGGCAAATAGTTTTCAACTCCATTGATCTTGTGGATTGAATTGAATTGTGCCTTGCCTTGAGGTTTGTACGTTGGATTTTCATACAAGTTCTTTGCCAGCGTTGCAAGAAATCATGGAGGAGACATTGTGAGATCTGTATTGTTTTGCAGGAAAATCGTTGCAAGGAGCAGTTTGTGCACTGTAGCTAAAACTGTGAACACTGTATTCGTTAGAAATTGTATTTTATAGGCCCTAAAATTTTATATCTTGGTATTTGTATTATATTTGTAGAAAATAGATTACAATGTTTAAGTAGACTGGCGTACCTTTTGGCAGTTTTTCGCGTTTAAAATGGTCGTCCTTTTGCCAAGCCATTTTGATGATGCACTCGAGTGTTGTTGGACCGATAAGGGGCAGTTTTAGAAAGAAGACGTGGCCTGCAAGATCCACTTTCGTTTGGCGATGTCATTTACACAGAACAAGAGCAAATTATGACAATGGATATATACCTAATCAAGACGAGTAATTTTCAAGAATAGATTTCGCACTTTCTGCGCAGCGAACCATGTTGTTCTTCTCTCTCCGTTTAAGCCTGATGGTGCACACTAGGTCGTTTGGGTCGTTAAAGCCTGGTTTCCATATGATCGTAACAGTCGGCGACGCGTCGCCGAAGCAGGCTCGGGGACACATCGGCGACGATTTTGTTAAATGTAAACATTTTCTGAACGATGTCGCCGACGTCGCCGATCAGACGGGGACGGTACGGGGACGCATCGAAAGAGTTGAGATGAGTTTAAAGCCTGGTTTCCATATGATCATAACAGTGACTGTTTCCATGTGTCGCCGACTGATCGGGGACATATATATATATATATAATTCATTTAAACAACGATATCCCTTCAGTAAAATACAACTTACAAAATCTAAAACTAAGAATATAGGATAATTAATGAATCTGATCTTCCAGGGAGTCGTTCTTGAGGGGGTTTTAGTTAATTATCAAAGCTCATCAGTCATCAAATGCCTTTTTAGATGTGTTTTGAATAGGCGCAGTGATGGCAGTTCTCTGATGTTAACTGGAATATCGTTCCAAGCCTTAATGCCCGAGTAATGAAATCCTTCACGTCGCCGAAGTGTCGCCGACTGTTACGATCATATGGAAACCAGGCTTAAAGCCTAGTCTTCACTAGATCGTTAAGGTCGTGCAGAAAGACCCAAAAGACAAAAGACTCAATCTCTGAGTCTTTGTCTTTTGGGTCTTTTTGCACGTTCTTAGCTTCTTAAAGCCTGGTTTCCATATGATCGTAACAGTCGGCGAAGCGTCGCCGAGACAGGCTCGGGGACACATCGGGGACGGTTGCGTTAAATGGAAACATTTTCTGAACGACGTCGCCGACGTCGCCGATCAGACGGGGACAGTACGGGGACGCATCAAAAGAGTTGAGATGAGTTTAAAGCCTTGTTTCCATATGATCGTAACAGTGATCGTTTCCATATGTCGCCGACTGATCGGGGACACGTCGCCGATGTGTCGCAGTAGGTTGACGACTGTTACGATCATATGGAAACCAGGCTTTACGACTCAAAAGACCTAGTGTGAACCAAGCTTTATTTTGGTTTGGTTGAATGCACTCAAAGGTGTGAAGTCCATTCTTCAGAAAAGAAAATCGCTTTGTCTTTCGGAGTCCTGGATCTTTTGCTTTACAAAATCCGCGCTTGGTACAAATTTAGATAAAAGTCCTGCTGCCCTATCAAAACTTGAGTTCGAGACAACCGAGGAGCATTTCAAAAGGATTTTTATGGATTTTTCGTGGATTTTTCTTGAAAATAGAAGTATAAGGCCTGATTTCCATTAGGCAGAATATTCCGCTCGCAGTGACCTTTTCCAGCCATCTGATCTCTGATCTGATTGGCTTGCGGAAAAACGACGTGGCTCAAAAGTAGAAACCCATTCAACTTTCGAGTGGAATCGTGCTTGCAAACAAAGGAAGATTTTTGCGAGAGGAATTCTCCGCCTGGTGGAAAGTAGGCTAAGGCCAAAAGGCTAAAAGTATACGACTTCTTTTGGTAGTGAAATGCCCCGTGGAGACAACTTGATTCTGAGAGGCGGCAAATTACGGCAAATTTGGCGAGCCAAGCTATCCTTAGCATTCCTTATATCACCGCCATTGGTTCATCCCTCTCTTGGAGCCGTAAGATCGTATGTTACGCGTAAACACAAATCCATGCCGCAGCCTGCGAGGCCTATTGTGTTTGCTCTGAAACCCTTCTTGTATGCGAAATGATGCAGAGCTAATGCGAGCAGGAAAGTATTTTATATATTCGAAAGAGCTTTAATGCCCGCTAGAACTATCCTGTATTTTATCTTGGATCACTCAGGCTTTGGAGATGAAACGTTTAAAGCTTGCTTTGACGTTGTGGTTCCACAAAACATATGAAATTTTGTCCAGAATCACATTGTAGGCTCGACAGCTACGTTCTGCGATACGGGATGCATACAACCGCATCCTACCCCACTCCCGCCCCATTCTTGGGGCTAAATAGTAAACGATACATACTTTATTTGTTAGCATTGATGCATGGATACTGGATAGTTCGAATAGCAATCTTTAAATTCCAAATTTACCTCCTCCAAAACAGAGCTTGTTGACCTTGGTCTAAATTACAAACACACTGTTTTAGGCATCGCCTGACTTAACGAAATACGAACAAATGAAACACGTATTATCGCATACATATGGTCGAAATGGATTGCTTGGGTGTGAAAAAAATAAGTTTTTTGTTTGAATGAAATGCAAATAAATTGTATCATCGGAATTATCAAAAGAAAGTTTCTGAAAAAACCCAATTGGCTTTTCGTATGAATTGATTTCACTCCTTGGAATGCATTCAATAAAATCAAACTAATCAGAGAGAGGAAGTATGGTGTCAGCTACCTTGAACCGCGCCTTAAACATGTAAAATTTATGCATTTAGCTGCCAAATTGCTATTGTCTTAATACTGAACTCAATTCTTTGTTTAACAAAACTTGCCCTTTACTTTACGAAAGAAGCAGTGAAGTATGCCCTGGGGAAAAATTATCCATCATTTTCATGCACTCCTGCTTGGAGTTTTTTAGCAAGAAATACCTAAATTTCCCTATAGTTTTTCAATGGAAATTTATGGGAAACGGACAGTTTTCTCTGGGAAATTGAAGGGAAACGGAAATTTCCATTTCTCTGATAGGAAACTGTTAGGAAAATGTCCGTTTCGCCAAAATTTCCAACCAAAAAACATGGGGAAATTTCACCATTTTTTGCAATTCCTTTGCGACTATGTGCATTTTCAGCTTGAAATGTGTTACTTTCCGAAGTCTTCCACAGGTTGCGTACTTCTTGTTGCATTTTTCGTAGTGGAGTGGAGAGCGAATGCTGGGGTGACTGACAACGTCTCCTGATCATGGTGGGTCCTTAACTCCTGGGGGGGGCAACTCGAGTCTTGGGATGACGGGGACGTGCCGCCCAACATGTAGGGGTAAGACCCATGTTTGAGGCCGCCTGTTGAACTTCCCAGAAATCAAGTTTCATTATACTTTAAATGTACAAAGTTGCCACCAACCAAGTTTCTGAGCTAAAACGATGAAAACCCAACGTTGCAAATACAAAACTCGACAACTTTTTCGTCGAAAGTCAAAAGCTATCCATTTCTAGTGGAAAATTGGAACTCCGAGACCCATTTTTATGGGCGGTACGCGCCTGTAGCTCTGGGGAGTTACGTTTTTGTTTATCTTCAAGTAACTATCGAGGGCAACTTCCAAAATTATCAGGGCTAATTTTGGGAAACCCAGTGCAATTTTTCGGCAATTTTTCATACCCTGAAATTTTACTTCGCTATTATGTTATATATTAATTGCCAAATATGTTTCTAAATGTAGAATTTTCTATGGACTGAATTTTTGTAGTAACATTGCGTAGTTTTTATGTATCTATGATATATTTATGATATGGATCGTAATAAATTGTGCTCAGTTTGTATCTAATTTAAAATTTTGTTTCTCAATGGCAGGCATCTCAAATCACATTCTGTTATCTGTACCAAATACCGAGGAACATTTCACTCATTCGCAAAAAGCGTACGAGGCTTTTTCAGAACTAAGAGATTTTTCGGATTTTTGATGTCTTTTTCTTGAAAACAAAAGGATTTCCGCCAAGGGAGTACTAGATTTTTGGGGCGTCAAATGCCCCTCGCGAAACACTATCAGACGTTTTGCGATGTCTTCCTCCATTTCGAGTCCAATTTCGACGATTTAAATTCAGGGCTGCGTTTTACTTTCTTTCCTGAATTGTGATTAAATGTTTTTATCGGAGGCACCCTTGAAATTTCAAAGTGCCCCCTAACAAAGAAGCCCCCTTAGTTTCTTTCCGTTCACCCCTTCAAAGTCATATTGCAGTTACAAACACAATAGTGACAGGCACTGAGACTGCAATTCATTTGGGACAAGTAGAAGATCTTTCCCCTATCTTTTCAAACCTGTGCCAAGCCTGTGTTCCAATCTAGTGCACAGAGGCTGCCTGTTATCACATTACATTATTCTCGATAATGAACGGTGGAAATTGGTAAGCATGACAGAACAGTGTAATCCTCTGATTTTGCGGCCAGAGCAATTAGGGGGGCAGGGTTCGATACTCAGAAGTGCTCCACCACTTGAGAGTCATGACAAGTAGCCTGCGCATAGACTCATTGTCCCATGCTGGTCCCATTGGTCTGCGCGCAGGCTACATGACAAGTGGTGGATTCGATTAGGATTCGATTAGCCGATCAGTAGTGCTAAGCTTCCTTTATGATCTCGGCGCTTGTTAGCTAAAAAATTGCAACTTCACATCACCCTCTGGTCTTGATGTATATTAATTGTACAAGACTTCAGATGTGCCCAATTAATCATGATATGTTTCTCATATTTGTAAACAAGAATCTTCTTACATACGACCCCCGTTGCAGGTCGTTGGAAAAAGCTTGTCCTACAAACATCCTGGAAATATCGATTCAAATTTAAATTAGATGTATACAAAGTGTGTTACAAGGATAGCAGGAGGAGTTCTATGTTCACAAAGTATGGGTGTTTCCTGGTAATACTATATCTGATTTCAATAACAGTGATTTGAGGGCTTTCATTAAGAAAAGAGCATGGAGATACATTTAGGAAAAGAAAAGTTTGTTTATTGCACTGCGTGGTTTAATTGCGCCTCCCTTGAAGCTCATCATATGCGTTGTAGGCTGATTACTTAGGTTGTGTCTGATTGGTACCAATGCTGAATAAGATAGACTTTGTAGACTCGTAATTTGGATTTGGTTGACTTCAAAGTTCCGAAAACGGCAGGTTTGGCAGGTTTGGCAGGCCTGCTGAACCTTCTGCTCCAAAAGGCCGAAAATTAGGCAGACTTTTGAGAGATTTTCATTCTTATTTGCGTAACTTTGAAAACGAGGCGAATTTGCTCGCGTTGCTACTGTAATCGGTAATTTTACTTTTTGTTGCCAAGCACCAGACTCGTCTTCATGTTTTTCAACTGGAAACCTCGTTTTCACCACGATGAATCTAAAACCTGTTGCTTTGCAAAATTTTTTGTTTGATTGGGAACTTCGTTTCTATCTCTGCAAAGTCTACCGCCTTCAGAATTTGGTAGGTTTGGAATTACCAATAACAAACACCTTTAATTTCCTCGTATCCCTTAGCCTGTGTGCAAACTCACCTGGTTTTCTTCAGAGAGGTTTCTTCTACTGGAAGAGGAACCTCACTTCTCCTCCTCCTAAGGGAATCAATAGAGTCTTGCTCACCAGGTCTATTGACCGAGTAGGCTTACGCATTTTCGTCCCTTGTTTCCCTGCGTTCTTTGAATTACTCATTTCTCTTGGTACTCCAAGCAGTGAGGCTTTGCAAGTTCGTCTTGATCTGTGGCAGCATGGGCTTCAAAACACTCGGTAGTTGCTAAAGGGGCAGGGTCACATAACCGTAAACAAACCTGTTATCTCTATGATCTATATTGTTGCCCACACGTGGCCATTGTGTTGTGCTCAGATTTGGTGGATGGGGTGAATCCACAATAAAGTTACTTCTAAAAATCCACCAATATCTCTGCAATCCTACAACATATGAATGGTTGGCTTATTTCTCTAGAAAGTTTTAAGAGTCCATCTTCAAAATAACACCTATGTTTTGAGAAAAATAGTGTAAAATCTCTATCATATGGACTATCAAAAATACTGAAAAATCATTGTTTCGAACGAAGTTTGTTTACATTACGTGACCCTTCCCATTTAGTGCTCAACCCTTGCTGAAGCAGTGTTGTTCCTTCCTGTGTTCCGACTCTGGTTCCATGTGTACTTAGCTTTAAACAGATTTTAAAACACCTTACAAATCACAACCATAAAGAATTAAAAGTTCCTTCACTTCAAATTGATCTTTTATCACTTTCTTTAGAGCGCTTTTTTTCTAGAAGAGGCTACTAGAGTAGACTGATTGCGATGAGTCCTAGTAATCGCTATTCAAAACGAGACTATTACACCAAACCGAGACCGCTTGTACTGGGACTCATAATAGTAATCATTTCCAAAATATGGCGTTAGATTATGAGTCAAAGTTAGGAGCGTCCGGCAGCTTTTCAATAGCGATAACTACAGCCATATAATCAGTCTACTAGAGCTTCTTATAGGTGATTTCTCATGAGTTTAGCAGCCAAATAGAAATATACGACAAATGGACTGATGCCTATTATCCAAGATATATTAGCAAACACCTGAAGACTTTTGACCTACACGATACAAAGAGAGAGTTCTCTTTCTTGGCAGGGATGGCTTTTACTTTTTGGTGGATAAGTAGAATAGACTGAAAGATCAAAGATTTACTTCTACTTTTGGCCAGAGCAAAGAAAAGAGCATTTTGTGTATACGCCTATATTAACAGTTTATTTTGATTTTGCCTTTAAAGTCAAAGCCAGGCGAATTACCGATAATATGTGATGTTTCCGTTTGATTCTCATCGTAGTCGCGCCTAGCTCTCATCTTTATTTCTGATGGTTGGTATGTTGGGAGGGGGGCTGTTGTGGATAGCAAAACCTGCAGGGCAGAAATTATGAACAGGTAGCACTAGATTTATGATGATCAGGGGCGTCGTGGCACCTGTCTATCAGGGGGGGTCAAGACCCCAAAATTTCCGAAAAATAATAATGTTCATTTTCGCCCTCTTTCCTTTTACAAGACGCTCGCAATGAGTAATGGAAAAATGTAGGATTTATTGGTGATATGTTCGGCTTGGGTCCATAATAACCACCATGCAAAGAACAATCTTCCTAGGATGAGGCCCAGTGGTGAGACCAGTCCCGACGAAATTCATATTCGGGGTACTGATACCAAATGCGAGCGAAGCGAGCAAAGAAGGGGTCCGGGGGCTTGCCCCCGGAAAAATTTTTGCGACCACACCCTTCAGATCGTTGGAAAGTGCCCATTTTTGTAAAGAAGTCGCCATTGAAAGAAGCGGTAGAACTTGACTAATGGAAGGCTGGGAAATATTTAAAATAGAACTTAAAAAGTACTTAGAAATAGATTTGTTTTTACTGTAGTTGAATGAAATACAAGTCCGTACAAGCATAACTCTGATAACTTTATAATTGGTTCATTTCTGTAAAGATTCTTGTCCATAGGCTTTACTAGAGAATTTTTCACAGAAAGGGAGCGAATTTGCGGCTGAAGCGAAAACATCCTATGCAAAATGCATAACTCATGGTTTATGATTTTGATGTGAGCAATAACTATCAGTCGTGAAAAACTCTCCATGTTTCAAAGGCTAAGATACCATGGTATTTTATCAACTTAACTTTTCTAGTTCTATCTGCAAATATACATACAAGCTTTTATCGTACAAGATCTTCGTAATTTATTCGAGTCATTGGTACACAGCGTATTACCCTGGGTACCAGAGCCTCAAAATTTAAATGAAAGGAAATTGGTAAGAGGAAAAGAGAGAAGGAAGAAAGGAGGCAACTTTCTTTCCTTCCTTATTTTTTTCTTTTTATTATTTTTTGGCTCTGGTACCAGGGCCGTCGCGAAGGAAGCTTTGCAAGGGGGGTGTAATGGTCTAAATTTGCCGACAAAGGGCGTGGTCATTGGGTGTGGTCATTACAACTAGTCATATCTGAGAAGTGTGTTTATTTATTGGTTCTCTTTCTTAACTCGATTTTTACGCCATGCTCTGCTACTTGGTATACACGTTTTTTTTATAAGAAACTGGTTTATAAGAAACTAGTACTAACGAGGGGCATTTCACTCCAAAAAATCTCGTACGCCTTTGGCAAAAATCCTTTTGTTTGCAAGCAAAATCCATCTAAAATCCGTAAAAATCCTTTTGTTCTGAAAAAATCTCGTACGCTTTTCGAACGAGTGAAATGCCCCTCGTACTAAGATGGCCAAAATTTTAAGAAACTCTAGTAGTATGTCTGAGAAGTGCTAAGAAACTTTTCAAAGTTAAAAGCATGAATTTTATACAAATAGATCGTTGAACCTTTATTATTGGGAAATATTATCTAAGCATTTGTGTTTTCAACATAACAGAACACTGTTTATTCCTATATGATGTTTTGTATATCAAGAAACATATCTGCAGCAGTGTTAGCGACAGCATTGACAATTCATGCATTCAAAAAATAAGAAACCAATTAAGAAACTTTTAGTACTAAAATGGACAAAATTTCATGTTAGATTAAGAAACTTTTAGTTCTATGGCCTGATCCTAGTTTCTTACAAATAAAAACGTGTACATGAACGAGATCTTTTGCTTAAATACTAGCTGTCGGAATTAAAGCAAATTGCAAATAGTCTGTTGATTTCCAATAGACGATTACGCTAAAGATGGCGGCAAGGAACTTTTTACCAAGATGCATTGCGTTCTTTAATCGAATTCCTATAGAATCGTTAAGAATTTGTAATTAGAACGCAGTGCATCTTGGTAAAAAGTTCCTCGCCGCCATCTTTAGCGTAATCGTCTATTGCTACTCCCAATGTTTCGAACGGCACCAACCTGTTTTCCCTTTTATATTCTGGGTGGAATCTCTCGTTGTGATCTTTTCTATGGTCGTCGTCGAAAGCTCTACTACACACAAGACATTTCAGTTTCACACGGTTTCGTTTTCTGGTGACATCGGTAGTAGTACTGCCACTCATTTTGCTCCTTCTGACTTTTGCCCAACAAAATCAGCCCGAAGATCGACCAGAAATTAAATATCGTCCAGTTGGCAAGTAAGAATTTCAAGACATAGAACAACAAGAAAGACATATCCTGTACCTCAACATCATTGTCGAATTATGACACATGCTTATAAGGCGCAAATACTTTAGTTCCCTTTTACTCATTCCTTTCTGTCGTAAAAATAATTTTGTTTTGGGAATAAGATCAAAGCAACTATTTATTTTACCAAAGATTGCAAACAATAGTTTACACTGCTTTTGTGATTTAATTCCGTTCTCAATTTATACGATAACTCACTGTTTTGTGAACAATTTGTAGTTATTGTTGCCGACTAATTATTGCCGAGCAGAGATTGCCCAAATGTTACCAATTTGCCGAAAAATGCAGGTTTGAGGGTTCATTTGCCGACTGATGCTTTTTTAGGGGGGGGGTGTCACACCCCCCACACCCCCACGTCGCGACGGCCCTGTCTGGTACCCAGGGTAACAGCGTATAAACGCTGCTAGGAACAGAACTAATATATGGAAAATGTGTATGAAATAGCAAAAAAAGAGCAGATGTTGTGGGAAGAATTGAAAGCGATGCAAAAAATCTAAACTGATCAAACGTTCTTAGCGCAAGCCCTAAGTCAGTGATTTTCCGACGAAACCTTAAAATTTCCGAAAAATCCGACGATCTGAATTCTAGGGTGGGCCATGTCCCCCCCTGCCCCCCCCGGCCACGACGCCCCTGATGATGATGCTCAAAAGGGACTCATAATGAAACAGTGAAAAAGCTGACACTATTTTCTGCGTTCATCGAGGGCATTATGATGGATTCACGGCTTCGAATCTCAATTCCGTGGGAATGTTTTCAATTCTTCAATTGAACCTAGAATCGAACCCTAGCTTTAACGTAGGGTTTGAGACCTTGTATGAGTCAATCTGACAAGTGGTTGCTGATTTATGGCAGAGAAAAGGCAAAATTAGTAGTTGCTTCAAAAACAGCACTTCTTTTGCGCACCAGCAATGTCAAAATAAAGATTTTCAAAGAAAGGGTTCCAGCATCGTATCAAAATCTTTGCAAAGTCTTTTAAAAATTAGCAGTGCTGTCTATTCACTGGAGAGAAGTTTCTACCTTTTAGAACGTGTCGTGAACAATTTGATACGATGCTAGAACCCTTTCTTCGAAAACTTACTTTATTTTGATATTGCTGGAGAACATCAGAGGTGCTGTTTTTGAAGCAACCACTAATTTTGCCTGTTCTATGCCTTTAAATCAGTAGCCACTTGTCAGATTTACTCACACAAGATCTCCAACTCTAAGTTGGATCCTTATCTATGCAACCGAGTAAACCTGAGATCATTGAATCTACAGCTCCTCCTCAGGAGCCACGGACAGAACGGGGCACAATTTGTTTGGGACATCTTGTAGTCCAAAGACGGAAATAATTGACATTTACATTAAAGGGAGTACAAAGACCAGCAGCCTTTGCCATCGTTTGTCTTTGTTTTTGTGAATTTCGTACAGTCAGTTATTCTTGAAGCTGGGCAGAGCAAGTCGCTGACTTCGCGCAAAGCATGCTGGTCTTTGTACTCCCTTTAACTTAAAAGAGGAATGCATAACTAATAACTGCCGACAACAGAGATAATTTGAGGTTTTGGTGATATTTCCTACAATTTTTAATATGCTCTTGGTAAATAAAGAGGAAAACCAAGCAATCTTTCTGAACAGTAAAGAAATGCTGCTGGCAACAAAGAGATAGAGAATTAAAAAGCAAACTTGGAAAACCTTTTCTGTATTATAAAGACATAGGAAGAACTGAAAGCCATAATTTGATTCGCAAAAGTTGTTGTTCGACAAAAAGAACTGACATTAACAAAAAGTTGTTGGTCTTTTGGCGAAAATGACATTGTGTCACCTTTCATTCGAAATGTAAATTTGCGAATAAATCTATGGCTTGAGCATACGGGGAGAAAGTATTTGAGAGTCAGGCAGCCCCAATAATCCATGTAATTTTCACTGGAATGTTACTCGAGCTTAGGCACATTTGCTCGTTCATGCAAGATTTTTGAAAGCATAGTCAGCCCCAGGGTGACTGTAGCACTTTCAGGCCCTTTGGCTCATAGTCTTATGTATACATGATGGGTTAGTGCATGGTTAGAGAGGAATGTCCCCCGTCCAAGAGGCAATAGGCTGTTCCCCTCGCTCTCTTTGTTTTCCAAAGATTAATGAAATGAGATTGATCAGTTCGCTCTAATAGAGCTCTTTTTCACTGTTAAAGGTGTGCCGAACGAGAGCGGAGCCTTCTTTTCTTGTAACAGATCCTGTGCACTTGTCCTTCAGACTTTGTGATCGCTGAAAATGTCGATAACAGTCAGTGTGAATTTAAACGATAAGAAGAAAAAAGGACCTATGAAAAAAGGTAAGTTTTAGTCATGATACTGTGTTAGTTTTTCGTATTAATCCTTGAGATATCACACCAGGAGATTTTTGAAAACAAACCAGGCTCTTTGTCAGGTGAAAACGCTTGATCGGCACATATGTTTTCCGGAAAAGCATCTAAATAAGCGAAAAATAATCCCAGGATGTAATTTTAGTTGTTTCTGCGACACATTGCATCTCGTTGTAAAGGTTTAAACTCGTTTCAGCAGGAATTTAGCGTTTTATGGTCATTTGTGGTTGAAGAAAGCTAGTTACGGTTTCACGATGCCCGTGCTAAGGTAAGGTTGATCGTAAATGTGTATCCTGTATTTTGGAAGACCGAAAGATCAATAGATCGCAAGATTTCTCAAAATGTAGAACGAACTGCCCCAAAAACATCAGTTAAACATCTTAAACTCAGTTACATAAGCAACAACCCTTCTGCTCTTGGACAAGCCTTGGCTCAAAACAGCTGTTTGGATGATGGGTGTGTCCCTAAAGACGTTTACAAGCTTCTGTCGATAAGCGACTCTTTTAAAGTTAAATCTAGAAGCTCTTAGAACTATTAAACTACCATAGGCTCCCTTGTTCCAAGATAAATCGACAAACTAATATTGAACTTTTAGTAGGTGCCTGCTAAAAATTGATTTAGGTGTTGTCCCCTTGGTATTGGAGATCACAGGCTGGTTTGTCATGAAAGATTGAAACGCAGAATAAGGTGACCTTGAACAGTTTATTCAGTCACACGTTGCAATCTAAGGAACCAACTATGTATAGCGAGAGGGCAAAATAAGGGGCTTCACTGAGATTCAACTCAACAACTCAACAAATGAATGTAGTACCCCTGCTTTGTACTTGTACCTGCATTTTGATTTCATTTTGATTTTGTAATGCAGATTCAGCTTGGCTTTTTTTTACTATCTGCAAGAATCTGCAAGGTAGTTCTTGACAGCATCAGCAGCCAGGTCCACCCAGGGGGGACATAATTCCCTTGTTCTTCGGTATTTCTTTTTGTTTGTTTCCTTGTTGCTTACAAGAAATATAAGAAAATACGTTAAGTGTTTCCCTCGAGATGTAATGATTCTTCAAGGGGGAGGGGGGGGGGGTGGGGAATTTGACCCTAAGTTTTACGGATGTGTGAGCTGGACACCGTACGGCAAGAACCGCAAAAAAGAAACCACTTTTTAGAAACCTCAGCCTCAAGGCTGTTGAGAAATGCTGCTCTCAAACAAGAAAGTTCTATAAGTTTTGAAGGAAGACAAAACAGGCTGTTTGAAAAAAGGTTTATATTTTGCGGGTAAAAACGATATTCCCGACAATAAAGACCGCTAGAATTATGGAAAAAATTCTTGGGCCTCAATTTCATTACTTTCGTTTTGACTTGGTCAGTAGCTGGAAATCTAATCAAATACCACAAAGCTACTCTTAAACAAAAGTTTACTTTAAAATAACACATTTGATCCCTCTATTGTGTGCTTTTGATCTTTTGCAGTACAATGCAATAATACAGCAATACAATGATACATTATTCAAAGAGGGACTCAGTGAGATTCCCCGTTATTACAATATAATCGAGGGGGCACTCAGAACTTGTCATGAGCGAAGTCTGAAACAGTGCAGTGTTCCTAAATTCAAAAGGTGTGTCAGACTTTAAGAGAAGACAAAACGATTTGTAAGAAATTTTTGGAGCTGTTTCTTGTAACCAAAATGATATCTGGCAAATGTTATTGTAAGAGACAGTTTGCAATGATATGCTCTCCACTTAAGATTACTAGTTGCATTGCCTTTCTATTAATCATTACACATCTTTTAAAGACTACTTGGATTTCGGAATATATCACAGATAAGTTTAGCAACGATAATAAAACTTATTGAGCCTAGCCCCTCTAGGACTAAAGTGAATTAAGGGGGCATCTAACTTTGGAGAATATGTTATGACTCTGTGATCTGTTGACAAAACTTAATGGAAAGTGTAAAATCCTACTGGTCTGTTCTAAAACATGCTAACGGCTGGGAGACTGGTGAGGCTGGTTTTAGAAAGGAAAGGAAATGAAAGGAAAGGAAGAGCTTTAAAAATGAAGTATGTATGTATGCATGCATCAAAAATTTTTAAGCTGTTATGCTATAAAATTAGGTACGATGTAATATTTCAAGCTAAAAAGCGCAAAACTTAATCCCCCTTTCTACAGTGGCAGGGATAGAATTAAAGTGTCAAGCAAGCTGACTTTTACTTCATAATAGTCCCCTCAGAGGGAAGAGTAAAAAAGAATCCTTGCTTTGTTTAAGTGTTTCTTAAAGTTTCTTGACTGACACTGTTTCAGACTTCTGGTTCACAACCCTTTACATTCGAAGTCAACAAACGGCAAAGAAAGCAGTCAGAGATCTAATGATCCCATACGCAGCCTTCTGCCATACTTTCTTGGACTGTCACGCTGTCAAAGAAGACTTCTATTGTCTTCCTTGCAAAGAGAACTGTACTTTGCATTTGTTGAACAATGTGTACAGGCTATTGTTCAAATAACAATAGATTACAATGCAAATGAATTCTTGAGATGAAATTGTAAAGCTATTATTCTTTTTGCATGATTTTGAAGAGGGATTCCCTTTAGGCCCTTTGAATTCCCTTGCTGCCATTTTGTAAAATGGTTGACAATTGATGTTGGTACCGAAAAGAGAAATGCCTTTCGCCAAGGGAATCCTCTTACTTGAAAACGCCCATTTTGCCTAATAAGGATAAAAACATAATGATATCTGTGAGGAACAATTTGAATAACGCGATTCCTCTCCCAGGCATTGGCCATTTGTAGGCCTGCATTCAGAAATTTCGCTCTCCCGAAGATTCTGTAATCAACAATGTCTTTCTTCGATTAGAAACGAGAAAGCATTTAGCAAATTTGAGCAGTTTCGAACAATTTCTAATGCAAATACGGCTAGCAAAGTTTGCCAAGCTCTGAAAAGGAGGATGGAGTTGTTTCCCTTTCATAAAAGCACAAACGTAATCCATAATGGTTGAATGAACTCGCATTGTTATGAAAATGTATTGGGATTATGTTCACATATCTTAGAGGTCTGGGTCCGTGTGTTAACTCCGAGCGCTTTGAAAAGTTGTCTTGTGAAGGGTCAGGCTTCGAGTCCTTCTGTTTGAACTGGCGAGCGAGGAAGAGCGAGCAAAATGCCCAAGAAACCCGGTAAGAAACTCATTATTTTTAAATAAAACTCATCGAAATATTGTCATTGTTTCCTCCGTTTAATAGTTTTTTTGCGATCTCTAATTTGGAATTTATTTTTTGCGACCAGCTGATTGATTGTTGTCCATTCACCTGCTGTGGTATTTGTACCTGACTTTTTGGAGAAGGGGATCGGTGTCAAGGGAAACACCCGATGGTTGGCTTTGCCTGTTAACCAAGCTCTACTGAGGTCACCTATTAGAACGTACCAATCTTGCTCTAATTGAACATACTGAATATAATAGAACATATGAATATAAAAATCTAAGACATCTCAGCTAAGATGCTAAGGTTTACAAAGGACAACAGTGCAGCAGAAAAGCTCATATTTGCACTTCTACACCTAAATATTGCTGCACACTGATTACCCAGAACCACGCTTTCTGGCTAATTGGTTCAGATTTATGGATAAAAATGACTTTTCGCCCATCAGCAATGGGCTACAATTTTTGGAGTTCAGCTGATCTTGCTGACGAGAGAGGAAAATTTCTTAACGTTTCAGATAAAGAGAGTTTTTAAATCTTATGTCTCAAGAGTGAAATGCATTTGGCATGAGTTGCAATGAAAGAAAGCTATTCATGGCAATGAAACATGACAATTTGACATCATAGGAGTAAGGGACAAGGCAAGGAATGATACTGGTAATTAGCTACAAGCACAGGGAGGACGGGATAGTAGAATTTTTGCGGGGTTTCGTAGAGTTGTTGCAAAAACACCTAATGGTTATCATTTCACAATAAAAATCAGTTTTGTTGCTTGACAAGTGTTGAAAAACTGAACAAAAACTTTTCACTGGTTTGTTTTGGTTTCAAGAAGGACAAACATTGGAAAGCCTGCAATCTGCAAACAAGTTCTCCTGACGTCGCACTGTTTGTTCTTACACCTGGAAGAAAGCTCTCTTCGCACATCCTTGACATTTGTGATATTTGGGGAACAAATGGTCTGTGAATATTTCCAGATGTACAGCACAACTGAACCGAGAGTACAACACACCCCTTCGTTCTTGAAGTCGAAGGCGCGGCAATAATCCTTGAACAACTTTAGTCAAAATAGTACCATGGATAGTTAATCAATTCGGATTATTGGTAAACACAAAAGGACTTGATTCTTTCTAAGAATTCTCTCTCCAGCTGATCCATTCAAGAAAAGAAAGATTGAAAGCTCATGGGGATTTGGGTAAATCTACTCCTCCATGATCAACTTCGAGCTTCTTTGTGAAGGGGCGAATGGAAAGCAGTTTTACAATCGTGTGCTCTGTAAGATTCGGACTCATGCTAATCATCATAACCACCATAAAATTCCACTCTACACACAAAGACAAATTATAAGAACTTTTTAAAGGTATGAAAGAATAATGAGGGAATAGTATACACTATTCATAGCATGTTCTATTAAAAGAAAAAGATTTTATGGAGGGGAATTCCTTAAAGTAGGACTCTCTCAGTAGGTAAACTAACTGAGGACAGAGAAGCATGTTCTTTGTCGAATACAAACATTCTACGGACTCTGAATTCCTATCCTTCTTTCCCTGCGACAAAAGGAGGTCATATTTTCGTTACTTAAAGATATCAAAAGGAAAATGGAATAATCTCACAAAATCTCGTCTAAAAGGATCGTTCCTCAAGCACACACCCTCGGTCAACGCCCCTCTCTAATTCGCCACACATCCCCTATTCTGGACGCAATCATAAATCATTCTCGATTAATCAATTAATCAATAATCGAGTACTTACGGAAACGAGGCTCTCGAAAACGCGGGAAAAAACAAAATGTCTGCCAAATCCAAAAGCAAGTCGAAAACTTCCCAGATGCTGGAGCTTTTGAGTTGATTGCAAACAAGTTGGGACTAAGACGAGGTAAAATGAAACAGGATTTCTTTGCTATACTTTATGAAGGTTCCAGCTGTCTTTCTGAAAATTATTTAGAGGTACGAAAATGAGATGCAAAATCGATTGACTCTGAACGAGTGGGGCTAAATCAAGCGAATCAAATGATGGGGATGGCCTGAGCTGTGATGAATAAAGCTTGAGGTTCTACAAAGAAAGAGTTTCAATTCACCTCATAAGCCATCCATGGAAGATTTAGGCCAGCGAAATATCGGGCGGCCATTCAGTTGTCATTTTGATGTTTAAGCAACAACGTTTAGCCGTACAAGCCCAGGTGCTAGTACAGAACTGCACACTGCCTATATACTGATGATAACGAAACCCTAGGCCTAGGCCAATACTTGTTGTGGGATTTCAGAAGATAAGGTTTGTAAAGTTACCATCCAAAAATCAGTTCATTCATAGCAACCAAAGATATTTTATCAACATATTTCAAAATTCCTCCCAAAGTTTATACAGTTTGTTGGTTCATCTTTTCACAAAGTGAAGTGTCCAGACTGCAGAGTATGGCAAGTGCACACCCGAGATTTTTTTCCCGAAATATCCCTGCACACCCGAAAAAGGGCGTGGCACACTAGAATTTGGGTGTGGCTCTATTGTTTGAAGCTTTTATTTTGCCACAGTGACGATTGAATGAAGAACTTCAGACGAAATGGCCGAAAGTCTAGAATTTCTGATGAATTTGTAGACTTACTACAGTTGTTGTATCTGTCACGGTAAGCTGTCTTGTTTTGATAATTGAGATCTGGGAATCATTGTAATAAGTCTATGAACTGCCCGTTGCGTTCTGTGAGCAATCAAATTTAGCACGGCCGACAACCCATCATTCGACTTCCGTAGCCTCGTTCTGATGATAATAGTATTTCTATAGGAGCATAATTTTTCTCAAACTTTGGCCTGATTTTTGCAAACTTGGCAACCAATCAAAAAAGGCACTGCGAAATTGGAGAACTGACATGTAACTCTCCCAGTCACTTTCCAGCATTTCTCGGGAAAAATTCGTATCCTACTTACCTGCCTTATACTCTGCCCAAACTGTTTCTGCCGGAATACGGGACAGAGAAGCCTTTGAATTGGTATATTTGGTATATTTTCACAACAATTATTACCTTTTTTGTTAGAATTTCTTACAAATACAAATTCAACCTTTTATGAGCACACTTGAAGTGCACACTTAGATAAAATTGCACACTTGCACACTCAATATTTTGCTCTTGCACACCCGAGATCTCGTTGGAAACTGCCATACTCTGCAGTCCGGTGAAGTGTTTAGCGCGAAGTATTTTGATGACTCACGGAGGTGAATTTCTGTGTGATCCTCCAGGCAGGCTAGTAGGAAACACGAAATCTTGATCCTAATTGCTCTCATTACAGCTGCACCAAAGTTCCTGGAGAAGCTGCAAGATGCAGAAGTCACTGAGGGCAAAACTGCAAAGATTGACTGTGTTGTAACAGGAGAGCCAGAGCCTGACATTGATTGGCTGTTTGAAGGGAACCGGATCAAGGAAGGTGGCAGGTAAATTGTCCAAGATACAATAAATGAAACTTCACAAGAGAATGCTTTTAAAAGAAAAAATACCTGATTTTAAAAGAGCAGATGTCAAAGTCCTTTTTAACAAGAAAGATAAAGCTTAATGTCCTTGCTTATCTATAGGAGTCAATCCTAAAAACATTTTCTATTCTAAAAATAAGCAAACGAAATCATTCAATCCAATCCTGTGTCCAAGCATTCAAGGTCAAAATCTTCTAAAATGCTTGTGTTCTCTTTTTTGCTAGTGTTCTTGTTTTTAATTTGCATGATAATGCTGCTCTTTGTATGATAAAAGATTCTTTCCATCTTATTTATGTTAGAATCTTGTCATATTTTGGCCCCATTCTTTGAAGATATCAAGTATGTTTGTGAAACAGATAACATTCTGGCTGGCAGGTAATTTGCAAGCGAGCAACATTTATCTGTTAATGAAGGCTAGGCATGTGGCAGCTGTAAAGATGATATGGACCTGCAGCTTTGCAGCTTATGCCCTTAGAGAAGCCCCCAAAGAGGGGGTTGCTGGAGCCCTGGAGCCCACCATTTTGAAAGCTTTGAGCCCTGGAATCCACAACCCAAGTGGTTTTCTCAAAGTTGAGATATGGAGCCCGTGGAGCCCGTGGAGCCTTGAAAAGGATGCAATAGAGCCCTGAACCCCAGCAATTTTGCCTTTAGGAGCCCGAAGCCCATTAAAGTATGCCCTGGAGACTTGGAGCCCAAGTTCCTTTAGGGGGCTTCCTCAGAGTTGCCTCTGTGTTCTCATTTACCTACCTTAAAAGGATGGCCAGCTGGATTGGCTATTGAGTTTTGGTTTGTAATTCCAAATGATGGGAAGTAGAATACTGCTTTACAAGTGATAAATTATGTGACAGATAAAGATATAGCTCAGCAGTAGTAAAAGGAATCTCTTGTTTTTAAACAAACAATTTCAATTCTATCCAATGCAGCACTTGGAAAATTGGAGAGTGATTGTGGTGTATCATAAAGCAGAAGAACCACTTAGAAAACTGTAGAATACAGTAAAACCCCGCAAACAAGAACATAGTAAAATAAGAACCTGCAGACTGATTTTGTGGAAAAAGACACCCAAAGATAAGGACCAAAAACAGACTGATTTACTTCAATGTTCTTATGAGATGGTACACTTAATCAAGAAATGCCATTATAAACAAACTCCCAACTATTGATAACTGAACACCTCTAACAGTTTTCAGGGATGTTCAAATTGTTTTATCAAGCTGTATGATGTAAACTGATTTGTCAACAACAAAAATACCATACTCTCTAATATTTGAATGCAGTCATTATGCCCTCAAGTGTATTTAACACAAATATGCTGTATACTGTAGTTACTGTATACATTCATTATAGTCACAAGTGTCCTTGTGATAAGAACCACACCATGAAAATTTCATGTACCTCATTTATAAGAACCTAGCCAGTCTGTTTTTTAGAAAAGTATGTTCTTGTTTGCGGGCTTTTACTGTACTTGTTATACAAGGAAAGGACTGATTTTCTCTTGTCTTATTTATTTCTCCAGGATAAAATTTATCTTTGGAAAGGGAGATGTAGTTGGACTTGAAATAAAAAATGTCACTGTTGATGATGAAGGATTCTATGAATGTGTTGCAAGTAACAAAAGTGGAAAAGCAACATCCAAGTGTGAGATCCTTATTAACGGTATGTATTTTGTAATATGCTTTTGAATTTGAATTTATTGTCATTTCATGCATTTGTTTGATATCTTTTTCCAAAAAGGAGTATTATTCTTTTTATTTACAGGTTTATCTGAAAGTTTAATAAGGAAAAATACAGTTTAGCCCAAAAATATACCCATAGAAGATTCTGAGTAACTAAAACTGTTTCATTTGTACATAAATTAGCCAAATTATTGCATTTATTTGTTGCCTTTTTGTCATATGCTTATGTATTCTTGGCCGCAATAAAGTTGGTTTGCAAATAGCAATTCAAATGCTCCAACTATGGCATAGGTATGAATAAGTAATGACCCTGACTTTACATCTGATGTGGGATGGAATCTAGTATTGTAATAGCATCCGTTAGATATTGAATTGTCCGTAGTGCTTGTTGTATTTAGGTTAAGATTGCTTGTCTTTTCATATTGGCCATGGGGTAGTCGTTGTCTTTCACTCCCCATGGTATCGTCCCTGCAGTGTTGTATGGTAATTAGAGCCATATAGTAGAATGCAAGATTCGTTGTAATGTTCTTGATGAATAAAAAAGTAAGTTTAGTCATCCTATACATGTTTTGGACAGGAAAACTTCATACAAATACATTGTGCACCAAATCAGGAACAATCTCCTATTTTACACCTTATTGATGAGATCTTTCCCTTGAAGGTGGTTATGTTTACACTTAAAATTAATCTTGACTAAATATCAGCACTGAATGCATCAATTGAAAGGATTGTGATGAAATCAAATGGTCCAGGGGGCGGCTGACAACATCAAGATTTACCTGGAAGATTTATAGCATGTTATCAGTGTCTAGCTCTTGTATATTTGCTAAAAACATTCGCCCTGTGCCATTCTGTAAGCATTGTGCAAAAGCTTTTTGTCAATGGATGGTCAAGCTAGGTCACGTGGAAGGGATGGTCAGGGAAGGAACTGAACAAATAGTTGTGAAATTTTGCAAGCAATTTTGCAAGCAAAACTATTTTGTTTCTACATCTTACTGTCTGTATTGAAAATGAATGAGAAGTACTGTTGGAAATGGAGTATCTTACTTCATTTTCAGCTCCCGGCAAGATTGTGAGTGCACCAGAAGATGCCAACTTGAAGCCAGGTGCAACAGCAACATTCAAATGCAAGTATGATGGTAACCCAAGGCCAGATGTGAAATGGTACAAAGGTTCCAAGCAAATCAAGGATGCTGATCGCTACATCCTCACAAACAAAAGCCAGGTTGCCACCCTTGAGGTAGATGATGTCAATGCTAGTGATGATGGTGAATACAGGGTGCTGGTTACTAACGAGTATGGTGATGCTGAACATAATTTCAACCTCAGTGTTGCCTCTGCCAAAAGCACCAGCAGCAGCGAATCTACAGCAAAGAGTAAGTCATTTTTACTTGTTTAATGAGGTTAGAAGTTGCCTGTGTGCAGGCTCTGCTGATCAGGTCTCTCTTCCATATTACCAGAAACCTGTCCTTAAAGAAATTGATAGCCTGCATGCTGCATGCAAGGCTGGGTTAAAAGTACCAAGACTGGCCATTCAAGGTAAGCGATAGCCCTTGCACCCCTCCTTGATCCCATCAGTTGCTGGAGGAGGGATGAACTGTTCACTGCTCAAAACTGTCCATTGCTCTCCTTTCAATCAGTGTGTTTTCATTCTGTATATAGTCAGTTAGGAATAGCTCTGCTAAATATTACCACAAGAGTCATCTACTGCTCCCCTGCTAAAAAACCATATGGTCAGGTTTGAATAACGATATGTGGTTCCTTTTGTAATTTGATTGAGTTTATACTTATGTCCAGGTATGCCTCTCTTTGACAAGGGGATTGGTAGAACAAAGAATGAAGTGTCATGAGGTCAAGAAAATCTAGAGTTCTGTTGAATTTGCCATGTGGGGAATGACTTGCCACTGCACATCATTGCTTTTACTCCAGAATTTGCAACAGGCTGGTCCTTGAACTAACGCTTATGCAGCAAATTATGAATAGTGGATTTTTAGATCTCCAAATCATTACCAAAATGTTTTCTTATTGTCCTTTCATGTCGAGTCTCCAGAAAATTTGATGATTCGTTTTTTGGTTGATCATTTTTTACCAAAATCACTAACAGTGAGTGTACAGCAGAGGTCTTTGTATGAGGTTAGCAGTAACATCACTTTGAGAGCAGGAACACCGCAATGCGACGAAGAACAACAGCAAATATGTGCGAAATTAAGAAATATATATTAGATACCAATGTTTCGTCCTGCCATGCAGGATTTATTCAGGGCTGTTATGTTGACAAAATAACAGGGCTGTTGTCAACATAACAGCCCTGAAGAAGTCCTGCATTGCAGGACGAAATATTGGTTTCTGACATATATATGTTTCTTAAATTCGCACATATTTGCTGTTATTCTTTGGTGCATTGCGGTGTTCCTGTTCTCAAACTTATTCACGAATCATCACTGCAAGCATCGTGTCCTTTTCTTTTTCAATTTATTTCGATTTATTTCGATTCAAAATCTACCAAGTAGAAGAATTTTAAATAACGCCTTCATTGCAGCAACTCTCAAAGCAAGAGAGCCTCACCTCTCCTTCAGGACACTCTGTGCAATGTTTTTGATGAGGTAAATTTGTATCTTTAGCTGCATTCCAAGAAAGAAACGCTGATCGTGTCTATAAGCCACCTGTCAGGAAGACGAAAAAGAAGAAGTATCCAATTGAGAGAGATGGAATTAAGAATGAAAACCCAGAAAAGTATTTCGAATTTGGAGAAGAAATTGGAAGGTAAGACTAGACCTCTTTTTATGAAGGAATCTTTTTTCTAAGGGATCATCCGAATAGACCATTATAGCTTTTCTTCAAAAGAATCTGAACCAATCGATATTATGATACGAAAGAAGTTTTACCTCGACTCAAACAAACTTTTCGTATGAGAATGCACACAATCCAGACTCTTTTCTGGATTGGATGAAAGGTCTATAAATCGGTTTTTAGCCAAATTCCAATGAAAGTTAACTTTATCCGCTATGCCAGTATTCAGACTGTGATATGGTTTGGGATAAAACTTTTTCGAATTTGTGTGTTTGTGAAATTTATGTTGAATGGAAAAGTGATCATTTATAACCTTTTAATTCGACTTTGTAAAATAGGCCACCTCCATTTTTCAAGCCCCCTCTGGAGTCTCTGAATCGAATACGCCCTAATAGCATAGGTTCCAAATCTTTAAACCTACGAAAAAAGGCGGGTGTAAAATTCAATGACCTTTTTCTTTAAACTGGATGACTTGAAAGGAACTTTAGCCAATTTTCTACGATTCTACCGTTAGACTTTTCAGAAATCTTGAATATTTGTCGAAATAACAGCCTATTTCATATTTCAGCTCATTTTATGATGTGACGTCATCAAATTTCTAAATCACCAACCAGAAGAGTGAAAGATTTTTGCTTGATACCATATTGTAGGCATCTATAAACTATGGTTTTCTTGAAAATTATTTGATCTTTCGTCAACAGGTTTTGAAATTACGATAGTTTTAAGCTTTTTTCGAAAATTTTCTTGAATTCTTAAAAAAGAAGAAAAAACACTGTAATTCTGAAAATATTGAAGATTTCAGAAAAGTCCAACGGCAGATTTAGTGTAAAATAGTTCAAGTTTCTTCGAAGCCGTTCAGTTCAAAGAAATAGGGCACAGAATTTTACATCCAGCTTTTTAAAGATTTGAAACCTATGCTCGCCCTAATAAAGTTTTTACGGTAGGGCTTTTACGGCAAATTTTAAATAAGTCCCCCTCGCTGTAAAGCTCCCCCACTTAAAAATCAAATTCCAGAAATTACCAACAATTTTCTATATTTTTCTCTAGACAAGCTTGTATGTTAGCTTTGATAGTTTTTGGGACGGAGAATGTGTCGAATCTATGTATTTGACCCATTAAATTGTATGTTGAAACCGCAAAATATTCAGTTTCAGTTTCATTTTGTTTAAATTCACCACATACAATTTATGCTAACCATACAAACAAATAACTAAACTACAAATATTGAAAATAATGTCACAAAATATTAATACAATGATACAGAAAATTAATATGATATACAAATACAAGGTTTAAATAAATTGTATGCAGGGAATTACTTAAAAGGATGAGCTCTCTCAATAGTTATGACTAATAATTATTAATATGATATATATGATATATATAATATGATATATATCAGCATCTGCTTCAGCATCAGCATCTGCTTCAGCATCAGCATCAGCAAAATGATATATATGATTAATAATTAATAGAACTAATCGAGGAGAGAGCCCCCCCCCCCCCTATCCTAAGATATAATCAAATGAATTTATAAGATGGGGTAAAAGAACTGAGAAGCTATCATTATCATACATACCCTTTTCATTTAAATTTTTGAATAAGCCCCCTCTATCAAGCCCCCTCTTTTATAAGCCCCCCTCTGGAGTTTCCGAAATTAAATAAGCCCCTGAGCTTTTACGGTAAGAAAACACCGAGAAAATATCTATCTTCGACATTCTTTCTTCATTTTTTCCCACAATAACCAAGTTTTCTTGTAACATGTAATTATGGTCTGGTAGTGAAGACGTAAACATTTGTGGCCATATGTTTGAATCTGGCAAAAATATTTTTGTGACACTGACCACTTAAGATTTAAGAAAGTAAATTTAGATTAGATCCAGACAGGCTGATTTGATTGTGTGTACCAGAGCTAACATTTTCAAGATCGTTTCTTAATCTTACAGAAGCTTATCTGGAAAACAAAATGCTCTCGTCAAGGAAAAGGTTATAAGGGCTATGATTTTATCATCATCTGCGTCAGCATCAGCATCAGCATCAGTTTTCTTATTATGTGCCGCGAACTTTTTGGATTCCTCTTGATAAAATTTGCGTGGAGAAATATTTTAGAGTTGTAATTCGTTTGTTCATCAAGGAGCTGAACTCCTCTATTCGGCGTCACTCTTTTAAACCTGCATTGTTGATTCATGGATACACCAAACTGTTTTTCTACGGTTAATCATCTGCTCCTGGCATATTTTCTCAGATCCTTTGAAGAGATTAGTTTTCTCCCAGATGTGGTCGTAGTTCTTTGCATTCACAAACGAAACTGTAGTAATTTCTGAGCGTATTTTTAACACTAACACTGACCCAAAGTGATTTTTGATCATCGAAAAGGAGATCAAGTGGAGCATTTTATGATAGGCTCGATAAACGAGGTTTGGTGACATTTGAAGCGGGAGAACTTTTTATGAGACGCCCAGAAGCAAAACTGAAAGGTTCTCGATGCATGCGAAACTTGCCTGAATCTAGGCAAAAAATCAGTTGAATTCAATTGAAAGGGTTTGTATAAAGTGGACATGCAACCTTCCCCTCGCAGGAAATGTTCACCTCAAAATGCTTTCAATAAGATGTATCGTCGAGCCCACTTTCGGCACTGTTGCTCGGTTTTGGGTGATGTGGAGTGACCAAATTCCAAAGCTTACAAAGGTTACAGATTCGAGCGCCTAAAATTGTAACAAGTAAATTTGATACGCCTGCTACGGCACCTGTATACACTATTACATTTTGCCAAGCGTAAGTGATATCATTGGAAGCGAAACTACTACTGCAGTGTACAAATTGCTAACTGGTTTCGTCCGAGTACCTTTCAACTTGCAGGACAAAAATTCGATTTGAAATGTCAGAAGACTGAGATATACTGAAACTGATCTTTCGCTACCTTACGGAAATCTAAGAGAGGGCTATATCTTTTCCTGGACTGAAGCTTTAGAATCACTTTGAGCTTGATGCAAACAGGCACCCTCCCTTACTGCCTTTAAGAAGAGCTTCAATAACAAACTAACAAACAATCATCCGTTAGTATTATTTAGTATTTATTAATTCATTTTTTCAATTTAATTTGAAAATTTTTGCTTGCCCTCCCCCCTTTTGAAAAGCAGTTCTAATAGACTGGCGGGGCTAAAGAAATGCCGAAATAGATGACAATAGAATAGAAAATAACATACGTTTGTCCATGAGTGCCATGTTTCATGAATGTATCCTTTCTCCGCAGGGGTAAGTTCTCAGTTGTCAAGCTTTGCACAAACAAGGACACTGGGGAGGAGTTTGCAGCCAAGATTATTAAATTTGATGACGAAACTGTCAAGTTTGCCGTTCGTGAATATGACTTGATGGCAAGTGGCAAAATGAACCACAAAGGTTTGGTACAACTGCATGAAGCGTATTTGGTGCGCAAGTACCTTATCCTCATCCTAGAATTGTAAGTATTACAAGTCACCTGATCAAATTTGAGAGTAATGAGCTCCTGTTATTTGCTTACGCTCGTCGTGGTGCTGAAGATAACTGTTTACAAAATCCTCAGGACCTGGCCCGAGCCATAATTGAACGGCCAACATTTTGAAGAATTTTCGAATATGCACAATAGAGATGTAAGCTTAACGCTACTCGATCGTTGCCTCACTACATAAGGACCCTGAAGTAACACTCATCTCATTGAGTTGAATTGTTGTTGTTGTTGTTTTCGCTCCACTGAGGGCCTTATTCCCTTAGAGCTGTAAAAACGGCAAAAAATAGCCATCCGCGATGAGATTCAGTCGTCCCGTCGTAAACCGATCTGCACGTGGCTTAGCTAAAGGCTGTTTTTGCTTTTGTGGCAAGGATGGTCCTTTGCCGAAGTACTGACACCTGATTTCATGGTACAGCAGTTCTAGAAAACTGATTTTTATGGCATTTAGATCCAGTGGTTGCGATAAAATAGCAGCAGATGATTGAGGCCCAATAGATCTTCCAGCTACATTCAAAGAAAGAATGCAAATCGAAGACAGATTGATACATTTTGTAGAATGTTCGAATCCGATTCGAATGTACACAATAGTAATAGAGGCTCCAACACCACTTAGTCGAACTGTTTGAAGAGCAGCGGAAATCAGTGCAGAGCTTTACCGTTTCTATAAGCGTTGGGAAATTAGTAGTAGATAGGTGTAGCAATATCAGTTCAGGCAAAATGCGAAACTACGACATGTAATCGAGTTTTTTTGTTTGTTTTCAATTTGTTTTGAATGGCTTGTCAGGATTTCCAGCTACTAAAGGCTAATTTAGGCCCACTGTGCATGCCGCATCCAAGCATGGGACCCCTAGTTTAACGCCCCTTCCGAAGGACGACGAGGTGAGTTGTGAGGTCAGGCCTCCGAGGTCACCCATATCTGGAGTTTAACCTCACTCGACCGAGCTTAACTTCAGTCACCTGACGAAGACTGTATAAGCCACTCAGCCACTCACCCCGTACGAGTCTAACTCAATCGCACCTCGAGCATGAAAATTTACAAAAACAACGCTCGACCTTTTGTGGAATGCCTTAGAAGTCTATTAGAACAATAGTGAAGTACCTTCTCCGGGACTTCTTAGCTTAATAAACAAGAATCTTTGAGATTTTGAGATGTGACTACTTTTTGAACGTAATTTGATTTTTCTTTACCAGGGCTGCAGGGCAGACATTGTTGACGTACATGTCGAAACGCCACTCATTGACAGAAGATGATGTTGCTCATATCATCAGACAACTTTGCGAAATCCTTAATCATCTTCATACCAATAACATTATTCATCTTGATATCAGGGTATGTACTTTTAAACGGACACTTTTCTGTCCGTCGTTCACATGATCTTTTTGTCATGACGCAAGGGGTTATGTTTTGGCAGTGATGGAGCATGGAGTCGACAAACAGATTGATGACACCCAAGCACTGCGGCTCTTTCCGCGGTTTCTTGGGGTTTTTTTTAGAACGGGGTATCTAAAGAAGGCAGTTTTTCTGGAGCCGGTTGTCAAAACATGTCAAAAGGGGAAATTTTGTTAGATCGGGTTATTATTTAGTCCAATTTTTGTGTTTTGGGGTATACTTTTCACCAATTTTTTCTAGAATCGGGTATCATTTGAAGGCAAAAATTCTGGAGCCGGGTAAAGAATAATTTTTTGTGGGCACATCCCCGAACAAATTTAGGTCAAGTACCCCCCCCCCTCTCTGGGCTATAAAATCGATGTCTTGTTTGAACGCGTAGTGGTATAGTCACATGACATATCGTTTTTGGACAATGTTCAACTTTAAGAAAACAGTGGTTTTTTGTTGAGGAAACAATAGTAACAATGGCTATTTTTGTTATAAGGAAACAATGAAAATAATGGTTATTGTTGTTACAGCCTACCAATATTCGTATGGCATCAATTGGCTCGAAAGATATCAAACTTCTTGATTTCAACAGCAGTCGTATGATTGCCAATAAGTTTGCAGGAGAGGTCGTTGACGTCATTGGTGATACTGAATTCTGTGGTAAGGTCCCTTGATGTTCTTTTATAATGCCTTAACTGTTCAAACAGTGATGGAATCATATTGGGGAGGGAACTGGGGGGCCTTCAATTTTCTCTGAGGTCAATCTTTCAACTCTCCTTTGCCATTCTGAAAAAATGTCTAAATAAGAGTTATGAGTCACACCTGCAAGTAAAACCAGTTTAAACTAAACCAGGTTATCGGATGGAGCCTTCTGATTGGACGATCCAACAAATTCAAGGCATTTGATTGGCTGACTTTTAACGTAGTTTAGATAAAGCTGGTTTAACTGTGTCAGTGTGAATGCTGTATTGGTTGTTAGTGTAGAGCTTGACAGAACATGCAAGAAAGAAATTGAGACTGATGTAATCAGTCTAGTGTTGGGATCGATCAGCCTTATCTTCAAATCCGATTGTAGGGTCACTATAGCTAACCTTTCACGTTTATATCTGTTTGTGTTTTAGCCCCAGAACTCCTGACTTTCGACCCTGTTCTCCCTGGTTCCGACATGTGGAGTGTGGCAATCATCACTTACATCTTGTAAGTTTTTTTACACTCATTGCTTAAAGGGAGTGTGCAATGGTAAATAGGCTGCTCTATAAATAGAACAAATAAAATACGTAAATACAGCATTGTTTCTTTAGCTATCGATCATTATCAACACGTGTGGGCCATCAATTTCAATGGGTTATTTTTAGACTTTTCTGCCTTGTGCAAATGCAGGCTTATATCCTTGCACAAACCCTTTAAAGGGAATAGACACAGCTATATCTCGTAACTGCTAAAAATAGGCCAGACAGAGAAACGCCCACAAATCCATTGTTTCTTTTGCCACACAATGAAACCAGATGCATCTAAGTTGCTGAGAACAGTAGATTTTATTTTTGACCTGGCCCGCGCCAGCTTTTAACCATGTCGATTCCCTTTAATCAGCAGTCATTTGTCAGATTGACGCAGACAAGTTCTCAAACTTTGAGTGGAAGCCTGACCTATGCTACTGTGTAAAAATCAAAATAATTGAAGCTACAGCTCCTCCACATAACAGCAGCCATACAAGCGGAGCAAAATTTTTAGCGACACCCAATATCAATCTCCCTGCCCAGTATATTTCTATAATCTACCGGGTGAGCCAGAAAGAAGTTCCCACTTATGAAAATTCATAGCGTCAAGAGTCACAATGAACGATGGATTATAGAAAGTGTTTTTGTAAGTTTTCTGGCTATCTTATGAGCATTAGAAATGTAGGTAAATTTCACTTTTAAAAAATTTCTTGGTTGCAAAATGACTGAAGAAGGGCCTAAAACATTGATCAAATCATAAAGGACTCCTCGCACAGAACAATGAAGAAAATGCAATTTCTCATGGTTCAGAGCTATCCTCGGTACATTTGTTGCCGTGGGATTGAAAATCCATAGTATTCGTTGGAAAACCTACGTCTTGTAACTCTTGAGAGTGGTGAAAGGCCCATTGCCTATTGTTCTGTGTGAATAGAATATGGTATAGAAATAAAAGATGCAAGAAACGAAGATTGGTCTAAGAACTTTGCACACTGAGGCCTTTCAAACCTATGATATCATCAGAGTGTGAATCGAGTCCTTACGATTTGATCGACGTTTAGGCCCTTTTTCAGTCATTTGGCAACCATGAAAGTTAAATAAAGTTGAATCTACATATACTTCTAGTACAGGTAAGGTAGCGAGAAAAATCATGAAAATACTTCGATATCTCGGCTTTTAACTGAAATTTGAATCATTCAAATTTGTGGTGTACCCTTAGTTCTACGAATTTGTAAAAGTGGGAACTTTCTTCTGGCTCACCCGGTTGTTGCACAGCATAGGAGTCAAATCTCCAAAATTTTGGGTGTAAAATTTTATTGCATTTTTATTTGGATTAAATGGCAAGGAAGAGAATTATGATAAGTTTCTTTGTACCTGTCATGGAAATCATTTAATATCTTAGTTAATTTCAAAATGGCGGCTTTCATCATTTTTGAGGCTGTGAAGTCATCAAGGCTCTAAATCCGAAACCAGAAGAGCTGCAGATTCCTGCTTGCCACCATGTGTTGTGGCGCCGTGGTGTAATCCTCTGACGTTGCAGCCAGAATAGTCAGGCGGAGTGGGTTCGAATCCCGGTAGGGCCCCACCACTTGAGCGTCATGACAAGGGGTCGCGGACTCGATTAGGTCTGCTCTATTTCTCTTATCTAAAATTTACGATGATTCTAATTTTTTCGAAATTTTCAATGAATTCTTTCCAAAATGATGGAATTGCCGCTATTCCGAAATTCTGAAAATAATCAAGATGCCAAAAAATTTTCACGGCAGGTTTACAACAAAAGAGAACAAAGTTGTCCAGCGTTTTGTACGTCGATTGTATCAATAAAAGTATAAGTTGTGAAAATATTCGACTTTGTACCAAGATAATAAGTTAGTAACAACGTTTCGAGCTAAGATTACCGTAGATGTCATTTGTTTTCCAGGCTCAGTGGAATTTCTCCATTTTACGACGAAGATGAAGACAAGGTCGTTCTTTGTGTCCAGAAAGTGCAATGGGAGTTCGATGACAGAACTTTCGAGAGAGTGACAACTGAAGCCAAAGATTTTATTAACAAGTGCCTCATCAGAATTCCGGAGTAAGTTGCGTTTTATGAAATTGGAAGCCAATTCGGAATGCTTTGATTTCATTTCATGTCAGGGTATGCCTTTATAGCAAGGAAATTGCAGTGTCGCCCAGATGACCGAATGTCCTTCCCCACTGTGGCTGGTACATAGCAAGGCATCAGTTTCGTAGTTTTGACATTTAGACTGCGCTGACACGATGCCGGCACATTTTGAAAACGGTGAAAAATGTGACGGTAGCAGAATTTGAGCTAGCGTTCTCACGATGCCGGAACAATTTGGAAACGGTGGGAAATTTGGCAGTAAGAAACTTTTTTCAAGACTTTGATGCCATAGAAAGGTACCTACACCCTAAGTGTCGATCAGTCTTGTTCCAAACGTGTCGAAAACTGTTCTATTTTCGTCATTTTCAAGTGTTTACACGATGCCGTTTCCAAAATGTGCCTGTTAAAGTTCAATTTTCAAAATCTACCGTTTTCAAAATGTACCGGCAAAAAATGTGCCGTTTTCGTGTGATCGGGAGGCCTATCCGTCACATTTTTCACCGTTTTCAAAATGTGCCAGCATCGTGTGAACGCGGTCTTAGATCAACTTGATGAACAGATAAAAAGGAACTGTTTTCAGCAACGTAGGATTTAACTCTCTAGGAACAAAGGTGTAAAGTTCTGTTATGTTTTTCTTTGAATTAAATAGCTTTAAAGGTAGTTTAGTTAGGGTGCTGTGCTGTGAATCTGCTGGGGAAATTTTTTCATTTCTCGATTAGTTTCAAATAGCTGTATCTATCATGTTTGAGGATGTTTTCATCTTTTTTTAATTTCATCATTATCTAAAGTTGGTAATTTGTAATAGTCAACAGCATATAAATATACATTAACTAATTCAAACCAACCAACTAAAAGAACTAAAATAATCACATAATATACCACAAAATACAAGGTCCTATTAAAACATAATTTGCAGCTGCAGTTTGCCCCTTTCCATGTTTTTATTTTCCTTTTGAAAGCTGCCACAGTTCCACATGTTTTTATATCGTCATTTAAAGTGTTGCCACCAAAGGATGCTGCCTCTGAAAGTAACAGAGCGTCTTCCAAAGGCGTGAGTTTTTATTTGAGGCAATTTAACTAAGTTTTTAATCCTCAGATTGTATTCAATTTGCTTGATACAAATCTGACCTCATCAAATTTCTAAATCTGAAACCAGAAGAGGGGCAGATTTCTGTTTGCCACCATATTGTAGACCTTCATAAATACTGCATTCACACTGACACAGGTAAACCAGCTTTATTTTACCCAGTTTAAATTTTAGCCAATCAAATGACTGGTTTTGTTGGACTGACCAATCAGAAGGCCTTATTCGAAAACCTGGTTTAATTTAAGCTGGTTTAACCTGCAGTGTGAATGGGGCATAACTATGGTTTCTTGAAGATCACATGATATTCCTCTATTTATTTAGGATTTGCGATTATTATGATCTTTCAAACTTTCCGATGAATTCTTTTATTTCTTTGAATTCTCATCGTTATGAGTCTAGTGTTTTCCCTCATATAAACAGGCTCAAAGTCGAAGCCACAACTCAAAATGACAGCCGTCCTCGAGTATCTTATATCGTTACATTTAAATCTGTAAACACTGACATGAATCTTTGATTTGCTTCATTTTTCTTCTCTGTCTTGAACTTTTACATTATCTCTTACCATTAAATTTTTGGAAGGTCAGTACCGTAGTAAAACAGAATATGTATTGAATTTGTAAAGACTTTCTTTTTTTCGTCCTCTGTTTCTTCTGTCATTTATGGTAACTAAACTACATTGTATATTATTTTGCTTAATTAAAATGAACGATTGCAGAAAAGACAGTGGTATTATCCTTCAACGAAATCCCTGGCTTTCTACATTTAATCCATCGATTAATTTGACATAATTCGGTAGAAAGCAAGGACATTATTCTGATACACATCTTCCACAGTTTTTATGCCGCAATCGTTCATTGTGATTGATTTAGGTTGTAGTTAGCGTATAGTGATTAGTTTACACGTATTCTTCGTTTCTTTTTTGTGTATTATCCTTGTAGCGTTTGCTGTTTCTTGTTATATGTAAGAACATGGGGCAGCGATGCAATTTTGCTCCTCATGTCCCTGTAGTGTTGTGCAGTTGTATAGTATTGATGTGTAGAGTAGGTAAACATGTATTTTAAGAATTTTATATGGATATAAAAAAATTTGTAAAGAGTTTCAAATTGAACTTCCAAATGAATTTAAAATGATGAATTTTCCATCTTAATTTCAGAACTCGAATGACAGCAGCAGAAGCCTTGAAACATCCATGGTTGTCTGTAAGTATGCTGGTTTATATTTCATTATTTAAAGGGAATACAAGTTGTCAAGTGACTAGTTTTTTTAACGTATTTCCCGCCTTTTTGGGGGTACTAGAACCAGCGAACCCGGACCAAAGTTTTATTAACCCGAATATCCGGAAGCAAAAAACCAAAACCCGAAAACTGCACTTCTGAACGAAATTCTTCAATAGACCACTCCCACAATGACGTCAATTCTTTTGAAATACTTCCATGAATATCATTTGCCTCGATATCATGTGGATCTAAATCTCAAAAGCGTGCATCGCTCTTTGTAACGCATGAAATAGTATTGTACGTGTCTTTGCAACACAATGATATGATGAAGATTTCTTGCTGAACCCTGAACAGGGAATCACATGTCTTACCTCAAATTGAGTTTAATTGTGAAACTGGTCTATTATCGTGAGTTTTTCTTCGTCATTTTTGATAATTTCTAGCATTTTCGTCTTTAATGACTCTCTGTGCATCGTTTTGAGCTGGTGTACTGGAATATGCAACAGCATGGTTTCGAGAGAAAGTTTTTCCAAGTCCCCATACAATTCTAGATAAATCAACCCAATTCAGTTCAATGCAATTCAATTCATCTTCCTTATTTACAGAATTCATTTGCAAGGGCACGCAAAAACGCACAAATTAATCCTACTGAATTGAGAAACACGGACAAACGTCTTTATTCTGAGGTAAGTTCTTTTGTTTCTTTCTTTAGTTTTGTTCTTTGCTTTCTTCGTTTGCTTTGTTGCCTACTCTCGAGTACCGAATAATCGTCCCCCCGCTTATTAATTGTTGAAAAATAACCCCCCTTGCTCTTATTCCTACCCCCTTGCTCTTATTCCAACCCTCCCTTTTATTAATTTTGAGAAAAATGAAATGATGGTAAACATAATTTCTGAATAAACGCAAGAAAAAGTCTCAAAAAGTGCATTCAACAGAACCAGTGTTCAAAAGTAAATGTATCAGTAACATCACTGTTCACATAAATATATAAAAGATACGTGTTTACCTAAGAAAACGACTATTTTCTATTTCTGCAAGCATCCCCCCCGATCATTCCAGCCCCCCCGATTATTGTTATATCGAACCATTTCCAACCCCTCCAGATTATTCTCACCCCCCCCCTTTATTCGGTACTCGAGAGTATTGAGTGCTTTTCATAAAAGTTTTCTTTGTCATTTATCCGACAATGCATCTATTTTAGCAATGCACATTGTAAGGCAGTCTTTGATTAACCGAATGTTTTCACATTGTATGAAGAACTTAAAATGAATGAATGAATAATTGATTGATTGATTGATTGATTGATTGAATAAATAAATGAATGAATGAATGAATAAATGAATAAATGAATGAATGCGTGAATGACTAATATAATGTAAACTAATCTAAGTTTTTTGGAAACATTGTTCCCTGTCCCCACATCAATGTTGTTTGCTTTGGCGAATCATTCTTTTGGCTGATATGCATGAAAGAACTATTTTTGCGATAAAATCAACATTGAATCGATGGGGGGGGGGGGGACTAAGGCCCCGTTCACACGGGAACGCAGTCCGTTCCATATCGTTCCGTTCCGAAAAGTGGAACGCTCAAGGGTTGCGTTCACACGGGAACGCTTGGAATAACATCGTTCCGTTCCAAAAAGTGGAACGATAAAATAAGTGATACGAAAAGTGGAACGATACGCAATCGTTCCGTTCCGTTCCCGTGTGAACAGGCAATGAGGTGCAAGACTGGTCCAAAAAACGGAACGATAAGATTTTTGCCCTAAGCGAATGCGTGGATAAAGTTTTTTCTGGAAAAAATGGCAAGGACTAAAGAGAAAATTGTGGAACGGAACGATTGCGCTCCCGTGTGAACAGAAACAAAAACCGATACGCAATCGTTCCGTTCCCGTCTGAACAGTCTCTTTTTGCGTTCCAGAAACTGGAACGAAGATGGAACGGAACGATCGCGTTCCCGTGTGAACGGGGCCTAAAATGCGACTTTTCCATAAAGGTCCTACACTCTTGCGAGAGATCGCTGTCGTTGTGTCTAGTCGTACTTTTTTGTAGTATGTTAAATTGTTTGGTTTCAGGTTGCTTATAACCGTAGTCATATTTGTTAGAATTGCTTGGATGAATGCAGAGGTGAGAAATTTGTTCACATTCTTCTTCTCTAAAAATGGATTTGTTTATCGCCTTAGGAAGAGGAAGAGTATATTTGGGCATCACTTGTCTTCAGGACGTTTGATGAGAGCGAGTATGAATCCCCTGAGGAATCAGATGACGAGGAAGACGAGGAAGAGTAGATCTGATTTGCATGTAAGTAAATCTTCTTTGCTTTTTCAAGTATTTTCTTAAATATCCACGTGAGCAAATCTTCGTGAAATGTTCACATCACATTTTTGTGCTAAATGATCTTCATAAATTTTCACTTCATGTAATTTCAATCAATTTTCACTTAAGCTAAGTTCATTAAATTCTCAAGTCACGTAGTTTTTCTTAGACTTTCAAGCAAAGAATTTTAGTTGAATTTTCACGTAAGTAATTCTTTATGGTAATTATCACATCAAATTTTGTGTGCTAAGTAATCTAAGTAATCAAGTGGTCAAATGCATCCAACATTCCATCCAACATTTGAAAACAAAATTTGTTTTTGATCTCGATAAAAATTCATCCAACATCAATTTGCAAATGTTTGATGATCCAACATGGGTGGTCAAACGTATCAAACATTTCATCCAACATTAGTTTTCAGCACGTTGGATGTTGGATGTTGGATGTTGGATGTTGGAATGCGTTTGACGAGGGATTCACTCAGGGTTTAACCACGGCTGACCCATAACCTTTTTTTTGACTCGTCCGGTATTTCCTGATTCAGCCGGTATGTAAATTTTCCTTTCAAATTTTTTTTAAGCAGACTCAAAAGAATGCTGTGTACAATAACGATGAAAAGATGTTCATTGAACGAAGAAAACAATTTGAAAATTTTGCTTGTTCCGTTACTCTCAATAGACTTAAAATTCTAATGTATGAACTGAACTTGTTAATAGTAATTCTACGACAGTACCCCCTCACTTGTATTTTATATAGAACGTAATAGTGTCACTAATCATAACTATTCTCCTTTTGGGAATTGTACCTACACAAAATTTTTAGTTTTTCGTTCATTTAACAAGCTTGGAAATTACATTCCTGACATTGTGATTTCCTTATAATTGTTTATTTCTTATATGACATGTTGTGGATTGTTCGAATATGTGTGTTCATTGATTTGAAAGAAACTTTGGATCCATCTTAAGGGTGTGTTTCATTGGTACCAAATTTGAACACTGTAGACTTTGTAGACTCGCAATTTGTGTTCGATTCACTCCCAGATTCCGAAAACGGCAGGTTTAGCAGGTTTGGAAGGCCTGCTGAACCTTCTGCTCCAAAAGGCAGAAGGTTTGGCAGACTTCAGAGCGACTCTCGGTTTCCATTGCAAAACTTTAAAAGCGAGGCGAATTTGGTCGCTTTGCTACGGTGTTGCCAAGCACCATACGCGTCTTCATGTTTTTCAAGTGGCAGCTTCTTTTTTGCCAAGATGAAGCAGAAACCTGCTGTTTTGAAGAATTTTGTGTTTTATTGGGGAATATGTTTCTGTCTCTGCGAAGTCAACTGTTTTCAGAATTTGGTAAGTTTGGAATTACCAATCAAACACTCCCTAAAAGTAGACGTCCTAGATCGCTTGCACCAGAACAATTTAAGTTGCATAAGGACGAAAGGCTTTTTAGTTAAATTTTGGGTAGATTGTTTCACCTAAATTTTCAAAAGGGCACAGTTGGCTAGACCAATTTTTTATCAAATACGGACAGTGGCAGTGCCAGCTCTCAAGAGTTCGAAAGAAGTGGGGGGGAGGGGGGAGATTTTGACGTACGTTTTCAATCTAAAGGTATACCCAACTAATTTTATGCCATTTTTCCTTGACAATTTTTTGCCGACTTTTTGGATTTGCGATACAAGTGTCCCTAGTCCCGCCGTGGCGCCGCCGCTGAATACGCAGCCTTGCCTCGACGACCAATTTTCACGAAAATACCGATGCCTAGATCACCAGTTGAGTCAGAAAAAACGTAGGCTGTTTATCAATTTTATTGATGCAGCTAACTTTGCAAGTCCTAGAAAGCCCCAGTTAGATATGAAAACCTGTTGGTCAAAATTGATCTTTCCATTCCATATTAGGAGAGATTTTAAAGGCAGTGTGTCCCCACTGGGTGTCCTATTGCTCATGCTCCTACCAAACCAGAACATTCTGACTCCTATAGAGTAATGTTGTTCAGGAGCAGTCTAAGGAACTTTACGAAACCAGGACGGCAACGCTAACCAGAACGTCATCTGATCTGAAAGGCAAGTATTATTTCCGTACCCTACCGTTACACAAGGCCAAAATGAGGCCTCCTATAACTCAGAGATGCCTGAAAACGATTTTTTTTCTTTGAAGACACCTATTAAAAAAGACTGAGTTTTACTTCGTAGGCCTATAGATCGGTATTAGAGATCGCCAGAAATGGGATTTCCAAGTTGTGAGGACAACTTCACTAACTCCCAAGGGAAGAGAATTCGAACAGAAAACAAGGAATTTATTGAATCTAACAAACAAAATCAAAAATAAAAGTGAAATAAAATAAAATTCACAAACAAAATCAATATTCAATTGCAGTTGCTGTTACCATCATGGTTTCGTAAACTCTATAAACACTCGTGAACCGTAACAACTTTGTAGCGGATCAAAACGGTACCAGTACAGTGTAAACTTGGGCTAAGTCAAATCCTCAGAGGTGCACACAATTTGAAAGTTCGTATGCTAACTGCATGGTTTTGCAGTGCAATTTTCGAACGGTGAAAATGTTCGACGTCTCACACTGCGTATGACCTTTAGATTTATGCAAAACACTTCTTACCTAGCACGCTCGCAGACGCTCTTGGTGGTTTTCCGCTAAACGCAAACTTACGCTAAAGATTTAAACCTTTGGTTAGCATTTAGGGCGGTTTTGCGATAATTTTCTTTGAGAAAACTCATTCATAATTTAAAACAAATTCACTTTAGAATGTTTCAATGCAAAGCTGCAAGACAAAACTGCAGATACTGTGTTTTTATGCAGCAGAGAAGGGAAATCTTCTCAAAATTGGAAAACAAGTTATCTAGCGAGCGACGTGGAATATTGGCAGCATCTGTTCCATCATAGTAAAACATTTCACAAGTATTTTGGTATTTTGCTAGAAGCTGATAAGAATTCTCGCTGCTTAAAACTGTTTCAAAGGAATATGCTTAAATATTTATGAACCTAAAAATCGGTTTTGCAAGGAAAATTGTAGAGAATTTGAAGTTGAACTTCGCTTGAGAAAGCGAGAGGTCAGACAGGCTCTATCTAGAGAAGAATATGAAGTCTACGTGGTGGAGCGAATCTGTTTATTCTGAGCTCTAAATTATGAATGCCTTGGCGCTTTAGCTGTATCGGTCTCTCTGAGTCTCTTGTCAGAAGTTGTGCGGAAAGTATCTTGAAATCATTGAGGCACGTTGCACTTGGCATGAGAAGCAAAACATCAAACAGGATTGCTTCCAGAGTACAAGACCACGAAACTCTGTTTCCCTTTTTGGATTTGCCAGTTTTAGATGCTTCCACTTTTAGCTATTTCAAAGCTAAAAGCGACCCTCCTTTGTTCGTGTATGAGCGCTAGCAGCTCTTTATCGACAATCCAGCCTCTCACAACGAGCAGCCAATAGGAGACAGAATTTAAATCGGAGCTAATTACTGTTTCAGAAGAGCTTGAAGCTTTATTTCGGATTTCCAGGCAAAGCATGGTGTTACTACAAACTTGTGGTAATAATTTAAGGGCTTGTGGTTTCTATTCGCAGAGAATTTGTCGAATTAGATGGTTTTTAAGGGATTTCAGAGTAGCAGCTGTTTCTGGAAGAAAGCAATTGAACAATTACTGTGTTGAAGAATTTGTTAAAAGCAGGTTGTCCTAACTGTGAGGGAATTTCCACTTGTTTAACATATGAGAAGCAGAAGCTGGAAACTTTGAAATTTCAGAAAGGGAATTTGACGTGGCATATTCAGATTGAAGATTAGCTCCTTGAGAATTGAGACGAGGAAAGTGTTTGTTATTCATTGCTAGAATCGAGTCTGTCTTTGCAGGTAGAAGGGCCAGAGCCAATGATCAGTTTGGAAGGCAGTTTTAAGGGAATTCGAAAATTCATTGAAACGAAGGAAGAAGTTGGAGATTATTCAGCATTGTGTTTGGAAGTCATTTTTGTGAGGCCTTGATTGAACTTGTTACACACTTTCGAAAGTTTTAAGTTTGAAGAGCTGCTATCATCGAAATCAGAGATGATCTTCCGAGTTCCATGACATATCCTAGAGTTGTTGAATCGCTGCACCAGTTGATTCTACTACGCTTTTAATTTAATTGAAGAGAATTAAGATGAAACCTTGAATAAGTGAAGAAGAAATATGGCACGAAGATGTGCATTGCCAAAGAATGATTGCACAACATTGGTATAGAATGTTGGCTTGGATTAGCTTTATATTTTAGCGATGCAAGTTGTTAACTTTAAGCAAATTGCTAATGATAATGAGTTTAAGCGGTCAAGGTATGGGATTGTATTGAGTTTTACGTGTTGAAGTATAGGGATTATGCAAAATTTGCTGAACTGCTGAAGGAGAAGGACTTTAGAACACTTTCAGCGTTTGAAAAAGAAGAATTTTAAGACATTTTGAACTGCTGAAAATGAGAAGTTCAGGTAAGTCTGATTAGGCGAGGAAGCTGCATTTGACAAAGTTTAAATTGGCGACGAAGAAATTGTAAAGTGTCTTGAATTGTTTCAAACGAAGGATTTTATGGAGGTTTGAATCTGTGAAAAAGCGAAATTCAACAAAGTTTGGCGTGATGAAGTATTCGAAACAGAAGAATTCTTACGACATTCGAACTGCTCAAAAAGAGAGCTTCCACCTCGTTAAAATCTGTGAGGAAGAGGCATTTCAGGAAGTCGTATTCTGGTGAAGAAAAGAGATTCTTATAAGTCTTAATTTGTTTCAGAAGAAGGATTCCATGGAGGTTTGAATTTGTGAAGTAACAAACTTAGACAAATTTGATAAAAAAGAAAGATCGACATGAGAAGATTGCTATAGTCTGAAGGAGAAGAATTCTGTAACGTTTTAATTTGATGAAGAGGAGAGGTTGCATAAGTTAAAATTGGCGAAGAAGAGGCATTTCACGAAGTCTTTGCATTGGTAACTAAGGTACGCTAACAAGTCGTGAATTGCTCAAGAAGAAGGAGTCCACGGAAATTTGAATTTTGAAAGAAGCCAAATTTGACAATTTTTGGTTTGATTGAAGAGAAGGACTTAGCAACATGCTCGTATTTTGAAGAGGAATAGTTGTAGACTTGATGAAAAGAAAATTTGCATTACGTTTGAATCTGCAAGGAACATGCATTTCAGGAAATTATATCTTGATGAAAAAAAGAGATTCTTGCAAGTCTTGAATTGTTTCAAAGGAAGGATTCCAAAGAGTTTCGGGTTTGTGAAGAAACAAATGTTTACAAACTTGATTTGATAAAAAGTTGGACCGACATGAGAGCATTTCCATTGTTTGAAAGAGAAGAATTCTACAGCATCTTAAACTGATGAAGAGGAGAGGTAGCATAAGTTTGAATTGACAAGGAAGAGGCATTTCATAAGGTTTTATATTGGTGGAGAAATGATATCAAACAAATCTTGAATTGTTTCAAATGAGGGATTGCACAGAGTTTTGAATTTGTGAAGAAGTTTATGAATCACTGGAGTTTTGTGCAGCTAGAGTCCAAAATAGATCATTTAAGCTATTTAAGGGAAAAAATATCGCCTTGACTATAATTTCAATCAATTAAATTCTGCTCGCAAATATGTCGAGTCGGTATCTAAATAACGAAGAATCTGCAGAGGAAGAATTGTATAGTTTGATGGAAGGCGGGCCGGTTCTTAACGAGAGGTTATCGCGCAAAGTTAAACAAGACAATGTGAACGAGCACCGCAGCTTCAAGCGACGCGAAAAGCTGATGCGGAAAGAAGTCCGGTTCGTGAAATCTAAAATAAGCATGGAAAAGAAACAGTTAGCGGATAAAAGCATGATATCTGCCGTAAGAGTAAGGAAATTGGAACAAGAAGATAACCTACTTAAAGGGCATGAACGCAGGAGGCAAGTGCGGTCAAGTGGACCGCTGCACATGGAGCGGAGAGCGCGGCATAAAAAGGAACAAAGGTTATCGCATTATATAAAGCAGGGTAAAGTTAATTCGGGAGATGAAGGCAACGGTGGCGAAGACTCTCGCGACACAAAGACTGAAATGCGCCCGCCACCTTTTCTACCGCCACTTTACCGACAGAATAAATCAACCTCGCTGGTCCAACGGTGGAATGGACTGCAAAAGGTCGATCCCGTCAAGGTAGAGGATTTGTATGACTGCCGTTATCTGAGGTTGTCCTTGAGGCAGCAAGCAGAACGGGACGCTAGACAATGAATAATGGTTTGTATGTAGATTTCTTGCTGTACAGGGAATCACATCTTTTGCCTCGAATTGAATTTTATTGTTAAATAGGTCTATTCCTGAAAAATGAACAAAAATGTGGATGAAGCTAAGACTCACGACATAGTCCCAGGTATCGCAACTATAGCAACAACAACAACAATAACAACAACAACAGTATATTTTATTTTTGCTCGTCCATCAGTCTATCAATAGCGATATCTGCGAATATGCAATCAGTCTAGATGAAGCCTTTGAATAATCCTTTATTTAGAAGAGAAAAAGGAGTGCGCTAAGAACCTTGTGGAACACCATTGGCACATTTCTCAAGGGCCAGAGTCAAAGTGAATAGAAGTGCGCGCAAATCAATATCTTGATGGAAAGAAAGCAGTAGCAGAAAAATACAACGTGATCAGCGATTGCAAATAGAAAGGGAATTCAAGGCCTGGACGGTCAAGAAAGACAAAGCAAGCAGCGAGAGTTACTCTGAAACCCATATAGCTTGCTTGCTCATCTCGTGGTGCTTTCCAAAAATGGACTTTAAGAGCAAATGCTAGCGTAAATCCTACGAAAATGGATTTCTCTAAACTTCTTCCTTGGGCATTTTATTTGTTTGGTTCAGAAACTGAACAGTAAGCGTTTTCACAGCAAAAAATATCAAAATTTCATGACAATGTTTTCGATGGAAACTTAGAGGAAAGGCACAATTTCCTATGATTTCTGATGTAATAAACGGAAACTTCGCTTTCCTCATAGTTCCTTGAGATAAAATATCTAGTTTCTACTGAGTTTCTCCTTTCAACAAAATCGGAAATTTAAAGATATTTTGCAGTGTTTATTACTCTCAAAAAGTAGAAGAATCGAATCGCCTATCAATCCGCTTCTTTGAAACGGAAAATGAAATGAGCTAGGCAGAAGTTTGATTATATTTGCTTGATGAAAAACGATGTTCAAATGATAAAACTGGTAGATTAATTTACCATCGTGCATATCTAGAATTTATTCTAAATTTACTTGGAACAAAAAGGGCTACTTTTCTAACAATCTCCCGAGACCTCGTTTACACTATACCGGTACATTTTCGATCGCTATGAATTTGTTTCGGTTAAAGAGCGCTTACACTGCCCCAAAATAAAAAGAATTTCACTGGGTAGAAGGAAAAAAGTGCTTCAGATTGACATTAGCATTATAAGCAAACACTAAGTTAAGGCTTTTCGTTCGCTACTGATATACATTTCAAACTGCTACACACTGGGTGTCCTACTGCGCCCACCTCGTCCCCAGTGCCTTTTGTCATATTGGGACGGAGACGGGCCTTTTCGTCTCCGTCCCAGTATGACAAAAAGCCCTGGGGACGAGGTTGCATAATTTTACACAATAACTTGTTTCTCATGTGTAACATTCAATTCAAATTCAAAATGATGTTTTCGCACGTAATAAACAATGGATTTCCAGCCCTCTCAGAGCCTTTACGCTTTTGTTACGGATTCGAAGTGGTACCGGGCCCTGGGGGGGAGGGAGAGGAAAACTCGAGTCGTGGGATGACGGGATTTGCCGCCCAACGTTTTGTAGAAAGGCCCATATTCAAGGATTTTCGGTCGATTTTCATACCTATTTCTTAAAGTTCTTTTGGAGGAAGAGCCTGTTGAAATCCTCAGAATAAAGTTTCATTTGATGGAAAATGAAGTTATCACAAACGGTCACAAACCAATTATCAGAACTAAAACGAAGAAAATCCAACGATAAAGATAAACTCTCAAAAGTTTTTGCTACGATTCAACGAGCTATCCATATCTAGTTGAACAGTCACATTTTAAGGCGCCACCGCGGGTGTACCGGCCCGTACCGGCCCTACGGGCTCAGTGTCAACGAGATCCCTTTGACAGACACAGTCGGCTTCGGCTAAGGTTGGTTACACCCCACCCACCCATTTCAAGTCAGGTGATAAATGTGATCAATCTCTTGATACTTCATCGTTTGAATTCTTTGACGAATTTCGCACCAAAAAAGTAGCATGATACTAAATCTTCCCAAGAATATGGTCACATGACTTGAACAGGTAAAAACGAACCTCATCTGATTGTCTATTGATTCACTAATTCAAAGCAATTTGCAATTACAGACAAAGCAACTTCTCTCACGGTGCAAACCAAAACAAACTTAGTCGCAAACAATGCCCCGAAATCAGTATAGCTAACTATCTCGTTGTGCACACGAACATGGATTGTTGAAGAAGTATGTATAAGATCCTCGGGAAGCAAGGGCAGACTTTGTAAAACAAAGGATTCAGGTTTGCCTTTCTGGGGAATGAATTTCACACCTCTGAATGAACTCAGTTGAATCACAATGAAAAGCAAAAACAAAGCGTTACAAGCGGTTGCGTTGAAAGTGTGAAATCTATTCTTGAAGCTTTCAAATCACTTTGCGTTAAAACAGAACTGTGTCCGATGTTATGATTCTCTCGACAATGGCTTTTCGCGTGCGCAACACGATCGTTAGCCTAACTTAGCCTCACTGCTTCCAGATCAAATTTTGCGGCCTTGTTTTTGTCTATAATAGCTCATCGCATGAAAATGGCATGTCAGTCAATCGCAATTGAACCATTGTTACGATATCTGTCTATATTTTCTTGCAGTACAAAGGTGCACAAAACTATGCTAAAAATGGTTGTTTCATAGAAAAAACATAGCTTGATTTTCGTTGAGAGAATTGTACTCGACCCCATGCACTCAGCGTAATGTGGCCTACGAAAGTAGACTCACTATTCAAGAGAACAAAACGTCTGTGAAACAAAGAGCAAAAGCTCGCTACTGTGGCTTCCAGATATCTGGAATGAAACTTCAGTTTTTTATTAGGTGCGTTTCATATTTTATTTGAAGTGAGGATTGGAATAATTAACTGGCAGCCATAGATAAATTTTGCTCTTTCTTCAGTTGTTTGTTCTGTTCGTTCGTTCGTTCGTTCGTTCGTTCGTTCGTTCGTTCGTTCGTAGACCACTTCCCTCTTTTGGCTAATAGGTCTATTCGTAGACTACCGTAATTTTCAATAATGCAGCCAAGGACTGCGAATGCAACCTTGCACCGAAAGCATTTGCCATTAAGGATGGATGTACCCCATCCAAAAATCAATTGTCCAATCAATTTACTGTGGGCAATTATTGTTTTCAGGGCAAGTCAAGGTTTTGTGCATGTAATCCTGTCCTTAAAACTCAAAGAAACCTTCTTCATTCTTCTGGCTCACACGTATTCCTGCATACAATTTGTTGATTTTTGCATAAAAAGTAGCACAAGTTTTTCACAATACTGTGCTTCATCGCACATCGAGGATTCGCACATTCATCATATGTCATTGGGGGTGCACATCTTTTCTTGCAGACAACTCTCTTGCTTTTACTGTCGTCATCATCAGAATCATCACCACTTCCTTGTTCTGCACTGCCTTGGCTATCGTCACTGTCGCTGTTATCGTCATCATTATCATCATTATCGTCATCATCATCATCATCATCGTCATTATCAGTGCGGAGCTGCATTCTTATGATTTTGTCATCACTGGTAGAAACACTCCGTGCATGTCGCAGTTTGCTTGCCAAGGCTTCCTGACTTTTGCCATGCGTCTTTGCTTCCAGTAATATCGGCAATATTGCCAGTATCACGAGCAGTAAGACCCGTGTTGTCATCTGAAATTGAGTAGCGAAATAGATAAGATATTATCAAATTTACTAAACTATTTCTTTTCACGAATAGCTCGATTTTACTTGACTGATTTTGCAGCTACAAGGCTCACATTGTCTTTTGGCAACAGAACTCCTTAAACTAGCACCGTTCTCCTGACTTCATAGTCTGAGTTCAAAGGAAACAATTCGAGCGCATAGGCTGCGGAAAAATGCTTGACCTCTGCTTGCCTCTGCTCAGTAGCTACGAGTGCGCAAAGGCTTTTAAAAGCACCGTTGCTTAGGCACGCTAGCAATTCATTCCTTCACCTTTAGTGCTTAGGCCTTAGGCATAAATGAAAATTTAGCGACCGGGTTCCGACAATGTCTAAATCATCTTTCTCCTCTATGGCGTAACAACCTAACTGGAATTCTGTACAAGTCATTCATCTTATTAGGATACATGTAACAAACCGCAACACTTAATTATCTTAAAACTCTATGCACTTTGAATATGATTCTTGATAAACACAGGTCAATGGCTACTCGGTCAATTGCGCTCAAGCGATTAAGCAAGCAATGGGTGCTTACCTGTTTTTAACCAATCTAAAAAGGTTTTTCACAAATACAAGGCTCAGCAGACACTCCATGCTATTCTTTGTTAATGTATTTGATACATTGTTAGATAAGGAAGGTCAAGAAAATTGCATGCATATGAATTAGAGGCTTGGCTTTATTCGAGTTTCCTCGCGGCCTATCACAAGCAGTATGATTTGCCATTCCTTTGCCTTGGAAAGGAGTGTAAGCGTCTCAGATTGCATCCGAGGGGATTGATTTTGCATGAATACATCTTAACTGGGGTCAAATGAAATCTTCAATCGCAAACTAAAATGTTGTTACCTTGCTTCTGATTTCATTGAAATTTTCTTGAAAATACCACGCTTTGCATTTAAAGTTTTATACATGTGTTAGTTATTAATTACGGAAAGAATTTTACTTGGCCGGTTTAGAGCTGACTTTTTGCATCGAAGTCCTAAAGTTTTGTGCTATCTAAACTTAGCATCTTAGGATTCTAATAGGGCCTCTTTCTTCTCGCTTGCTCACTGTTAAAAAGAGATGCATAAATGTTAAATGAGGCATAAAATTTTGGATCTTTCTTTTCCCGTTTGCTTCAAAATTTGTTGCAATGAAGGTTGATATTTCTAATTATTATTCTCTGAAAGAAGAAGTAAATTTTGACGACCGATTGCAAAATCTTCAAGGTTTTTTCTAATAGTAACTGATAAAACTAGGTGATGTAGGGGTGGACTTTATACCAAGTCAATTACAGAAGTAAAGGAAATTGCTCATGTTGAGGAAATAAGATACTCTTCTTTTCCATGTCTCCGAATCAGGCACAAACGTAGGAGCCGGGGGGGGGGGGGCACTGGAGGCACGTGCCCCAAAGATTTTGCAATAAACAAGGAAGTGTCCTTTCTATTTTTAGAAAATTCCCTCTTTTTCTGAAGGAAAAAGTGCCCTCGAAGTGTCGCACCACAACCTCGTCCCGTCCAAAATATGACGAAAAGCCCTGGGGACGAGGTTAGTAGTGCCCCCCAAGTTTGGGATGCTTCCCACGTCCCTAAAATCGGGAACTTTAGTGAAATGATACACAAAGTTTTTTGCAAGAAACAGCTTATAAAAACTTTAACCCTCCGATCAGCAAAAAACTAAGAAATCCACTGTACTGAGAAGACATAACATAAGGAATTACTAATGTGGATAAAGGAAATCCCTAACATCAGTGGCGGAGCCACGGGGGGGGGGGTTTGGGGGGGGGGGGGTAAATACCCCCCCCCCACTTTTTTGAAAACATGGTAATTTAGATTCGTCCAAAAACCTCATAAAAATCTTAGGGTAGGGGTAGGTCTGCCTTCAGCTTTTAAGGTGGATGTTGGTAGTAAATCCAAAAATGGTGCAGCTAACTTAAATCTTTGTTTACTCTCATCATACTGGGCAAAACGCAAGTTTTGGCTGATAATCTTGGACATTGATCTCTTTTGCTCAATTTTTATGCGAAAAAAATTCAAAATACAAAAGGGTGTGGCAGCAATCTCCATGGAAACAGAGAGAATGAAAAATGTTTGAGTAAGGATTGCACTTGCCCTACTGATCCTAAGTGGCTGCAAAATGGCTCAAATGAACAAGCTCACAAAATTATGTGATATGAGCAGAGCAATTAGTTGTCATGGATACCGTTGCTATGGTAACTAGGAAAACCTTGTTTTCCTTGACGTCATAGCTTAAAATAGAAATATGAGAATTTTGCTTGCTCATATCAAATAATGGGTAACATTACACAATATGTCCAAAAACCAGTCCATTCAAGCATGTAGATCATGAATTATCCTTACTCAAAGTTGAATCAGGCCAATTTGAGAAAATCGCATTTAAAGTTTTACTACTGTTTTCAACTATGCAAATTTCAATAAAATTTCTCTTTTGTGTAATCAATAGTAACTAGGATGCCTTGGGTCACAGCCAGACTGTAGTGGAGTCAGAATAGTTGGAATTAGGTTAGTATTTCAATTATATATATCTGTTTTAAAGCTGTTTTTATTTTCTGCATTTTCTACGGACACAGCAAATTGACCAACACAACTTGATCATTCATCAACAAATTCAGTTGGATACCACAAGCAATTATCATTCACTTGCTCTTTGTTTGCTTGCCTCATGACTTCTTTGGGCCAGTTCCTTTTTTATTACCTATTGGCTTTCTTTGCATGCAAATCTGACATCTTTTAATGCTAAATGTACTTGTTACTTGTTAGATGGCACCTTCCAGCCATCATATTTATGCTTTCAGCAGCCACGCTAAAGCATCGCTTATGATCTATGATATTTGTTATGCATTCTACATCTAAATTCGTAATCATTGCTTCATTTCCAGTCTTGTTACTTGCCAGTGTGGTAATACCAAAATCTGCTACTTTCATCATGTCAAGCAACTGGCTGATAGCAGCGGCAGCACCTTCATTACATTGAAAACTGCAGTTGCTTAAAATTTTCTCTGTCAGTAAACAAATAAACATCTTGGAGGGAACTCAGCCCTTTATAATGATTTTGTGTGAATCCTCTATGACACCTCAGTCAGAAGCAGTGTTCTCTCTCAACTTGAACACTTGAATTCCCTACATCCGGTCTGCACTTCTTCATAAAAGACTACTCAAAGATGAATCATACATGCAGGGCTCTTCTACTGGCTTTATTTGTTCTCTGCCAGAGGCTACTAAACTTTTTCTTCTCAAGGGGCTTTCTAATTGGTGAGTTACTTAGATTTCATTTAATTGTTGAAAAAATAGGCCATGATCCCCTCTGTTTTTGCTTTAGGCCAAGGTCAATAATGCTAACATCTTCTTCATGTTTTCTCTCTCACCAGATTAAAAAGAAAATGTTTCATTTTATACTCATGCAACAAAAACTCTTCTGTTTCATCCCTGTCATGTCCAGACAGCATTTTTCCTTCTGACTTTGGACATCAGCTTTCCTGCGCTTAAACATTACCAAGGTGGAAGACGACTTCCATCCAAACAAAGTTACAGACATTGAGGTGAATTGTGCAGAGGCAGTTACTCCATGTATGACATACTTGAAGGAAATGGGTATAGGGACACCCTAGAGGCAAAATTTTACATCTTGTAGCTGATAAATTTAGAGAAATACAAGAAAATAAATGCCTGACAACGGTTGCTAAGGAGATATGAATCGGGTGGGACGGGGAAAAGAGTCTTTTCTCCCCCCTCCCTTTCACCATTGAAGCTGAATTCATTGCTAATTCAAAGAATAATGATAGAGGAACGTCTTTCAGCCAAAATCTCAAAATTGATGAAAAAATTTTTTTTGAAAAATTTACTGCTAACATCCTCCTTAATCTGGCTTTCTTACTCTAAAAAATGAACTTATTGTTTTGAAATCTTTTTCTTTCTTTGTCATTCTAATTTTGTCTTTGTCATTTCACATTATTACATGACTCATTTAAACTTTGACAAGTTGTGATGCCAGTTGTAATACAATTCAAAACCCTGTATTAAGGTTTCTCGTATACAAAAATGATTTCATCTGTCGTTTTTTATCCAAAAAAGGGTGTATCTCTATATTCAAAAGGGCGTATTTCTATCTTCAAAATGGGCGTTTCCCAAAGTCTTAAAGGGCGTGGCCCCAAAAAATTTTCCGGGGGCTTCGCCCCCAGACCCCCATATATCCCTACCCCCCCCCACTTCGCGGCGGTTGGCGCCGCCTCTGCCTAACATATTTTTACTTTATTCTCATTTGTTTACTGTATCATATTACTTGGAAGGTACACGAATTATGTCTAAACATTGGAAAGGCTTGAAAAAGCATTGCCTGAAGATTATTATGGAACATAAAGAACCCCAAGTACTCAAAAAAATCTGACAATCGTAAGAATAATGGCCCGAATTCTTAGTTTCTTGAAAAAAACTGCGTGTCGTATGAAAATGTTCATGTTGCGGAAATATGATGTTCTCGTTTCTGAATGATGTCCCGAGCATCAATTTAATGCTTCGGCAGTCGACAATTTTAGAGAGGTTATGTTATTTGAAAAGTATTAGATTTATCTAAGCAACATCTACAAAGTAGGTCGTATAAACAAAGATCACCTTCTGTATATCAATAGCTTCGTTCTCTATTATCTTTTATTGATGCTCTCGCTGGAACTTGCATTTAATGAGGCTGGCTATATCTACTAAAATTATCATGAAAGTAATATCATAAAATTCATACCTTTGCGAAGAATCGTCGAGTTCGTTAGATCTTGCTGTTATTTAAAATTTGTTTTCAAATGCAAGGCCGAAAGCAGAGTGTTTGTTTGGCAATAAGAACTTCTCAGACAAGACTCATAATTAATTCATGGCTGGTCTGAGATCAGTCTTCTCTTCATTGCCAAACGACGCTACAAGCAGAGTGAATCCCTTTGAATCAATTTGAATCGAGTATTGACTGAAATGTGTATCCAGGTGTTTTGCCAATCATTTTGTTATTGAAACAATAAATGCAAAGCAACGAGAATATATGGCTATACTTTTTTATTTCAAGGTGGCTTCTCAAGCATTACAGAATCTAGTTTAGGCCAAAATGAGTCCGGTTTGATCAATCTTCATGACAAATCACTGATCGAATCGTCTTTAGTGACGGCTAACGTGCATCAAAATCTTTACCTTTGTCCTATTCAAAGGCTACTTATTAAGCGTTGCTTTTATAAACAGAAATATACCAGGACATGAGAACTTTCAAGAACAAGTTTCGAAGGTTTCAACAACAATTTTCAAAGGTTCTTTTCAAAACGTTCTTTTCAGAGAGTATGGTGTAATGCAAAAATGAATGAAATTGAAAACTGTGTATTGGAGGGGTACTGGATATCTTCATCTCAGTAAATCTCCTGAGTGACATTTCCATTCCCTGCTCCCTTTGCACATTAAACTGATTTGTCTGTAGGAAGCCATAAGGAACTCTATAGAAGCCCCTTCCAGAAAATCAAGAAGCCATATTATAATAATCAGAAGTCAATTCAAATAAAGAAATTTTTTTGTATTTCAGTTATGAGTTGCAAAGTGTTTTTAAATAGAACATGTATCACCAACCTGAACAATATGAAAAACTATAAATTTTGTAAATTTTGGTTCGAAAATCGATCCTCAATGAATTTGATAGAATGCGAAATTAAGCTTCATGAATAGCTAAGAAGCTCTGGAAAAAACTTTTGCTCTAAGAATTGGGTCTCACGTTAGCAAAACATTACGACAAAAATCAGAGCCAAGTTCTTATGATCTACGATCTCCAAGCAAAACTTTAAAGCTTTACGAAAAATGTTTGCAATTTTGGTAAATATTTCAGTCAGTACACAAATTCTTATTGTTCTTATTGATGACAGTTTTTGTCTGAAAATTTCAGCTTTTGTGGTGAATCTCGAATGCTAGAAAATACAAAGGGTAAAGATCACATGATTTTTGGCTCCATACCATGGCTTCTAGAGCCAAACAAGAAAGTAAGGAATTGTGAAGAATTATGAAGCAAAGAGCATTTCTAGTGAAGAATAAGAATTTAGATCCCAGAGTACCGGCTCCCATTTCCTATTCCTTGGTTCATTCTTTTGGTGCATCACCCTCGCATTTTTGAAGCAAGGAGTCTGGGCCCGATGATTGGCGGGAAGTTTTTCATTTCATTCTTTCACGTTGTCTCGGCGGCCATTGACAGTAGGCCAGGGCAAGTGAAATGCTGCTGCACTTGAACAAAGTCTTTGAAGCCTAACAGAAAATGCAAACCAACCCACGACGTTGTGATGGACTTCAATACCTGCTTATTCAAACGAGACGAAGAAGACTCACTGCTGTCATCAAGAGATGAAATGTAAGATTCATGTTTTTGGTTGTGTGTAAGCCTATTATATTATAGGCCAGTTTTAGGCCTATCTGTGTGCAGAGCTGAGTGGAATTTAATTTTCGTTTCAGGGAGGTGGCCCATCAGCTACCGAATGACCCAAAAAGTGAAATTAGGAAATCCTTTACGCAAAACAAAATATTCGACCAAAATCAGAGATTCAAACGATTTTGGTACCCAGATTGGAAAGTTCTGGTTTGGTACCTAGATAAAATAGCTGGTCGCTATGGCCATCATGTCACTTTCTGTGCCATGTCACGATGCTCTTTAATTGACTTCAACGTGCTGCATTCCAAGGAAGTATCTCGCAACTTCTCAGAAGTTTGAAGGTCGGCCTAGCCGTAGAAAAGGTGGACACGCAAAGTTTTTAGCCTAACCCAACCCAAGGATACTCCACCAAGCCTGGTGAGGAGATGAAACAAAGAGTAATTGGAATGATAATGAAGTAGAATGAGAGAACAATGATTCAGGAAGGTTCACGAAGACTTATTTTTTATTTTGAAATGTTTAAGTCGTGTTTCTGGCTGTTGAAAGCTGCATGTGCCTGATACATCCTTACATCCCACTACCTGATAAATCCTGCCAGTACCCTATCTTTTGTTATTTTTGTTGCAATCGCAAACTGGTGAAAATAAGGATTTAGTGAATACAGGCAGTTCTGTAACCCATTGAAATTCATCAAAAACAGGGGGTTGATTTTTATCAGCAGTAGCGCCACAACACAATGAATTTGTATCTTGGGAATATGCAATTCAGACTGGATGCATCCAAACTGTTCCTTTGTGGTATTAGTGGTGTTAAAATGTATATTTTTCATCATCAAAAGATTTTTGTGTGCCCTAGGGGACTTACCATCTAATTTACTTACGCCCAAGGTAATGCCAAAGGTATTCATTATTGCCTAATGCTGATCAAATTGGTCCCATGTTTGTGATGAACTTTGACAGGCTTCATATCTTCCCAGCTTCAAAAAGTCTTTATTTTCACCAATGTTATGTGTCCTGTGGATAAATGTAAAAAGACAATAGGGATGTAGCCAGGCCATTCAGCTACAAAAACATTTGAATGACTGATTTCTGTGAATTACCTTTTCTCATGAAAGAGGTTTTCTTGGTTCATTTTTTAGGTCACAAGATGTTGAATCATGTTACTTTTGATTTAGTTTCATCAAAGACAACTCAGTTTCAGAAATACTTTTGATTTAATGAATACAGGTTTTTTATAAGAAATCTGGATCAGGCCATAGTACTAAATGTTTCTTAATTTTAGCCAAAAAATTTCTGAATTTTAGTACTGAAAGTTTCTTACTTTGTTTCTCAGTTTTATGCATCAGGTGTCATACTAATACTTCTGTTTTTGGCATTTAAACATCATATGGAAATAAACAATACAGTATTCATTTAAATTCAAAACATAGTGTTAGTTAGTACTGGGTATCACTCAAGATTAAGGTTCAACTAAGAATTTACCATAACATTCTTGAATTTTAGATTCAAAAGTTTCTTACGCTTTCTCAAACATAGTACTTGAGTTTCTTGAAATTTTCGCCTTCTTAGAACTAGTTTCTTTTGAGCTAGTTTCATATACAAAACATGCAACACAGAAGTTTATTTTGGAACTTTTTTGTAAAAAAGATGCACAGGATTGAATTGAAGACCCTGGTTGGGTGTGTTTGTTCTTATAGTTGTTTGTGAAGTTTACAGGATGGACTTCCATGCCCTTAAGGGACTACTTAATTATGAGATTGATTGAACGCGCATCTGGACTTTGACAAAGGACTCATTTGTATGACAGAATTTTCAAGAATTCCAAGCCCTTATTCATGAATATCTGGATGTTTCTAACCAATGTGTTGAATTTTGTCTATATGAAGATTCCATGTCTACTTCAGCTTTGAGTGGCTTGACTTTGTTATCATCGTGTTGCTACACAAAACGTAGCCCATTCTTGACTTTCTCATTTCTCAAGCAACATACAAGGAGATGTTTGGTTGTTTGGTGAGGAAAACCATGGAGTTGCCACACTAAAGTGCCATAGTTTAGTGACTTCAGAAAACTGTTATCTTTGAAGTTCACTATTTCCACAATCAAAGTATGAAAAGAAAAGGGAGGGTACCAAGGCTTTACAGTATGGATTTCCTGCACACAGGCTAGTCTACCCCAGATTATAGCTTCCAGAATTTAGATTTCTTATTTTGGGTGAGTTGAAAAAATTTTTTAAGCGTTTAGGGGGCTGTGGAGTGAAAAATATGTGGCCAATATTAGTTAATATTTACATGTCTTTATGTTAATGGCCACAGGGTAGTCATTGTCCTTTGCTCCTTGTGGTCCTGTCCCTGTAGTGTTTGTATAGTTTGTATAGTAATTAGGAAGTATAGTAGGATGTAGGTGTAACATGTATTGTAAAATTTTAGATGAATACAAAAAAATGTTCAAAACTAAAATGTTAACTATTTAGTCAAAGGCAGCATAGGTTTCAAATCTTTAAAAAGCTTGGTGTAAAATTCCATGACCTATTTCTTTGAACTGAACAGCATCGAAGAAACTTGAACTATTTTACAGTAAATCTGCCATTGGACTTTTCTGAAATCTTCAATATTTTTAGGTTTTTCTTCTTGTTTAAGAATTCAAGAAAATTTTTGAAAAAAAACTTAAAACTATTGTAATTTCTAAACCTGTTGACGAAAGTATGGTATAGAAATTTGATGACGTCACATCATAAAATGAGCTGAAATACAAAATAGGCTGTAATTTCAACAACTCACTCCTCAAGCTGAGAAGTCCAACGGTAGAATCATAGAAAAGTGGCTAAAGTTTCTTTCAAGTCATTCAGTTTAAAGAAATAGGTCATTGAAAATTGCACCCGCCTTTTTTCGTAGATTTAAAGAATTGAAGCCTGTGCTGTCAAAGGCTAACTTGGATGAGAAAACTTTTGTTTGGTAAAATCTTTAAGACTAAAAAATTATAAAATTTCCCTTTAAGGGATTTGTATAGGAATAAAAGAATTCCACCATTCATTCTGATCCATGATATATGTGGCATTGAAGTTTAAGTTCATTGCAATTGTCATTTTCAGAAATAAAAGTTATTGTTCAGTAGCAAGTAAATCATGGACAAGGATTGAATGTGGAATTCCCGTTCCCGTACATGCCCCTTTTCAGATATTTGAAAGATATGAGCCTTTTGCTTCCATTTTCCCGTTTCAGGATCCTCTTAACACGTTTTTTCAGTGTAAGTCGAATGAAGTGAAAAGTTTTCATTAGAACAAGAGAAGATGGAGAACATATCTACCTCATTGGATAAGTCTTGCATTGAAATTCTTTGACTAAATCTCTCCAGAGCCAGACAACACCTATTTCACCCCTGAAGTGCCTGTTTTATATTAATCTAGGACCCCTGCTTTTACTTACATCAAGAATCTTTGTGGAAGAGAGATTTTTGGAAATTCATGGAAATATATGCTTTGTTTTTGACATAGTACCTCTTAATCACATCACGACAGAATTCCTTGTTTTACTTCAGGCATGCATGTGGCTTCTGGTTCTAGTGAAGCATCTGGCAAACTATTTACGATTTGGTGGTATATGATTGCTTGACACGTGGTATGGCACCTTGTATTTGGTTGGCATTTGGCTGCTGCCGTTCACCAACAGGAAACTGGATGTAAACGTTTTGGATGCCAAAGTAAAGGGCAATGAATCCATTTGATGTTGTGGTATCGTCGAAGGCTGAAAGGTAAGAGAGTTATTCCATATCTTTTTTGCGAGAAACTAAGGTCCGGGTTTTTAGTAGGTAGTTTCTTAACCCTATCTAACCTGGACGTTTTGAAACACTCATTGCCTGGGGGCGGATTCTGCCCCTTGCTTATCTCTGGTAAATGTAATATCATACAGGCGTTTCATGTTTTTCAAAATGAAAGGGTTGTTTTGAAGATAAACCTTGGACTTTCAAACATCCAAAAAAACATTCATATTTTCTATGATTGCTTGGAAATATGCGGATTTTTAACAGTCACTCTTCGTTGGCTTGGGGGTAAACCTATCAAAAGATTCTGGTGAGTTTCTTGTATTTTCAATGCAAAAGTTGCAGAGCTAATTTAGCGTGTTGGATGGGCTGGCAAATTACTCATTAAGATCACGAACCAAGTAAAAGACATAATTCGCACTCAACACAGTAAAACAGTGACAAAAGTATTGTCAAAACAGTTGCTATGGAAAAAATTTTGCTGATGTGGAAACATCAGAGCTCCAAAGTACAAAGGTTTCGTAGTTTTTTCAATCCAGGTAGCATTCTCGGCAACTGTGAATCACTTCACAGCTCCTGTCCAACCTCTGATCTTGTTCAGCTGTTTTCTTCTTTGTCTCCGTCTGTCCCTAGTGTCCTCAATTCTTCCTGTTGTAAGTAATTCTTCCATGTTTCCTCCCCTAATTAATGTCCGAAATACTCCAATTGCTGTTCTTTGATTCCCTTTAGCAGTTCCTTCTCTCTGACCTCAAAAGTTCTGATGACCTCAAAACTTCAACGTTACTTTTCTCATCGGTCCAGCTTATCTTTTTGCATCTTTTTATTTCTTGTGGTACACATATTTTTTTATGGGAAACTGCTGATAAGAATCTCAACTTTCAGATCTCCAAAAATTAAGGACCTCCAGTACTGAGAAACTATTGAAGAACATATTTACTGCTACTTTATTTTTTCTCTCTTTCCTATATCATTATTACTCGAGCTTGAATAATGTCTATACATAGGAAAAGCTTCAAGAAAATTCGTTTGAAATGTTCATGAGGGCACAGCAAATAAACATCGACGGTTGTTACGGGACCTTTAGGAAACTCTTAAGAAACTCTGAGTACTCAAAAGTGGATAATATGAGGAAACTTCCGTCGCGGGGCTCCAATTCGTTGTTTCTTATCCTGTGTCCTTCCTTGATGACATAGTCCGGGTTTTATGTATTCTCGCATCTCGTTATCCAGAACAATTTTTGTTTGTGGTTTTGCTAATTGGAAAGCAGCCAAGAAATTGTTTTTCTTGAAAGTTTCAGATGTAATTAAAGTAAACATGATATAATCCCTGAATAAAGTTGTCTGCCAAATCTATATAAGTTGTACATTGTATAATTGTTTCAGAATTTGTGAATTAAGGAGCTGTTGTGCTTAATACTCGGAACACGGAATTTAGGATTCGATACCAGGAGCAGTTTCACTACAGTTTCAGTGGGGAAGGGGACACATGCAGGACCCCACGTGAAGATCCTTCATCCTTCCATTGCCCCAGCCATCTAAGCAAGCAAACAGCTTCCCATAGGGCATGTTGTAAAAACTGGACCTCTCTAGTAAGATTTGGAAAAAGTGGAGGCATTTGTTGTGGAAAAGACTCAACTCTATACGTTCGGCATTCTCGACTTGAGCCCCTCAGTAGTCGAAATTTATCCCTACCAGAAAAATAGTTATGTCGTTGAATTTGGAGTGGAGAGACATGTGATCATCGCTGCATTGGTTGATAGAGCCTAAAATACAGTTTAAGGCTGGACGCATACTTTTTGGGAAAGTTTCCCAGGGGGGTACTCTCATTGTGGCCTGACAGGGTGTCCAGTCAGGGCTAAAGAGAGCCAAAGCAAAGATTTTGCAAAATACCCTAAATGGTAGTACCCTTTTACAAAAACCCTCAAATGGCTGTTTCTTGAGCCTGCAATAGACCTTTTAGCTATTCTACAAAAGAGCCTGGATCGAGCGTTATTTTTATACATTTTTATACACGAGGTTCGATCGAGTGGCGTTAAAGCTTCTATCACTATTGTGCAAATTCGAAAATTCTACAAATTGTAGCAAAATGTCGTTCGATTCTGATTCTTTTCAGAATAGCTAAAAGGTCTATTTGGTCATTTGGTAGCATTTAGTAATGAAAATTTTCTACGGTTTTTCATAATTTTTCATTGCAAAACTTATGGAACAAAGCAAGAAAACTTTGAAACTTCATTTATAATCATTGCTGTCATGACTAAATTGGTATGCAGAGGAGTCTGTTTGTTTTGTTTGTTTGTTTTCAATTTGATTTGAGTGGGCTTGTCAGGATTTCTAGCTACTGAAAGCTAATTTAGGCCCACCTTGCATGCCGCATCCAGGCATGGGACCCTAGTTTAACGTCCCTTCCGAAGGACGACGAGGTGAGTTGCGAGGACAAGCCTCCGTGGTCACCCATCCGGAGTCTGACCTCACCCGACCAAGCTTAACTTCAGTCACCTGACGAAGACTGTATAAGCCACTCGGCCACTCAGCCTACCGGGTTGAAAGTTTATAAATGCCCAGGAATCTTAGGATATGGTTGAAAAATAGGACTCTTTAGTAGCCCTTTGGCCAGACCGTCAAACGGACTGGATTCCCCTGTTAGGCAAAAATCTTATCTTAGGATATGGTTGAAAAATAGGACTCTTTAGTAGCCCTTTGGCCAGACCGTCAAACGGACTGGATTCCCCTGTTAGGCAAAGATGAGAGTACCACCCGGGTTATTGAATAGACCATCATGGTAAAGATGGAGGCAAGTAATTTTTAACCAAGATGCATTGCATTCTGATTACGAAGCTTTAACGATTTGATAGGAATTCGATTAAAGAAAGAAAGCAATACATCTTGATAAAAAATTCCTTGCTGAAATTTAATTGACAAAGGTTCACACTTGCATCATTATAATCTCTGCTTTTTAAAGTTGCAAATAGTTAAAGTCGCATTGAATAGAACGTTTGAGAAACTTTCCAACGACTGCTCGATTAGAATTATCGAATCTTTTTATTGCAGGGACAAGTCAATCAGGCAGTTTGTAAAGTTGGTCCACGTTTGTGCCAGGCATAAATGTTGAACACAAAGCTCGAGGATCAGTCTTCCAAATGACGCGAAGAAAGTTTCCAGCCCTGTAATAGTTACTGGCGAGAAGGGACCGCAGAAAGCAATCCTGCCTTGGAGTCGGAGGTATGTTTATTGACTATCAAGTCAAAGTTCAACAAGAGACATTCAATTTGTCGGAAAGCAGATTGGTTCCTCCAATCTGTGTCTGTTGGAGTCATGCTACGTTCCATGTTTTACCCATGGTCAATTAGGGGGACGAACAATTTTGACTACGTTTTGACACAAATTTTCGTAAGAATTTTGAAGGATTGTTTACAGCTTGGCATTACGTCCATCCCCAATTGCCAAGGAGGGAATACCATTGATGCATAATTGCATCATTTAGGCCACTCAAAATACCGATTCATTCAAATGAAGGATAAACTAGTCGCCAAAGAAAAACAATTAGGCCACTTTTTCCAGCTGTCTAAAGGCCTGTCCTAAGCAGGTGTCGTATCTCTGTGATGTTTGCTTGCCAAAAATTCCAGGTAGCTTTTACAAAGTGTTGTGAGCATGCACACTATCTCCCACACATGAACTTGAAAGCAAGGCGAACGGTGATGCTGGCCTGTCATGTCACAGATCTTTTATCAGTTCCTGGAATACGATTCTACTTCAACTGAATTTCAGGTACACATGTTTGCCTTATAAATTGTGACCTACATGTAATATTTTTAAGAACCTAAGCACTGGACCCAATACTGAATTTCTTAATATTATCATGTTCTTCGAGTAGGCCTACTCAAAGTCTCTTAACGGTTTCTAAGAATTTTCAATTGTTGATATATTCACATCCTGTTGGACGTTCATATTTGACAAAGAGGTTTTATGAAACTGTGTCAGAATGAAAATATGCCATCAACATCCTTTGAAAGAAACTGCTTCTGATCTAATTCTCGCAGAATTGAATTTTCTCAAATCTTCAACGATCTAAGGGTCTGAGTTTACTTACCCAGCTTTCCTTCCAAACAACGTGGTCGTAGCAGTGAGTTTTGAACTACTTATTCAGGGTATGCTCAATGAAAATTGCGTAACATCTTGATAAGAGATAAAACTTAAGTTAATCGCATGTCAGGTACCAGATGGTTCCCATCTACAATTTTTGCAAATTAAATCCTTGACGTCATAAAGATCACAAGGAGTCAAGGGAAATTACTGGTGTGACAATTTCTTGGAGCTGATTACAAGATAGCTGGTACAAGATGACCTCGTTATGACATGACGTCATTTTAGCCAGAATTCCAGGAATCTTCATTGTTGACCAGTTATGTTCACGGTATCATGTTCACATAAAGTAAAGTTGCATCCAATTCCCACGATAAAGATTTTAAATTGAAAACGGGTACCTGAGCGATACCCTTAACGATTTTTGAAATGTGACAGCTTTGACGTCAAAGATATCACAAGGAAGCGAGGTAGATTTTGTTAATTAGGAATCCTCGCCATGGGAGAATCTTTCATAGGGACTCTGGTAGATAAGGTACTTAACAAGAAATGGTAAAAGATTCGGATGCAAAAAGACGAGAAGATTCAGCACACTGAGGCCTTTCTGACTAACGTCGTCATCAGAGTGTGACTTAAATAAAATTGAATTTTTTACGAATTTACTTATGTATCGTTCTGATTAGGTGACAAATGGATTAGGGATATGATTAGGGACATGCCTATAAAATACTGCAAGCATAGGTTTTTAGCCTGTGTTCCAGAACTGGTCTCGCACAGAGGCTAATTTCTGTGGAAATTAGAAAGTATTAATTTTGCCAGATCACTTAGACACACAGGTTGCCCCAGAAACAGGTATGCAGATTTGGTTGTGTCCATTTTCCAGTGATGTGAAGTTATCTTGAATCAAAGGCTGATCACTCTCAAAACTGGCTACAGACCCAGTCTGCATTCTTTGTAGTGCGCGGGGAAGATCTTCCCCGCGCCACTTTCGCTAAAACAATAGAGTCTATTGTTGAGCCATTGTTTTCACCCGCGCACTTCCCCGCCCAAGGAACATCGAGTGCAGTCTGGCTACAGACCTCGGACCTAAGATTACCGACAGAACAGTTTCTTTGACTTGTTGATTCTGCAACTAATACTATATTATAGAGAATTTACAAGATTTCATTCAACGCGAATTGATAGTAAAAAACTTGGAGGATTTAAGGAAGTTAACGTGAATAGACTAGGAAGACCAAGATTTTTTCAAAAATCTTTCCAACTGGAGTCAAACTGAAAGTAAACAGATCGACTTGTTTGTTTTTGAAAGCTGCAGAATTGTCTGGGAAACATAAAGAAACAAGTGACAGTAAGGCTGAAATCTTGTATAATTTTCATCAATATAGCGTCAACATTTTGATTAACTTGTCCATGCAATACGACAAGTAGAAACCAAAGATATCAAAGGAGCCCTCTGGGTGACTCACAGAGCAGTTTCACTGTAACGTCAAATTTTATGCTTTCTAATCTACTTTGGAATGGAGATAAGTTACAGTGTATCGCTTCAGCTGTCTGCTCCTCTCACCTGTCAGCTTTTGCATATTTACTCTGGCAGATATTTTGGGTTTCTGCAGAGGTAGTTTTGACCCGTTCCCTCGTTCAAATTATTTCACTTGTTGAAGGACAAAACTGCTTGCTTTTAAGTTACCCTTGTTAGTAAGTTTCTGCCTACTGTGGTATGTAATTTGTATTTACTAAAATCATAGAATGGCCAGAATGGCATTCTTCAATCGACGTATTTAGGCCATTCTGCCATGAAGATATTTTACGAATAGTTTTCTTTACTGCGTGGGCCAAAATAAACTATGCCATACTATGTTTTGAAACGCTTACGGATGTTTACCAAGGCACGTAAATATGAAAATTTTCATGAAACCTCAAATAAACTTGTACGATACTCTCGAATACTGAAAATCTGATAACTGTAAGAAAGATTCAGTACTGGCAAAAATTCTTGGTTTCTTATGATGGTTGTGCCAAATAAACTATGCACTTTTGAGAGACCACGATAAATCATATACTGGACTGATTTTGAAGATTTATGAGTTAATCTGTAGCTAAGATCCTAAAATAGATGATAGTATTTTTCTACAATTTTCAGCCTTCTATTTTTGGAACTAAAAGGGAATTTCTTAAAATTTTTGATTTCGAAAAAACACTGAAAATGGTCAAAAGTGTTTATCAAATTTTCTGTAGCCTCAACATAAATGGACAACGACAGAAAGAACTGTTTGGTGGCGAACTGAGGATCAAAACTCCAAACTGATCAAACCTCCATCGTGTCTGTTCATTACTGTTTGTCTTTAACCCCCTTGACACAGAAAGGCAGTACCCGCATAAAAGTATCAATTCAATGAAATTTCAGAAATAAATGCATTTCCTTGTATCATTAACAGAAATTTTACATTTCGTCCAACATTGCTCGGGGTCTTTCAAGATGATTGGCGATAACCGCTGGATAATTAGCTGACAGCCAGGAGGATTGTCCCCGTGAATTTTGAAATTGAAACCTGTTATGACGTCACAAAGATCACAAGGAATCAAGGTGATTTACGTTCTTGAGCAGTCCTCACGGCGGGAAAATTAAAAGTGGATTAAAATTGACGTGACATGGTCTTTTTCACATTAATCAGTGCCAACAGATTTCCATGTTTGATCAAGTGGGAATGTTCGGTTTCTCTGACTGTGTGCAAGCAGACTTCCGTTAACTTCTGGTCGTAGAGTACACATGTTAACATCTCCTTGCAGGCAGAAGGGAGGACTCAGCATGTATTCTCGTACGAAAACAGACACATTGACGCTGTACCTGGCTAGATTTTGGTGAAGACTTTACGATCGTTCAAAGATCTTTGAATTGTAAGTACTGATTTTTGTCACTAAATTCAAGAATGAACGCCAGGATTGAAAAATGCCACAGCACAGCGTTGACTTGATGCAAGTGTTGTCGATAAAGACGTCACGTTAAAGATGAAATAGCAGCAGAAAGAGGGAAAGAGGAGAGACGGAGAGAGGGATTCTCTCTCCTTCCTTCTTCTTCACTCTAGGTACTCACATTGCAGATTCCACATCTTTTGTTGACGATAGAGAGATAGCCTGCGTGCAGACTCTACTGGTCCCTTTTCAGACAGGAAAAGAAATCAGTGGAGTCTGCACGCAGGCTACAGAGAGGAGCCTCTTTGCGAGTCCACGAAAGGGTCACTGCCTATGTTCTAAAGTTACCCCAACATCTGTGCCCAAGAAATGTCAGGCATCGAATTAGAAATAGTTTTGAAGGGTGCAGACGTCTTAACGGATATGACTGGATCCCCATAAATGACGCTATTGCAGTCTCCTCATTTCAGTTGGTTGTTTTCGCCATTCTGTTCTGTGTTTCGTGCATGGGTATTAGGCCATGTTTTGACGTGAAGGCACAATCTTGTGTATGGTTGTTTACGTGGTTTCGATATCGTAAACAAAATGGGTCAGTTGTAAACAATCAACACAAGTGATCGGAATGGACATTGATCAATATGTAGGTCCGGATTTGTGAGTGTTGATGGCGTTTTTTGTTGCGGAATTGTTTTGCAGAAGCTGGTATCACTTGCTTAATTCGAGGTCAGTTTTCTGGAGGAGCATCCCTCCGGCATCCCCCCTCAGGCACTTCCTCAATTGATCTGAACTCCACCAGCATACTAAAATATTTATATATCCTCAAGCTACCTAACTGGACAGAAACATTTCCATAGAGATGGAGGCGCCCGTACATTTTTGCCTAAAGTTATTTCTTATATATATATATGTGCTTGCCCTAAATCGATCACAGAAATGGAAATTCCTAACAAGGTCTGAGCTACTGAGGGTGATGGTTCATGCTATTTGCGATAACGCAAAATTATTCATTGTAAACATTTCAATCGCTTTTATATGCGGACACTTTCGCGTGAATTCAAGGCGGACTGCAGCCAAAATGTAGCATTTTCACGAATGGAGGTCAACTTTAATTTCTCATGCGAAAACTCCAATATTCTTGATTCTGCAAAATTTAGCTATAGCTTTGTTTGTCTTGCATAAGAGCAAGAATTATTTCACTCTTTCCAAATCCTTTGATATGAAATTTCTTTTCGCTGTACTGTGCAGTGAAGTTGATTTCATGTCAACAACTTCGTCCCCAGGGTATTTATTTTTATCATATTGGGAAGAACGACAAAAGGCTCTAGGGACGAGGAGTGTTATTTCTAGAGACTGGCGATGGCGTTAATTTTCTTTGACGCAAACTAGAAGTGCCATACGGGGTTTGAATTCAGCTTTGTTTGAATTTGTGTTTAGTTGTGGTGAAAATGAAAAATGATTAATTGTTTTGTTTACCGCATTCTAATTCTAGTCATGGTTTTTATTGTAACAGATAATTCCTTTTGGCTCCAATACCATGCTCCCTTTCTCTTTCACAATGCAGAAGTCACGTGATTTTATCATCACGTGACGTCTAAATAAGAGACCACAAGGGAGATAAATGCAGGCAGGTGTCTTGAGTCGTCGTATTTTTGCGGAAAATTTAATAGAAACTTGAACAAATAAGATTTTAATTTAGATTTAGCCTGCTTGCGTAGGCTAGATTGGCTTGCTTCAACGGTAAAAACTGATTTTTTAAAAATTTGTCTGTACACGGAAGTAGCAGTGGAGCCATGGATTCTTTTTAAAGGGGAAGGGTCACATAGCCATAAACAAACCTGTTACGTTGCGATTGTGTTGTGTACAGATTTTGGAGGATAGGGTGAATCCACACTAAAGCTTCTTAAAAAAATCCACCAGTATCTCTGCAATCGTACAACATTTGAGTCGTTCGTTTGTTTCTCTACGAAGTGTCAGAGTCCATCTTCAAGATAGCTCTTTCATTTTGAGAAAAGCAGTGGAAAATCACTGTGATATGGCCTATCAAAAATACTACAAAATCGTCGTTTCGAAAGAAGTTTGTTTACATTACGTGACCCTGCCCCTTTAAATAGAAGTTGTCCGAAGAGCTGAGTATTACCGTCCGGCCCGTTCCTGGAAATGTCCGTTTAAAGACCATGTCAAGTAAACTCGCTGTTTTGCATCACTGCACGCAAGACTGCACATATTTTATAAGAAACTGCTTTGCATATTGGAAACTCAATTTTCAGGGTGCAAAGAAACTGGGAAAAATTGTTTAAGAAACTGTTCATTTTAGGCTAGGGATCCTTTGGAAAAGCTCCGAAAATCTTCGTTTTGGAATGTTCACAAGGGCACAAGAAACACAAATGAAGGTTGTTATGGAGCTCGTATTGATGATTTGCTAAGGCATTCAGCACTTGCTCGACTTCGTAGTCGTTTTGAAAGTTCTTCGGTGTTTCCGTTGTAGCATCAAGACCGCGAAGGGTACGGAGGGGCATTTCATTTATCAGAAGAAGCGTACGAGATTTTTTCAGAGCAATAAGATTTTTGCGCATTTTTAGTGGAGTTTTCTTAGAAACAAAAGGATTTTTGCCAAAGGTGTACCAGATTTTTTGCGAATGAGACGAGGGGCATTTCACTCTCGAAGAATCTCTTACATTTTTGGCAAAAATCCTTTTGTTTTCCAGCAAAACCATCAAAAATCTTTGAAGATCCTTTCGTTCTGAGAGAGTCTCGTACGCTTTTTTGAATGAGTGAAATGCCTCTATGATTTTCTCTGCTCAAAAACTACATTTGCTGCCCTTATCGAGTTTTGATAAATTGTCAAATTCATTTACGGAAAGTGAAGACCTCCAGATGAAACTCTAACAGAGTATGAGAATTGTGCGCCAAATAAAAACCCAACTGCAAAGTGCAGAGCAAAATCTTTTTAGATTGAAAATGAATGTATTTTGTATTAAAAAGTGAAAGTCTTCACAGTAACTTATTAGTAACTTATGGTGTACCTAGTTCTGAAAGAATTTAAAAACAAGTATGCGGTAACTTTAGCGCCCTGAGCCCTGCTCCCTTGCGCTAAGCATCGAAACACACGAGGGGCACTTCACTCATTGGAAAAAACGTACGAGATTTTTTCTGATCAAAAGGATTTATACGGATTTTTGATGGATTTTTCTTGAAAACAAAAGGATTTTTGTCAAAGGTGTACGAGATTTTTGGGAGTGAAATGCCCCTCGGAAACGCATTTGGTTCATTGTACCAATAGCATTCTCTTATCTGACCTCAGGTTTGTTATCAGCCAATACAGACTCGCGCTTGTTTGAATAGGCACACGTGTGCCGTTTGAATTTTCTATGAAAGCTAATGCAAACAGTTGGTTTTTGAGAATCGAGTCGAAATTTTGTCAACATGTGATTTTACTACAGCTAATTGAAATGAAGTTATTCAAGAAGTTCGAGATCTTCAATCCATGGAAAGGATGCTTCGATTGAGTTGTATGTTTTTATTTAAAGAAGTAAGATTTTTGATCTTCTTGCAGAAGGTTTTGTCTTGCTAGTCTTTGTGGGTGTAACATAGAATTTACTTGTCGAATTGAATTAAATTATGGACGAAATCAGAGATTTATGAGTCCATGAAAAAGATGCTCTTATTCCACTGTATGTTTCACTGAAACCAGTTGACAATGACAATTTTTCTTCATCAAACACATGATTGGAGATTTCTGCAGAGAGAGAGAGAGAGACGTTTCTGCGATAACATTCCTAGAATTAGCTTCATTTTCGTTCTTATAGCTTCAAAATTTGTGAATGGTTTCTGCTATTTTTCTTTCGCAAACTGAAATGAAGTTATACACAAAATGCTACAGATAATGTCCCTTTGAAACGTTGCTTCGATTGGCCTGTAAGATTTATTTGAAGTAACTGTGAATCTTGATCTTACGTTAGAAGTTAGCGAAAATTTGAGGAGGGGCTGAGTTAAAACTTTTACTTCGCCCTGTCGATATGGGCACACCCCGGAATTGATATGAGAAGTATGGAAAGGTGCAACTCTAAATTGTTTGTTTTGATGGAAACTTAGTTGACGTTTAAAGCGAGGGGCATTTCACTCTTTTGAAAAAGCGTTCGAGATTCTTTCACAACAAAAGGATTCTTACGGATTTTTGATGGATTTTTCTTGAAAACAAAGGATTTTTGCCAAAGGTGTACGAGATTTTTTGGGAGTGAAATGCCCCTCGGTTTAAAGCTTGGTGTAGAAGTACGTAAATTTGAAGATGGGTGTGTTTGTTTTTATGCATTTTTCTGCGAAAAATTTGATTAAAGTCAAAGTGAAATGATACTTGAAATTAAATCTGTTCAACTCATTTAAGTATGCAGTGATTTATTTTATTTGAATTTCATTTGAAAAAGTTTGAGTTTTGATCTTATGGGAGAAGTAAGGTTAGATTGTAAGTTCTACCAAAAACAGCTTGACTTTTGATTTTGCTGGAAGTTGTAAATTCAAAGTTACGCATCAATTTTGCGAGTTAAGAAACTAAATAAAATAGCCCGGTCCTTAATCCCAAAATAAGTAAAGTTATTCAAATCCTGTGGTGAAGGAAATTGTTATCCATTTTATTTCCTTTTCTCCAGGTTTTGAATTCTAACTCCTAACTTTAGCATCTAGCCAGGCGTTTTGAATGAAGGGATTTGGATTTCATTCATCGTTTTCCTGAAATGATGATGATTTGAAGACGTTGAAAAATTGGCTCAAGTTAAAGATAGTCTCGCTCAGTAATCTTGGCAGGCAATTTTTGCGTCGCAGAAATTAGGTTGTGTCTCCCGAGCGACAAATCACTCCGAGCATAGCATATGATATTTCAGGATTTGCTAGAATCTCGCAAATTTTTCTAGGATTTTTGAGATTTCGTATGAGATTTTCAAAGATTTCTTTCGATTTACAAGATTTTAAGCACGCTTGTAAGATTCTGAGATTGTTTTGAGATTTTCAACCATCACGAAGATTTCAAAGATTTATCGAGATTTTGCAAGATTTTTAAAGATTTTGCAAGGTCTTCGGTGATTTGAAATTTGCAGATTTTCAAAGAGTTTTCAAAATATCATTGTATCATTTGTCAGAGAAGAAATCGTGGATGTTTCTAAATATTAGAAGAGTTCAGGATTTACATTGGGATTTCGAAGATTTTGTGAAGATTTGAGGTTTTCAATATTTTCCAAAGATTTTGGGACGATATTTTTTGGAGTGATTTGCCCCACAGCATCTCCTACGATATTTAGCTGACGATAGCCAAAAAGGCAGCTCTGTTTATCAGCATATTTGCCTTTCTAAATTTGATGTTGATTTGGTGCAAGCCTTCTTTATCGCTGACATCTTGAGAAGATATTTGCATTAGGCTTGTCTTTATAGATTACTTTTAGTTGCATGAGAACAGGACAGCGCGAAACTTGAGCACGGGGATTTTAAGGGGACTCAGCATGGTTGAATTGAATTAGTGTTGTGCCCAGGGCCGCCGAGAGGATTTAGAGACCCAGGGACAAAACTGCGAAATGGACGCCCTGCGAGCGAAGCTGGTAGAAGAAAAAGGGTATGTTGCCTTTTGAGGCCTCCTAGACCTCGAGGCCCTGTGGCGAATTTATCCTTCTGCTCCCCCTCTCAACGGCCCTGCTTGTGCCACATCTATCTCAGCGGCCCTGCTATTTTCATCGGTCAAATAAGATGGTGATTTGATCATCTCGTATCATCTCGTCTTTAATTTCCTCTCTGTGTTGTTGCCTGAAGCCATGCAGAAAAGGCACATGAAATATTTGTTTGCATGAAGCCTTGTCATAAAATCAATAACCTACAATGTATATAACTACAAATCAAATACCTACTTCTTACTTAGTTATTTACTTACTTACCTACTCGTTTATTTACTTACATACTTTTACATACTGTTATGTGCGGTTTAGGAAATGCGACAGTCGCTAGAGAAAAGGCGAAATGTGAAGGAGGGCTGATACTTTAAACCAATCGGAACGCATCATTCCGAACTTAATGGAAGGCCATTCTAAACGTCAACAACACACGCCATGAACGAATACTTCCATACTTAATGGAAAGCCACTTAACCTGTCCGTATCCCCAACAAATAGGCCATCACGAACGTAAGGAAAAGAGATTGGGAAAATATGTTGCAATCTAATCACGTGATCAGTCCCTGAAAGGCTTTAATTAGAGTGTTTTTGTAATGACAGGTGTGTTCTTGAACCGTGGAAATGTTTACTTAAACAGATACTTGCATCTAAGAATAGCTGGAATCTTGGATTTGTTTTTCATAACATTTGTGATCTTCCCTCACACCAAAGACTCTGTGCCGGGAGTTTATGGCGATAATGCCAGAAAATATATGAGCGAACAAAAACTTGTCAAGGAGAAGAGATTAAAGGGTATCACGCTAGCGAACCTATACGCACTACTGTGGTGGATACGCCATACAGAGGCGGGGTATTATGCTTGATGTGATGGATACGCCATACAGAGGCGGGGTATTATGCTAACGTGGTGGGGTATTATGCTAACGTGGTGGGGTATTATGCTTGATGTGGTGGATACGCCATACAGAGGCGTAAGCATAATACCACATCAAGCATAATTCCCCACCACGTTAGCATAATACCCCGCCTCCGTATGGCGTATCCACCACATCAAGCATAATACCCCACCACGTTAGCATAATACCCCGCCTCTGTATTGCGTATCCACCACATCAAGCATAATACCCCGCCTCCGTATGGCGTATCCACCACATCAAGCATAATACCCCGCCTCTGTATGGCGTATCCACCACAGTAGTGAGTCTAGGTTCGCTAGCGTGGGTATCGACACCGGTAAAACATGCGAGTTAGAATAGCGCAGATCAGACGCCATATGATTTGACTTTTTGCTTTGAAAATGCTATCTCATTTGACCAATGAAAGTATATGTGGCCTAAGATCAATATAGCCATGTTGATTCCCTTTACTCTTACAACTCTATCAAAAGATCCTTGCAGTAAACTACAGTTTCTCCCGAAAGATTTTCATTTAGGCCATTTTTGTTAAGCTTAGGCCGTCGCTTCTGTTTTAACGATGATGAGGCTGGATGCAAGAGAGGGTTTGAAGGCATTTTTGTTTTATGATATTAGCGAAGCTATTTAGGCCTAAATTTATGAAAATACAAGAAAAATTGGCCGAGAAACGATTTCTTCCACGCGTTTTCGAATGTTTTCAACTGCGCCATGTGTTGAATGAACGTACTCAGTAAGAGCTGCACACGCTTCAAACTTCATCTCCCTGAAAACAACAGCGAATTTATAAAAGTATCCAACTGGGGGTTTTCTCTACCAGCATAATCATCCTCACAATTTACGTTAACGATACGATTATTTTCTTCCAAATCAAATATCCCCATCAATGAGTTTGTTTGATTTTTCCTGCTCCGAGAGAACTTGGTTTCTAGGTTGATTTGAAAAAGCCAATAAATTCCGCTGGCTTGTTGAAGTTTTAAGAAGATATGATCGACAAAATTGATTGTCTTCCTAAGTTGGGCAGCTGGTCCTTCGAAAAGATGTCTAACAAACTTAATCAATCGTTTCTAGTAAACATGTGTGCACACATATTTGTCTATAAGAAACTGAGGTCTGGGGCTGGCATGCAGTTTCTTAGATTGGACCATTTTGCTACGAAAAATTTCTTACGTGTATTTTTGATGCGAGAATTGAAGAGATCACTTAGGTTTGTTAAAAGGGCTCCCAAATTCCTTAATAAGATCTCAAAACAAGTAGATAACATATTTCACCTCAAAATAGTTCCGCCTTGGTACTGTCCTTAAAATAGATACTGCCTTTTTTTATCAATCTAACATCTTAAAAACAACAATTCAATACAACTACTGTGACATTTGTAGCGAGGAAAGACACAAGGTCACCGGGTCCTCACTACAGATGCCACTTACAATTTTCTACAAAATATCAACGGTAGCTTAAGGTGGTTGCGGGAGAAAAAACTTTCGGAATTTAAAGATTATATATCAAATAAGTTAGAGCTTTTCTCCTGCAACCACCTTATTAATAGTAGAAAAGGAAAGAAAACAAAAAAAAAACAAAAAAACAAACAAAACAAAAATAAAAGCTAAATCGAAACTGAAGTACCCCCAAAATCCGCACAAACAGCCCACCCCCCCACCAAACCACAAGCACGAGAGCACCGGCAGGGAGAATGGAATCTATGGTACAGAGATCAACTCCGAGGAGAAAAAAAAACTTGAAAACTTCCAATTAATCCTAGACTCCCCCAGCCAACGCCCCCGCAGCAGCAGTCCGATGAGCAGAGACTGCCCATGCCAACCTCGGGAGCACCCCAGTCAAGAAAAAGGCTTAGGCTGCTGTTTTTCCAGAAAGTTTAATTGAAACGTCCAGAAGTTTTAATAAAAGAAATAGTTGCTTCTAGAATGATTTGTTTGCAAAGGTACTCTCATCTGGGTTCCCATATAACAACAAATGACTAAGATCCTTTGAGTTCATGCTAGCAACATCATATCCGATATCCGAGACTTGACCAAGGAGATCTTGGCGCTGAGCTGTAAACTGGGGGCAGTGCAGGAGGTAATGCTCATTATCTTCCTTTCCTGTACCACAAATACAAATTGGACTCAAGCAGTCAAAATTATGCCTAAATCTATGCTCATGATACTGCCTTGGTACTGTCCTTAAGATACTTTTGTTACCCAGGGTCCTTTGCAGGTATTGTACAATCCCAGACTTCCTGAAAATCCAGCTCGTTCCTAAGGGTATCGGCTGTTGTCAATAAGAGGCTAGACGTCAACGGATACGCTTGGGACCGCTTGCCAAATTTTGTCAGATTGTACCAAGTCCTTTCGAATCCCATATTCGACATTTCCAAATGTATACATTGTGACCTAAGCCATTCCATTGTGCTTCATTTCGACTGAATGTAGGATGATAAACCAAAACTTCTTTTATTTTGAAAAGAGCCAATCAAATTGCAGAAAAGCGTAACAGGCTCCAGGGTCACTGTAGGCGTTGCAATTTACGGTCGTGGAACACCTTTAATGTTACTGGGTACGATGCTGCCTGAAAATCAAATTTGGTTGAAATGGAAAGCAAAGATCGACAGTGCATTTGATGTACTAATGGAACAGGTTCACAGGCGGGAGGCAGGGTGATGTCATGGTGCACAGAGTGCTTAAATTCCTTTCTTTTGCTTTGCTTTTCTTTTCTATATTTTTTTCTTTTTCGATTGTTGTTAAAGAGTTTGTTAAGTGCCGTTCATAGCCAGAACCAGATGACGACATGTCTATTTCTGCTATGGACGGCACATAATATTGTATTGTTTTTCTTAGTTTTTTAATAGACATTGATAAAAAAAAACAGGTTCACTAAATTGAAACTTTTTGTCATTTAAATTACTGCAGTGTGCATCCATGGTTCCTCTCGGGTGAAATTTGATTTTGAGGCGGTTTTAACTTTCACTGTATAGGGACGGATGGGCTTGAAAATGGCTCACTGTAAAGTCATTAATCTCCTTAGACCAAGGAGTCATGACATATAAAATCTTGCATGGCCTCTGCCCCGAAAATCTTCGCCATAAGTTCACTGAGAGATCCATGATTTCAGAGTACAGAACCAGAAACCATAGAGATCTTGCAAATTCCTAAAGTTAGGTTAGAATATGCAAAGCGAAGTTTCTACTTCTCTGGTGTCAAAAACTGGAATGATATCCCTGACATCATTCGAGAAAGAGACTCAATCGCTCGTTTTAGAACAGGTCTTAGAGAGTATCTTTTGAACCTTTCACAGGACCCAAACACAACCCCTTGGTAGAGCAGCAATTCACATCATCATCGTTTTTTTTTCTTTCTCTTATTAGTATTGAATGTCAGTAGGTTATTCATTGCTGAAAGGTACATCGTGTTTAAATAATGATAAAATGAAAATTTCACTGTGCCTGCAAGAGACCCAAGGCAGCAATAGTTGTTGAAGTTCAAGGCACGTTCAGGGCAACCAAACGGCAATCCGAGTAGTGTCCTAAAACCCAAGCTACACCTAGCAACACTGATAATTCTATCGAATACCATTCTTTTCAAAATAAAGCTACGCCTTTTTGGAGAGGTGATGAAATTAGTAGTCACTGGTACCCGTATTATTTCTAGAAAAAGCAACCAGTTCGCGAAAACAAATAGAGAGGGGTGAGACCAAACAAACTTATTTGTACATGAATATATGAACTTGCGCAATTTGTACAGAAGAAAACTGTCTCGTCGCTTTGAACCGCATGCTGGCTGCGTGTACCGGGTGCGCCTACAAAAAGGTTCAAAAGTTCGAAAAATCATAGCACTAAGATTGCTGCATGGACATCAGCGTCAGGAAACATTTGGATTGTACTTTTGAAGATTGTTCGGTAGAGGGCTGCGGCTTTAGATATTAGAAACAACCGCGATATCTTCAAAGCGGCTTCGTTTCATTTGCTAGCCACCTGACCGCTGACCCGACAGACTCTTTGGCCATTAAAAAACAAACCACAAGGTGCAACCGCACCATTTTCAAAGTAGAATCCAAATGTTTCCTGACGCCCATTGCATTAATTTGAATGAATCGAACTTTGCTCGACTGCAGAAAGACTAAAGTATGTTTGCCATTTTTCTCGCAATTTTATGAGCAAAGAAGGGATAGCTAAATTCAACTTCACGAATCTTTGGCTGTTGCGAAATGGCTGAAGCATGAGCGATAGGACACCCAGTGTGTAGCTGTTTGAAATTTATATCGAGCCACCTTAACTGATTGTTTTTGTGTTTTGAACTTTTTTTGGCTAAGTATGCAGCCACCTATCACTGTTTCGTACGTTTGAAATTTTCAATAGTGAGCCACCTTGAATGCAGATCCACCTTAATTGTAGAGCTATACGAATTATGATAATTCCATCCTTACGGCACCTTACGGCACCTTACGGCTATATGGAAACCAGGCTTTAGACACGGCAGTTGTGCTTGATTGCCGCGGGTTTTTATTTTTTTCGCAGAGGCAAAGATTATTTAGTACCACGGAGGAGCTAGCAAAGAAACCTCCTCCGCAGAAACTATATGCTGAAATGTAATTGTGGCGTCAAGCCACCTATGGTTTTAGGATATGCGAGGATGCACTATACATTTATGAGTATATTTCTACTCTTTAATCGTAAAAGGGGCTGTTCTTTGACCTAAAAATCGACTTCTTACAGAAAAAGAGTCGCCAACACTCTGTCCGCAAAAAGTACTCCTTTGGCGCTCAGTTTTGCAAGGGCAGCTGTGTAAAAAGCTCAAAACTGTAAAAAAACTTTTGAGAATTACAGACGAGATTGAGACGCGGAGACACTTAAACGCAGAGATACTGAGTTTTTTGAAGCAGTTAATTTCCTTGAATAGTAGCCTGAAAACAAAGTTCTTTGACTGCACACTCTCTACTGTATTTCATAGTCGATTTATCGTCAGGAAATTTCATTTTGATTGCACGAGGCGTGACAGTTTGTCCTGATAACTGTTATTCTGTCTCCTAGCCTAAATAGAGATTGTTTTTTGCACGATGCTTTAATTCAGGTTCCTTAATTAGCAGTGTGGAGTCTTGTATCATAAACTAATAGCAGGTTTTGGCAATAACCCGATGTCTATATTACTTGAATTAAACCACCGACTGTTACCTGTGTATAGTCGTAGGTCAACAGAATTTTATCGCTTTGTTATTGGTCAGGGGGTTCATGGTAGCCTTGTTTTTTATCATTATGGTATTATTTTTGTGTTACGCTCTATGCATCGCCAATAACAACTTTGAAAATATTCACTGTTGAGGTAAAGTGCCAAAATAGGCCCCCTATCTCTAACTTGACCTTACTTGATGTGTTTTTTTATGACGGTAGGTGTTTGTTAGATAGTTTGAGAGGAAATATGGTTTCCTGCTTCACTGAGAATTTTTATCTTCAAAATTCGGACGTCCATAGCAACTGGAGCATTTCAATTACCTTCATGCCAGAGAAATGCTCAAAATTCATCCAAAATTCATCCAAAATTCAGCTGTGCTAAGCGAGAATGACCCGCGGAATGACCTACCCTTGATAAGGTGACTTTTGTGGATTTCGGGTGACTTTTGTAATTAAATTTGTTCTGCTGAAATAAACAAAAAAGAACATGGATGGAGTAATCTTTGGTCTTTTTATTTTCCTGCTATCCATCAGTCACTAGGCTGTCGTAGATCAATAGACGATTACGCTAAAGATGGCGGCAAGGAGCTTTTTACCAAGATGCATTGCGTTCTTCGATCGAATTCTGATAGAATCATTAAGGATTCGTAGTTCGAACGCAATGCACCTTGGTAAAAAATTCCTCGCCGCCATCTTTAGCGTAATTGTCTATCGGTCTTGTCTTTGCTGTCTGTTCTCTCCAGTTGCTTTTCCCACAATCTCCCAAAAAATTGTCGTGATCTTCCAATTTACCTCAGTCCATGCTTTATTTCCATCTGAGGTGATGGGCAGAGGGTGAGAGAGAGCCGCTGGATAGAACTTGATAAATGTTTATTCTATTGTAGCAACTGTGAATGTTTCTGCCACTCATATGTGTGCACTTTTAATTTCAGTGTTACCGTTATCCCTAAACAGCTGATATCTACGGTCCATTTACGGTCACCTTTTGGTGCTTTTTCTTGGTTGCTCTGTTCCGAAACTTGCATATTAGAAATGTAAGGTTTCGGGAAATGACGTGGTGGTTGTTGTATCAGAAAGAAACGCAATAAGGCAAGCAAGCAAGCATGCACGCACGCATGCACGCACGCACGCACACACACACGCAAGCAACATTTATTTGTTAGCGTAGGCAAGGTTTGTGGCAGCTATACCGCTAACTTGGGCCTGCGATTCGTGCATTCAGAATTACCTCTGAGTACTCATTTACCGACCTCGAAAGGATGGAGAAGGAGAACTGACGACTTGTGGTTGCAACCCGCGACGGAATTTGAACCCACGAGGGTATATGCCCCATAAGATTCGATATACTGGGCCATAACCACTTGGCCACACAGCCTCTCTTGATTTAGTCGCAGATTTAACTGCGGTCCGTTATCATGACTTTATCGTGATATTCCAATATCACATCTCTTGATATTATTTTTGTAACTCGTACGTTTCATTTTCAGGATGAAATATCTTCTTGCAACGTTAAATTGGTGACAATTCAATGACAAGAGCCTTTGCGGAGGAAGGTATGTGGATGACTTTCTACCAGGTTAAAATTCTTTTTGTTTGCAATGAAGGCGATTTCTAGTTTTGAAGAGACAAATGTTGTAAGCAAATGCTCTAATCTTTAAGAATGTGGGTGTGATATAGATTTATGACGATGGGTCCCTTGTATTCCTGCTCAACAAGCACCATCATCAAGTCAAAGAGCACAGGGAAGCAAGAGACTCATCGTCATAAGCCTAGGTGTGATATTTGACTACATTTTTCTTTGAAGTAAATGGCTCGAAAGGAGTTTGATTTACTTTTCTGTCAATCTGCCGAGAAAATTTTTTGATATACATATTAGTTTCAAAATGGCGGCATTTATTGTATTTGAGGTTATGACGTCATCAATATTTCTAAATCCAAAACCAGAAGTGCAACAGATTTTTGCTTTCCACCATAATGTGGACCAGCGCACAATTTTGTTTGAAGCAACTCATGGAAAGGGTACTTTTTAAACTTTTGCACCAGGACGGAGATTATTTTCAAGAATTCGACTTCAGGACAGGGTACTTTTCAGAAGTGCCCCCGCGGATCGGTACCCAAGTGCTGATAGGAGTTTTTTGTTATTTACATGCAAAGTTGTTTTCATGAAAGAACCAAAAGAGTTTGGTTTGTCAGCGGTGTAGTTTTCAAAGTCTAGATGAGGCAATCAAAGTGCTTTCAAGAATTTTTTTATCTAAAGCTAGATATTGCCTGTACCTGTACGGGTATTGCCTGTACGGGGTGAGTGGCCGAGTGGCTTATACAGTCTTCGTCAGGTGACTGAAGTTAAGCTTGGTCGGGTGAGGTCAGACTCTGGATGGGTGACCAAGGAGGCCTGACCTCGCAACTCACCTCGTCGTCCTTCGGAGGGGGGACGTTAAATTATGGGTCCTAAATAAAGGATGCGGCATGCAACCTGGGCCTAAATTAGCTTTCAGTAGCTAGAAGTCCTGACAAGCCCACTCAAAACAAATTGAAAACAAACAAACAACCTGAGATGATGATTTTGGAAAATCTGCAAGATATGGTTTACTATTGTGATCTATAATTGCTGTCCGCAAATAAGTTTCTAGAAGTGCTGGTGCCAAGTGCAGAACTGCAAGCAAGCTGCGTGGTCTGTTTGAGTCGAGTCCGTTTTCTAGGGTTGAGAGTGACTTTTATTGCGACGTTTTTGAGTATCTCTTTCTCCAAGATGGATTCATTATGTTTCCGTCATGTTTTCCCGAGTTAATTCTTGTTGCTGTCTAGTTCGTTTCATTTTATTTCAAGTGGTTAGAATTCATAGAAAATTTTATAGTGCTATCATTTTTTTTAAGCAACTGGCAAAGAGAAGTGGGTTCAGTTTGGTGCTGGTTTTCATGTGGTAGGGTAGCTCTTTCCTGTAAGTGGTCGAGAAAGAATAACATCCACAGGTGTAAACTTAACCAACCTGTGGTAAGCTGTGAATCAAAATCTTCCGTTTTCAGTATGATGCCTGGCCTAAGTGATGATAATAAGAATCTCTTTATTTACAGTTGGTAGGAAGGTAAATAATATACATAAACAATTATGTACAAACCAATTAATACCAACTATTTACATACAAGAAAAGGAAAAAAGTACAATTTTGATCTACTTATTTACATATATTACAGCTACATTTTCCTCCACTCGAGGCTTTCGAAATATGTTTAGTGGAAAATAAATTCGTCTTGGCATCTGATTTGAAAATAGACCTTTTAGCTATTCTGAAAAAGAATCTCAATAGAATGATATTTCGCAACAATTTGTAGAATTTTCAAATGTGCACAATAGTGATAAAGCTCTAACGCCACTCGATCGAACTTCGCGTATAAAAATGTATAAAAATAACGCTCGATCCAGGCTCTTTTTTAGAATAGCTAAAAGGTCTATTATCTTGGTTTTGGTAGAATTGTACGTTCAAGCATTCTCAGAAACGCGAAAATGCTTTCATGATTTTCTTTGGAAATTTAAAGGCAATGCACGCTCGAGCGTTTACAAAATGCTATCATGACTTCTTTTATCTTATCCTGAAAGTTGTGTTTACGCCGATAACCTAAATGATAACATTTACCATAGGGATGGCATACATAATTGCTCATCTGAGAACTCAGAAATCTTTGCTGGTGTTTTATCTTCTTGATATTTTTGTTGATATGGGCCTGTGGCCACCCTTCCAATACGCACAGATCAAATTGATGAGGCTTTTGCTGCCTCAAGACTTCAGAGTATGAAACGCCTCAAGACTTCAAGACTTCAGAGTATGAAACGCCTCAAGACTTCAAGACTTCACCCTATTGTTGGTAGCGTATCGCCCGATAATGCCCTATCTTTGTAGATTGGACTTATGACCTGGTTTGTTGTTTCGCTCCAAACTTTAAATTGAATTTCCCTATTGTGGAAACTACAACTCATAGTCATCGCATCATTGGTAGCAGCAACAACAACACTTTTTGTAGTTTTTTAATTGCATTGAGATGAATTATTTGCTCCAAAATGTGTGAGCGTCCATCTGCTCATCGATATTTCTTATTACTGTATTAGGATTTGTAGCTATTTCTAGCCAATTTAGGCCTACTATGCAAGCTGCAGCCAGGTATGGGAGCTCTTATGTTACATCCTTTCCGAAGGACACTTTGTCAGGCCTTTGAAGGTCACCCATCTGGACTTGACCTCACACGACCATCAGTAACCTTACGCTTGTATAAAACGCTCGGCAACTCCCACATAAAGGTTGTAGGCGTTATAGGCGCTTAACGGCTCAAGGCCCACTATGCCAGCTGCAGCCAGGTATGGGACTCTTGTGTCACGTCCTTTCCGAAGGTCACTTTGTCAGGTCTTTAAAGGTCACCCATCCGGACGTGACCTCACACGACCAAGCTTAACTTCTGTAACGTTACAGAAACGGAAAGTGTATAACCCGCTGGGCCACTCCTTCATAAGGATTGTACGCTTTACAAGTGGTTAACGACGCAAGGACCCCTTGACGTAAGTCTGAGTTTCAAAACCTTTACTTGTTAACAGCATTTTGATTTTTATTACCGGATCCAGGAACGTAGCTCGTAACCGTTCCTGGTTATTTTTCAAATTTCTCGAGGTCATTATGTCAACGCATGACTCACTCAAAGTCATATTCCAAGAAAAACATCACGCCATCTTGTCAATGTTACTATGGTGACTATGAATAATGAATCGCTAAGCTGCAGCTCCTTTGATTAAATAGCATTTATGAGAACGAAGATGGCTAGTTCCGGCTCTGGACACTCATTGATTGGATCCGAGTCTGGTTGTTTTGATGACTCATTCCTGCTCATACTCAAAAGGTAAAAATAGCACTCGTGTGTCATGACCCTGAATATTTCATAGCCAAGAGAATATCTCGTTTGACTGAATGACATTTTTGAGTATCTACCGATGTTTGTTCCGGTTCAGGACATTTCTGTATTACACCCGAGTCCGGTTGTTTTCATTTGTCCATAAAATCCATTCTGAAAGACAAACAACATTCTCATGTCACTACCATGAATGTTAGATAGCTCAGAGAATATCTACCATGCTGCTTGTTCCGGTTCGGGACACTTCTGTATAACACCCGAGTCCGGTTGTTTTTATTTCTCCTTAGAGTCGATACTTAAAGACAAAACTACATTAGTGTGTCACAACTCTGAATACTGAATAGCTTGGAGAATATATACTGTGATGGATTTTTTGTTCCGGTCCTGGTTCCGGTCCTGGATCCGGTTTTGGTCTTGTATTACAGCCAAGTCCAGTCTCTTTCATACCCCCTTAAAAACATAGTATGAGAGCAAACACAACATTCCCATGTCATTACCATGAATATTCCATCATTAATGCCCTGGAGAATATCTCATATGATTGAGTGACATTTAATGTTATTCCGAGATATTGAAGCTTTATTCCGGTTTTGAAAATTCTCTCTTTAAATGTGACCGAGTCTGGTTGTTTTCGTTTATATCACTCAATCGAAACTATAGGCTACTCGAAGAAAAACACAGCACTCGCGTGTCAATACCCTGAATAATGAATGCCCTGGAGAATTGCTCATATGATTAAATGACATTTAGATTAAGCTTGATAAATAGGCACTTTAGTTGCGCATCAATCAAAATACGATTCGTTGCTGGACGGATGCTGTTTAAACTTCAAATGACCAAGATTGTTTTTAAGGCTTCTTCCCGCGCTGACTTTGCAGATTCGTTTTGTCGAAAGGTATTTATTCTCTACTAGTCTTATCACTCCATGATTAATATGTTTATAGAAGAATCTGCGGATTTTCTTTATTGCTGAAAGTTTTCTCAGTTTTCAACCGCTACGGTTCCTCCACAGTGCTCTCGGCATCTCTCAGTGTTGTTTAACTAGTATTTAATCGCTTTGTTATACCTTTTAACATACATCTTATAACTAAGCCTTATAAACTTTGCTAAATACAAATGAATTTGAACTTGATTTGAATTTGAGTGTTGAAAGTTTGCTGTTGGTTTCTTAGAACCTTCATCTAATTCCTGCTGTTTACATCTGCAAGAAAGTCAGTAGGTACAGTTCAAGTCTATGACTATACTCAGATTTAACGATATGAAAAGACGGTTATTTGAATCTACCAAAGGTACAAACCACGTCCTTGGGATTTGGGAATTGATTCATTAGTTACTTTGGAAATAGATTGTGACTGCTTTTAATCGCAAGAAATGAAATAATCAAACGACCTTCTTATTCATTTCATTTCATTTTGAATTTTTTAGCCACGGTTACCCCGTCAGTCAAGCAGGACAGCTTTTCAAGGGCCGTGCATAAAACCTCGCAAATATAAAATAAAACCTTATTCTAGTTGCAATAATAAATGAATGATAAAGAAGAAGCAAAAATTTTTAAAGCATTTTAAATGCTCTGAAAGAGGATACCTGCTTGACTTCCAAATCTAAGTGGTTCCAGACTCCAGCACCATGATACGTATGAGAAAGCTCGCTGACCATTACACGTTTTCATCAGTGGGGCCAGGAGATCAGTTGCGGTGTTTCTCAAATTTTCCTACTGCATGTCGATTTTTTTGTAAAAATTTCTGAAAGGTAGTCTGGAGCCAGGTCAGTTATTGATTTGTAAACCATGCAAGCTGTCTCGATTTTTATCATATCCGCTACAGTGGACCACTTTAGAATTGTTATCAAGGCACTAACGGAAGAATCGTGACTACTGTTAGTCACAATTTTAGCTGCACAGTTTTGAAGTTTTTGCAGCACCTACAACGTAGTCCCACCCACATGTCCCCCCCCCAGACTGAAGAGCAGCAGCGGGTCGTAGTTCAACGATACCACGATACGTTTTACAGATAGTGTCTTGTAGCAGTAACTTCTTGGCATATTCAAAGAGTCCAATTGCACGAGAGACCGTAGATCGTACAGAATGAATATGTTCGTCCCAAGCTATTTGTTTATCAACCTGTTAAAAATCTATCAAGCTAGCTGTTTATAATTCTATCTTCAAAAACAAATTAGATGCCTTAAATAGAATGGTAATAAATTCAACTTTTCGCTCAGCAAATTATATATCCCGACATCCTTAACTTTTTGGAGCCTGTAATATGTTTCACCATCGTAATGTTTATCCATTATTTTCTCAAAAAATATAGCTCAGGGTGGAGATGCAATCAGGTGCCAATCACTTACTTTTCAAGACAATCTGGTAGACAATCTTTTCACGATTAATCACATTTAATTCAGCATGGCAAGTGAAATTCAGTATTTAGAACTTCATGCGATGAAACTGGTGTAAATTGCTTCTATCCTTGCCGTTTGGCTCCGCTTATCAGAGTCACAATCATTGATCTCATGTCGTTTGGCTCCGCTTATCAGAGTGACAATCATTGATCTCAATGTGATGGAGTGGAAGTTACCTAGCCATCGCATCTATCCAATCTTCCCTGATATGCGTTAGCTCTAAATTCATATCGTTTAAAGTCAATATGCTGTTATAGCTGCAGATTCTTCTCTCACTTTAAATGCACTCTGCTCGTGGCCGTACCTAGCTTATAATTTTCAGGGGGCTAAGGTAGGAAACTTTGCTTCAAGCGAGAAAAATCTATGTTATGCTCACCTTTACTTTGTCGTATTTTGAGAAGTTTTAAGGAACAACTTCTCCTGCTGGCTTTGTGCTTTGTAAGGCCCTGGGTGGGTCTGTTCCACCTGTTTTAGGAGGAAAGAGAGATGGTCATTCTGAACATGGGCATTTGGATAATTTACCGTAGCCTGCTAAAATTTGATACTCCATGTTAGTGCGCCCATTGCATTCTCTTTACATCTTAGTTGAGGCCAAAGATATATTCTGCTGCCATTCACTTCTCTGATTTCTCAATGCAATGACATGTTGACGATCTTTTACGATCACAATTATCGCCCATTCAAGCCCCTCTAGCGAAGCTCTGCATTTCTGCTGTTCAAATGCAGATGTTCGAAACTGGCCGCAGTCTAGAAAGATTCCTTTTGCCACAGCTTGCCATACACACTGCAGTTTTACGGTAGTTCCACGGTATTTAGAATTGCCTTACAGAGTCTGTAAGCTACAGCCAGATCTTCCATTACTTCTTCCTATGTTTCAGTACGATTTTACCTGGACGATCTATTAAGAGAGGAATAATGCTTTCATGCAACGCTGTCAAGAAAAGTCCGTCTTTACCAGAATCCCTTTCAACTAACGGTATTTGAAAACTACCCTGCAGAGTTTGTTTGCTACAGCTAAAGTTTCTAATGCTTCCTGTCGTTTTAAAACCATTTAACATGGATGATTTTTTTCAGGAGGGTCTATTTAGGTATTTTATCGATGCCTTTTTTCTTTCCTGGGACCGTTCTTAGACAGTGTAACTGACCCCAGAGAGTCAGGAAACTACAGCGTATGTCACTCAATTTGTTTTCAAAACCATTTTGAATAGACAATGTTTTCAAAAGAGGTTAATGATTTCCCTCTTCATGTTCTTAAGAGTTGTTTTCAATGCATTGTTTCTTACATATTGCAGTCGTTCCACTTTGCAGCGAGCCCCAGAGAGTTAACTAGCTGCAGCTTATGCCTTCTAACTTTTTTTCAAAGAACACTTTATGTAGATGATTTTTTTAAAGCATGTTAATGATTCCCCACTTCATGCTCTGAAGAGTTGTTCTCAATGCATTGCTTCTTTCACATTGCAGTCGTTGCACTCTGCAGCGAGCCCCAGAGAGTTGACTAGCTGCAGCTTATGCCTTCTAACTTTTTTAAAGAACATTTTATGTAGATGATTTTTTTAAAGGATGTTAATGATTCCCCACTTCATGCTCTGAAGAGTTGTTCTCAATGCATTGCTTCTTTCATATTGCAGTCGTTGCACTCTGCAGCGAGCCCCAGAGAGTTGACTAGCTGCAGCTTATGCCTTCTAACTTTTTTTAAAGAACATTTTATGTAGATGATTTTTTTAAAGGATGTTAATGATTCCCCACTTCATGCTCTGAAGAGTTGTTCTCAATGCATTGCTTCTTTCATATTGCAGTCGTTGCACTCTGCAGCGAGCCCCAGAGAGTTGACTAGCTGCAGCTTATGCCTTCTAACTTTTTTTAAAGAACATTTTATGTAGATGATTTTTTTAAAGGATGTTAATGATTCCCCACTTCATGCTCTGAAGAGTTGTTCTCAATGCATTGCTTCTTTCATATTGCAGTCGTTGCACTCTGCAGCGAGCCCCAGAGAGTTGACTAGCTGCAGCTTATGCCTTCTAACTTTGTTTTAAAGAACACTTTATGTAGATGATGTTTTTAAAGGAGTTTAATGAGTCCCCACGTAATTCTCTTAAAAGTTCTGTTCAGTGTATTGTTTCTTTCATTTGGTCATCCTTGCGCTGTGCAACTGACCCTAAGAGTAGGTAGCTACAACTTATGCCTCTTTTTTATTTTCAAGACCAATTAACATAGACGATTTTTCAAGTGGATAATTATTCTTCGCTTAATGTTCTCAAGAGAACTATTCAAATGCTGGTGTTTTTTATCGATGCCATGTTTCTTTCATAGAGCAATTCTTGTTTTGTAAATACACGCTAGTTATCTTTCATACCAGACAACATCGTTTAAACAGCTGTTCTGCTGTCTTCAATAAACATATTGCGGTAAATCTTATTCATTCACAAAGCATAGCAAAAACCTGTTATTGTCCCCCGCAAGATGCTTGCAGCTACGCAGTGTCTGCTCCATGCGCTGGGGTTAGTGTAAGTTTAGGCAACGTGAGATCGATTGGTTCGGGTCCTCGCCCTGTCAAAACTACAACGGAGAGAGAATAGAGTTGCCTGCTTTCTGTAATTTGTAGCACGAAGGAATCACGAGGTTTGGTCACATGGGGAAACACGACCAGGACACCGCTTGATCTTCTTAGCTTCTTATTGTCCAAACCGTCTTTCGGATGCTGGTTAGAAATATAAAGAGAACAGTTTTCTCAATAGTAATTCTTCTACACTTTAAGAGAGGAACCATCAGATGTGTAGAAGAAATGCAACGAGTTGAAAGCTCCCATGCCGTGTGAAGGGTTGTCTTAAACCTACAGCGAACAAGGGCATTTCCTTTTTACCTGCAGCAGACACTAGGTTTTCCGTTCAAACTGCCATACCTCAAGAGATATTGAAACACTGCCTGATATCAGAGATTTTTTTCGTTATGAATTGGAACTGGCCGCTCTGCTGGACTTGCGCCTCCACAAGGATCCATCCTAGAGACTTATCAATATCAATTCAACTGTGATTGGAGACTGTCTGTTTCTATATCGGGTGAGATTTGCAAGAACGCAGAATTTCCCATGCAAAACTCTTGTTATGTTTATTAGCGGATGTTTTCACCTGATACCTACTGTGAAACAGAGTTGGAATATAAAAGCTTTTAAACGTTGATACTAAACTTTGGCCAACACGGAGAAATTTCGAGAAAGGGTACACTTTAGAGGTAATCTATAAAAGAATCGCCTGCGACGCTATTGTTCCACTACGTAAACAATATGGACGTTCATGTCGAATCATAAATACAATAGGCCAATTTTGGAAATGCATAATGCAGCTCTTTTGTTTCCTATTATCTTCATCAACCAACGTTAAGTAACAGTTTCATTTCAAGTCGCCTACGTACTAGGAGAGATAAGGAATGCCTGCAACGGAGAGTAGTGTTTGCCTTCAATGTTGAAAGAAGCCGCTAAGGAGGCTTCACATTGTAATCAAGATAAAATATGAATCATGTTTCTGGCAGACGTATTTAATGGGCTAAATATTAGCATGTAGCGTTATCTCCTACACTTGGAGAGAGAAAATTACACCATATTAGCTGTTAATTCAAATTTTCTACGAGAATTCTCATAGCTCTCTTCAACCAGTGTACATGACTGCATGTAACGTTATCTCCTCTTCTTTGAGAAAATACATTAGCTCTGTCCGGTTAGTATACATAACAGCATCGGCTCAAAACCTTTAAATTAGTGTAGAGAGGTGGGTATAAATGATATGACTTATTTATTTTAAATATTTGGCTTATCTAGACTTATAACGATGAGTCCCTTGTATCCCTACGTTAAACCTTGCTCAACAGGGACACATAATGAAACAGTGAAACTGCTGAAACTTCTGCATTCGATCGATTGAATCATGATCGAACGACTGCTTTAGCTCTGTTCAACGGTCACTCCTCGGAAAGAAAATGCGATAGAAACCACGGTAAGCAGCAACGAAACTTGGTACAAATCTGAAGAAGGCAGTTCACATTACCTGGTGAGTGTAAAGTGAGTCTTTCAACGCTACATTTTGCATGTTTTTAAGACCAAACAAACGAGGAAAATCTTCAACTACCTGCTGTAGCAACTTTGTTCAAATCTCGTCAACTGCATCATTCGAATTGAAAATTCGACAGCATTGTTCTTTGCCAGACCTCACAATCTGATTGGTACTCTAGAAATTGCATAGTTTTGGCCTAAGGCCTAAATAGGGCCAGATTTTTCAGAGTAATATTATGAGTCTCTGTTGACCAAAGCGCCATCATCACGTCGAAGAGCACAGGGAAACAAGAGACTCTAGGTCATAAGTTTAATTACAACTCATTTGAAAATTTGCGTCATCAAATTTTTAATCCAGCTCAGAAGAGTGACACACTTTTCCCTCATACCATATTGTAGACATCCATGAACCATGGCTTTCTTGAGAATTATTTCATTTTTCGTCAAAAAATTTTGAAAAACCATGATGGTTTCAATTTTTTTCAAAATGTTTCTTGCTATTCTTGAAACATAAGAAAAACACTCTGGTTCTGAAAGTATCGAAGACTTAAGAATAGTCGAACGGTAGAATCGCTGTGAAACTATCAAAGTTTTTTTGAAACGATTCAATTCCAAGAAAGAGGTCATAGGACTTTACACTATTCTTGTTAAACGGATTTGAAGCTTCTAAACCTATGGTGTACATGACTCAAAATCAGCGTGTAACGTGATCTCTTCCACTTCTAGAAAATCACATCATAAAAGCTGCTAACTCAATTTTCTGTGAGAACTCTCACGTCTTTCTTTAAACAGGGTGCATATGTTGTAAATATTTAGAAAACAATGGAGAGACATATTGTAACAGACAAACTTTCAGAATAAATATCATGAATTTATCAAGGTTGCTTTTGTTTATAGGTGAAGATTTAACGAATTTTGGCTGGCTGATGAGACAGGTGTACGAAGAGTGCTCTGAAGAAAAGATATTGCATGAATGGTGAGTTTGATTTCGCTACATTTTCTCCTTTTACCGGGTGACCCAAAAAAGCTTATTAGCTAGGCTGCACATAGCTCCCTGAATGCAAATGTTAATGAATACAAACAAGCTATCAGCATGTAGCTGATTGGATTTGCTATCTTTTGACATGTTGCTTGATCAGTTTGAGACTGCGTTCACACGATATCGGCACATTTTGAAAACGGTGAAAAATGTGACGGCTGCAAAACTTGCGCTAGCGTTCACACGATGTCGGAACAATTTGAAAACGGTCGGAAATTAGACGGCAAAAACTCGTTGCAAGTCTTTGATGCCAAATAAATGTGCCCACACCCTAAGAATCGATTAGTATCGCTCCAAAAGCGGCTAAAATGTTCTGTTTTCGTCATTTTCAAGTGTTTACACGATGCTGTTTCCAAAATGTGCCGGTTAGAGTTCCGTTTTCAAAATCTACTGTTTTCAAAATCTGCCAGCAAAAATGTACCGTTTTCGTATGAACGGGAGGCCTATCCGTCGAATTTTTCACCGTTTCAATATGTAACGGCATCGTGTGAACGCAGTCTAAGTCAGGACTACCTTCCAAAAAAACTCTTGTTGAAAATATTTTAATTCATTCATTTCTCGGACTTTCTCCCCCGTTTCCAGTCCATGTTTTGTAAGATGTGCAAAGAGTGGAATTCGGAATTTGCGTGGGAGCAGAAAATGTGAATAAGGAACAGAGGTCATTCATTTTGCAAACAGCAGATACCCTCAGACGACTTTATATCTATCGCCGCGCTCAGTTTTCACTAATAGTTGACTGGAAAGCATGGCAGTTGTTACAATCAAATTGAGAAAGTTAGAGTTGGAATTTTTTTTTTGAACTTCGTTTTCTGGGATAGTAATCACAGCTTAAAATGACCATACATCATTTCAAAAGATTGCTGAGCCTTTCACCTAGCCGACGATAAAAGCATTTTTCAACAAATTTTGAGTTCAGAGAGCCAGTTATGATATGGCTCGTGAAGTTTTTTCGGCCACCCTCTTGGTTTCCATCCTATACAGCAGCTATCTTAATTTGCAGCCCCTTTGCGCTGTACCGGTCCAGCTTTGGATCTGAAACTAAAGTATATCAGATCAGCCGCCCGTTTATACTGCTGCTGCTAAACCGTGACCCCCTTCTTCCTCCTATTTATAGAATTATTTTTTATGGAGCAGTGTACGTAACAACTTTGTAGAGGACCAAAACTGTACCAGTATAGTGTACACAACTAGACTTGTGACCATGAGCCCCTTTTATCCCTGCGGTGAACCTTGCTCAACAGGGACTCATAATGAAACAGTGAACAAACTGACCCCTTTTTCTGCTTTCGATGGAACATTCAGGCAAAGTGGGTTCGATTCCCGGTAGGGCCCCACCATTCGAGCGTCATGAAAAGGGGTCGCGGACTCGATAGGCGCTTTGCTACTTCTGCGACCCTAACGCTTTGTGCTGAAAACCGCAACTTCACCTTCATCTTTGGGATCAAACTCAAACGGGATTACTTTCGAAGGTGATCCCATTTGGGTCCGGATAACAGATCCAAATCGAATCGGATTCCTGAGGTTCCGTGCAAACACAGCAAAACGAGCCAGCCTTCTGTAAATAGGGTCTAAGTCCTTCAAACATACTGCAGACAGGTGGGTGAACCTGTTTTTCACGCTAAGATCGTATCAATTAAACGTGGAAAATTAAGCTGTAGAACCAGGTGCTTCACCTAATCAAATTTCAAAATATGTTATATGATCCTAACTAGCAAACATACAGCATTGAAATACAAGATGTCTAATCATGTATTTAATTCGAAGCTTGATCCCCGATTGCCAAAATATCCAATTATTGAATCGCGGATTTGTGAATTGTTGGAGAAATACTGTTTTCATTAAAGTCTGATAAAATTTCTTCGCGATCGTGGTTTGTTGTGCTATCCTTCTTTCCGCAAATCGAAGACATTGATGCATTTCAAGTCTTAAAGGATTGAGCTTCTGATACGCGAGGTCCTCGAAAAACTTGATTTTTTGTCTATACTAGAACATCTGTTTAATTTGTTTTTTTAAAATCACTTATCACTTAGACCCAGAAATAGGAAAATGTTGGTATTAGGGGCATGTTTGGGAACAAGGATTCCTCTTTCCTTATAATTTACCTGCTATTAGAATTAAGTTCTATTTCTGAAACTTGCAATATGTACTTTAATGCCACTTAAATCATGGACCAGACTGGAACGTGGAATTCTCGATTCCCATACAAACCCCTTACAGACATTTTTCTAATTTTTGGGCCTTAGAAATGTGTGCTGTTACCAAACAAAATTTTCCTATCTAATTTAGCCTTTGACTGATAATTAACATTTTAGTTTTGGACATCAACCACGTAATTCTTATTTGACAGCTCACCAAACGTGTTAACTTCTTTGATTCACCCAGTATGCCTGAATCGAATATGGAATATGGAGTACCCGTTTCCACACAAACTCTAACCATGCGTCCATGTAAGTACAGCTGTGTATACACATTGTCAAAATATGCTGACAAGACGCTGATGAAGAAACGTCCAGTAGCGCGCTGTGATTGGTAGAACTTAACTGATCACATGCAAATTAAAAGTCAAATTTCATTACGAGTCTTCCTGACGTAGTTCAGTTCGGGAAAAGCAACCGCAACTAAGTGAGGAGTCTGTTTGTATTAAAACTCGCTGTCGCAAAATTGTATTTGCTTGAGTGATCACATGAAATTTTACGTGAAATTGGCATGCCCCCCCCCCCCCCCGGCAGAGCTGCTGTACTTACATGGACACATTACCTTTAACCACTTTCCCCACTCTTGCGTCTAAAAGTTGAGTGATTTCACCAAACAAAAATTTCACATCTAAGTTGGACTGGTAGTATTGGACACCAACCACGTAATTCTTATTTGACAGCTCACCAAACGTGTTAACTTCTTTGATTCACCGGGTATTATGCCTCTTTGTGAGCAACACCCTCTCAAGTATGAACTGTATGGCTACCCAAAGTCATATGAAGGATTTATTCAGTCTTGTCCAAGGAACCTTGATTAGTGAAGATAGTACCACTGCTACGTAAGCAATGAATTGCAACATAACCTCAGTAAGTGGTGAAATATTTGTGAAACCACTTAGTGGAGTATGTATTACCAAGAACCTGTTTACATCAGTAAGCTTTTCAGGATAAGTTGGTTATCCTGTCTCAGAAAAGATAGCAACCTTCAGACAAGACTGGACAGAATAAAAAATCCTACATAGACTCGCAGTGAGAATTTATGTGCTTCCATAGGCAACCAAAATCTCCCGCTCGGTGAGTAACTCTGTCTATCCGGGATATCCCGATCATTTAAACAGGCCCTAAATGACCTCTGAACAGGTCATCCACATAATTTGTTTTTCATCATAATCCATATCAATAAAAAACAAATAGTTTTCACATTACACGCAATGTGTTGCATTGTTACATGAAATGCCAGGTATTGAAGACCACCAGCTCAATGCTTAATGCCACGTCTCATTAATTGTAGGGGGTAATGCGGTAGATTGTCTATTGTTATCATAGCGATAATCAAACTGATTTTCCAGGCATTGATTCATTGGAATATTGTGGTTTAGCTGGCGGCGTACAAGGAAAACAACGCATGTTATTCGTTCGACTATGTGGACGACTAATTGACACCGTTGATTGATCAAGCACGCGACCAGCGTGCTCTGCAAACGAAGAAAATTTGTCTACATCAACACGTTATCTGGATGTTTCAGAAGGCCTCATGAAGCCGCAGAAACGCCAGAAACTGAAAAGATAGATTCTCAGTCCCCCTGCCATCAAGAGGGTTATTGGTACGATATACCGCAAAGCCTGGTTAAAATTTTATCGTTTGGGTCGTCGTTTATTTAAACTTGATTCCTTCGCTCGTTTGAGTTAACTGGGTTGCCAGAAAACATGTTTCTAATATGTCGCTTGAGTCGCAACCGTTTTTCATAACGACCAACAGAGCCGAAAACCTGAGTGGAAATCAGCACTTGTACTTTGCCAACGACTCTACTGACAATGGTGGCTTCAGCAACCTATTGTGAGCCACGCTTACAAGGGCATATTACGCCGTCAATGATTCTCATGTTTATTCCTAGCTAGGAGGTCTGAAGCGTTAGTTGAGGTACTGTCCTTGAATTCCGTAATTAGTCCCCAGTGGGTCACTAAGACGCCAGGGCTTTCCAGTAGACATTAAAGTATTGCATTTCAGACTTTTGGATATCAACGCATGGGTGGTTAGGCACTGCAATTTTCAGCTGTATGCATGTGCGGAGGACACTGCAGTTGTGCTCGATTGCCTCAGCTGCATGCTTCTGCTGAGGACAATTTTTATAGTCCCGCGTTTAGCTTAAAGTCTCATCCGTAGAACGATGTAAATTTTTCTATGCAGAAACAAACAAACTGCAGCAAAACTTTGATGTCTAATTACCCATGCTCAGCTCCTCACAGTTACTTGTTTTGGCTGAACCATATCCTGAAAATTTCATTAAGGCACTGATCACAGCTTAATCCTCAGATAAACTACAACATATACCTGAATTCTCAAATCAAAACAGATTAGTATTATGCAAGTCAAAAACAGCAGTGTGGATGCCATGTTTATCATGAGATTGTATTTTAATTTTTAATTTGTATTTGCGACATCCAAAGTTTACCGCTCAATACCGCATCAACTGTTGCGGTGTTACCTTTAAGAATGCCACCAGTTTGTTTTCAGCAACTGTTGCCGAAAGAAATGATTCGTTAATTTCATTGACGTAAGTCTTTCATAAAAGAAATTAAAAACTAAGTGTTGTTAATTAGATATGGCAAAAGTCACTTGTTATGTTTTGGAATTGTTATGTCTATAGTTCTAAACAACTCTTACTTAAATGACGTGTGATCTTATAAGCTTTTAGCTGAAGAGCTGAGAGATAAAGAAGTGACGTAATAAAAGGGGCTGCCGGGGGTATAAGAGATGGAAGTTTGGTGGGGCAAAATGGCGTATCCACAAGAGACAAGAGGTTAGAATAGTGGATGGTGATGATATCGCAAATCTGAAATACCCTTTACAGTTTTGCAAAAATGGATAAGTTCATATGAGTACGGAGCATTGTATGTGGATCGGGCTTTAGGGAACATGAGGGATAAACCCTTCCGTGCTAGCATGCAATATACTTATTTTGAGAATAATGATCAACTAATTGTAAATCAGTTTAGTTGTTTAGGGCCAAATCTTAGTCCATTCGACACATCACCAGCTGCACGCAAGCACTGTCATTGATACCACACGCTCACATGCATACATGCAATATATTGCAAGACACATCAGATTTTTCTTGAAAAGATGTTTACAGCTAATATTCAAGCTGAATCATCACGCTCAACTTGCTAGCATTTACATGAGATGATTGTTTAGGACACATGATATGTTTGTTTACATCACGTGAATCATTGTTTATATCACGTGATGTTCTTATGCATCATCATCATCAGTTATTTTTTCATCATCAGTTATTTAAGCATGGTAGCCCATTCAACTAAGTTGGTTTACAAGGGGCCATGTTTTTTTTTCATCTAAAATACTACAAAAAGCAAAAAAAAATTTGAAAAAATATAATATAACAAATCTAGATAAAGAAAAAGAACATTTTATCATACTCTACTCCTCTACCCAACCATTACATTACTCTACCCTGCCTTACCCTACCTCGCCCTACTCTACCTCACCATACCATACTCTAATCTACCCTACCTACCCTACAATACCATACCCTACCCTGCCCTACAATACTCTACTCCTACCTTACCCTACCCTACCCTACCCTACCCTACCCTCCCTACCCTCCCTACCCTACCCTACCCTACCCTACCCTACCCTACCCTACCCTACCCTACCCTACCCTACCCTATCAGGTTAATTTGGATACCCTATTACATTACTTTGTCTTTTCTTTACCTTTATCTGTTTACATAAGTTTACAAGTCATATAAGATAAATTTGAAATCATAACGGAAAAGTTTAAATCAAAGATTTGAATCGATTTAAAGAGGTTGCCCGCTTAGCTTCGGTATCTAGGCTATTCCAAAGTTTAGCACCTCTAAACGAAAATGACTTCTGCCCATTACATGTCCTTTTCTTTGGCAGCTTTAAATCAGTGTTTGTATTGCGTAGCTGCCGTGTTGCATCTTGTGAATTTCTTGTGAACATATCATTCATATATGGGGGAGCTATATTGTTGATAGACTTATATACCATTGTCCTGCTTTCGTGTTTAATCATGTCATTCACTGTTTTCCAACCTAGAGTATGGATAAGTGGTTTGCTAGAGGCATCAAAGCTGCTATTAGTAATGATCCTAGCTGCTCTGTTTTGAAGCTTCTGAAGTTTCGAGATTTCAGTAGTGCCACAGCATCCCCATACAGCGCAGCAGTAGCGGAAGTGGGGTTCAACGATGCTAGTGTATAGTGTTTTCAAGGAATTCTGGGGGAGAAATCTTTTTGCATACTTTAAGAGACCAACTGCTCTAGATACCTTGGCAGAGACACTTTTTATGTGCTCTTTCCAATCAAGACTATTGTCTACCTGAACACCAAGATATTTTGTTTTCTCAACTAAAGCCAAATCGTTATCTCTTATTTTTAAACATAGACTTTCACTAGTACATTCTAGTGACCTTTGTTTATTTTTTGTGCAAATTAGCATTCCCTGTGTCTTTGCTACATTAAGAGATAATTTGTTACCACTAAACCACGAATCCAAATCCCTGAGATCGCTATTGATCGCCTCATTCAGGTCTTCAATATTCTTAGAACGAAAGAATAGAGTCGTATCATCAGCATACATGGAAGTAGTTGAATTTTTTACTGCACAGGGGAGATCATTGATAAAGACCAAGAAAAGTAGAGGCCCCAGACATGAGCCTTGTGGAACCCCAACCTCTATTCTCTCCGTTTCAGAGTCTACACCATTAACCCTACAAAACTGTTTCCTGTTAGACAAATAGCACTGAAACCAAGAGAGATTTCTATCACAAACTCCATAGTGCTCGAGTTTTTGGCATAGAATCTCATGATTGACTGTATCAAAGGCCTTTCTTAGGTCGATAAAAACTGACCCTATCATATAGCCATTGTCAAAACCATCATACCATTCATCAGTTGTTTTGAGCAGACATGTCAAAGTGGAAAATAACAATCTAAATCCCGACTGACCATTCGAAAGAAGTCGATTCGAGTCTAAATATTTGTACAACTGATTGAATACAAGCTTCTCAAACAACCTTGAAACAACAGGCAGCACAGAAATTGGTCGGTAATTTTACCGTATGGACTTGTCTCCATCTTTAAAAATTGGAGCAACTCTTGCAGTTTTCCAAGTATCAGGAAACTTGCTAGTCTCCAAAGAAGTATTAAATATCTTTAGGAGGGACTTTGCAACAAACGGCAATGCAAGTTTCAGAAAGAAACTTGAGATGTTATCATTACCAAAACTTTTTGAGTTTTTTAGTTTCCCAACTGCATCTCTGAGCTCCTGATCTTGGATAGCACGAAACTCAAATCTCTTTTCCTGAAAGTTAATTGTGTAGTCCCCGGACAAAAGGGGGTTGGGGGCATCATCAATTTCATTTGCAAGATCCTTACCCACAGAGCAGAAAAATTGATTCATGCTCTCAGCAATTTCCTTTTTGCCAACCAATTCTTTGTCTTGGTCCTTGATACAAACTATGTTAGTACTTTTAGATCTCTTGTTCAAGATCTGGTTTAATGTTCTCCATGTTTCTTTCATGTTTCCCTCCTGAGAAATAATTTTGTTAGAAAAATAGTCCTTTTTTAACTGGACATTGAGGCTGTTTACCTGATTGCGGACATGCTTATAAGAATTCATAAGAATTTCTGATTTCGTTTTATTGGCTGCCTTTTTCAACTTATCTCTAGATCTCATCAATTTTTTAAGATCTTCGTTAATCCAAGGGCAGTACTTTTCAGAAACCCTCATTTGTCGTATGGGTGCATGTTTTTCTATTATCCTCGTGAACAAATTAGACCAGTTGTTCGCAAGGACATTTACATCATCAGAATTTCCGATTTCTTGTTCCCAGGATATTGCAGCAACATCCCCCAGAAATGCCTGCTCATTAAAGTTTTTCATCCTACGGCTTTTGATCATTTTGTGTTCTTTTTGTAAGGAACCGTTAAATTTTCGGATACAGAAAACCATGAAATGATCACTCAAGGAGATTTGAAGCACGCCAGATTCAACAATATTACTGGGGGACGATGTTGCAATATGGTCAATTAATGTGGAGCTGGACAAAGTTTCCCTTGTTGGCTCCTCAATTAACTGTTTCAGGCTGAACAAGTTATAGAGTTCGCACATATGCTTAGTGTTGTTGTCCTCAGAATTTGAGAGGTCGCAGTTTTGCTTAGTGCTGTTGTCCTCACATATGCTTAGTGCTGTTGTCCTCAGAATGCAAGTGTCTCATCACACGAAAATATTAGTTCAACTAAAGACTGCAATTTGAATTGCTCCCGAGAATTTTTTGATAGGTGCCCCGATGCTATAAGAGATTAAAAGAAAGGACTTTGAACGTTGCTACTGTTATGCGGTTTCCTCTATTGCCTGCTGCGCATCCTTGGATGTTCGTTTTAGAAGTTGCCCGGACGAGGTTCCATGTATGGAAGTAGCAGCAGTACAAGCCTTGAGATAGGAAGAACAAGGTATGACTGGTCAGTTCTCTTCCCCGTTAATTCTACGTGGTCAACCTCGCTTTCATTTGGTTTTCGGAAAAGAAAACAGATGGCTCCCAACGAGGGATTTATTTCGTTTGAATGCGTAGCCAAGAGAAGAATCAAAACAAAGTAATGATTGACCATTCTGTTGTGGTTCGCATAATTACATTGAACTCTTCCTTCGGGCCTTGGTCCGTCCTCAAACAACGCTTATGTCTTTTATGTGTTTTGGTTTTTTTTCAAGAGCAGCTGTTTTTGCTGATGTACGTTGCAATATTATTTCTTTGATAATGTCTCGCAATTTTAGTGTGATAACTGCCCTTTAAGGTGTGAAAATTTCTTGCGAATACTGCAAGGAGGAGGATCTTCAAATTCTTTTCACACTCAAATATCGTGTTTGTAATGTTCTTATTTTCAAGAGCGAACTCTCTGGGGCTGATTTGATGCAGTTTTGTAGTGCGATGCAATACCGGGGGATAACAATCGAGCACTTTTCTTATTTCCAAAACAAATTAGACGTTGTTTTGGAGGTAAATGCAACTGTAGGCTCTGCAAAACGAATATCCCAAATGTTGGCTTTCTAACAGGATAGATCTTTCAAACGCTTTTATCCCGTACAATATTTTGAAATGTTTGATTTTTGAGACATCGTGAGGCATCAGTTAGCTGTAAATGTATCTATCAGAGATGTAAGGAATGATATACTTCTGAGGAAGAGTCACGAGAAACCTCCTTTTCTTGCTAAATAAGCTTATATCCCTGCTTCAGTTAACAAGTATTCTAAACTTACTGGGCGCTGAATTTATTATCAACTTTAAGGCTTTGAAGGTCACTGCTTGGAAACTGAACGATCTATCAAAGGTAGACAGAGGTTCCATATGAAATTGCCTACTGCTGAGAAGAAGGCGCTGGAACCTGCCAAATTTGCGCCAAATTTGTGCAAAATTTGCTCACATACGTTTATGGGTGTCGTGTGATTAATTTTTGAAGGTTGCAGCTTAGAAACTTCTTATATCTATCAGAGACAGACGGAAGCTCTCTAGGGAGTAATCTACAACTGCGAAAGAAACGCGAGAAACCAACCAATTCTTTCCCAAGTGACCCATCCACCTGCTTCGATTTGCAAATATTCAAAGTTGACAGGCGCCGAATTCGCTGTTAATTTTTGAAGGTTACTGCATAAAAACTAGTGTTAGATCTGTCAAAGATTGACTTGGGCTCTGTTAGACATGATGTACGCCAGCATAGGTTTCAAATCTTGAGATCTGCGAAAAAAAGGCGGATGTAAAATTCGATGACCTATTTCTTGAAACTGAATAACTTGAAAGAAACTTTAGCCACATTTCTATGATTCTACCGTTGGACTTTTCAGAAATTAAGTCGGCAGGAAACTTTAATATTTTAAACAGAGGTTTTGGAAGCTATGAACTATTTTATGCCTTATTTTATGATAGAGCTATTCTTTTACTATTCGGAAATATGTAATTATAATGTTTTAAATAAATCGCTACAGTTAGTTAGATAGAGGACCCTCATGAAAAGCACTTTCGAGTGACTGAGGCTTTCCTCTTTAAATATCTGTATTATTATTATTATTATTATTATTATTATTATTATTATTATTATTATTATTATTATTATTATTATTAAATCTTGAATATTTGTCAAAGTTACAGCTTATTTTATTTTTCAGCTCATTTTATGATGTGACGTCATCAAATTTCTAAATCTCAGACCAGAAGAGTGAAAGAGTTTTGCTTTATACCATATTGTAGGCATCCATAAACTATCGTTTTCTTGAAAATTACTTGATCTTTTCTCTACAGATTTAGAAATTATGATAGTTCAAAGTTTTTTTTGAAAATTTTTTTGAATTCTTAAAAAAGAACAAAAACACTGTAATTCCATTCTGTTCAAAGAAATAGGTCATAGAATTTTACACCCAGCTTTTTAAAGATTTGAAACCCCTGCTATGTACTCCTGTAGACTGTCCTGTCTTGTAGACAGTCCTGGAAAACTGTTGTAGACAATAGACAAGAATGGAGGAGGTTAATTCGCACTGTCTGTGAAAGTCATGACGTAAAAAGAGTGAAGGAGGACGAGGGTCGCAGAGAGAGAAGGAGACAAAAGAAGTCAAGACCATAAAACTTTACTGACTGTGTATTATCCGTTGTATTTTGGGTTTGTAGGCGTATTATTATGATATGGCTATGTACTCCTGAGAAAAAGACGCCAGAACGAGCCAAATTTGTGTTAAATTGGCGCGTATGTGTTGACCGAGGCTCTGTAAGGGGTCATCTACTACTGCGAAAAGGACGCTAGAACCCTCTAAATTTGTGCTAAATTGGCTCGTATGTGTTGAGGGGCGTCATGCGACATGCGATTAACTTTGAACTTTACTGCTTTGAAACTGACCTCAGATCTACCAGAAGTAGACCGAAGCTCTGCAAGGAGTAATCTACTGCTGCGAAAGGGACGCCAAAAACCCGACAACTTCGACGACTACTTCGTACTTAATTTGGTCATATGTGTGGTCTTTGCAGACATTCTAGAGTTATCTAGCGCTAGCTTTGAAGTTGTTATTAACTTCAAAGTTGTTGCTTGGAACGTGGCCTTAAATCCATGAAAGGAAGCTATTGACAGAAGCTACTGCTGAGAAAGGACGCCAATAACCCGCCCAATTCCTGCCACATTGTTTGAAATGTCTGCTCTTTCTGGCAGATATTAGATGTGACACGAAGTGGTTCCTTTAAAATGAATCAATTATGCAGTAGATGGGTCTATTCCTGCTTCCTGATGCCCAGAGTTGTTTTTCAATTCGCCTGCGTTAGCTATGTTTTTCTAATGAATGAAACTCATAGAAGTCGGAAAATAGGACAATACTAAATATTGCATAGGCTTTCTACTGTTACCCGTTTAATTTGCCAAAGGGGACTATAAATAATGTATACGGGACCTGCGTGTTGATAAGTTTCAAAAGCGACGGGTAGAGTTAACCCCCGTTAATTGTAGCAACACTTAGTCAACAAGTGATTTTCAAAATAACGTTTGTTTTTCTATTAATATCTAGCACACGTAATATATTAGTCTGTCCAGACGGCTGTGGATATAGCGAGTTCCTATATTGATGATCTTGTAGCTGTTTAGCACTCAATCTCGGCAACATTTGAAGAGGAAACTATGGTGCAAGGATTAAATAGATTGACTGGAGCCTGGAGCATCGAACAAGAGCTTTAGAAGATTATGGTATTCGGCTAAGCATTATATGAGATATTCAGTGGACGATTTCTTAACAGGGTAGCATTTAAGCTGTTAAAGGTTGAAGGAATAAAGGCTTATACAGACGAGAACTGCAACCTTGTAAAACACGTCGAACGAGTGAACTGAAAGGCTATCGTCTTCAGCAAAGGATTTAGTGAGATGCTATCTGGATGATCTCTTACTGGGATTGCATTGAAGCTGGTTAAGGGGAGAGAAGAAGATCTCAGCACAGACTGATGCATACGAGAAATAAATCCTGATAAATACATCGAAAGATCGGCTATTGCATAGGATCTAACCTGACCTTATTTAGACGATATCGTTGATGAATCGCACTCAGACTATAATATATTCAAAGAGGAAGTGTGCTGGAAGAGACTAACGGAAGCAAGAACTGAAACCTCATGAACTAGTTAAAGCCAATTGATAAACTGATCGATTCTTCCTTGAAGCTTTCACAATTTTGTTGCAGATCCAACGTTACACTATCTAGATGATTCCATGATTAGATTTATTTGAATGCCAGACTGCTTAATCAGCTCAAGAGGCTGTAAGCGGGAAAAGGCAAACGCAGACTGAAACAAATTCATATGGACCTTGGCACGGTCTTAGGGCTGTTAGTTGCCATACTTTTACGTGGATAAGTTCATTCCAGGACTTCGCTCAATCTGTCTGTAATTGAACAGAAGCTGAGACAACCCAAGGAAATCGAGAACGACGACGTAATCAACTTAATCATACAATAAGTTGAACCTTATTCAACTTTCAGAAACCTTCAGGAACCTCATTCGCCGTAGTGGTATGGCGCGAGAAAGTGACAGAGCCAGCAAACGACGTAAGCCACTGTTTTTATTCCTACTATCCCCGCCGTGAAAATTACGCGTGAATTATACTTTCCTCAATTTAGGCCGTAATTGCTTCGCGTGAGGTGTTTTTCTAAAATCATACATATTTAAACAGGTCTCTTTCAGGCGTTTCACAATGATTTTGAATTCACTCTATTTATTTGAAGCAGTAGTATCCAAATTAAACTATTCATTCCCTGAAGAGCAATGTTTTCATGTTTTTGAGTTGTTGAAAACTAATTTAAATCTTCTGAGTTTATTTTGAAGTGCTGGTAATTGAATTTGAGTGTTTACCTTGCGGAAAATTCGCAGATTTTTCTTGTCGTCTGCCTTCATTGTCTGATTTGAATAGCGAACCCGCTTTGAGTCAAAAGGCCTTTTAAAAAAATTCTTTGCAAAATAAGTTTCGCAGTCGGTACCATTTAAGTAACTGAATTTAAGCATTGGAAGAGTTGCTGAAAATAGATGACCTTACAAAGTTGCGTTGTAAACTCTTGGGAAATGTTAACTTCTATAACTTTTGATAATTTTTCTTTTCTCCAATGAGTCATGGTTGAAGGAAGATTCTTTCATGAAGAATTAGCTAAGCAAGATTGAAACAAAGGATACAATTCTGTTCAAGGCGAATTGATTAACAGTCTCAAGAATGGCTTTCACACCTTCGATTCAACGCAGTCGACCATGATGCCTTGCTTTATTTGTTTATTCTGATTTGATTTAGTGCGCTCAGAGCTGTGAAATCTGTTTTTCAGAACGGCAAATGTCTTTCCTGTCTTTCGGAAACCTGAATGTTTATTTTATAAAATTTGCCCTTGCATAGCAATGGTAGACTTTGTGAACAAAATAATCAGGACTCCAAAAGACAAGGCGATTCAAAAAGTGAAGAGAGAGAGAGAGCAGACTGTCTCCTTTGGAGCTTTGAAGGTGCGAAATCTATTCTCTAGAACTGAACTTCACTTTGCATTGTTGGGGACCTGATTCTTTGTTTAACAAGATTCACTCTTGCTTCTTCCAGTTCTAAAAAGTGGCCTTTCTGAGAGCTTTCAGACAAAGTTTTGTCTGAAGCCTTCCCGTCCAAAGCTTTTCGATTTGATGTAGCTCATGCAATCCCATGAATCTAAAGTTGTTGGGCATTGGATAATAGCAGTGGGCTTCAATTATCTTTAACAGCTATGTAATTGAATAATTTGGCGTTTCTTAGTATTAGCTATTCTTTTCTGGCTCTTTGTCGCATAGCCCTCATCATGTCAAAACCATTCGTCATTCGCTGTCCAGAGTTTCACTATGTTTCAGCGTCAATTTATTACCTACCAAGTCAGATAAATTTGTTGTCGACGAAACCAATCTTGCGTGGTCAGTCTTGCCTAGGCCTTGTAAAAATTAAAGTTGTATATTCCGTTTGATTTTGCCTATTTTCTATCGTCGTTAATCTGTTGTGCGTGTTTTAATTCAGTGCATGATAAACGAAGAAACCTCAATCCTAAATTCTCGGCAAAAAACGTCTGGAGGTCATTTAAGTATCAGCACGTTGGGAATGCAAATAACAATTTATGCCATAGTTACGAATGTTTTTGGGGATCCGTTGAGAACCACATCAATATTTTGGCTAATATTTATCCATGAGGTTCCTGGTCGTGTGAATTCTACCTTCCGCTATGCGTCACCAAATTCTTATCTTACAGAGAGGAAGCATATGTTCGCAAATTGCCCATTGACCGCGAAGTAAAAATAGAAATTGAATTAACATGAACTTGGTATAGCTTTATGTGCGAGGCGTTATTTCGAACAGTCTTTTCATGTTGATGCGGAGAGCAGATGTGTAAGTAGCAGATAGTGAGATGTAAATCCTGTTCAAGTAGAAAGATACTGTAAGTGTAAGAATCAGTTGTTAGTTCATTTGAAAGAGCAAAGATGCATTTTTGAAACAAAGTATAATTTTCTTTGTAAGATACGAATGTTGTCGAGGAAACTTTTTACTTTCTACTCTTTACTTTTTATCTTAGATTGTAATTAATGTTTTTATTGGAGGGCCCCTTGAATATCAACTTGTTGAAGGGCAACCCTCCTTAAAGGATTAAATATGAAATATTAAATATGTAAGATAACGGGATTTGGCAGCCTCAGGAATAGAGCTCAGAAGATATTGTAGCGCCGTGGTTTAATTCGCGGGCTTTGCAGCCAGAACAGTCAGGCGGAATGGGTTCGATACGCGGTAGGACCCCACCACTTGAGTGTCATGACAAGGGGTCGCTGACTCGATTAGGTCTGCTCTATTTCTGCGATCCCAGCGCTTGGCGCTGAAATACGCAACTTCACCTTCAACTTCACCAGTTCACACCTTCAGCGCATCCGACCATAATGTTTTGCGCTCTCTGTTTATTTTGATGTAATTGAGTGTACTCAGAGATGTGAGACCTATTCTTCAGAAAGGCAATTCGCATCGTCTTTTCGGAAACCTGAATCCTTTGCGTGATAACATTTGCCTATGCCATTTGAAAGATGATATATAATTTCGTGTTTTTGGTGATCTTTAGATTTGAACTATCAAACTGCTGGCAGGAGTGTGCAGGAGTCATAATTTGGTTTTATGTCGTTTGTAAATACTGTCGGCAAAGAAACATCGTCGTATACCGTAATGTAAGATCGTGAATCAAAGGGCGTGTTTGATTGGTAATTCCAAACCTACCAAATTCTGAAAGCGGTAGACTTCGCAGAAACGGAAACGCAGTCTACAATCAAACACAACATTCCTCAAAACAGCAGGTTTCAGATTCATCCTGGCCAAACGAGGTTTCCAGTTGATAAACACGAAGAAGAGTCCGGTGCTTGGCAACAATGACTGAACTGGCTCAATTGCCATAGCAGCACGACCAAATTTGCCTCTTTTTGAGAGTTTTCAAATGAAAACGAGAATCTCTTCAAAGTCTTCCAAACCTTCCGCCTGTTGGAGCAGAAGGTTCGGCAGGCATTCCAAACCTGCCGAGCCTGCCGTTTTCGGAATTTGGTAGTCAATCAAACACAAATTCCCAGTCTTCTAAGTCTACAGTTTTCAGCATTGGCACCAATCAAACACACCCAAAGTCTACAGTAGATGAACTAAGACTCTGTTTACACCGGACCGGTACGAAACGAATACGGTATGAAATTTTTGCCGTATTGGCCTCCTGTTTACAATAAGCCGGCATAGTTTTCCCATGAATGCGTCACGAAATGAACACGGCACAATCAATCAATCAATCAATCAAACAATCAATCAAACAATCACTATCTGGCTTCGTTGCTCTATCGGCATAGCTTAGATGGTGAATATGGCATCATTCGCATTGAAGCGAGTGTCACGCGCAACATTCTATTCAATTCAGAGTGACATTTTCCTACTTCTACTATAGATTTCATGTCTGGTCGGAGGAATTGGCTGAGTGAAAATCCCCCTTACCAGGTGAGTCAGAGACACATTTCTTTGACGCACCTGGTACACCCACTTTTTTGTAGTGTTTGTTTTTTTTTGCTATACTAGATTTAGCGTTGTATTAAATTTCTGTAATATGTCGTTCGTAATGGGAACTCGATGACCTTGTGTCCTTTCTCGCTGCGAACGGCATAATTTTCCTTTATGTATTCTAGTTTAACTCATTCATTCATTCATTTTTATTTATTTAGGCACGGTAGCCCCGTCAGTCCATGAGAACTGCTTTTCAGGGGGCCGTGGCATAACTGTTGCTGTTGCTGTAACAATAACTGTTGTTGTTGTTTTGTATATTTTTAACATTCTAGGATGATGAAAAAAAACGATAATTTGGCAAATGGGAGCATGCGTCTTGACCAGTCCTTCTTCTGAGCATGGTCAAAACCTATCGTATTCATTTTTTTGCTGGATAGTGTAAATGGCGATTCTGTTTGAACTGAAAAACCAATACGGCACAATTTTATGCAGTATTCGTTTCGTACCGGCATAGTGTAAACTCGGTCTAAGATGTGAAAATTGATTGAACTGAAGTCGGGCGTGCATATTTTCTTTGGATGATTTCGCCTGGTAGCTCTTTTTAAAGATGCCTGGGAAGGTTTCCAATTTTTTGCCTCACCTAGGAAAACAGTTTGGCAAAGATTAATGTTTTATCTTTAATGTTAAGACGTCATTATTTGTGCCCCGTAGCATTTACTTGCAAGACAACCATTTTCTCTGGTCAGTTTCCTGGATCATAAAGATAGCAACAATAAAGAGATCACAAAAGGATGTGTTTACAATTCATGCCGATTGCAAAGGCCCCTTTAACAAATCAGTCATTAGATGTTGTTCAAGATACTTGTTTACGTGGACGATTCTTTTATAACTGGCGGATGATCAGGTCCTTGTGGCTATTGCTGTAATTTGTTGCGTTGTCTGTCGTAAACTTGAATCGTTGCTATGTTCCTAGTGTTATTTGTGTTTGTCTTTAGGTGTTAAAGATCTTCAGTTAATATGTAGACGATTCTTTTGATAATCAGTGGATGGTAGAGACAATGCAGTTAGTGCTATTGCCTTCTGTAGATTCGGTCCGGTCGTGGGCTCGAGTCTTTCCTAGCATTATTTGTCTTTGCCATAGAGACTCTAATGAGTTATTTGGCAGGTATGAAAACGTCATCATTATATAGACGACTAATTGGCACTTGTAATGACGTTTACCTTACGAGGTGGTCTCATAATTAAGGTCTTAAATGAATGAATTCATGCAGGCTTGCATTGTGCTTGGTGCATGCTTGAAAACATTCCTTTCATTTCATTTTTCATCTTGTAGTTTTAAGCGAGGAAAGTATCAAAGGAAATAGATTTAGCTACATCTCGTAGCGCCTATAAATTGGCTAAAGAAACGTTCACGAACCCGTTGTTTCGTTAGCTGCGCAGTAAAACTACACGTGTCAGAGTTTTCAGATGCAGCAGATTGTATCATAACTAGGGCCCCGTTCACACTACTGCGTTTTTGTACAGAAAAGGAGAGAAAAACCTCCGTTTTTGTGAAAGTGTTCACACTGATCCGCACAAAAACGCCAAAAAACAGAGGTTTTCGAAAACGCTGTCAAAAGTGGATATCCACTAAAATGGAGGTCTTTGAAAACGCATTTGATCAATGTGAACGCACAAAAACAGAGGTTTTTGAAAACGCTCCAATATCCAACAATGAGCTTCACAAAAACGGAGCAATGTGAACGCACAAAAACGGATGTTTTTCGATGCGTTTTTGTTATCGAGCAGATCAATATGAATGCACAAAGACGAAGGTTTTTCTCTCCGTTTTTGTTCGAAAACGGAGTAGTGTGAACGGTAGCTTCGATGCAACAAAAACGGATACTAACAAAAACGGAGCAGTGTGAACGGGGCCTAGGTCTTGGCCAACTTTTAACTTATCGATTCCCTTTGAGGGAAGCCCATTGACCGAGTGTCTATGTGGACGATGCAATAGTGCTAAATGGCGCTGTCTCCTCCATACCGTTGTCATTCATGGTAATCCATCTATTGAATCACTCAGCATGCTCGGGAGCGTCATTACTATGTAGATGATTTGGTAATGGGCATTATAATTACCGATACACACTATTAAACTGCGATAAGCACGCCGGCTGTTTGGTAAACAAAATTACACTGTCTGGGCTCATCATAATTTGTTCATTCATTGACTGTTCACTTTGAATACATTGTTTTGTCTGGAGAAGGATAATTTCGTCCAGCTGAACAATGAGTTGGAGGAATGAGATTTGATATGATTGCTGGTTTATTACGATCGCATAGAAGTCATTAAAGTATCAGAAGCTAAGGGCTTGAGCAGGCTTCCTGTGGAACCACTTCCGGTCAGTTCCTTTCACCAAATTGAGATGAGATTATAATGTCATGAAAAAACTACATCTCCAGGAAATTTAGAGCTCGAACCGGAATCCTTTGGAACTACAATTTATTGTTCCACGCGTGTAACTTTTAACTCATCATCACAGCTAACAGCTGTGTTTGGATAATTCGGCGTTGTAACTAAATCGAGGACAGCTTTTGTAAAAATAACAGGAAGTCTTTATGCTGTACAAGGAATTATATCACCATTTCAACATAAATTGAATTTGAAGGAAATTCACTAGATAGAGTTATGAAATTATCGCTGGTTTTGTTAAGAAAAAGGAGTGATATATGTAGCTTTATTAAACGCAGTGATTGCTTTCAAATTTAGGAAACTTTGATTCCAACCGAATGTGTTAGAATGTTCTTCCATAGTGCCCACAAAGTGTTTAATTGAAGCAAGAATAATTTCCTACTCTCTTCCCATTGCATTTTTATAGTTGAGTTCATATTTAATGTGTCGTCCATGGTGCCAAATGACCTAATTATGGAGTCAAATGTGAAGGTGCTGTTCACGTTGCATCACATTGGGGCTTGGAATTCGATTCAAAGTTTGAAACTGCCTTGCAATCCCGAGATACACCTAGGACTGCTCTTCCAAATTCCTTTGCGGGATGGACTATTAGGCTTGATCGTGCCGCGCCGCATTGAATCGCACCACAAAATCGCCTGAAGCGTAAATTCAGCTTTATGTACATCGAACACATTTTTTCTCTAACGTGAACCGAGTTTGAAGTGGACCATTTCTTGCCTTCCTAGTTCTTAGACGTTTATTCATTCATCCATGTATTACTTCATTAGGTTGGAGAGAGTTTAAGCGTTTTATATCTAATTTAGGCCCACTCACTATACAGGCCGCATCCAAGCACGTGACCCGTAGTTTAACGTCCCTTTCGAAAGATGGCGAAGTTATGTGCTTTGTCAGGCATCCGGAAAATTATCCATCCAGATTTTGACCTCACGCGACCAAGCTTAGCTTCAGTCACCTAACGGAATCTGCACAACCCACTTGGCAACTCACCCCACATGGTGAAACGACTGGGGTTGTAATGTGGTCAATGAAACTATGTTTTCGTTAAGGATGACTCATAATGGACCCCCAATGCGAAGCACTACCCCGGCCGGTAGGCGATTCAGTGGCGGTAAACATGCCGTATTGAAATGATGAATGAAATTTTGTTTTCCGTTTCATTCGCGCAATTATTGACAACGTTGTAACCGCAATTAAAAATTTAGAAGCCAGGCCACGCTTACTATATTCCTTAATGAATAACATTTAATTATTGAAAACTTGCGTATTATTGATCCGACTCCTGTGGGGTTGTTATGGTTTGCTATGTTATTCGTGTTTCACGGTTGTAAACACGTTCGTGTCCAGCAGTAAACACGCTTGGATAAGACATGTTTCAAGTGGTTGATGGGATAACTTGTGACTTCATCAGATTCATAATGACCATATCATAGATTGACGTGTCTTTAATCCGGTGGCAGTAGGGTAGTTACAGACAAGGCATGTGCGGATAGGAGAGATCTCTTGACATTGACAAACCATTGATGAGTTGGCAAACTATATCGAAGAGGCTAAACATTAGTTAGATGGTATGAATGCTTAATTGAAGCAACTTTTTAACGTATCGAATGTCTTTATTGATGACTTTTTCGAAGGCAGTCCGTCTATTGGCTGTAATGAAATCAGAGCTCAACACAACAGATGCCTCTGTGAATGTGTGTGTTTAGGATAAAGATGGGCTAATCGCTATCAGTTTCAACGGCCGCAGAAAGTCAGTAGGATCAGCGGCCATTCAGTCCTCCTGCTTTTTGGATTTTTATTGCCACCCAATCAGATGCTCGACAGATTGCCTTTAAGCTACTGTTTTTGTCATTCATTACTGCATTCTGTGTCGGCTGGAAAGATGTTTAGCTATTTCTTATTAATTTAGAGCTACGATGCATGCCGCATCCAGGCGTGGGACTGGACCCATAGTATTTATGTCCCGTCCAAATGAAGGTGAGATGAGTTGCTTGGCCAGGCATTCCGGATTTTGACCCCACGCGACCATGCTTAACTTCAGATACCTAACAGATACTGTATAAGCCGCTTGGTGCTATTGGGAAATGATTGTCTCTAGTGTGTGCAAAGTAGCAAACCACAGAGCAAGGTAGGGATGCACTAGAAAAGAAGGCATACATTGATCGGATAGTAGGCACAGTTAATGAGAGCAACTTTAAAGTATCTGGAAATTTGCACTTCACAATTATTGCCAACTGATTGTCTTTGATGGGAGCAAAATTACATGTTAGGTTTTTGAGTAGGAATAAAGATATTGCTGTGCAAGGCGGAAATGAACGGGTAAGGGCTTTGAAGAAAGCAAACGTTAGTTGGATGCAAGCACTCTTAAAGCAGTCTGTTCCCTTGATGAATGAAAAATGATAGGTAGAGATCTCTATTCCGCAAATTTGCGCTAATCCCTGGGCAGGGTCATTCATGCGTATTTTTCATGGCCATGACTATTATGGCTGAATGACTCTGCTTTGTTTGGCTGATACAAATTATCGATGGGGGTAGACTGCCTTCGATGAAAGTAACTTTAATGTTGTGTTATGTGAAGTCAACACAAAGTGTCACAAGAGCATCCTCTAAACATGAATTATTTTTTTTTCAACAGTCACATAATGTGATATTGGGCTCATAACACATTTCAAGATACTTGCTAACTCAAATTCACAATGAAGAAAGGACCAAAACCCGTTCGCTGGCTTCTTCTTGTCGTAGTCCTCGTTTTGGTGAAAAATGAATTCAATGTCAAGAGTGAGACCCCTTCTAACTGCAATGGTGCAAATTGCAAAAACAACAAGCAACTGAAGAAAACTGTTATCAAGAAACTGTAAGTTGAATTTTTCTTGATTTTCTTACCGGGCGAGCACGAAAAAAGTTCCCACATTTGAAAATTCATAGCACCAAGAGTCCTTCACAGATTTGAGTGATTCGAATTCTAGTTAAAATCCGAAAGTTTGAAGTATTTTGTTGTGATTTTTCTCGCTGGCTTTCCAGCACTAGATGTATAGGTAAATTCAACTTTATGAAAACTCAATGGTTGCGAAATGACTGAAAAAGGGCCTAAAGCATTGATCAAATCGTACGGACTCTCCTTACAAAGAACAAAATGCAATGGGTATTGCACCTTTCTAAAGAGTCAAAAGACATTAATTTTCAAACAAATGCCAAAGATTTTCAGTCCCATCTCAATACTGTGCAGTGGATTTCTGTCGCCCGTGAACAATCGCATTTTCTTTATTGATCTATGTGGGGAGTCCTTCATGATTTGATCAATGTCTTAGGCCCTTTTTCAGGCATTCTGCAACCATGAAATTTTAGTAAAGTTCAATTCATCTGTACTTCTAGTGCTGGTCAGACAGCAAGAAAAATTGTTAAAAATACTTCAGTCTTTTGGCTTTTAACTAGAATTTGGACCATTAAAATCTGTGAAATAATCTTGATGCTATGAATTTTCAAAAGTTGGGACTTTTTTCTGGCTCACCCGGTATTTTGTTATTTTTCACCAGGTGTCCCAGAAAATGTTCTATGTTTGGAGAATTGCTACGGAGGAGCTTAAGTTTCGATATCTCCATATTGTTTTTTCTGAAAGAAGACAATTCTGCCTAAAGTTTGATTCCACGTGTTCTGAATTTACTTGATATTTATTTGCCAAAAATGGATTTCATGAAGTACTGTAACTTGACGTTCCTTAGCCGAAAGCAGGGAGCTAACCAGTGTGTAGCTGGGTAACTCCCTGGTTGGAAGTGGATGCTTTTATTTGAAGGTGATACCAGCTGCCTATGAACTTCATTCTGATTATCAGTGAATGCAGTTTCCACAATTAATGCAATTTGAATCATTATTTTACCGCAAATGAATCTTTGATGTTTTTAGGCAATATTCAATTGAAGCAAACACCTCTAATTCAACGAGCTGTTTCTCGTGCAGGTTTTTCTAGATTTTGGCAAACAAGGTACCATAATTTAAATTGAAGACTATTCTTTCAAATCAAGCAAAACTTTGAGAACTGGAATCACAGATTCTTCGCAGCAAGTTTCTTACAAACATGACATCTTTTTTAGTATGCGTGGCAAACACCTTTTCCGCAAAACGATTTTCAATTAATATACTTTTATACTTTCTGATACATTTTAGATAAACGAATCATACTTTAAGGTGGGTCTCTTTCAGAGCCAATCGAATATGAAAGGGTGAAATTACAGCTCCTACGAAGCATCCCTCGGTAGAACATCTTTCTGCAAAATCAGTTTGGCTCATATATATCGGCTGTCTTTGGGTAGATTTTTAGGAAACATGAATTAAAATTTAAGTTGGGATCTCTTAGCTCAGAACAAATCGGTTTTTTAAATTCTAGATTACAGCTCCTCCGCAGCATCTTACAAAAGCTAGCAACTATTTTGGTGCGCTTAGTGAAGCAGCTTTCTGCAAAACGACTTTGAGCTAGCATATCTTCGTTATCTTGTGGTAGGTTTTCACAAAAGTCGATCATAATGTTGGCTTCCCTTATCTAAAGGCCAACTGAATATTGAAATTGCAGCTCCTCCGCAGCGTCCCCCAAATGTACGCATTTTTTGAAATCCGGGAGATCACCTTTTGCAGAGAGCATCCGCTTGGATATGAGGCTATGAGCTGGGAACGGTCGGTTAACAAAGTGATCGTCACTTAAAACCTTTTCATACCCATCGTTATAAGAACCTAGTGGATTAAGAGCGTACAGACGGACACTGCCAACTTCCATTTCATTCAGCGTACAAGAACCCTGGCTGACAACCAAAATTGTAGGTTCTCATACAAAAGTATTTGCTACAATCTTATTTTTTTTAAATCAAGATTAACAAATTTTTTATTTCTATCACTGTATAGTGATTCCAGCTTTCCAGCTTTGACATCACCACAAATGAACCTTTGATGTTTTCATCAGGACGATATATGCATGGATCTAGAAACACCTGGCTCTTGATTTTTTCTCCGAAGGTTATCTTCTTTACCTTTAACAAAGCTGCAAAAGTTAACATTAATTAATTTCTTAAGCGGCATAATGCGAGACTTTAAGCAGATTTAGAGTTATCTTAATGCTGTGGTAGATATATGCTTGAGAAATGATTTAGTTTATAATGTAGAATGGATTTAACAACGGAGAAGGCGTGAACAGCCTTGAAATGATCCTTGTTATCAAGATAAACCTTTTGAGCATCAGAGTAGAGCTTTAGAATTCAAAAATTGCTGACTAAAGAAATGAGCAAGCTATGGAGATATTCCAGACTTGCACTGAAAAGAGAAGCATTACTGCGTGGGATCTCAGGTGTGAAAAGACTAGAACTTTATTTGAATAATGACTTCATTCGGGCCTAGTTGTGAGGAAGCATAGAGGAAGGAAAAGCAATATTATCGAGTTTTTCTCGCAATAATTTGAGGGAAAACAGCACAATTTTGGTCATGATATAGGTCACATTCATTCATACATTCATTCATTCATTCATTCATTCATTCATTCATTCATTCATTCATTCATTCATTCATTCATTTATATATTCATTCATATATTTAATTAAAGTTGGCATTGCATAGTTTTGAAAGAGTGAAGCTAATTTACACCAACGATCCGCGATAAACTTAAAGTAGTAACATAGTGATATGCAATGAAGAAATTCTGTTTACCAATTGAGCAAAGGCCACAAATTGAACGAGGGCTACATCGTCATTCAGGGTATCCCACAGCATAGCTCCCCTAAATCTCAGTGAGTTTATCCATATTTTATTGTGTGAGACCGCTGAGAAAGTTCGCATGAGACTTATTTGCGTATAATACAATTCATAGCATTTTGCAGCCCTAAAAAGTCAACTCTTGCATGATATGAAAGTCGCTGTGGCCAAAGTTCTGTTTGTATCTTGCTTTTGTTCGGCACGCAAAGGATCAAGGTTAACCATGGGTCTTTAACCAAAATTTCAGAACATTAGTCTCTTTGAGTAGTGTAAGGTGAATGTCTTCCTCCTTGCGCTGATCAGTGTCCTATGCCTTTGACGTCATTGTCATTCTAAATTAAAGTTTGTTTGTAAAGCTACAAAATATCAAACATGAATAATTTATTGATTTTCATACATAGATAGATCCATTCAATGTTCAATCAACGTTATTTTTAAAGTTTTCAAAATAAATTACTTCATTAGATTCACTATTCGTGTTTTTGTATAAAAGCACCCTGAGATTCTACTATTTTTAACGGGATATGATAATAGATATGATAATGCTTGACGTCACTCGTATGATTTCTTTATGTTTGTCGCCTTCATGATTCAAACAGGCTGTCATTGACATAGGTCAAGGAGACAAATAGCTGATATGCAAGTCTGAAATTCGGCTATTGCATTTAATGATTTTGACACATGTGCGGATTGCTGATCGAGAGCTCTCTTGTTCGGGATACTATCAGCGAAAGTCTTTCGGATTTTCTCCTGAAGAGCCAGATTCCTGTCGAAGCGCTTTGGAGTCTGCACAATATCGATCCCAGGATCATCGCCCTTTGTTAATTCGCGCATGCCCCAAAACGCTTCGCTCGTCCCATTGACCAGCGAGCCAATCAGAGTTAACGTCTTTTCCTTTGTGATTTACAAAAGGGGGAATTCGCAGTATCCCGAACAATCTCAGGGTAATCTGGAGGAGGTGTGAAGGCGTTTTTTCTGTTCTGTTTATCTCCACTTCGCTCCGTTCATTCACCTTATGATGTAGGTGTAAATATTAGTTAAAATTAGCTGTCAACTATTCCAGGTTTTATTATCGATTGATGCTTCAACTTTGAGCACACTTTTTTCAAACTGATTAATTTGACTTATTTCCTTCAAACGATAAGACAAGAAATAGTTGTTGGAGGTCAAAAGAATTTGAATCTACCATATATAAACCAGAATTAATTCCTGGTTCTGCCAAGAAATTTCACGGAGATTGCAATCATGATCCTTGGCAAAATGCCGCTAACAAATGCCGTATTTCTAACACTATCTTATAATCCCAGATTTTTCATTTATAAGGATCTGGCTTGCTTATCTATTCATCCGAAAGACGGCCTTCTGTTCTTTCTTTCATTCTTTCATTTATTCCTTGATTCGTTCATCCATCTATACTCTAATTTATTCATTTATTCGCTCATTCATCACCACTCATAATAAATCTATGTCGATAAAATAGATTGAAATATAACTTTAATCTTTCTGCATTTGAACTACAGTAATTGTCGCGTAGCGGAATCTATTCGCAAAGAATCAATGCCTTACGATATCTTTCCCTCTCTCTTTCTGAGGAAATGTATGTGGAGATGTGGCTTATTTCCGTCTCATCACACAATTATGAACACGTCAGACGCAGTGTCAACGAAGCCTTCTCAAGCTGTCTCTTATTCTATAGAATACAATTGAATACGTATTTGTCTTTAAAAGAGACTATGGTCTGATTTCGTTATTGTCTTGAGATGTGGGTGGAGGGGCGACATTGATTTTGTGATGTAATGCCAACAGGACTGAACAGACTGCAACAATGAGCGGTCGCGAGATGGCTAGGGCGAGAGGGGAAAATGCATCTTGTAATGTCAAATAGCCAGAAATGCCTACCATCTATTTTCATTCCATTCCATGTTGGTGCAGTTTCCTTTCACTTTCCAAAACGCGACACTCATTAACTAAAGTTATAGCTAGTTACAGAGACTTTTGTAGCGTTTGATCTAAAAACAGTATCCTTCCAACCTCCTATGTGCTGGGTTTCATGATAACGTCATTGTTCGGCTGAACCTGCAATAGCTTTCTAATCCAGGTAGCACGGTTTCTCAACGTTCGAAAACTGAAACGTACAGTTTTTATTAAGCGGTTCTTATAAGAAAATGAATCTATTGCATATGATTCTTTCTGTTTCAGGGACTTGTCATATCAAGACCAGGAGACTGTCCCTACGCAAGTCTTAAAAGAGCATTGGGATACTATTGAAGTATTGTAAGTATAAAAGTAAATTATATTTTGGTAACCTCATACCTTGTTGTTCACAACCATTATTTAAAACACACTTACACGTTTCTCTTTGTTTTCCCTCAAAATTTTCACCGCCCTTCGGCGGTCTCTTCAGTGAGAATGTTTGATTTTGCCGAACGTTGCGTTTTTGCACTGTTCGTAAGACTTAGATTCGCAAGATCCATGAATTCGAATACGTTACGTTACGTTAAAAGTAAATTTTTGAGTTATTTCAGCGCTAACGTGACATCTTATCATGGGTGAGAGGAAACAAGATGTTTATTCTTTAGTAAAATACATAAACAAATCATGCCTGTTTCTCTATTGTTGTTTCTGTGTGCCTTCCTTCTTTCAATCTCAGCTCGATTCAAATCGTGGCAAAGATGATCTAATTTTGTTTCCCGTAAAAGCAAGGCTGTCCTTATCTTGTTTCCTTTCACCCATGATTTAATGTATGAGATTCTCCAATAAAATATTTATGTCAAAACGTGGACGCGTTTTGCGAGCTTTAGAATAAAAAGTATGCGACTGATATTCGAAACTAAAATGTTCATCTGTCAGTCAAAGGCTAAGTAAGATGGTAAAATTTTGTTTGGTAAAATCACGCTTCTTTAAGACCCAACAATTAGAGAAATGCTTGTAAGGGGTTTGTATGGGAATCGAGAATTCCACATTCCATTCTGGTCCATGATTTATGTGGCATTGAAGTTTAAATTGCCAGTTTGAGAAATCGAATTTAGATTTCAATAACAAGTAAATCTTGGACCAGGATCAAATGTGGAAACCTCATTCTCAAACATGCCCCCTACTAGCATGTTCCTAATTTTTGCGTCTAAATGATGAGTGATTTTACCAAACAAAATTTTCTCATTTAAGTTAGCCTTTGACTGATAGATTAACTGTTTACTTTTGAATATCGGCCTCATACTTTTTATTCCATCGCCCGCCAAACGCGTAAACTTTTTCACTCATCCCGTATCACGTATTTTAGTATGTACTGTGAAGATCAAAATATTCCCATTAAAATCTGACATCTTCTGAACAGATATTCAATTTTGCTGAAAGGACAAAGTTCCATATGGGAATGGACACTGTGTAACCTTTGCTAGTGAATCATTGTTACCCAGTGTTCGTTGCAGGCATGCAGCTATTTCAGAATGTCTGAAAATCGAATTCGACCTCGGCGGAACACATGGCTCTTCAAAGCGGCTGTTGAACAGAGAGAAATGTTTCGCGGTGATTGGCTTTTCTATCAGCTCAAACATTGAAGCGTGGATCCATATTTTTCGCGGAGGCCAAATTTGATTTTCAGGCGATCTGAAATAGCAGCGTGCCTGGAAGGGATCCTTGGGTAACAATGACTCTTTAAGCATTCTAAATTTGTTTCAGCAACAAATTTTCTAGCCAGCAACGAAACGATTATCCTCAATTTTTGACATGCATTATTTACATTTTAGAAATCTAGGAGAGAACAGAATCACGGAAATCAAATTGGGTGATTTTCCTTACATGCCGAAACTTCACACATTGTAAGTACATGCTGCTGCGAAAGTCTCTTCTTGTCACCAAATTTACCGAAAAGGCTGTATTAAACCGTAGACTGATTACATGAATCTCAGTTATTCGCATTGAAGTTGGTTATGCTTATGGTTTCAAATTGAGAGACATGATAATACAGCTGCAAAACGCAGACTGATTTAGACCAAGTCCGCTTCCTTTACAGCGTGACCAATCAGACCGCTACTTTCTTAACATGGTCTACCCACGTGCTCATTCTTAGCGTTTTATCAGTTCATTAGTCTAAACTGCGACTTTTCGAAGTGAAGCAATGTTCAAAGTGACGTTCAAAGCGACGTTCGACTTTTCTTTCGACGTTCTAAGGATAGAAGGCGATTCATATCTCTTCTTATTTTTCGAAGGATTTTAGTCCATGTTTATAATCTGTTTGGTTGTAAGTCAAATATGATAAAACATGAGAAGATAAAACATGAGATTAAAAACATTGAACGAATACATGGAATCACGTCGTTCGTTTAATTAGGCCCCACTATCTAATAAGCCCTTCCCTTGTAAGCCAAAATTTGACTACGCCTCTCTCCTTATTAATAGCCTCCGTCACTTATATCAGAAAATGCCTGAGGTTACCAAAGATTTTCCATCATTTAGCCAAACTAGTTCGCGTGATAATTTTGGTGTGGTCTGCGATAAAAACTGTGTCGAGTTTTGTGAATTTACTTCCTAAACTTGTCCGTTGATCAGGCAAGATATGGAGTAAAGGAGATATGGAGCTATCTTTTATATTTTTTGTCATCTAAAGTTATGAATATGCCCCCCCCCCCTTAATAGCCGATTTTGACAAACAGAATCTCAACAACCAATGCAGTACTTTTCACCAAAACATGGTTTGTTAAGCGCCCCACATTTGCTCTTACTCGCTTGATACTACATTGGAATAATCAATTTTATTACGTCTCGTGCAGTGTTAGCTTCCTTTTAATCTTAACATCAGTTGCATTTCAGCATCTCATTATTTGAATCTCCGAATTTCATTTGTATTAGAAGGCAATCTTTGGCCTCAGTTTGATATGTCATTCTTTGTTTCTCCAGGCTGCTACATAAGAACAAGATCAGTAAAGTAGAGGACTCCAGTCTAGATTTTCTAATTGGTCTGAAAGTGCTGTAAGTGTTATTCAATATCTGTTGATAATTCTATTCTGTCAGCTGTCTCCTTCCCTCAGTCTTGAAAGAGTCATGGTTAGACAGGGTCCTCTGTGGCATACTACAGTTTTAGACTGTCTATCCTAAATTTTGCTCAACCGATCAGCAGACTGATTCCATATTCACAGTTATCGCTAGCAATAGACTGATGTACGCTCAGAATACGATTCTTGAACTTTCACATTGAAAATTGGGACGAAGTTCCCCTTCAGATTTCATGTCTAGATATGGAAACCATAGCAACACTGTACGAAAAGCTGAGTGGTCCAGGCAATGGCGGATGGCCCTAAGGTGCCTGCTCGAGCCTCAGATGCTAATACGCCTAAAAATTCAAGTTTCAAGAATGCTAATCATGAACGAAAGCTGCAAATATCCAAATTCCTCAATCCAAGAATCAACAAATCTTTTTTATATATATAGTCAATTTAAAAGTTTACAATAACGAAATTACCTAAGACACTAACTACGAACTACTGTACCACACTACAAGGACGATACCAGGAGGAGCAAGATATCATGACTACCCACTGTGAACCAGGAATTTCTCATTTTCAAGGCCAGTTATCTTCCATGAACTTCACCGCAGCAATGAGAATTTCCAAGTGTTGAGGAGTGCTTGTCTCGGTTCTGAGACTACTCCTTAGCCTCGTTCATGAGTGCACAGATAAGTCTGTGCATTTCCGTAGCTATTAAATGGAAGCCTGATCTAAAATTTTCTTTATTTTTCAGACGCTTTGAAGATAATTTTATGACAAATATTCCAAAAATCACCTCTCCATTAGCACTATACGAAATGTAAGTTTTGTTTCTATTTCATATGTTTTATATTGACGAAAAAATTATTGCTTTCTGTTTTATCAGAAACTGATTGATTATGCTTCATCTGGAGTGATTCTTTTGTGTTTAGCTTACAAAAATGATGTTTGATTATCGAAATTATATGCAATTTACTTAGTATCTCCGCAACAGTTGTTTTATAGAGTTTGTGTTATTTCTTTTGTTATTTTTGCATAAATCAATCTTTTATGAAAAAAGTTATTTTAAATTCATACCTGGAATACTGCAGAAATTTTTTGCTCCCCGATAGATCATTTTCTGAAAATCCTGCAAAGTTAGTGACTCTACCGGGCGAAACAAAGACAAATTAACACGTTTGGTGGGTTTTGGAATGAAAAGTACGCAGCCGAAATTCAAAACTGAATTGTTAATCTATCAGTCAAAGGCTAACTTAAAGGCATTGGATCCTTATAGATACCACTCTCATGACCAATATCAACTCCTTTTCAATTATAAAACAAAAGCTGTCATTCAATCCCTATTAGAATTGAACCAAAGAAATTCCTGAGGATAATGCATGGATTAAGAAGTCCTTTGTCCCCCACTGCTAATGACTTCAGCACATTGTGCGATAACAAAGGGCCATCAGCGGTTTGTCAGCGAAAATTGAGGACAGCGTTAACGCTCAACTATTTATATGGACTCGATTCCTTTAAATTTTGTTTGGTAAAATCACTCATCTTTTAGACCCAAACACATGAAGTATGCTGGTAATGGTTTCGTATAGGAACGAGATTTCCACCTTGGATTCTGCTCCATGGTTTACCTTCTGCTTGAATATAAATTCAATACAATTGTCTATTTCAGAAATAGAATCTAAAATACAATGGCAAGTAAATCATGGACCAGAATGGAATGTGGAATCTCGTTCCCATAAAAACCTCTACCAGCATTTTCTTAATTTCCGGGTCGAAAAGATGAGCGATTTTACCCAAAAAATTACACATCGAAGTTAATCTTTGACTGACAATTCGACATTTCAGTTTTGAATATTGCTCGCTTCCTTTTTATTCCACAGCTTGCCAAACGTGTTAACATTTTTTGGCTCACCCGGTAGATTGATAGAATCATATAGTAAACTTTGATGATGGATTTTCTCACATTATCTTTATTTTTGTTTCAGGGATATGTCGTATAATCGTATTATTGAAGTGAAGAAAGAGGATCTTAAAGATCTTAACTTATTGCAAGTTTTGTGAGTTATTAATTTCTTTTGATCTTTTTCCTTCTAAGGACAAGTCCGGGGTTTATAAGATTTGTGTCAAAAAGCAACCTTACCAACTGCTCAACACCAATTGAGACTTTTTTCCGAGTTTCGGGATCTCTACCGGCTGTAACTTCGCATAATTTTGTTCGTAAGTTAGGCCAAAATGTCGTCGCCATTTTGTATGATTGCACGATAAGGAGGTTAGCCTCGGTTTACTAGCCTCGGTTTAGAGGCCATATTGTGACATCGGAAAATCTTCAAAGTTTTTTTGCGGGAAAACATTTTGTACGCAAGTGGGACGAAAATGCTGAAGTGTAAAGGATGTAGAAATGTAACTGGCAGGAAACTTTCGTTCAGGTCGAAAGTGAAATGTGCGAAATGATGTCATGAATTATGACGTCATTTTGCACATCTCGCAGATTGAAACACGCAATTTCGCAGAGAAAAGAGAGAAAACGTTGGAAAAAAGTACTACACACCAATCACAACGACGTAATCTTTCATTTTATCGACAATTATACCAACCCCGGACTTGTCCTTTAACACAACTTTTGGCCCTTTTTCGATCACTACTGTTAAGTGATATCTAAGTTTTATTTGAAAGGATTTAGCACAGGTATATTACCTTTATGAATAAGCTAAAGAAATGCCTACATGCCCATTGTGTCATTGAATACACAATGAAATGGTACGTGCAAAGGTCACCAAATACAATGAGCTATTTTTATCTTTTGGTCCAGGCCAGCGTTAACTGTATCGATTCCCTTCAAAAACCAATCTCAAAAAATCTCGAGGCTCGATTTTTCCCAGAACAGCATTGTAACAGAAGATTGCAGACCGGTTTACGATTAGAAAATATGTTTGTTGAGCGTATTGTACGTCTATTGTATCAATAAACTTGTAGATTTGTTGAAAAATTCGACTTTGTACGAAGACCATAAGTTAGTTGCAATGTTTCGACCTTAACACTTTATCAGGTCCCTGATGAAGAGTTAAGCTCAAAACTTAGTAACTAACTTACCTTGCTCATACAAAATCGAATTTTTTAATGAACCTATGCGGTTTACGATTGCCTGAGCACAAAATTGTAGCTTTTTTGACCCAAGGCCAACCTGCATGATAAACATTTGGCATAACTTGAAGACCTTTGAGTCTTTATGGGTCCATAAAATTGAATTCTTACGTGAGCGTTTACTGCAGTGTCCCCTACTCATCCCTGATTCCTGAACAAGATTATTGGAGGCAGCTGATAAAAACGTGGATTTTCTCGAGAGTATCAGTGACTCATGTTATTGACTTTTCTTTAGGATAATGAGAGGAAACAAGATCAAAACTCTGCGAGACGAAACATTTAAATACAATCCGAAAATGAATGAACTGTAAGTCTTGTTTTAGCATCTGTCATAAGAAATCACAGCTTAGCTGTGTCATAAGCTTAATCTTTGTGATCCTGAGCATTTAATGCTCTGTCTGAGCCATGAAAACAACTTGACCATGGGCTGTTGGACACCGCAGTTTTGCTTCAGCTTTCATGATTCAGCTTCAGGAGGAAAATGAATGTTGCTCTGCAGGGAAGTTTATGTTGCTCTGCAGAGTGTATCTATTTTCCGCAGCAACAGTATTGTACAGTTTAGGCAATCATTGGGGTGAGTGGCCGAGTGGCTTAAACAGTTGTCGTCAGGTAACTGAAGTTAAACTCGGTCGAGTGAGGTCAATCTCCGGATGGGTGACCTCAGAGACCTGACCTCACAACTCGCCTCATCGTCCTTCGGAAGGGACCTTAAACTAGGGGTCCCATGCCTGGATGCGGCATGCACAGTGGGCCTAAGTTAGCTTTCAGTAGCTAGAAATCCTGACAAGTTCACTCTAAGCAAATTTGAAACAAACAAACAAACAAAAATCAGGCACAGCTGTGGCGTCTAACCATCCATGACTAAACATGTATTAACGAATTCAAGCATTTTCACAAATATTTTAAAACGTTAGAAAACGTTAAAATTAATTTCAGAAATTTATGTTTTCACTTAACTTCTTATTCAAAATTTCTTTTGTCGTTTCTTGTAAAAAGAATTTGTAAAATGAATTGTTATGGGATGATATTGCAGAACATGAATAGGCAAGTTTTAAACGATTTTCTTCCAGAGACACTACTGAGAAGTCCTGGATGTAGAAATTGAATCATTTTGTTGTCAATTTTAAGTTTCTTTTGAAACATGGCGTAGTCTTAGTTATTTTTCATCTACTAATGGATTTGTCAACTCAACATTTCATTGAAATATCAACCAGAATTTGTCTCTGTCTCTGATTTCTGGACTTTGTCAACTATGATTGGGAATAACTGAAATTGAAATTGAAAATAATAATCATAGCAATTTTGGTTCTTCAATTTCTACATTCTTGTAAATTGTAATTTTCCCATACTTTATTCTTTATCCAGAGATCTCTCAGAGAATCCACTCACCTTGATGGAGTCAAACTCGCTTGTTGGCCCTAAGAAGCTTCGAACATTGTAAGTTTATTGTTACCTTCTTCATATTTGTAAGAAATTGTGTTATGTTATATCAATATCAGTCACCTGTTAACTGGATGTTAAAACTACCATCGTTAGATTAGCGCTCAACTCTCTCCAATACAGTAAATCACCGCAAATAAGAATCAATTTTTTTGAGAGCCACGCTGAAAAAGATTCTTATTTCAAAGGCGCCACGACTAATAGACCTTTTAGCTATTCCGCAAAAGAGCCTGGATCGAGCGTTGTTTTTATACATTTTTACACGCGAGGCTCGATCGAGTGGCGTTAAAGCTTCTATCACTATTGTGCACATTCGAAAATTCTACAAAATGTAGATTGTACATTAGATTCTACATCAAAATTCTACAAAATCGTTCGATTGAGATTCTTTTTCAGAATAGCTAAAAAGTCTATTTCAAGGTATAGAGGTTCTTTTTTGAAGGCTGCCTTGTCGAGGACCTTTCAGAGTCTTACAAAAGATGTTCAGCCCTGTTATTTGTATTGGAATGGTTCTTCTGGGCTTGATAGTTAATTGGGGTGGAGAATCAAACTTTAACAACCAACTGGGACCAAAATGAACTTAAAGGCACACTGTCGTGGCTTTGATTGGCTAATCGTGCAGTTGAAATCACCAACAAAAGACCTGGCCTCTGAACAATTACCAAGCCTTTAAACCCGTGGGTCATACTTTGTTTCGAGAATAAGGCAGTCAGATCGTTATCGCCTTCATGAATTTCAGTGTACAGCGAAATTACTGAGACTTGCCTAATTCTATTCTCTTTTATTGTCTTATTTACCCAATCAGCGCCGCGACAGTATGCCTTTAATAACAACAATCAAAAATCAACTTTGCCACCCTGCAATAAAAGCCTATGTTTCATTAGGCTAAAACAGGGCTCTTAATTGCAAGGTGCAATATTTAGGAAAAACAGCATCTAGGTTCTTATTTTGGTAGGTTCTTACTTTGGTAAGTTCTTGTTTTTGTATTCTCGGCCTGCAGCCAACCTAACACATTTCTCGATGGTTGCTCCTATCCACTCCTTGATATCGATCAACATGTTCTGTGGCTTCTTCCTCTCTGTCTTCTTTCTTTTCCTTTTTCCTCTAGTATCAATGTCTTTTGCAACATCAAAGTCAATACCATTGATAATTCGATGTTATACATGGGTTGGCCTTAAAAGTCTTGCAGTAGTTGCACACAAATCTTTGAGTTTGTTCTTGAGGAGAGGGTTTTATTGGCTGAGTCAGGAAAGTATATACACTGTTCTAAGAATTTTGCAGGAAAGGTTTTGCGGCTGATTAGCTATATTTCAGTTCTCATCATCTCCTTGAGGCTTCAACTTAGTTTTGGAGACTTTTCTCATAATTCTAAGTTCATTATTTCCTTCTGAAATAAGGATGTAATCAAAAGTCCTAACTTTCAACTTGCACAAATTAACGAAACATGCACAGTAAACGTAAACCTTGAATTTTTGATGCTCAGCATTGATGAGAGAGTGTAATTACAGTGACATATTCCGTATCATTAAGAGGCTATGACCAAGCCTGGAAAAATATTACACAATTTTTCCACTTTAACGCATATGTAATTTTAGTCAAAGCCCATTGCAGCTAGTTTTCGCTAATTCTTGATTTGAGATTTTGCATTGTATGAAGAATATATTCTCAAAATCAGGTTGATCCTCAGAATTTCATCTTAGCCAGACAATGGAGCTGTTATTTTTCAAATGGATTTTACACTTTTTTATTGTACAATTTGTCAAACACTGTATACACTATTCTGACTCACCCAGCATTTAAGAACGTTCGAATATACTTTATTCATCACTAAGCCAAAGCATGATTTTGACATTTCAATTACTTTCTTATTCCTTTTTAGATTCCTGCGAGGGACAAAAATCAGCAAGCTTCCAAGCAACGGCCTAAAATACCTGCACCGTCTCAAAATCAATGAAATCGAAGAAATGTGGACTGTTCCTGAGCCATCGGCTTTTAAGGCACTGAAGGAAGTTGATGTGACATATTCTGTACATTGCTGCCCATTCCGTGGATTACACACCGCTGAAACAAAGCCTAATAAGGTGTTATCATGCGCAGAGTATCTTGCACGATTAAAAGCAACAACGACACCAACGCAAGGGACACAGAAAACAAAGGCTAAAAAGTCAGATTCTGATGATGATTTCATGTGGGCGTTAGGGTTTGGTGGAGACAACGGAAATAAGAGTAAAAAGCCAGCGTCCTCTTCGCTGAAATATTCTATTGACGATCCTGATGATCCTTTTAGAGATATTCTGAAAACATTTCGAAAATCAAATGCAACATCTCGACCACTTTGCAGTCAAACGAATGACACTATCAAATTCGTACCCCAATCAAGGCGAGTCAAATGCCGTCCCAAGCCTGACGCATTCAATCCATGTGATGACGTCATCGGGACAACTCTGCTTCGAGTATTCTCATGGGCAAGCTCAGTATTTGCAATATTTGGTAATATATTTCTTTTGCTTGTTTTGTACTGCAATGAAAGCCCGTTAAATGTTTACAAATTATTGATGTATCATTTAGGCATTGCGAATGCTATTATGGGGCTTTACCTTGCAATTCTTTGCAGCTTAGATGCCTTTACTTTCGGCCGATATTATAATTACGTACGGGCATGGCAATATTCCGGAGGATGCAAAGTAGCCGGTTTTCTTGCTGTATTTTCAACAGAACTATCAGTCTGTGTTCTCGCAATAGTTACGATCGAGCGATATTTGTTGATCGTGCACGCGTTACATATTCGACGGCAGATGAAACTCATTCATGCCAAAATTGCATTAACGATGGCTTGGACATATTCCTTCGTCGTTGCGATCCTACCCGTAACAGATGTGATCAGCAGTTACGAGAAAGTTGCGATATGTCTTCCGTTCGAAGCTTCGAGCAATGTTTCCAAAGGATACGTATTGTGGCTGCTCTCGTTTTACCTCGCAACATTCCTGTCAGTTGTCATTGGCTACTTGCGAATGTACACAAGCGTAAATGGTGCGCCGCCATGTGCTGGAGTTAACACTGAATTTAAAGTTGCGAAGCGATTCTCCATGATTGTATTTTGCAATTTCGGATGTTGGGTTCCAATAAGTATCGCTGGATTCCTTTCATTCTGCTCCGAACTACCAATGAGTATTGACATTTCAAAATTCTTGCTTGTATTTGCCTTCCCACTGAATGCCTGCACAAATCCATTCTTGTATGCTTTCTTCACGAAGATTTTCCGAGGTGATGTCATAAAGTTGCTCACAAAATTGGGAATTATGAAGAAATCGTCCACGAAGTTTCAACAACGTAATCCATCATTTATCCGGGGGAGACATGGATCGAGAGGTTCAGAAGGAACCGTATCTACAAGCGCCGGTAATTCGAGATTTAGCCCGCCTGGCACACTTAAGTCAGTCGTCAACGGTGGTGCTAAGTCTCCCAACCACGCATACAAAAGCTGCAGCAGTTCGCCTCCAGTAACATTCCAGAACCCAAGATCTCCACCGACATGTTACAGAAGCTTAAGCAACGAAAGCGGCGAAAACCCTCCAGCCACGCAGATTGCAGTCCCAACTGACAAGCAACAAGTTGAAAAACGCAAGGGATTTCAATCGATCCTAGACGGTTTATGGGCACTTACGGCAGGCAGACGCAACCGCAACGAATCGACGTCCTCAAGTAAAGAGTTACTGTCTTCGTACGATCCAGATCGCATGAACCGTATACGGAGTGTGAGTGAAGCGGTCGATGTCGCGTCTCATCATGAAAGGTTGCTCGACGTCGAAGAGTATGACATAGAGAAGAACTCATCGCCTGCTACGGACATTACTAACCTTTGATGCTAAGTCTAAAACAAAGAGCGATCAAATGTCATGCGTCGAAGGATGACACTGTGAAATTGTGCATGCTGAAGTTCACTTTACAATCAACCGTATGCGGATACATCTCGTTACCGTAACTATTTGTGGATCCTTCAGTGCTACATTTGACACCTAGAAGAACATTGGTATCATGTTTTGTTCCAGGAGATTTCTGTCAGAGTGGACATGTTCTATGACAATGAATTACACAAGCCATAATCCCACGCCAATTCATTGTTCCCATTCCTTGACGGACAGATTCTCAAATACTCAGATGCGACTCCGTTTTCCTAAATATTTGAGACTGTTAAGCTGACAGAACATTTAGTGTTTGCCTTTCTAAGATGGAATGAGACTGAAGTTTGATCAACAACTGAAGAGAGAATGATTACATCGGGACCTTTCGTACATCATTTGCGACCTCTTCATATCATAGAGCAACTGCGAAGGACAGATGATAAATATGGTATGACAGGACATTTCATCATTTTACCTTTCCAATAGTCCGATGAAACGATGAAACTCAACTCATATCACTATCGCAAGAGAAATAGAGATTATTTCAGGATCCTTCGTGCTTTACGTGCATTATTTGGAATCTCTTCTCATTGCTGTGGTGTTGCGAAGGACAGGTGATATATTAAATAAGATTTGGCAGAAGGGTTCATCTGTGTGCCTGTCAAGTAGTCCAATGAAACCCAGCTTTGACCAACAAATAAAGTTGGAAGATTGAGAGAGAGAATTTTTTTAGAGAGAGAAATGCTTTAACTGCCGTGCTGCTTTTGCGACCACTTTGCGACCTCGTTCTAATAGCGTGCAGACATGAAAGACATTGCTCCTGAAGCGGTGGTGTGTCATTTCATCACCCAGAAGCAATTAACTGTTATGAGTGAGGTGAATAATGATAGCTATATACTTATTTATCAAAATTGAGGATATTTAGGGACGAGATGTTACAGAAGTGCAAATTGCTCAGTCGTGAGCATTGGAAGACTTTTGAGGTTATTAAGTTGGCTGCTCTTTGTGGCCGGAATTTAAGCAAATATGATATGGCACATTTAAATACTTTATACAGGGTAGATGCCCAAAGATAGATGACTAGTAATTCGAAGCCAACCACATTCTGAAAACAGTAGACTTTCAGGGACGAAAAAAATATTTCCCAGTCAAACATGAAGACCTTTAAAACAGTTCAGATTCACCATGGTGAAAATTAAATTCGCCAAATGAACGAGAATCACTATGACGCTCGCCAAATCTGCTGCCTTCAAAAAGCCTTCCAAACCTACTAAATCCACCGTTCTGAGAATTTTGGAGTCAGTCAAGTACAAATTCTTGTCCAACCGTCTCTACCGTTTCCAGAATTGGTACCGCTCAAGTACAACTGTAGTTAGACTAGAGATTTATGGGACTCGATATAAATTGATAGTTGCAGTTGAGTATCTTATTTATTAGAGCAATTTTGATAGTAGTATTCGTGGTGAGCAACGTCCTGGGCCTTGTATCTTTATCCTTTTTGGTCAGGCCATCAACTATTTCTAAGATTTTAACAGAGTTGAACCACCAGTTGTTTATATAGGAATTTGCCAGATGTTCCATCACCTAACCGAAAATGATCGAGCTTACTTCAAGATCAATTTGATGCTTTCCAAATACATGGACAACCATCATGCAGCCGATCTTACTTTGAGGCAGTAAATTTTTTCCCACTAATGTTGACTTGGTCAAGCTATTGTATTAGAATGTTATGAATCTATCCTTGATGAAACGCTCTAGCGGGAAGTGAGTCCAAGAAATGTATTTACTCTTTGAAAAATCGTACTGAAAAAACTATACCATTGATTTGGAAAATTACAAAACCATTGCCTTAATGAATGTTTAACTTAATTTTGAGAGATTATTCATAATTTTACAATGCATTAGACTGACCTCAAATGAAGAATTTCCAAAACAAGCTTCCGTGAGCGTTCTCAAAGCTTCCTAAAACTACAAATGAGTTGCTGAATTGGATCTCTCTTTCAACGATTGAAATGGGAAAATATTTTTATCTCAGAGCAGGCATTGCTCTCCAATGATACGGAAAATGCTGACATGCCTCCTCATCTATGCTGGGCATCAACTAATCAAAATCTAAATGATAATGGACTGGCCACTCTCTGCTGTTTTGCATTTTTACTCATCATCTTTTGGTTTATTTCGTGATTTTAAGAGGAAATGATACACCTAAAATAACGAGGAGAATCACTAAATTGAAGCCCCGGTCAAATGATGGTCGTGAAATTTTCCAAATTGGTCGCATTGATTTCCGGTACGATCCTTCTGAAGGTGTTTTCACTTCTCTGAGTCGCTCGGTATCTATCAGTAAATTTTAACACCCTGAAGCAATCGCATGTTATTTATCAAACTCCTGTTATTTCTTTAGCATAGGTTCTAAATCTTTAAATCGGCGAAAAATGGTGTTGTAAAATTCTATGGCCTAATTCTTCTAACTGAATGGCTTAAGAGAAACTTTAGCTACCTATCCATAATTCTACCGTTGGAGTTTTCAGAGATTTTGAATATTTTTTTCAAATTCCAGCGGATTCAAAATTTCAACTGATTTGAGGATTTGACGTCATCAGATTTCTAAATCGTAAACCACAAAAGTGACTGACCTTTGCATGATATTATGATGTAGACATACATAAACTTTGGTTTTCATGGAAATTATTTCATGTTGGGTCAAAATCACTCTAACTCTGAAAATACCGTGGATTTTAGTCCGCGTTCACATGATGCCGGCACGGTTTGAAAACGGTGAAAAATGTGACGGATAGGCCTCCCGTTCACACGAAAACGGCACATTCTTTGCCGGCACATTTGGAAAAAACGGTAGATTTTGAAAACTGAACTCTAACCGGCACATTGGAAACGGCATCGTGTGAACACTTGAATATGATGAAAATAGAACAGTTTTCGACGCTTTTGGAACAAGACTGATTGACACTTAGGGTGTATGTACCTTTCTATGGCATCAAAGTCTTGCAAAGAGTTTCTTACTGTCAAATTTCGTAACGTTTTCAGATTATTCCTGCATCGTGTGAACGCTAGCTCAAACTCTGCTACCGTCACAATTTTCGCCGTTTTCAAAATGTGCCGGCAAAGTATGTACGTAGTCTTAGAATAGTCCAACGACAGAATTATAGCGAAATAGCTCAATTTTCTTTGAAGTCCTTCAGTTCAAAGAAATACTTCATTAAAGTTTATACTTGCTTATTCAAAGATTTGGAATCTATGCAGCGTTCTTTATCCATGTTGTTTACATTATGTAGCCGTCGTATCCTAATGCTGAAAGCAAGATATAGTTGTTATACTTAGTAGATGAATTTGTAAGTTGTAGAAAATGAATTTTCATTCAGATATTTATTAGAAAATGTAAATAATCTCAATTTTGAAAACTGTACAAATATTTGGTTGTAATTGATAACTGTGACTTTGGTAAGAGAGCGACTGGCTTTCGTCAGCTTTGATTGTGATGTAGAGAATATGGCTGCATATGGAGATGTAATAAAAGAAATTCACGATATATAGGTTTATTTTGTGTTAGAAAACTCTTTGAATCATAATGAGGATGGAATGATTTTGGGATATTTGCAATGCCACTGATGGCGTTCAATAAACGGCATTACTTTCTTGTGATTTTGGAGATAAAGACAGTAAAACTTTCCAGACTGGGGAGTTAATGAAACCACGACAGCAACTGCAACGCAAAGTTGCTTTTGTTTGAGAACTTTAGATTCAAAAGATTCCTTGTTTTCCGTTCGAATTTGCTTCCCTTGAGAGTCTCTGAAGTTGTCTTTTTCAATTCCACAACTTGGAAACCGTATTTCTGGCGTTCTGTACTGCAGATCTAGGCCTCCGAAGTAAAACTAAGTCTTTTTGAATGTTTGTCTTCAAAGGAAAAAAATATGGTATTCAGGCATCTCTGAGTTATTATAGGAGGCAAAATTCCGGCCTTTAGGGTGATAGATCAAAGGAAGCGTACGGAAATATAACTTCCTTTGCAGAACATCAGATGGCGTTACTAATTTAAAGGGGCAGGGTCACATAACCGTAAACAAACCTGTTATCTCTATGATCTATATTGTTGCCCACACGTGGCCATTGTGTTGCGCTCAGTTTTGGTGGATGGGGTGAATCCACACTAAAGTTACTGCTAAAAATCCACCAATATCTCTGCAGTCCTACAACGTATGAGTGTTTGGTTTATTTCTCTAGAAAATGCAAGAGTCCATCTTCAAAATAACACCTACATTTTGAGAAAGATAGTGGAAAATCTCTGTTATATGGACTATCAAAAATACTATAAAATCGTCATTTCGAAAGAAGTTTGTTTGCATTACGTGACCCTGCCCCTTTGATGTAAGTTTAAGTGAATATGTTGAAGCAGTTCTTTATGATATCTTGATGGAGGCCATCACAGCAGTCTCCTACACCCATGGCTGTACTGTAAAATCCCGCCCAAGAGAACCCCTTATTTTCTGTAGCAGGCTTGAATGGTTCTCATATATGGGATGCATTTCAGGAAGACAGTCTCGATAGATTCTTGAATTAATTCTTAAATCATTGACATCAGAAGTACTGATTGGACGTGGACGACAAAATAGTTTTCACAGTTGTAAAACTGGCTAAAAATGCTTGACTCTTAGTAGTCTATGACGATTAAGCAAATATACTTGCACCAGTGTTTCATTCTTTAGTATCCTGAAGGGTTCCTGTAAACCGTGGAACGACATAACGACTAATAACGACATAACGACTAATAACGAGCTATCAAATTACAGTATCGAGTTGTCTGTCCAAACGGGTGTATCAACCAGACCACCATGAGTACAGAATGGACTGATCATTGGATCTAGGAGATTGCGGAGCTCGCGAATTTTCTGTTTCTTTCGAAAGCAAAGTAAGAAACAAGCAAGCTCATCAATTTTTTTCCTCTGTATCCTATGTTTCGTGTAAATGTGTAAGTAGAAGATGGAAAGAATGCTTCCCTGTTTCCAAATCCTTTTTCCTAAAGTTTTTTTAATTTGTAGTTTTCTTCTCCTGGGCCACTTTAAACAATTTTAATCTGACCCTTTGGATCGTCTACTCTATAGACTTGCCCCAAGTCTATTTCGTCAATCTAAAAAATTGGGAAAGAAAAATCGGGAAAGGGACCTTTCAGATAGACTTATTACAGACGACAGAACTTTTTTTTGGACACCCGGTATTAGTTATGTTACATTGCCAAATACTCTATTGGTTATGGTAACTATTATCGAGCCATTAAACTGTTATGTTATTTTGCCAAGAACTCTATTGGTTATGGTAACTATTATCGAGCCATTAAACTGTTATGTTATTTTGCCAAGAACTCTATTGGTTATGGTAACTATTATCGAGCCATTAAACTGTTATGTTATTTTGCCAAGAACTCTATTGGTTATGGTAACTATTATCGAGCCATTAAACTGTTATGTTATTTTGCCAAGAACTCTATTGGTTATGGTAACTATTATCGAGCCATTAAACTGTTATGTTATTTTGCCAAGAACTCTATTGGTTATGGTAACTATTAACGAGCCATTAAACTGTTATGTTATTTTGCCAAGAACTCTATTGGTTATGGTAACTATTATCGAGCCATTAAACTGTTATGTTATTTTGCCAAGAACTCTATTGGTTATGGTAACTATTATCGAGCCATTAAACTGTTATGTTATTTTGCCAAGAACTCTATTGGTTATGGTAACTATTATCGAGCCATTAAACTGTTATGTTATTTTGCCAAGAACTCTATTGGTTATGGTAACTATTATCGAGCCATTAAACTGTTATGTTATTTTGCCAAGAACTCTATTGGTTATGGTAACTATTATCGAGCCATTAAACTGTTATGTTATTTTGCCAAGAACTCTATTGGTTATGGTAACTATTATCGAGCCATTAAACTGTTATGTTATTTTGCCAAGAACTCTATTGGTTATGGTAACTATTATCGAGCCATTAAACTGTTATGTTATTTTGCCAAGAACTCTATTGGTTATGGTAACTATTATCGAGCCATTAAACTGTTATGTTATTTTGCCAAGAACTCTATTGGTTATGGTAACTATTATCGAGCCATTAAACTGTTATGTTATTCTGCCAAGAACTCTATTGGTTATGGTAACTATTATCGAGCCATTAAACTGTTATGTTATTTTGCCAAGAACTCTATTGGTTATGGTAACTATTATCGAGCCATTAAACTGTTATGTTATTCTGCCAAGAACTCTATTGGTTATGGTAACTATTATCGAGCCATTAAACTGTTATGTTATTTTGCCAAGAACTCTATTGGTTATGGTAACTATTATCGAGCCATTAAACTGTTATGTTATTCTGCCAAGAACTCTATTGGTTATGGTAACTATTATCGAGCCATTAAACTGTTATGTTATTTTGCCAAGAACTCTATTGGTTATGGTAACTATTATCGAGCCATTAAACTGTTATGTTATTTTGCCAAGAACTCTATTGGTTATGGTAACTATTATCGAGCCATTAAACTGTTATGTTATTTTGCCAAGAACTCTATTGGTTATGGTAACTATTATCGAGCCATTAAACTGTTATGTTATTTTGCCAAGAACTCTATTGGTTATGGTAACTATTATCGAGCCATTAAACTGTTATGTTATTTTGCCAAGAACTCTATTGGTTATGGTAACTATTATCGAGCCATTAAACTGTTATGTTATTTTGCCAAGAACTCTATTGGTTATGGTAACTATTATCGAGCCATTAAACTGTTATGTTATTTTGCCAAGAACTCTATTGGTTATGGTAACTATTATCGAGCCATTAAACTGTTATGTTACTTTGCCAAGAACTCTATTGGTTATGGTAACTATTATCGAGCCATTAAACTGTTATGTTATTCTGCCAAGAACTCTATTGGTTATGGTAACTATTATCGAGCCATTAAACTGTTATGTTATTTTGCCAAGAACTCTATTGGTTATGGTAACTATTATCGAGCCATTAAACTGTTATGTTATTTTGCCAAGAACTCTATTGGTTATGGTAACTATTATCGAGCCATTAAACTGTTATGTTATTTTGCCAAGAACTCTATTGGTTATGGTAACTATTATCGAGCCATTAAACTGTTATGTTATTTTGCCAAGAACTCTATTGGTTATGGTAACTATTATCGAGCCATTAAACTGTTATGTTATTTTGCCAAGAACTCTATTGGTTATGGTAACTATTATCGAGCCATTAAACTGTTATGTTATTTTGCCAAGAACTCTATTGGTTATGGTAACTATTATCGAGCCATTAAACTGTTATGTTATTTTGCCAAGAACTCTATTGGTTATGGTAACTATTATCGAGCCATTAAACTGTTATGTTACTTTGCCAAGAACTCTATTGGTTATGGTAACTATTATCGAGCCATTAAACTGTTATGTTATTTTGCCAAGAACTCTATTGGTTATGGTAACTATTATCGAGCCATTAAACTGTTATGTTATTTTGCCAAGAACTCTATTGGTTATGGTAACTATTATCGAGCCATTAAACTGTTATGTTATTTTGCCAAGAACTCTATTGGTTATGGTAACTATTATCGAGCCATTAAACTGTTATGTTATTTTGCCAAGAACTCTATTGGTTATGGTAACTATTATCGAGCCATTAAACTGTTATGTTATTTTGCCAAGAACTCTATTGGTTATGGTAACTATTATCGAGCCATTAAACTGTTATGTTATTTTGCCAAGAACTCTATTGGTTATGGTAACTATTATCGAGCCATTAAACTGTTATGTTATTTTGCCAAGAACTCTATTGGTTATGGTAACTATTATCGAGCCATTAAACTGTTATGTTACTTTGCCAAGAACTCTATTGGTTATGGTAACTATTATCGAGCCATTAAACTGTTATGTTATTCTGCCAAGAATTCTATTGGTTATGGTAACTATTATCGAGCCATTAAACTGTTATGTTATTTTGCCAAGAACTCTATTGGTTATGGTAACTATTATCGAGCCATTAAACTGTTATGTTATTTTGCCAAGAACTCTATTGGTTATGGTAACTATTATCGAGCCATTAAACTGTTATGTTATTTTGCCAAGAACTCTATTGGTTATGGTAACTATTATCGAGCCATTAAACTGTTATGTTATTTTGCCAAGAACTCTATTGGTTATGGTAACTATTATCGAGCCATTAAACTGTTATGTTATTTTGCCAAGAACTCTATTGGTTATGGTAACTATTATCGAGCCATTAAACTGTTATGTTACTTTGCCAAGAACTCTATTGGTTATGGTAACTATTATCGAGCCATTAAACTGTTATGTTATTTTGCCAAGAACTCTATTGGTTATGGTAACTATTATCGAGCCATTAAACTGTTATGTTATTTTGCCAAGAACTCTATTGGTTATGGTAACTATTATCGAGCCATTAAACTGTTATGTTATTTTGCCAAGAACTCTATTGGTTATGGTAACTATTATCGAGCCATTAAACTGTTATGTTATTTTGCCAAGAACTCTATTGGTTATGGTAACTATTATCGAGCCATTAAACTGTTATGTTATTTTGCCAAGAACTCTATTGGTTATGGTAACTATTATCGAGCCATTAAACTGTTATGTTATTTTGCCAAGAACTCTATTGGTTATGGTAACTATTATCGAGCCATTAAACTGTTATGTTACTTTGCCAAGAACTCTATTGGTTATGGTAACTATTATCGAGCCATTAAACTGTTATGTTATTTTGCCAAGAACTCTATTGGTTATGGTAACTATTATCGAGCCATTAAACTGTTATGTTATTTTGCCAAGAACTCTATTGGTTATGGTAACTATTATCGAGCCATTAAACTGTTATGTTACTTTGCCAAGAACTCTCTCTCTCTCTTATGGTAAAACTATTATTAGGAAGCCAAGGAATGTTGCCTATACCCGTACCTGCAAAAGTCGTTGTTGTTGTGTCAGGAAAAATTGTAAGGAGACAGGGAACCATTCTTTCCATTTTCTACTTACACATTTACGCGAAACAAGGGATACAGGGGAAAAACTTGATGAGCTTGCTTGTTTCTTACTTTGCTTTCCAAATAAACAGAAAATTTGCGAGCTCCGCTATCTCCTAGATCCAATGATCAGTCCATTCCGTACTCATGGTGGTCCGGTTGATACACCCATTTGGACAGACAACTCGTTACTGTAATTCGATAGCTCGTTATTAGTCGTTATGTCGTTATTAGTCGTTATGTCGTTCCACGGTTTACAGGAACCCGTATCCTGAATAAGAACGTGTTTCATTTACCAGACTAAAGTATTTCTCACATACAAGCCTGCGTACGAGATTTGCAGGAAGTGATCTGCACCTCTCCAAAATGGCCACATCCTCCACCACCGCAGTGCCAAAGAAGCTATGCAGCGTCCAAAAGATGAAAAGAAATAAACGGAAAAGAGATGGTTTCCCAGTGATCCAGCTAATTTCCAGGGCCGCATTTCCGGACAATATTGTTGTTTTGAGAGATTTTCCTATGCTGACATTGTTTTCTTCCAATTAACGATCTTCAATCACACCATAGTGATCAAACGTCTTGTAAAAGACTGCGTGGTACCCGAAATTGAGGAGGAGTAATTCATTAATCTCACGCAAGGACCTGTAGGAGTATTGAGTGAGTATTGACCGGAGAATTGATTATGTTTTGATATCAATTTGATGAAAAATGACGAGAAACAAAAGAACAGCTTTTGTAGCGCTTAATTATCAATAGAAAAATCAAAGAAAGACTCAGTTTTCTTTCATAATGCTTCCCTCCACCTGCCTACTGTTGCATTTATTCAACGACAAAACAGCTGATCTCCTGCCCAGCTATTTGATGCAGAATTCCAGTTTTTCTTGATCGGGTGTGATTACAGGGGGTTGGCTGTTTTGATTAAGTCTTCGGCAGTTTCAAAGCATCTGCAAGTTTTGTACTGCCTGAAGACTATTAAGTTTTCTTTTCGAAAAACGTCAGCTACAAAATGCTGGGCAAAGTTAGCCTCCAGCAGACTTTTTTGTTTACTGGAAAGGAGAGAAAGATTATTCTTTCCTCTAAAGCGAGGAAGTGACCAAAGAAAGATTGCTCGCAGGCTAAGCGAATTTGAGACATTTCGGACAATTGTAAAAGCTGTTCTGATTGAGCAATTTCAATGCTTTTTGTTTGAATCTATTAATGAAAGTCTAACTTAGAATTAGGAGCCAACTTTAGGCGCTAGCATCAACATTCAGATATCACAAAGCGATTGAAATATGACATTGAATTAAAAACCGAAGAATGCGCGCAAATGCATGCGCATTTATGTGCTATGTTTGTCAAATCATAATGCTATAATTACCGAACAAATTTTTGATATAGAAAGCTTCACCATAAAGTAGAAAGAAGGATTTGAATTTTAAGATCCAGAACCATGGTTTGGAGGAGGTAGAAATGTTGCTCGAGACTTGAAAAATATAATATGGACCATACGAGTCACACTTCTAGTCTAAGGGCGTACCAAAATATCAGCTGTAAAATTCTAATGCTGAAATTGTGTCGAAAAAGTCGTGTTGATGAAAAGTTGTTATCTAGCTGATGAACGTTGTCACAGTGTATCAACTAGATTGTACGTTCACTGTGGGTGCCATTCCCGAAGGTGTCATCCATGCTTTGCTTCCTTGTCTTACAAGCAGACTGACCAAGTGTCAAGAGCGAACATTTAAAAAAGAACTATATTGCTTGCGATACATCATTAGCTTTTCATGGAAACCTAACGTTCATGAAGAGTAGGCCATCCACAATCGTCTGGTAAACTCGGTGGTGTTGCCCAATAAAAAAAGGAATATATCTTGCTCCCTTTGTGGAGAATTTCCTTAAATATTTTCGAGGAAATCTTTGCCAAGAAAAACAAATTAAGTGAAAAACTAGTTTGGGTTTTGGGCGGTGCTGCAATGCAAGGGTGATGTTACCAAAATGCGATTGTGGTGCCACGGGCAACAGGCTTAGTAGTGCCACAGAATACCTTTGGTTTTGCCGTCAAGATAAATCCACAAGATAATGATTTTGCATCGGTTGAAAGTTAAAACAACACAAAAATGTCTGCTATGTAATGTTTGCTTGTGGTAATGACTATGATTGGTCCTTGCAAACCTTTTCCCCGAGCTGAGCAAAATTCATGGCAATCTCCCCCATCTTCGTTCTTTTAAATTTACGGTCAAAATATGATGACTGGCGATGCAAGGTCTTCGTTCCCGTTTACCAGATCCAATTTCAAGTGTTGTTGGCCGGGCAAGGTCTTCGTATCATTGGCACACCAAGGCAAAAGCCCAATCTTTGTCAAAGAGGCGAAGTAAAAATCCTGGTCTTTTTCAAGAGGATGCAAGATGATTGTTGCACTTGAGTCTGGGGGGGGGGTGGGGGTGGAAACTACCAAGCACTCCAGACTTCTTACAGATTCCAAACAGAGCCTACTAAGATGCCATTAATTTCGTACGTAAAAATCCCTGTTTCACTTCGATTCGGGTCCAGAGAAGGCTGGAAAATTTTCCCAGCCAAATCTGGATCCAAATCTGGGGTACGTAATTCCCCGTCTCCAGAGGCATCGTCACCTGAAAAAGACCAAAGCAATGATCTGATGTTAAGAGAGCTTTCTCATCGACGTAATCCAAGTTAGATTGACAATGAGTTTCTCTTCGATATTTATCTGACTGTTACACAAATTCACTGTTCTATAAGAAGTGACTCAACGCGATTTGAGGATGACAAAATGTGACCTGTAAATTATCCTTTGTGTGGCATGAATAGAGGGTGGTACAATGTTTAACAATTCTTTATTCAAATCTGAAAATCCTGAAAGGAAATAATCGAATGTCATATTTGGAGTTTCTGCGGTAGAAACTTAAATTTAGCCACTAAAACCATGAACAACTAAATCTTGGTTTCGAAATGGATGTTTTTCCAAAATGATACTCCCGAGAAGAATTGCAAAAGGAAGGCCAACGGTAGCTGTTCCGTTTTTTGGACTTTTAACGGATTTGAAAAACTCTCATTCTAGCTAAGAGGGGGAAGGACAAGGTATTTTTATGATTTTTGCAGTGTATTTATGAACACTTAGGTAAATTCAACTTGGACAAGATTTTCAAACTGTAAATGAAAAATTGTACTTTCTCTGTTGGTAGTTCGCAACAATCAAATGTTCGTAAAATCAAAATTTTTCAGTGCTCATAAAAACACGAGAAAAAGTAGAAAAAATACGGCAGTCTCTTGGCGGCTATCAAGAGAATTCAGTTCATACCAGAACCCTTTGTGCTTGAACTTTTCAAAAGTGGGAATATTTACTGGCTCATCTATTTGCGTCTTTCAGTTCTATTCCCCTTTTCGCATGCACAGCGATTGAGCTAGCCATCCTGGTTTCAGGTTTTCATTCTCATTGAATTGTTTATACTTGTGGTATGACTAATCGGCTGCAATAATCCCGTAATTATCATTTGTTTTGTGATTACGTCTTTCAAACCCAATTGTGACAATGCTTATTTGTCATCCTTTGAAACCATTCCGTCTTTTCCGCCCCCGTTTAGATAAGGTAGTACACCCGTCTCCTTGTCATCACAAAAAAGCAACCCACTCAAAAGTTTGGAGAAGAATTTCGAGAGCACTTTGAAAGGAAATAGCTGAGGATTTATGCACTGAATTCACAAGTTTTGCATTCCAGAATATTCAACAACATCTGAGGAATCATTTGACGTTTCTTGAGTGGAATTATCGAAGTTCTTAGAGAGAAATTTGGTGAAGAAGTTGCTGTGTGTGTTGAATGGACTATTGGGCCTAAGGTGATTTTGTTTGTAGCTGCATGTAAAGAGAGCAAGAGAATGAACGCATTTGAAAGGATTAGCGAGGATTTTTGTTAATGATGGGATTAGTTATGGGTATTTAAAGGATTTGCGTTGGAAAAAGAGAATTTGAAAGTTCCAGTTGGAAAAGAATCAAAATTTGGTTGGTGGGTATAAAACTTCTCCCCACACCACATCCCAGTCCAATCCTAGACACAAGTTGAAAGCAAACACACAGTAGAAAAAGAGTCTAAATTTGTTGGTTGTGAAAAGCTTCCACACTCACAGCATAGACCAGTCACAAAAACTTCTCACTCACTTGATAGCCAGTTTGCTGCAGCACTGATCTTCTGGCTTTGAAAAGCAATGAAAAAGAACTTGCAAATGTGATAAAAAGGCTCACTAATGAATATTTATTGAAGATTCAAAGTAGTGAATAGTGGAATTGAATACAACAAGGATTTGATGTATTGGGTTGACAACAGCAGTAGCCTAGCTGCAAATATCAAACAAGATCCAATTGAAGTTGCTGGAGAAATCATCCAGGCACTTTTTGTATTTGCTGCAGTGCTGATCTATGATAAAGGATTTGTCAAACACTCAATAAATATCAATTGGTGATATGGTAATTAGCAATATTGAATACAAAAAGGATTTGATGTATTTGGTTGTTGACTTAATCAAGATAGCTGGAAAATATGCTCCAGGTAAACTTTTCCTTGCAGAATCTTCCCGCCATTGGAACTTTGCTACAGACTCGCTCCTTACAGAGTGCAAGCATCAGTAGTATTTGATTGGTATAAGGCAACCTGCTGGCTGCTCCCATGAGCTCTTGTACTTACAAGCTCTGACACTTGATCCTTGTTGCCACAGAATACTTCCTTGCCAAGAACGACCTTCGTCAAAACAGTGAAAGTACAGTAGATCCTCAAAGAGCTTTGACTCACAATGTCTAATTTATTCATCCTTGGACTTGTTTTGGTATTAAAAATCGCTTCTGCAATCAAGACAGGCAGCCATGGACCTGTAGATTGTGCAATGGGCAGTAGTTCCTGTGAATCATGCCAAGCTGCATATCCCTTTTGTTACTGGTGCGATGGAACTTGTCAGAGATATTATGGAAGAGAAATTGCTAAAATAAAATGCAAAGGGGAAGTGATGTATCGAAGTTGCAACTCAAAATTGAAAGAACAATCCAGGATTGAAGATATGCTGAAATTATTGGCTGCTACAAAGAAGGAAAGATCAGAGGAGAGACAACTTGGGAGTTTTGGTAAGGTGCTCTTTACAGTACCTGGCCTCATGCCAATAACATGATTTCTTTGCCTGGTACAGTACTTCACAAAAATTCATAAAGTGTTCCTAAAATCATGTTTTTTTTCTTCTATATGGCTTGAGAATCCTTGCTGTGTTAATTTGCACAAGGCCTGCAGCAAACCTGGGGAGTACATGATTTGTGGATTTTTTTTATACTCAATTTGAAAATTTTACAAAGACAAATTACCTAAGACACTACTTAAAACACACTTTACTACACTACAAAGACGATACCCTGAGGAGCATAATATCCTGGCTACCCCGACGCCATTCCATAAAAGACATAGAACTAAACTAAAATTAAATATACAATTACAAAAAGCTACATACAACCAATTTACCGATAACTACTGATAGAAAGAAACCTGTTTCGCAGTAGATGTCAAGTAAGCAGATTTGAAAATTTTACAAAACCAAAACACTGAGCCAGTGCTAGTAAAGTTTGGATATTGGAGGTTAGCTGTAACGCGAAATCAACTGCGAAGCAGACGTAAAACTTTAGAACAAGAAGGACTTTGTAACATTTACGAAGGAAAATTTCTGAAAATAGCGTAAGGCAGGTCACTGGTTGAAATTCTTAAATCTTATCCTTTAAAGGTGTGTTCAAAGGTAATCTCAACAGAAAATTGATTATTTTTGATGATTTGTGGATGGATGGGGGTCTGCCACCCGGTTTTCAGAAAGCTACCCTCTTCTAATTACTGACAGTTACCAGCATGCCCACTTTTATGATGAATTTTGGCGGAAAACTACCCATTTTTTACAATTTTTTGCCAATTTCTGGAAAACCCACCCATGTTTAAGGGAAATCTTCCCAACAAGGAACCCTGAGAATTTGGACCCAAAAACACATTACCCGTACCCTCAACTTGTTATGTTACCTCCCCCCCAGGCAGCAAGCAAGATAGATTTGCCAAAAACACCCATAGTTGCATAGTAAAACAATTGTTTTGAAGGGTCTTTGGAACACATTTGTGACAGCCACACAACATCTTCAAATTTACAGATCACTCCCCTGCCTACAGAAAGAAAAATACATAACAGTAGACTTTTTAGGGGAATTTTTTAATGGCTCCCCATTGGTGTGGACATCATAAATTTAGCTTGGAGTGCAACATTTAAAAATGGACCTTTAAAGCTGCATATATGCAACACAAACATTCAATGCCCCCCTCCCAGTCTGTACTAAACATTATGATTAATTATGATCCTATTAATTCCTTTACAGCGGGAACTTCAAGCAAAGTGACAAAGTCAAAGAAAGCCAAACTATTGCGACTGCTCAAACTTTTAAAGTTACTTGCTTATTTAGAAAAGGATAAAAAGGCCAGGAAAAGTTCACAGAGGAATGTCCTATCAGAGATTGATAGCAACTCTAGTGGAAGGAATGGGCATTTGAAAATTGAGGAAAACCCTGAAATGCTAAAAAACTTTTTATTTTCAAAGGCCCCATTGAGGCATAAGTCACCAAGCACAAGTGATTTGGATTCACTGTTGAATCTGGTTGAGGGAAAGAAAGTAACAGAACCTCCAAACTGGAATTTTGGTGAAGGGAAACATAAACAGGTAAGTGAGCAATGTGCACTAAACTTGTTGGATTAACTTGAGCTTTGGGGTTACACAAGGACAAGCTGCCCAGCTTTAATGGAAGACCTATGTTTGAGGATTTTTGGTTGAATTTTATAGGAGTCTGTTGCATATTGAAGAAATCTCATGAGGGGGGGGGGGTCCTTGGCTAAATTTCGAGTAAGGGTGTGCCACCCACAGTTTCAAAATGGTACCGTTGGCTAGACCAATTTTTGTGACAATGATACCCTTGGCAAGTCTAATTTCTACATTAACAGTGCCATGATTTGGCATTTTCTAGATAAAACTTGCCAAATTTTTGCATTCTCTGGACCAGAATTTGAAAATAGTTGGGTTTCTTTACAGGGATTACCGAAGTTTGACATTTCTTTGACCTAAATTTCCAAAAAGCATACCCTTGCCCAGACTAAAATCGACAAAAATTGACAAAAAGCATACCCTTGGCTAGACTAAATGGACTAAAATTGGCAAAAAGTATACCCTTGGCTAGACTAGGAAGTTTGAAAAAGTATATTCTTGCGGGCAGCACATCCCCAGGTACCTTTAGTATGGTACTATGGAAGACCCCCCCCCATGAGAAATCTAGGCTCATTTAACATTAAATGTTAAGTTATGGGGACAGAGTTACCACCAACCAAGTTTCAGAACTATAAAACAAAAACTGCATTTATAAACAAAAAAGTCCTCAACATTTATGTTACTCATTGCTAGTGGAAAAGTTACATTTTGGGGCCATATTTAGAGATTCTCAAGTTTCAAAACTGATCCTTATGGGTGGCATTATAAATATTTGCAATACTGTACGTATATATGTATATATATTTTATCTTTTTCTTCAAACAGGAAACTTTAAAGACACAAGAAGTTCAGCAAAATGCTCACAAGAAACAAGCAACTCCAAGCAGAACAAAAAACCAAAAGCAACTCTCTCCAGTAACGAAACCAATCACCACAAAAGAGCCATCAACTAGACAAGTCAAACACACAATACAACATGTGGCAAAATTTGTCAACATGACTTCCCATGCAAGTAAAACGACAACAATTCGACCAGGGAAATACTGTGAACTTTTTGAACAAGAGGATGAATGTAACAGCGATAGAGATTGCTCTTGGTGTAATATTCTTGATGAATGTGTTGGAAGGAATAAAGAAGATTTCAGATATTGCTCTGGGGATAAAAGAAATATAGTGATTGATGACATGAGTCAAGGTAAGTGCATCCCTAGGCCTTACTAAAATACTTTGTGCCGGCGAGCAGAATTTCCAACATTTTTAATTTAAGAGAAAATGTTTATGTCGTGCAGTAACGGGAACGGTGTAACGGGAACGGTGTATACATATTTAGTATACACCGTTCCCGTTACTGTGTGAGTAAGATTTCGACCCAAAAAGGGACAATTTCTATCATGCTTTAAGTTACGGGAAATTGTTTTATGTCGTGCAGTAACGGGAACGGTGTAACGGGAACGGTGTATACATATTTAGTATACACCGTTCCCGTTACTGTGTGAGTAAGATTTCGACCCAAAAAGGGACAATTTCTATCATGCTTTAAGTTACGGGAAATTGTTTTATGTCGTGCAGTAACGGGAACGGTGTAACGGGAACGGTGTATACACATTTAGTATTCACCGTTCCCGTTGCTGTGTGAATAAGATTTCGACCCAAAAAGTGACAATTTAGGTTGAGGGAAAATGTACTTTTCTTGCAGTAACGGGAACGGTGTATACACATTTAGTGTACACCGTTCCCGTTAATATGTGAGAAAGATTTTGAACCAAAAAGTGAAAACAACAGTGAAAATTTGGAACGTTTCTGAATTCTTAAGAACAATGTCTATCTCGGAGCAAAAAAGGAAAATATTGAACTTCTTTTGGGTTGTGGGACAATGTCTTTCTTGTAGAATATATGAATTGGTATGTTCAGGAGAGAGACAACAAGAAGATCATTTTCTCTTCCGATATTCATTTTTAATCAACTTAAGTTAATTCAATCTATTTGCAGTAAACAGAATTGTCATGATAGATAAAAACATACTTGTAAATTATGTGATTAATTATCAGAGGGGGGAAACACATCCGTAAAAAGTATCTGTGTAAAAGTTTAAAAGACAAGCAGAATTGATGGCCGATAAATGAGATTGCGTATTATTATTATTCATTTATGTACCGTTGGATTGTAAAAGATCGCTTCAATAGATAGCTAATTGCGTCCAACTCTAAAACTTTAAAATACAAAATAAGCCTTTAAAAAACAAATATTGTCACAAGAAAATGTGGATAAGATATTTACATGCCATTAGAAATATACAGTATAAAAGCTGAAATGTAAAATTGTTTATCATAGAAAGCCAAAATTCGGAATAAAAGTTCGGCATAATCTGCATGGACAATTTTCCATGCATGTAATATGCTGAGTTATCCGTGAAAGTCTTAGAACTGCCTCATTTCAACTTTGAAAGTTTCGTCCAGTATGTTTTCTTCGATCTCATTTTGTGTTCATAGATAATTTTCTTGTTTTTATTTTAGATTCCAATGATATATGCACTGGATTGAAAGAATGCAAATCATGCACAAACCAAGGCAAATGTTTCTGGTGCGAAAAGACCAAATCATGTCATATCTACCCGTTCTTTGGTTACATTCCACACAATTGTCCTGCGAACATGTGGTATTATAAAGAATGCGATGTGCAACTTGCCATTTTTATTATTTTGTTTCCTTTGTTGATGATCCTCATCTCCATGGTGATATTTTATTTTTGCTTGCGCTTTTGCTACTACAGGAAAAGAACTTTGAAGGTTCAGTTATTCGAGAAACCGGAATTATTCGAAAGAAGGAAAGGAAAGAAAGTTTATTTCGTTGGAGGTGATGAAGATGATGATGATGATGAATCAAGATCTGAACAAATAAGAAAGAAGTATAATTTGCCGCATGAAAAAGAACCATTAATTAGTCCGTAAGATCTTACTACTTGGTAGATTGTACGATAAAGAGCATAGGTCAAATCTTTAGAAAGCTGGGTGTAAAATTCTACGACCTATTTCTTTGAACTGAACGGCTTCAAAGAAACTTGAACTATTTTACAGTAAATCTGCCGTTGGACTTTTCTGAAATCTTCAATATTTCAGAATTACAGTGTTTTTCTTCTTTTTTAAGAATTCAAGAAAATTTCGAAAACAACTTAAAACTATCGTAATTTCTAAACCTGTCGACGAAAGATCAAATAATTTTCAAGAAAACCATAGTTTATGGATGCCTACAATATGGTATCAAGCAAAACTCTTTCGCTCTTCTGGTTTGTGATTTAGAAAATTGATGACGTCACATCATAAAATGAGCTGAAATATAAAATAGGCTGTGATTTCGACAAATATTCAAGATTTCTGAAAAGACCAACGGTAGAATCATAGAAAAGTGGCTAAAGTTTCTTTTAAGTCATTCAATTCAAATAAATAGGTCATTGAATTTTACACCCGCCTTTTTTCGCAGATTTCAAGATTTGAAACCTATGCTACGATAATGGCATTGTGAATTAGCCTGTGAATAGGCAGCATCTGGGAACTGCAGAGGAGGGTAAGAGAGGAAAGGGTCTGTAAGAATGGGCTATATTTTCGAATTCCATATCAATGGATCCAGCATATACACGATTTGTGGCTTGAAGTATTAATGTCACAAAGAGCATAGCAGTAATAAGCGGAAAGACATTTGAGGTAGAAAGACAAGGAGAAGGCGTTATAAGTACGGAACGCGTTTCATCCTTTCAGTGAGGAATCTTCAGCCTAAAGATATATTACTTTCTTTGTCATGTTCCTTGAAATTTGACATTCTGAAGTCACTCAATGATTTATTTGAGAAGTAACAGGTAATATTGATTAATAAACCATTTTCATCACTTATAATATTGACATTCGGCACAAATAACAGTAGCCTATTTGTACCTCAGATCCGGTACATAGAATTCAGAAATGTAGCCTCTTCCTACAGTCTGTCTTCTTCCTTTTCGTGTCATTTTGACAAACATTTGTCCAAACTTTGACTTCACGGTCGAAGCCTTTAAGACTCTAAATTCTTGAAATGGCCGTCATTTCGAAATAAAGACCGATTTGAATGTAAAAATTAGTTCATTCGTTAAACTTTGTACGCAGAACAAGATTTTAGCCTCAAAAACAAAAGGATTTCCACTTTCGCGCCTCTTATTTTGAAAAGGTGGATTCGCTAAGGACAGGGAACTAGAGCAATAGTAGAAAGTCAATCTCATCTTATTAAAACACTATTTGAAACATCATCTTGAAAGATATCGGAGCGAACAGAACACACAAGAAGGTAGCAGAGTTTACCGGCATGAAAAGAGCCATTATTTAGTCCATGAGAAATTATTGCTTTGTTGATCGTACGATAAAACCCTCGCGACTTTGTTAGGGACCCAGGACCAGAGCGGTAACAGAAAGTAGAAATAATATGCACTATTTGAAACATCATCATCCTGAAAAGACATCCTAGACAAACTGGAAGGAAATACGATTTACCACCTTTATACGAATCCTATATCAAGGCTGCGCCAAGGGAGTTTAGTTGTTTGAATATTCGTAGGACCCAGAGTGGGTGGATTGGAATGAAATAAATTTTGTCTGATAGGCCAAAAGACCGAAGAATTTTTGTGACTTTCTCATGTTTTTATTGCAGAAAGAGTCCGGGTTCGTTATGATCAATGCAAGAAAACAAATTTGCCAGTCTCCTAATTCTGTTGGCTCTGGTACCCAAACGGTATCAGATATTGAAGTCCTAATATCTGTAATGTATATAATGCAGTTATTTTCGTTATTTGGTGAGGTAATTTCAGTGTCAATTTAGTCATTAGGACGTCATAAATACACTTGATCATATGGGGTACCTAATATTTATATACATATATATTTTAGGTATACCAATTCTTTAGTGTCTTTGTGTTCGTTTGCTGCCAACTGAAACGTGGATAGTCGTCGATTGTATGTATGAATAAAAGAAGCCCTAGAAGTGAGATTTTGCGACAAGATCAAAGTCCTCGAACACCTACTTTCTTGGCAAAGGTTTTGTTCTGCGATTCCCAGAGAAAAAACTTAGCATACACGTAATTTGTTCTGCAAGAAACAACTTAGAAGAAACGGTAGGCTAGATTTTTCTAAACATAGGAAACTACCCTACCTGAATCCGAGGGGTGAATCACGAGCCAAAATAGCGTACGAGATTTCCCGGATTTCTGAAATCCCTCAAAATTTCGAAGGGATTTCTGGATTTCTGGTGGGATTTCCCTGGATTTGTGGGATTTCAAAAGGTTTGACAATGAAAGATATGTGCTGCAGCTAAACCCATTTTGCAAAATTTATCCTTTTCACAGCAATGACGAAGGCTTTTCAAGGACTTCTGTTCAGTTTTTACTTTAAAGTGTATTTTTGTGAGCAACGCAAAGCATCTTTTTTAACTAACCTCGTTTTGAAGTAAGATACCATGACGTCATACAAATGATCTGTTAAGAGCCTCTCATTCAGGCAACCAGTAGACCGACCGACAACCTAATCGGCTAATTGGCTAAGTTTTATTTTACTTATTTCAATCATGTGTCCATACTCTTGGGAAGTTTCAATATGTTCCAATTTTTTTGTATTCATGACACAACTTTGCATGACACCAAATAAGTTAGTGAAATCAAAAGTTGTTTTTTATGAAGAGATTGATCACATGACTTGAAATGGGTGTAAAGGGCCTGTAAACAAACCTTATCCAATTTATCAATTGTAGTAATGAGAGCTAATTAGTTACAAGGCTTTACTATTCATGCACCTTTGCAGAAATTTTAGTCGGTTGTTCCACAGAACAACAGCAGCAGGAAGAAAGACCGCCATCACCCTCTGATTCCAAAACTGATAAGTTCTTCCGACCTTCGTTCGTTGTTGTTGTTGCTGTTGTAGTTGTTATCATTGGTGGATGAAATATGACCTTGCAGAGTGCCAAGATGTGAAGACTTTCAGTGGATTGCTCTTAATTATTGGAGATTTTCGTACGTTTTCTACGAAATTTTGTGAAAGATTTTCCAAGATTTCGTCAGATTTCTCAAAGATTTGGGAGATTTCTTCAAATTTCTAGGGATTTCATTGGATTTCTAGGGATTTTCTTAAGTTGAAGAGGGATTTGTTGGATTTCCAGGATTTTCAAAGGATTTCCGGATTTCATTTTGGATTTCTGACATAGGTGTACGAGATTTCCGCTCGTGATTCACCCCTCGCCTGAATCAAGAAAGCTAAGAAACGTTTAAATTTTTTCAACTGAAAAGTATTTTGAAACTCTACAATAATAGCAAATGTTTTGACAATGTTTTGAGTGCCAGCAATACTGTTATTTCTTGTTTTGAAGATCTTACGAAGAAAATCCATGTCATAGAATTCTTGCGAGAGGTGACACCCCTGTGTGTAATTTTTCTGTGTGAGGAGAGCCCTTACGATTTGATCAAGTGTTCTGGGCCCTTTTCAATCATTTTGAAACCATGAAATTTTTCAAGTTGAATTTACGTATTTGCAGTGCTCCTAAGGCTAGAAAAATATAAAAAAGATACTTCGATCTTTCAACTATAATTTGAATCATTCACATGCGTGAAAAACTTTTGATGCGATGCATTTTTGAAAGTGGGAACGTCTTTCTCGCTTACCCAGTAGATAGTTTACTGGTGCTCAGACCAGAAACAGAAACTAAAAAGTACTTGAAAATCTCAACACTCTATAAAAGAAACTTTAACTGGAAATACAAACCTTTTTAGAAAGTTCTGGACGACGGAGAGAAAGATTTTCAGAAGGTTTTTTATGTTGACAGTTTTATCAGTTTGATCATAACTGAGTTTGAAAACGGCTGCTTTTGTAATAAAAATATCGTTTTTGCTGCTGGAGGGGTGTTTTTTGCACCCTCGTCAACCTCAACCTCGTTCTGAATAATAAACCGAGATTCTAGACTCCCTGTGAAAAGTGGTCAGCGGTTTGTAAAAAGCGCGCGGAATCTCATTGTTGAGAAAAAACGCGGGAGTTCGATCAGATGCTGGAGAAGAAGCGATCAAAGAGAAACGTGTCCTGATTTTCATGATGCCTTCACGAACAAAATCCACTGAGACACAATCAAAGATTGGTTTTAGATCAAGAAAGAGTAGACGAAGTGTTCCTGCGAAGTTTAAAGATGTCGAGTATGCAGATCTGGATGAATGCAGCGAAAACCGAGCCAGCGTTCGATTAGGCCTGCATCATGCTGAAAGCAGTCCAAGTCCAAGGAAGGCGCTCCTTGATTCGCCGATCAGCAAGTCCCCATTGAGAGTTCTTTCACCTCGTAATAGGACAGATGAAACCCAAGGATTTAACGGTGCTTGCTGTCGTCTTGAGCCATCGAGATCTCCAAGGAAAAGACTTTTTCAAGATGGTAAGTTCAGTACTTACATGCAACCACCAAACCAAACGAGTTCAAGGCAAATCAGTTCTTGACATTTTGAGTTAATTGCTCTTTGATACCTTAGAAAGCACATTTGGATGAAAGGATAGGCCAAAAGTTGTGAAGGTAAAGTTGAGGTTGTTAGTGCCAGGATCACAGAACTGGATAAACATAATTGATTCCACAGCCAAACGATATAGTCATGTAAGTTTTCCAGCTTGACCTGTCCATCTGACTGTACTAGCTGCAGCCAGAGGATGACTCGCCTCCCACTGTGCCACAACAACTTGCCACAACAAGGATCATGGTAAAAAAAATCATTTTGTCATTTTGATCACCATTGTCTTAGTAAAGCAAAGATCAGATGCATAGGGTATCAAAATGAATGACTTTGCTTGTTTTTTCGCTCCCCTAGGAATTGTCCCTGTGGTGTTTTCTAGTAGTTTTGGATAGGTATAATGGAACATAAACATTGTTGTTAATTACTTTATAATAGAAAAAACCTGATACTCAGCCTGAAAATAGAAATAGAAATAAGAAAAGTTTTCATTTTCAGGGCTCATAAACAAAGAGAATGGAAATACACAGAGCTGCAGTAAGGATGATTGCGGTCCAAGATCGCCAGTAAAACAGAAAAGAGTTGAAGAAATTCAAAATGAAAGCAGAACATCAGGAAAGAAAAACAAATGCAGGTTGAGCTTGAGTAAACAAGATGGTAAGTTTGCAATAGCTCGGCTTTTTGAACGCACTGAACATGTTTGCACACTGTTGACCAAACAAGTGGAAATATCCCCACGTTGCAAAATTCATAATACCAAAAATACTTGATGGATTTTAATTATTGACATTCTAGTTAAAAGCTGACAGACCAAACTATGTTTAGGATTTCCCTCGTGTTTTTATGGACACTGAAAATATAAGTTTGACTGGAGAAAAAAGTTTCTTGTCTGTAAAAGGCCTGAAAAAGGACCTAAAATGCCTTATTAAATCCTTATAAGGAATTCTTTGGGAAAAAAAACCAAATTCAAGTTGAGCTCAAGTAAACAAGATGGTGAGTGTGCAGTTGGGATTCATGAATCTTTTTGTTGTCTTGCTTGCCCTCCAATTTATGGTGAGACTGCGTTTTCCACATAATATCATAAGGGATCTTCTCATATACAGCAATAGTATGCAAAGGCATTTAATGTCTCTCAAAAGTCATACAAAAGAGTTAGCTTCTCAAACAAGTAGTGAAGAAATCCAATGGCAATGAATGTGCTGATGATGATCAAGAATAACCCTGAAAAGTTGTACTCTTTTACTTGTTCTGTGCAAGGAATTTCTTTACAATTTAATCAATTGTCATGAGCTTTTTAAGACTTTTTGAAAATCATGAAAGTTTTATAAAGTCAAATTCATAGTGCTCATAAAAATGTGAGAAAAATTACAAAAAATACTTGAATCTCTTGGCAAGGCCTATCAAACAGATTTCTTATTCATTCCAATCCATCAAGCTTATACTGTATTGTACAGTACATACTCCTGGTGCTATGAATTTCAAATGTGGGAACTTCTTCTGGGTAACCTAGTATATTTTTTAGTGGTGATGCCTGTGAAATTCAAGGTTATTAAAAACAAGATTTGTAGCCAAGGCAAGCCCTAGACCTCCTTTTTGTTCTCTCTGCTTGTTTCCACTTGCAGACCCCCCCCCCTAATATGAATTTTTTTCTGGTGGGCCTTTGTAGATGGCAAAAGTGTGATTAGTCTCAAAATTCTGATTCCTTTGTATCTGAAATACTCACCCTCTTCTTTGCTTTTAGGGAGAAAGTATGGACAAATCAGGGAACAGCTACACACATCATTGCCTGAGACAATGTTGTGTAGGGAGAAAGAAAGTTTGGTTGTCAACAAGTTTTTAGAAAAGAACCTAAGAGAAGAAACATGTAGAAGCCTTTACATTTCTGGTGCTCCTGGGACTGGAAAGACTGTCTGTTTAACAAAAGAATTGCAAAAAATGAGGGTAAGGATAGCTGTATAGTAATACTGTACATAAGTAATACTGTATGGTTTTTAGCAGGGTTTTTACCTTCAGTCCTGGCCGCAAGTAGTTTTAGTGGTGCACACCTTGCTTAGCATCACACACCTTGCTTAGCATCTATATCAGTTTCCAAGAATATAATGAACACTCATTGCCTCAACGTTGCCTCAACAATAAAAGCCGAGGTGCATGATTCTGAGGCAAAGACTGATTCTTTGATGTGATTCTTAGGCACGTGACAATTCACGCTTCTTGGGGGCCGTAGGAGCGTGATGAGTTGCACGCATCCGATCGCGCACCTCCAACAGCCATGTCTGTACCTTAATTAAAGAAATTGCCTGTTGGTCATGCAAAATTAGACTAAAGTACAACGTTAGAACAAAAAAAAGACAGTTTAAAACCTGTCTTTACTTCATTGACTTTGGTGATTGCATTTATAAAATATTTTTGTGAAAAATTAGAGAATTCCTTAATTCTTATCGATTTCTTGGAAAAGATGCTGCAAAACGTTCAGGGAAATATATTTCAATTTTTTAGGGTTACTCTGTATTTGCATTTCAAAATTATTGTTACTTCTGCAGTATCTGCCATAGCTTTTCTTCTTTTCAAAGTTATGTAACAAATGAATTCATTTTCCAGGAAAAGTCAAAATTCAGAGAAGTATGGATAAACTGCATGTCATTAAATCAATCAACAAACATCTACCAAAAGATAGCTTCTGAGATTTCTAATGAAGAATTAAAATGTAAAGAAAGCGAAAAATATCTCGAAGGATTGTTTGAAAAAGATGGTGAAAAAATGTAAGTTTCAAAGGAATTTGGACTTATATATCACAAGCAAAGTTATTTCCAAGTTGTCTATCGTTGCTCCAGAATTTTTTGATTTGGCAAGTTAGAGGATGGCTACAGCAGATGAACTTTGTTCTTTTAACTAAATTTTGCTCTAACTTGTTGTTCTGATTGTAGAATTGGACCCTTGCAAACATATTTACAAACATTAACAAACATGAAAAAGAAAGGCTGGAAGTTTTACAAGGCATTTAATCGAGATAACATCTTTTGACAGATAAAACAACAATTATGAAGTCATTGTTTTTCAAATTTGCAACAGTGCAAGTGAAGATTTCTGAAGAGCAGAAATATTTTTCCAGGGGCAAAAGCTTTTCATGAATAATGTCTGTACCAAGAAACAAGATTCTAATGAAGCTTCAGTTCAGATTGAAATGAAGAAAATTGCTTGAAATCAAAATCACAAATTCCATTTTTTGCCTTTTTCTAATTTAATTTTTTTATTTTCAGAGTCCTTGTCTTGGATGAAATAGATCAACTTGAATCAAAGAACCAAGAAATTCTATACAAGATATTTGAGTGGCCATCACTTCCTAACTCAAGAATTGTTCTTGTTGGTGAGCAACATTGTTTTCAATTTCTGTATCACTAGAGACATGATAAACCGTAAAATTTTGGTATGATCAAGTCTTCTAAGTAACTACTTTCAGGTGCCTGATAAAAGGGGATCTTAATGAAGAGGAGGTGGGAATCTTTTAAAGAGATTGATAAATAGGGGAGTCTTAATAAACAGGGGGTTAGAAATTTGTAAACTGTTTTTGTAAAAGAAAACATTCCAATTAGTTTACGACTACACTGCAAGGACTTTTATCTTTCGAACAACATTTTGTAAAGAAATCATATTGTGCCTTGGACACTGTTTTGCCAAAATTAATAAGGGCCAGGGTGAGAAAAATTTTTGGAAATTAATAAGCATAAGGCACCTGAGAGTAAATGTGTTAACTGTCCCAAGATGTTAATATCATTCTCCTGAAATTCATTTCAGCTAGCATCCAATTTTCTGCTAGGCATTTTAAAAGTATTTGTAAGATTTTTTGATTGATATGTGTTTTTTCTCAGGTATAGCAAATGCTCTGGATTTGACAGACAGGATTCTTCCAAGGTTGCAGTCAAAAACAAAATGTAAGTTTTATTTAAGAATGGCTAAGTTCTTAATGCACTAAATGTTTCCATCAATTTTAGCACAGTTGATTGAAAAAGCAAAAATACATCCACATTGAACTTTTTTGCAAACTCTATTTTATGATGAATTCAGTAACATCATAAGATTATTTTGAATTTGGGCTTTTATCTGCCTTTATCTTTTATCTTACAGGTAGACCAGAACTATTGCAATTTGCACCATACACCAAAGATCAAATTGTTGAAATTTTGAATGACCGACTCAAAGATGTGAGTAAATCCCTTTTTTGTCTCTCTGTAAAACTCCCCCTCTTTGTCTATTGCCTCTATTTCTTAAAGTAAGAATTTTCCAGAGCATCTGTAGACTTTCGCGATTGAAGGACAGTTTTGCTTAGTTCTGCTTTCTTCTTTAGGTAAGCAATGGTTTGGTTGACAACAATACAGTTCAATTTTGTGCAAGAAAAGTAGCTTCTGTTGCTGGTGACATGAGAAAAGCTTTGGATATTATGAGGTATTGAGCTTTTACCATTTGCTCCCTATTAAATCTGTGAGTATTTAAAAGATTGTTCTGCAGTTACATAGGGAAATTCTTTCGCTGGTTTTTTAAACATGTTTCCATTTCATTTTCCTGAGTTCAAAATTTTTAATTTAATCTTTAAAGAACAGTCAAAAATTTTATGTACATCACCCATGTCTTGAAAGATTTAAAACATTTTCATTTTCTTCAAAAATTTTGTAAAAAATTTTGAAAGAAATTGCACCCTAAAACATCTGAAACAAAACTGCCATTTGTCGCACCAAATCTCTTTGTCTTGTGCATGGAAATTCTTTCTTGCAAAGGGTTCTTCCATGTTATTTATTATTGAAGGGTTGAATTTTGAATTTTTCCTAGACGTTCAGTTGAAATCGTAGAACTTGAAACAAAGAAACAACAGATTCTAAAAGCAGTCACAAACAGCCCCACAAAGGATGGTTCCTACAAAAGTCCAATCAAGAAGAAAGTCACCTTGTCTCATGTAGCAAAAGTTGTTGCAGAGGTTTATGGATCAAATTTATCTGGAAGCAGCTCAAGTAAAGAGTCACTCCCTCTGCAGCAAAAAGTTCTCATCTGCACATTACTGTTATTACTGAAGAAAGAAAGAGCAAAGGAAATAACAGTCTCCAAGGTAAAGCACTGACAAAGATTTTTATCCCTTCACGTATTGAAAGTAAATAGGCAGTTTGAACAAATGTCAGAGAATTGACATTTGAACAGACTGACCAGAGAATTTTGAAACTATGGAGAGAACTGCAGGAAGTTTTGATTTGCATATTTGATGGGTGACATCCCCTCTAAACCAAAGTCTTACTGCAGCATATGTTATTACTTAAAGAGAATAAAAATTTTGTCATAAAATTCCACAAATTCATAAAACCATCCATCGAAATTGTATTCCTATAATACAAGAAATCTACACTTTTAGTACACCAACTTAATAATGTTTGGACCAGATAAAGTAGTGGGAAGAGCTCTTCTAACAATTTACATTCTTGAAAATTTGTTTAATTTTTATGCACAAAGAAAGACTTTTTAAAAACATAGAAGTGAGTGTACTGTACTTGCTACTGTAGGTGTCTGTAAGTATTTTTGAATGTTTTAAAACAAATTGCATATTCTAATCTTTTACTTCAACAGTTACATACAACATACTGTCAAATCTGTGATAAACGACAATTGAGTCATGTTAGTCAAGAGGAATTCACTTCAATTTGTCAGCTCATTGAAGCACAAGGAATTATCTTTATCAAACAAGCAAAGAATTTGAGAATGGCAAAGGTAATATTGCTTTCGATGCCATTGTCTTCATGATTGGTTCATCCAAATGCACAGAAAATCTTCTTGTACGCTGGTGGTACAAGAAAGCAAACAAAACACAGTAATAAATTTGAATTAGAACACAGGGAGACCAGGATATGATTGTCGCTAAAAATAGAAATTTTCTTTCGAAATAAAATAGAAATTTTCTTTCGAAATAATTGTTGCTAAGAATAAAATTGTTTTCCTTTGCCCCATCCCCCCATTATACTTTTGTCCCCTGTGTTGTAGTTGCGTAGCATGTTGCAATGAGCTCATTGCAACATGCTACGCAACTACAACACAGGGGACAAAAGTATAATGGGGGGATGGGGCAAAGGAAAACAATTTTATTCTTAGCAACAATTATTTCGAAAGAAAATTTCTATTTTATTTCGAAAGAAAATTTCTATTTTTAGCGACAATCATATCCTGGTCTCCCTGTGATTAGAATAGAGTGTATGAGATCAATAGAACAGGGATGAAGGAAACATCTCAACTTTTGGCGGTGCACAACACTTCAAGGGCACTTTTTTCATTAAGCTTAACGCGCACTTCCTGAAAAAATTAAAGGCACTTACTTCTTTTGTTTTTTGAACAATCTTGGAGACATGTGCCCCTAGTCCCTTCAGGTTCCTACAGCTACACAGATACGGTAGATGAGAGGTGAGCAAAGAGTAGAACTGTATGACTGAAATCAATTTTAAGGGCATTGATGTGACATGGCAAAGATACAATGGTATCAAAACAGAATAATCTTTCTAGCAACAATATAGATTTACCCATTGACCAATATAAGTTTGAAATATTGGAAGAAGATTTGTGTGAAACTGACATTTAGTGGTACAAAGTATTTGGTGAATGTTTCTTGGAAGTTTTTGTATGTGGCAAATGATGGTATCAAAAAGCTGTCTACTGCAGTATCACCATCAAAGGAGTGAGCAGCTTACAGTAATTCTCCCTAGCCTGACTTGACTGAAATACATAGCTGTATTCTATATCAATATCACAAAAATCTGCTGTAAAAACCATTTGTTGTACTGTATAGTCATCTTGCAAGTTTTAAACCTAATTTCTCATTCAATTTTAGGTTTCATTGAGATTGCAAGAATCAGATGTGGATCACGCTTTGCAAGACAAGACTTTGTTGTCATCAATCCTGGAAGGAGGAATTCCTAAATAGATACTGAAATTGACTTTTATGATAAAATGTTCTTGGGGGCAGTTGCCAACAACCTGGAATGAAATGTAATGCTCAGTAAAGAACTGATTTTGAAAAGGCCTCTGCACAATTTTTACAAACCTATGAAAGGAGGACAATCACACTTTTGCAAAAAAAGATTTGGTCCTGTTGTTTTGGTGTTGTCCATATCATGGAAGGTTGAATTTTTTGCTGTTTTTCCTTGACAGCTGCCTTTAAGAACAGCAATAAACCATCTCTTTGACTGCAACAGATGACACTATCCACATTTTAAAATTGCTGGATCTAATCTCGACTTTTCTTTTGCAGCTGATTTTAAAGTTTTTTTATCTTAAGTTTTAGTGAACTTGGTTGAGTCCGTCTAGTATACCTTAGAGTACAGGCCTTGTCCATAATAATATGATAAGAATTATATAAATCGTGTTGAGAATTCCTGAGCCATGTATACGGTATCTTTCTAAACAAGAACTCCTTGGCAGAAAAATCATGTTAGTGTGTGCAAGGCTAGTACTGTAAAATGTGAAAAAGTGTTTAGGTACACTAGAAAGACTTGGACAAGTTCAAAGTTTTAAAAACAGTTTATATGATCATTTGATTTTAAAAAGTTGTCAAATATGCTTGCAGGTTTCATTGTTAGTTTGTGTATATTCAGTAAATTAAATGATAATAATAAAATGGTGATACTTTGCTTTTTTCTTGGTCCTCATGTACTCCCATTCTTGATGAATGCTGGAATGACATTCCCATGGATATGAAAAAATCACCCTCTGCCATCAGATTTTGTTGTAAACTCAAAGCCTTCCTCTTTGAAAATAATTATCAAAATTGATCTTAGTTGGTACCAAAAGGTCACCATCCACCCTAGTCATATAATCTCATTGTAAATCATCAAATTTATGTGAAATACTAATTAAAAAACAGGGGTTCCTCTCTCCTCGATTAGTCTGACTACTGAGACAGCTCCTCCTTTATGTAGTTCCCCCCATACAATTTATCTTTTCTCTTCGTTTTGTTCAATGTATAATATTATTATCATTATTATTTTACTGATGTATCAATTTTTTCTGCATCTTATATTTGTGTAGTTTAGTTACTTGTCTGTTTAGTTAGTTCATAAATTGTATTTATGGAATTTGAAATATATGAAACTGATGAGACTTTGAAAAAGGTTGAGCTGAAACAAGCACAGTTATAGTTAATGAGTGTGGCAGACCTTTTCAATGCCAAAGCAAGCAAATGTTGCAACTCTCAAGGACTTGCCCAAGTTGTCATGTAAGAATGAAAGGGCACAGCTCACAGCTATATAGCACAGCTGGATAGCTGGCTGTTTTTGGTATGACAGGCAGCACCTTTGATCATAATATTTGACCAATAGTAGACTGCTTTTCCTTGAAAGAGAATGACGGGGGCAAACCAACACCTTGAACATAGATAGACGGATAGATGCTTATACATTGGTGCCACCATTGTCCCATCTACAGTGGGAACTAGGTGACCTCGTGTCTTCCTGCTGTGGATGGGACAAATAATGTATAGTATGTTTAGATTAGGGTTTTGCTTGATAAAAAAAACCATTGTCACAAGCGCACCTGTGTAAATCCCAACTGACCCTCTGGTTTTCAAATTCCTTGTGGTTAGGTCCTGTTAAAAACATTGAGTCAAGTCATGTCACACACATCTTATGAAGGATTAACGAGGAGCTGTTTGGACTTACAAGATGACTTGGAGACATCCACACTTGTCAAAATATTGAATGATCAAAACAGGGTGAATGAGGAAATATCTGCAATTCAGAAATGCAAGTTTTGAAATCACTGTCAAAAGTTTCTTTTTTTTATAAAAGTAAGATATGTTACCCAACAGTAAATATCTTCATTTGTACTTGAAAGAACTGGTCAAAAGATAAACTTTTTGCAATACTGAGATCTGCTTATCAAGAAACACTTGCAACAATTGCTTACCAAAGAGAGTTTAGTCAAATTTGTGAGCCAATGGCAATGTTTGATAAGTTGGTGAACAAAAAAGGCTGGATCAAAAGTGATGCTAGGAAAACCAAATGAACAAATATTCTACCTTGCAAACAAATATCGAATGTTTGGCAATGTAAATTAAGTAGAGCTCAGTTTTAAGGTTACGGTAAACGTTTTCTGGGTGAAAATATCCATTTTTCAATTTTTTCAGATTCTGTTAGCCGAACTTTCAAGGCACACAATGATACCTTGCTTGAAGCCAACAGAAGTTTTGAAAATGGAAGAAATTTCATGTAAACGAAGGCTTCCACAATTTCATAATCAAAGTTTTTTGTTTGTGGTCTTCAAAATCCATACCTAAATGCTTGACCTGTTAAGCCGATAATCCGTTAAGTCCTTGTGGTTTGTGTGAAATAGCATTGCGCATTCTTGTATGCTTGTGTTTATCGGGTAATTATTTGAGGACTCTAATTGATTTTTAAGCCCAAATGACTTGATCCGGATTAGTGTGGTTAGTAAAAACCATTTTTCTCAGGACTCACAAATCCATGAGGTACAGGTACGAAAAAGCTATTTTGTACCCTTTGACCCAATCGAATGGCTCGAAAATTTGCACATGACCAGGACAGACTTGGAGCTTGGAAAGTGTGTCCCAATTTTTTTGTATGTGTCCTGGTCCGTCTTTTATAGCCAAATACAACTGCGAGAGGGCAGAAAAATCATTTGCTAATTTTTGACAGCATGTAGTTTCAAAGGAAAAAGGAATTTGAAAAATCCCAGACACACTTTAAAAGCTTAGGATCTGCACTTCCTGTTGATGTAAGTCAGATTCTGTTACCTCAAACGAAAGGGTACAAAATAGCTTTTGAAGGTCGCACACTCTTTTAAGCAATAAATTTGCCTGGAAAATATCATTTTACAGCATTTGCCAATAATTTTAATATGGTTAGAATCCCCACTTTCTTGTGCATCGAATGATGTATAATTTACCTAGATTCCGTCAATAGTTCGGCTTTTAGGAAAACCAAATTTCGTGTCAAAAACGTTTACCGTAACCTTAAGTATTGCTTATGATGGTATAAAGTGACTGCACAGGTTTCCTCATAAGTAAAAAATGCTTTAAAGCAAGCTGAAACATTTGAGATTTCAAAACATTAACTAATCCATGATTGCATGTATTAAAGATTTGATACTACTTGTTCTGTTCTTCTGAGCTGTTGAAAGCCATCAAAGATTGAGTCAAATCAAATATTACTGCCTTTCATAAATTTGCCTTTCTTTTAAATGCTTGCAGTTGCATAAAACAGAATTCTCCATCCATATTCACAAACTATAGTCAATTTCTTTCACAAGCCAGTCCATTTTTATTCGTTACAATTAATGTTTACCATGACCATCATCATCAAAAAACATTTTTTCTATCGCGCAGGCAACAAGGAATGCTCCAAACCCAATGCCTAGGCCAGGGAACATCCTTCTCAAGTGTGCTGCTGGCATTAAATCCGGTTGATACCTCCAAGCTTCAAATCTTGCCCACGGGTCTTTCCTTGGCACGCTGACCTTCTTCGCACCGTCCATTCTTCTGGTGGTAAGTTTTAATGTCCTTTGTTACCTTCAACTTGGGCTGTGACTCAGTTTTTGATGGAATTCTAGCGTCGAGTCTGGACTTCAACTTCACGAAGTGACTAGGCCAAATATATGCTAAACGAGGCTGCTTATTATCCCCGCAGAAGAGCCTCACTTTCGTCTCATCTTTTGTCGCAAAAATCGCAAAATTTATTGTGACCTTTGTGATTGATGTCGCAAAAAGATTTCAACGTAAGAAGTTCATGAATCGGCATTAAAGTTTGCTCCATTGAACTATTTATAGTTCAATGGTTTGCTGAAGTAATGGGAACTTGGGTGGACCGGACCACAGACCGGACCATAGTCTCTTACGGGAGTTCCGTTTTCGTAGTCTTCGTTTCCGAGGTCTTGGACTTGCTACAAGTCTCTCTCTATTCTCAGCACATATTGTAAGATGCAGAATGTGACGGTAAGGGAAATGGAGGGAGCGCTTCAAGTCTCTCTCTCCGCCTGTCTATCCTCCCTCTTTCTGCTCTATGTCTTGTGGTGACAAGAGAGAGACTTGTAGCAAGTCCACCGAGGTCTGCACTTTCGAGGTATTTGGTATTACCCTGGGGACTTGAGCCTAGCCTCTACAAATAGGTGGGGAAGGTCACTGCAAGGCTCTGGCGCCCAGGTTAGTTACAGGGCAACCCAGTTCATTTTGCAGTTAATATGTAATGATGTAATGAATACTTACTTGTGTTCTACTCTATCGTTTCAGTAATCACTGCCAAATACAGCCAGTATCGGAGCTAGATTCCCCCTCCATGTTTTAAATATGGCTGGCATTCCTGTCTGACGATTTGCCGAATGTTCGTTCTCTCCTCACGGCTGCCATGTTTAAAGCATGGAGGGGGAATCTGGCTCCGGTACTGGCTGTTTTTGGCGGCAATTGCAAGATTAGGAAATGACAGAGTAGAGCACGAGTAACTGTTCATTACATCATTTCATATTAATCACAAGCCGAATTTCAACTACGTAAGTAAAATCACTGCGAGAGTTAGGCCCGATCACCCAATCTGTTTATGTCATTTCGCTCATGGTGGAAAACCAGCTTTTGCTCAGTTTAGTTGCTTTACTAGTTGAAAAAGTGTTGCTTCACAAAATCCGTCTAGATTCATTTAAACAGAGAACGCTTTGCAATTCTGACCACAGATAGTTATTCTAATCTGGCATACGCATTACCAACTGTCAGGAGAGATTACGCCGTGGTGTCACAGAACAATATTCTTTCTATTCCCATCCATTTATCTTCTGGTTCACTTTAAGTCTCTTTTGAAGGATAGGTAATCTAAAGTGAAAATAAATGCCCTATAATCATGAGGTTCGATAATTTTACTTGTCAGGTTTACTAAAAGGAAGCTTTGTGAAGTCTTAATTTTTCGAAATATAATCTTATTCTGCTATTTTAATGGAGATGGGTGTTATAGTCAGGATTTTTGGGTGTAGCTGATAATTCTTAGGACTGGAAATCCATTTTTTGTTGCACTTACAGAGCTTCGAGTAGCTTAAAGTGGTGGAGATATTTTCCGGGCCAGAAGGCCAGACATCTTAAGGACCTTAATGGCCTGTGCTGTAAAAGAGGAAGATGACATACACGTCTTCTATTAAGTCAATTCCTTTTTCTCTCCCAACCATGTTTGTCTTATAAACCATGTTTAGTAACGAAAAGGACCGAAAACAACCACAGTACCTTTATATTTCGTTTCTTACATTTGTTCGTCGTTCCAGCACCTCCATGGGTCAGTTATGGAAATAAGGTCAGCTGGACCCTTGAATGTTATCCCTGCCATTGTAATTTGGGGTGTTTTCTTTTACGTTTTTAATTTTAACGTCTATTTTGTATCATATTGTATCTATTTTTTCATATATTTATCATCACAACTTGTAAATGTTTTTTCATTGTGGCAAACGATACATACATACATACATGCGACTGTATTGATACCGTCAAGTCGACAACAGTTCAATCTCTGGGCAATCTCTTCCCTTGATTGAGCTTTCGTGACGAGTGACTGATGTAGAACACTTGAGAATGAGGCTGTCGATTGTTGGGAGGCCAGAAAAAGTGGGAATGGGTTAGGAAGAAGGAACAAGTTATGTTACAAGTTTCATCCATTCCAGTGCCATGGTAGGCCTTCTGATTAGCTAACTTCATGTGTTGTTATTTTTGATCAAATCGTCGTCCAGTTGACAATTGTGAGTTAATGATTATCATTACGTAACACACCAAAACAGTTGCGGCAAGATGAGAATTCGGTACTGTAATTGTGCCCTAACATCGATTCTTGATACAAAGGTTAAACAAATTCAAAATCATATCACCCCAAAGTGCAAAGAACGATGTCTGCTAACAAGGCTCCTGATATTTACTTTGCTCTGGTCGGTGGTAGGGGTCAACAGTTATGGTGTACACTTCCAGTTTCAATTAGACACTCAACTAACTTGATTGAATTTAAGACCAAAATCAAAGCTTGGAAAGGAAATGAGTGCCAATAATGCCAATGTAGGCTCTGCCGAAATTTTATACCACTTTTAAGTTTTACATATAGGTTTTAGGTTTTAGGTCTGTTCGACATGATATTTTTATCCATTCTGTTTTTGCTATTTGAATTAGTTGGCTTTTATTAGCTGTACTTTTAAATATTTTTATGCATGTGTAGCTATTTTATACCTTTTTTATGCCAACATTGTAAATAAAGTGTTAATAATAATAATTAATAATAATGAAATAATAATAATGGTATTAATTGAAGCGCTTGATTTAGTGATGATGGCAGTTTTTAACATTGTAGAATCATCTTCATCCCTGTTTGTCTGCATGTAAGAGAGCATGCCGGCAGAGATGTAGGAACCGGGTAGCACTGGGGGCACGTGCCCCCAAAATGTTTCAAGTATAACGAACGAGTGTCTTTTTTTCAGGAATGTTGTTGTTGCTGTTGTTGTTGTTGTAACTTTATTTTTCATCTATTGATTACTCTAGTCAGCTTTTTTACAAATGTACAAGCAAACTAGTCAAAATCGATATAATGTCATCCATGAATGCGTCAAGAAGCGTCAGGAAATGCCTCTTCAGCTAAGTTAAAAAGTTCTAGTGAAGTAATTGTTGAATTAACGATAGAAGGAGGAGTATCCATTGAGATTTCACCACTTCAGACATGAATCCCGTCCTAAGAACTTAAAAATTGTTCATGAATTTTCCTTTAAGGTATACAGTAACTCACTAAAGAGCCAAAAAACATTTTAGATATTACCTAAATTTGAAAGCTAAAACAAGCTTATTGCTCATGAATTGTGTCAATAGACGATTGCGCTAAAGATGGCGGCGAGGAATTTTTTACCGAGATGCACTGCGTTCTTTAATCGAATTCCTATAGAATCTTTAAAGATTTGTAATTCGAACGCAGTGCATCTCGGTAAAAAATTCCTCGCCGCCATCTTTAGCGCAATCCTCTATTGCTTCGGTGCTAAATGTCTGGCTGTTCTTTAAAACCCATTCTGCTCTTAACCCAAGCTCTTCCCTGAATGGATGCTCTGGTAATTTTCATATCAACTCAACTGCGTTCATTCAAAATATTAGAGCGTCTTAAACAGGGCTAGAAGGAGAATTCTAGTAGCCCTTGGCGTTTTCATAAAAATTGATGATAGACAAAAATATTCTTGAACGTAAAGTATGCAAGACCCAATGTTATGCGTTCGCATCTTTACACTTTCTCAGTCTCAAACGTCACGAAAACAATGCTTGATTTTAGTTTAACAATATATCCTTTTAAGGACCTACAGGAGCTAGGAACGAAGGAACACAACCAGGAGCATACAAATCTACAGGCAAGGAGCATACAAGAGAGCGTGTGGCCGAGTGGTTAAGGCGTCTGACTCGTAAGCCAAAGGTCAGAACGGCCGTAGGTTCAAATCCCACGCTGGATAGTTTTGTCGCTGTCCGTAACTCTAGCCCGGGTCAACCAGAGCCATGTGAGGGAAATCTTGTAGCTGTGGCGAGTAGCTGCGGTGGACTGATGGTAAAACATCCGTGGCCCCTGCTGGAAATAAGTCTCTCAGACTTTCGCAAGCTAGCCACGTTAAACATATATACCTACCTACCTACCTACAACTCTTTGGGGGTATAAAAATGATGACAAATTCGGTGCAGTTTCGTAGGGAGCGTGCTGCCCATAGATATAGGAGCTGCCTTTGAAGGGGGCAAGGGGAGTAACAACGTCCCTAACAGAGCTGCGTCAGTTTTAGGCCATCCCAATCATAGTCATTAAGTTGTGTATGTTAATAAATGTACCAAAATGTCTCTAAATTTGATCAGCTATTGCAGACTTGTAAACAAAAAAAATATTTGCAAGATGTTTGTATTCCTGCTACGTCTTAAAGTTTAGTTTTCGAAACATATTTCGTCGCCATAGTTGAGAAACCAGAAAAAAGCCAAATAAAGTTTCCTGGAGAGAATGGAGAATTTTAAGAACATGTAGGGTGGCACGCCTCAAGAAACGGAGTTTTCCAAGCATTCTTGCCCTTGTACCAGACCCTTAGTTCCTGTAAGGGTCTCACTGTACCTGCCCAGACTTGGGAAAGTCCACCAGGTGGAAACTAGACCATTTCTATTTCCATCACTGCTTAGGAATGATCAAACCACCTTTTATACTTGCAAACTATTTATATTGCTGAAATGGTAAGGTCATGCTTTTTCTTTGATGTTGGTAGGTCTTAAATGTCATTTTGAACTAAGGTGTGTATGGGTGTGTGAAGGTGTGCATTTCACATGAGGTGTACCTATTTATCTGCTCGAAAACCCTTATATGGCATGGAATTAATTACAAACACCCTTGTCTCTTCTTTCAAAACCCCATTTTGTAATTTTACCTGGAAGCTCGATCCTTACATGGTAATTCAGCTTCTAGGATCATATTTTCACACAAATTAAAAACTGAGCAGGAACAAAAACACGATTTTACGACTCTTTGCAGCAATGTCAAAGGTTTTGATTTGCGTAATAATATTCTGCTGCGAGTCGATTAAATTTTGAGGATTCCAGTATTCTTTAAGCACATAACACCAGCGTAGAGTTGGGGGAAAATAAAGAGAAGCTTAAGGAACCTTGTACCAGTGTCAAAGGTTTTCTGTTGACCTAATGTTTTGCTGTGAGTCAATTAAACTTTGGAGTTAATGACATGAATTCAAGCTTTCTTTGAGCATATAGAAACCAAGGGTAAAATTAGGGGAGAACAATAAGTTGCTTTAAGAAACTTTGTACCAATGTCAAAAGTTACGTCTGCGTAATTTTTAGCTGTGAGTCGATTGAACTTCGGAGAATTACTGTATTCATGTTGAAATGTCTAAGCAGGAAATGCTTCATCCTTTTATTTGGAAAACTTAATTCCAAAGACATTTACTAAAGCCGATTTAAACACGCAATTAAGAATCTTACGCGAATTCTAAGCCTGCTATTTCTTCCTTATTCAGTTTCTGGTCACTTATTAAATTATCTTCAACTGTAACAGAGAAGACACTTGTTACAGTCGACTGACTGAGCCCTCCAACAGGAAAGGTGAATGGAAGGCAGATTTATTTCCTTCTGTTTCTCTTTATTTTCTGTTGGAAAGGTACTTTAAGGCTACCGATTAATATGGTTAATGACGTCATTCGTTTCCAGGATCTGGTTCTTGAATGAGAAATGAGATTTCGTTGGCTTCTGAAACAGATGAAGGGTGCCCCAAAATGCTCGTGCTCCATTTGCACGACTGCTGTGAAGGAACCGATTTGAGTTTCATTTTTTTATATTTATTGATAGAGAAGACCTCGACTTGAAGTTTGAGACTTAATTTTATAGACCTGACAGGTCATCGCAAAGTTATGGCACAAGGGAGTTGAAAGTAAAGAGTTCCGTGAACACGGTGAAACCCATTTTTTTTGCAACCAAATCGCTGTTTTCAGGGCTGCATGGTTTTGAATCATACTGCAAACTGCACTCATGACTACCAACGCAAAATAAATGGCTATGTGCATGCAAAGATTTCAATTTGGTCATACATGACAACGAGACATTATCAATGGAGATTTTAGGGAGAGTACAAACTTTGAGAATGTAATTTGAAATTAGGTACTCTCCCCTATGTTGCAAAATGTCTTAAACAAGATAGACTTTTTGCTTAACAAATATAGTTCAAAGTAAAGTTTTTTACAGTGTAATGTTTGAGGTCCTGTTTACACGATACCGTCTACCGTTTTCATTTCATATCAGATTGGCCTCCTGTTTACACGAAAGCGCACCAATCCGATACCCTTCATACCGTTTTCGCGTTTAAACGAAAACCCCTATCCCATATTAAACGAAAACGGTATCGCAAAAAGAAAAAATTCTCATGTCGGAATGCCATTCTCAATCCGATAAATATCGTGCAAACGGGGCCTTAATCTTTGAATAGTGGAAACACAGAATATAGATGGTGGAAACAAATATTTTATCAATCATATTTTGGTAATTTCATACCTTGTTGTTCATAACCATTATAGCAAGGAGGAAAAATCTTTTTGCGTGTTTGTTTACATTTTTGCGTGTTTGTTTACATTTTAGTGGGGCCAATCATAAGGCTCTTATTTTACACGTGACTTTGTGGTGCATTTGTAGCTAATGGCGTCGTATGAGCACAGAAGCTGTGGCGTGGGGCATTTGGAGCAAAACCATACTCCATATTTAGGCCCGAAGGCACATTAATTTCAAGAATTTTCAAAAGCTTTGAATCAGACAAGAAAGACTAGTATCTTTTCTAAAATTTTTGCCAAAACCTAAAATGATGAAATTTGAAAGCTCGAAAATATCGCAATTTGCTTTTTAAGGGTTTTTGCAGCCTTCCACTCTGCCTAACAAGGCCTACTTGACAGATGATGCTGTGTTTCCTTGATAAAGATTTGTTTCTACGCACAGTTTTCAACGCAGCGGAAACTAATATAATAAAAACACTTTTCAATTACTTTTACTTCATTTAACAGCACAAGCACAAGTGTACTGGAAGGCCCAAAGTTTCTTTGCCTGTTAGATTCTAAATCACAGATCGTTGTTGAGATACGTGAGATTGCCTATGTGACTCTCCTTCGTTTTGAGTTATATTTTGCAGTTTGCTACATTAGAAACAATCAGATGGAAAAGAAACGAAGGGAATAAAAAAGCTTCAAGGCACGAGGGATAACTGTGAAACGTAGAGCTTTCTCTACTCTACTCGCAAGTATCTCTAAAATCAAATATATCCAGAAATTACTGAATTACTTTGCAAGGCGTTTAAAATTCTGCTTGACCTCTGGTTGACCTCATCCTCTCATCAGATTGGCCTTAGTCAGAAAACCGAAAGCCAAAGCAATTTGAAGAGGTGAATAAGTAATAACTTACCCTGTTTTCATTCACTTAGACCAAGCAATACTGAATAAACAAAGTTCCACTTGTTTAATTCTGAACAGAGTAAATTCCAAGCGATAAAATGAAACTGTTTTCACTTGCCATATTTGACCAACACAGCCTTGGCTGTTCTCTCACAATAAGTTGACGAATGTGAAATGTACATCGATTCCAAAATCTAAGAAGAAATGGCGCGAAAACAATCTTGTCTCCAGTCTCCAAAAATAGAAGATGTTTCCATAACAAACTCCATTCTATCTTTTTTATCGCAGTCATTTTCAGTTCATAACTAGGAAACTGACGAGTAAATGTATTTGATTGTCGATGTTATGATTAGACATTGCTGAAGTAAATTGGAAGCTTTTCTAACTAAAATAGATAAGCTCTTGACATCTCCAAACTTCGCCCATTAACATATGAGAATTCTAGAATTAGAAACACACATGCAGTTCCAAACTTTAGCACTCTACAAGCATTATTTTTATCAACTAAGAATTTGGGCCAATGGTAAAAGTTTCTTATAATTATTAGATTTTGAATACTCAAGAGCTGCCATGGCAATTTTCATTTTTACTACCTGTGCTCTGGTGAATAGTTCAAACAATGTTTTTTATGCCTTTTCAACGTTTAGGTATTCACTGAGGTACTGTAATATGATAAAGTAAACAACTGAAAATGAAGCAAAAATATGTCAAGGATTTCCTTTGTCAAAAATAGATACTTCCTTAATTTACATTTTGCCTGTACGTGGTTTCTTAATTTTTGGCGATGTGAGAGTTTCTAATCATAAGCAATTTCTTATAAAAAGATGTATCCTTACAAGCAACGGAATTGTTTCTGGAAAGGATCTTGTGTCTTCTTGAAAAGGGACTGATTTTTCGAGAATTTAGTCAGCATTGAACCAATTCAATTGTAGAAAACACCCCCTACGAAAGCTGTTCCTTAGAAAATATTCAAGCATTCTAGTTTCTTATTTTTTGTGTAATCTGAGGGATTGGTTTCTTATAAAGCCAGAACTTTTTATTCTAATCAAATAAATTTGTGTATTTCAATACATATAAACATTTTTGGAGACTGGAGACAAGATTGTTTTCGCGCCATTTCTTCCTAGATTTTGGAATCGATGTACATTTCACATTCGTCAACTTATTGTGAGAGCACAGTCAAGGCTGTGTTGGTCAAATATGGCAAGTGAAAACAGTTTCATTTTATCGCTTGGAATTTACTCTGTTCAGAATTAAACAAGTGGAACTTTGTTTATTCTGTATTGCTTGGTCTAAGTGAATGAAAACAGGGTAAGTTATTACTTATTTACCTCTTCAAATTGCTTTGGCTTTCGGTTTTCTGACTAAGGCCAATCTGATGAGAGGATGAGGTCAACCAGAGGTCAAGCAGAATTTTAAACGCCTTGCAAAGTAATTCAGTAATTTCTGGATATATTTGATTTTAGAGATACTTGCGAGTAGAGTAGAGAAAGCTCTACGTTTCACAGTTATCTCTCGTGCCTTGATGCTTTTTTATTCCCTTCGTTTCTTTTCCATTTGATTGTTTCTAATGTAGCAAACTGCAAAATAAAACTCAAAACGAAGAAGAATCACATAGGCAATCTCACGTATTTCAACAACGATCTGTGATTTAGATTCTAACAGGCAAGGAAACTTTGGGTCTTCCAGTACAATTGTCCTTGTGTTGTTAAATGAAGAAAAAAGTAGTTGAAAAGTATTTTCATAACATTAGTTTCCGTTGCGCTGAAAACTGTGCTGTAGAAACAAATTCTTATCAAGGAAACATAGCATCATCTGTCAAGTAGGCCTTGTTAGGCAGAATGGAGGGCGGCAAAAATCGTTAAAAAGCTAACAGCGATATTTTCGAGCTTTCAAATTTCATCATTTTAGGCTTTGGCAAAAATTTTAGGAAAATGTCAGTCTTTCTTGTCTGATTCAAAGTTTTTGAAAACTCTCGAAAAATTAATGTGCTTCCGGGCCTAAATATGGAGTATGGTTTTGCTCCAAATGCCCCCACGCCACAGCTTCTGTGTTCATACGACGCCATTAGCTACAAATCTACCACAAAGTCACGTGAAATGTAGGAGCCTTGTGATTGGCTCCCAAGAAAACCGTAAACAAACACGCACAAAATATAAACAAACACGCATAAAATGTAAACAAACACGCAAAAGCCAAAAGATTTTTCCTCCTTGCTAACCATTATTTAAAACACACTTACACGTTTCTCTTTGTTTTCCCTCAAAATTTTCACCGCCCTTCGGCGGTCTCTGCAGTTCTCACTGAAGAGACCGCCGAAGGGCGGTGAAAATTTTGAGGGAAAACAAAGAGAAACGTGTAAGTGTGTTTTAAATAATGGTTATGAACAACAAGGTATGAAATTACCAAAATATAATTTAGGGTACAACACACGGGATCAATTAAGGTCGCTGGCGATAAGCGCTGGTGAAAGGAAACAAAATATTTTATCATCTTGTAATATATTTGTATCATTCAGAAAACAAATAAGAGAAAATTTTATTACAGGTTAGTTGGTCCAGTTTTTTATCTGTTAAACAGGAATAATTTTTTGGAACACCCGTTAGTATCTCGTACTATTTTCCAAATTTGACATGATATTGATGGCTCTGAGAACATTTTCTTTCCTTCGGATAGCTTATTTGAGTTTTATAGCAACTTTTTCTGAATTGAACTTCAAACTGAGTCGTTATCTTGTCACGTATCAAATAAGAATGCCAGTTTTAACCCAGGGGGAGGCACTTCCATACTTGACTGGACGGGATGTGCCTCTCAACAGTGTGTCTTTTTGTGGTAAAAATTATGCGACAGGGTGTCCTTTTATGACAAAATTATGGGACAGGATTATAATTGATAAGAAAATCATGCGACATGATATCATGTAGATAAGAAACTTTTTAGAATTCTCTTCGAACAATTGATGCTGTATCCTTTTGCAAAATCTTCATTTTGTATGCGACAGTGTTTGGAGGGGCTTTCCACACACCCCCGTCACTACCCCAGTCAAGTACTCCGCCCAACCTTTAAACCTCTACTCATGTCCAAGATAACCCTTTGTCTGCATGTTTTTTTGTGGATTTGGGACTAAGATAGATCATCCTCATCTGTTTGTAATAACTGGTCAAACATAAGAAACTAAAGTGTTTTCTCACGGCTAAGTAAGAATGTTTCCTTTTTCCTTGAAGAGTTTATCTTCCAACCTACACAAAAATGTTTCTGTTTATTTTAAAGGGCTGTTTCAACTCTTATTGCCCAAGGGCTATCATCCCAAAACCAGAAATTTAGTCAGAGAATGCCGCCCAGGTCGAACAGATCATCCACTTTTGGTAAATACTTTTCTTCGGACATAGGCTACAGTAAATTGTCAGATAACATTCTAACTACAATGCAGTCAGAAAACCCACCGAAGTTTATAAATAAAGAATGAACACAATTTCTTCTGAATTTTTCATATGACATTGACCTCAGTATGTCTTCAGAAAGAGAGCCCACAAAAATGTGTACATTTTTTGTAACAACAACCGTGAGCAATAGGACACCAAGTTTGAAATTTATATCAGAAGGGAGCCATCTTAACTTATTGTTTTTTTTGCTCTTTGAACTTATTTTTGATTGGTATATAACTACCTTCCATGTTATTTATTTATATATTTCCATGAAATATATTTATATATTTATATTTATATATATATTTATATATTTCCATGTTATTTTATTTATATAACTACCTTCCATGTTATTTATCTGAAGCCCTGACCAGACATCTAATGTCAAACAGAAACTAGCACATTATCCATTAGGTCTTAAATCGTAGTGTAGCTGTTTGTCAGTTTAATGTTGCGTGTTTTCTTATTGGTCATGGGGTAGTCATAGTCATTATCTTTTCGCTCCCCATGGTATCGTCCCTGTAATGTAGTATAGTAATTAGAAATTTTGTATGGTAGAAAGTAATATTGTTATTTGTAATATTTAATATCAATATATATAAAAAAAAAACCTTCCACTTTTTGTAATTTTGAAATTTTTCGGTAATGAGCCACCTTAACTGCAGAGCCACCTTTTACGATTAAGGCCTAACGACCTAAAAATAGACCACTTCTTCGATCGAAAACGGAGACTGGGGAAAGCGCTTTGTTCTGTTAAATGGCGGACACAAATTTGGTAAATAGCTGTCACGGAACCTCTAGGAATAATCCCGCGAATAAAAGATTGTCCTCCACATAATTGTTGGTTTAGATTCATGGTTGAAATTAAGAAACGCTTGAGAACCATGAACTTAAACCAACAATTTAGTAGAGTGAAATCTATCATTCGTAGGACCTTAGTGGCAGCCATTTACCACAGTTTTGTGAGCCATTTACCAGAAGAATCCGCCCTCCCTAGTCTCCTTTCTAATTGCTGAAATGGCCTATCACACCCATGATACGTGGTCCACGCAGAGTTTCAGGCTAACTTACAATGTTTGTTTGCAACTTAGAATTTAGGAAATTTTAACAAACAGACCAATTAGTCATAGCTTAAATGACATACATTGTTGCTTTTGTAGGCGTCAACTTCTAAGTTCATTTATTAGTTTTGAGGATCGTGTTCAAATTTGTTAAAACAAAGCCATGCCCAAGAGTAAACAGTTTTAGCTTCTCTAACTTTAATTTAGTGGTTCTGGAATCTGATAGCGGTGAAATTCGCAATTTTTAAGAGGAGGTTGCTTGAGTTTTACCGAAGGTAACATAGGCAAAATTCAGAAATATGCAATCTTGTTTCGCATAAGCTGTCGTCTTTGAAAATTAGGCTGATTTAGGCCGATTTAGGCCGGTTTATTGAACTCCGGTGTATTAACGGTATATATCTAATTCCATTCTTTGAGAATTAATACGTGAAATTAAATGAGGAGGATAAATAAATTTTGTTTTGATCTCGTAAAACACCTTTATGGCACCCTACTGCCCGGATTGCATCTTTAATTTACGGTCGTAATCCCCAAAAATTGAGAATTGTATCTTTGTTCTGGGAGGAGCATTGAAAACAAAAGTGGACCTTCCTGATCCCACTGTTTAGGAGACACGGCCTTCGCAATGATTGGGAAAAGCCAAGGAAACGCCAAGATAAAAATTTTCGAGAAATCTTTTGCTCATCTCTTTGGTGTGGTATCTATTGAGAGTTTGTCGTAACTTTTTTCCTTCTTCACTTTTCTATAGAGGCGGTGCTTGTGATCTGTACCAGGTTTGACTATGAGTTGATTGGAGACTCCCTAAGATCCTGCAGGGTAGCCTTTGTTCCAGAGGTAGGAATCTGAATTTGAGATTGTTTATCTCAATATGGCAATATGAATTCCTTCAGCTTTAATTTTGTTTCTCAAATTACCTATGTACAAGAATTTCATACCAAACTTTGATACACTTAAGATCAGATCATTCTTACAATAACTGCTATTTTGTAAATGAAACCCCAGTGGAGCACGCGCAGGGGCATTTTTAGGCAACGTTCAATTTCCTTTCCCACAACGCTTTGTTGGCCCACACGACAAGGAGACACACATAGAGGGGTACATTTCTTTGCAAGTATTTTGAGGGTTTTTTATTCCTTTGGCTGAGGCCAAAATTCGCCAAAATGAACAAAGTGAGCGGACTTTTTCGACTTTTTTTCAGTGCAGGACAGCCCATTGATTCTACTCCGTTGTTTCCCACTCTGGAGTTCCCCATTCCCTTTCTACGGAATGTGAGGGTCAATCAGTTTCTAGCGCGTTTCAAAAAAGGCTTGAGGCGAAGCCTGTTCTCCAATCTCCAATGAGTATCAACATGCCTTGTCGCTGGAGTGTGATAAGTCCTTGATCTTCTCTTTTTGACACTGTGCAAACACCAAATAGGAAACTCACATATTGACCCAACAACGGAAAGGCAAAAGACAAAAGAAGGCAGGCAGTATTCGGCCTATCAAGTCATCTGTCTCAGAGTTTGTGTAAACCTTGTCCAGAAATCCTTCTGCTGATAATAGCGTAAAAAGCCAGAAATATTTTCTTGCAGTTGTGTGCTTAATTTCCGGAGAAGAAAATCAAAATAGTGACTCCTCATCATTCAATGTCTCAAGGAAATTGACCCCTTCGGGTCCTTTAAAGGCACTTTAATGTTACCTTTGCGTTACGTTGGGTACCAGATTCTCTGAAAGGATACCCTTAGGTATACGAGCCTCGAAAATTTTGCAGAATACCTCCACAGAAAATGGGGGGGGGGGGGTGGTTTGGTTGGCTGTGGTTACTCTCAAAGTTAGCCTGAGAGACATAAAGGTTTTCTTGTAATTTGTGTATCATTAGTTGAACTCTCCAAAACCATGCACCCCCAGGGGTTCCAAAAATGTATGGGTAAGCATTGTCGAACAACTTCAACGATTTATTGGTGATCGAAGAGATACATCTGATGCCTGGAAGTGAGTACTAAAATAAGACAATATTTACCTCCCCTATCAACGGTTGCCAGAAGAATAATTCCATAATTGTCCTTTATTTTGTTTGAATTTTATTCGAAGAATTTTTTGATCAAGCTATGTTTTAAAATTTTCACCCCCGTTCACGCTTGATTCTTCATATTTGAAGCCTTGAAACGGCTGCTCAGCTGCGCAGTATTGACGCTCAAACCTTATTTGGGCAGAGGCTAGTCTTAGTTAGGAAGCGGCAATAACGCATTTCAAGTGTGATTTCCATGTTGTGGTGAATTCACTTTTAGGAAGAATAACTATGATGCAGAAAAAATGAAAAAAAAATTGTGTGAGTCGAAGCTCCTCCAGGAATTTGTAACACGGAACAAAACGTGGAACGGAATGGGGAACGAAACGAGGAACAAACTAGAATAGAACGAAACGGATCGTAGTCTTTGCAAAAATTGTGCAACTGCATCTCTTCCTGCCACAGGGGGGGGGGAGTTCTTCCATAGTAAAGGTACCTGGGGATGTGCCGCCCCCGAGGGTATACTTTTTCGGACTCCTAGTCTAGCCAAGGGTGTACTTTTTGGCAATTTTAGTCGAGTTAAGTCTAGGCAAGGGTATGCTTTTTGGGAATTTTGGTCAAAGAGATGTTAAAATTTGGTAATTTTGGTAGAAAAACCCAACTTTTTTGGAATTTTGGTCGAAAAAAGGCGAAAATTTGGCAAGTTTTGCCTAGTAAATGCCAATTCAGAGCACGTCTGAAGGAAGAATTAGTCTAGCCAAGGGTATCATTTTCACAAAAATTGGTCTAGCCAACGGTTACGTTTTGAAACTGTGGGCGGCACCCCCCTAACCAAAATAGTCAATGTTGATTGGTGTGATTTTGGTGTAATTAACTGCATTTGAATTTGCACTATGAACAATGCATAGGATCACAAAATCGATTGAGGAAGGCTACAGGGGCAAGAAAAAATGTTTTCTGTGGTAGAAACGAGAGTACTAAATTTTGGGGATTTTTTTATGTTAGTCTCAACTCTCTCAATGTATTTTGAAAAGGATTGTAGCCCCCAGGGTGCTCATTTTCAATCATTCTAAAGGCAAAATTTATGGTTGCAGTCACACCGCACTAATTTGCAATCCACCTCGTGAGGAGTGAAAGATAACCAGTGACATAGACTATCCCTTCTCAAAATTTCTAAAAATAAACGATTTGATTTCTGCTTCTAGGTACCTGATTTCTGTTGTTGGCTTGCTAATTTTTTGACTGCTGTTCTTAATAAGATAGATCTCAAGACACGTAATGAAATAATTCAAACTTAAAATCATGTCGAAATTTCTGCTTGTACTGTACAGTATCAAATTAAATGACCTAGGAAAGATAAAGCTCCAAATTACAAAAGCTCTTTAGCTTGCTAGCCCAGGTACCCTGGTTACCAGAGCCTCAAAGAAAGAAAAAGAAAAGAAGAAAGAAAAATTTTTCTTTCTTCTTTTCTTTTTTTTTGAGGCTCTGGTACCCAGGGTATAGCCCAGGTAGCACAGATAACGAATAACTGAGACTACACATTTTTTTGTTGTAAGAAACTTGGATCAGGCCATTAGTACTAAAAGTTTCTTAAATTAACATGAAATTTTGTCCATTTTAGTACTAAAAGTTTCTTAATTGGTTTCTTATTTTTTGAATGCATGAATTGTCAATGTGGTCGCCAACACTGCTGCAGATATGTTTCTTGATATTTAAAACATTTGAAAATACAAATGGTTAGATGATACTACCCAATAATAAAGGTTCAACTATCTACCCAAGCTGTTTCATCTAAAAAGATTTGTGTTCTCTCTCGGCTTCTGAGAAATTTTCAGGCTCAAATAAACATGTGGACAGTGGACAGCAATGTCGCACGTTCCGTTCAGACCAAGATATTCCAATGCCTGGCTCCGTTTCGTTCCTCGCTCTGTTCGATGTTTTACATTTCAAAGGTTCAAAAGGAGCCAAACAAAATAAGTTTGAATCAGGGGGGAAAAGTTTTGAATTTTAATCAGGATTTCCTGCGTGCGGAGAAAATAAATCGGCATAATCACGTCCTCGGTTGTACCACCCAAAGGATTAGAAAAAAGTGCTGATCATAATCCTCCGAGGTTTTGCTTCAAACGATCATATTTTTAATTTTGAACTGTAAAGGTCATTTTACTTTATGGTGACTTTATGACAGTTTCTGACAGACAGAGAAATCGCTATCGTTCCAAAGAACTGGATTAAAATCATTTGATTTCAAGCAGTTACAAGCAGAGCTTACAAATGAGGGAGAAGGAGAAGGAATTATTTTTTGAAGAGAGATACCGACCGTGTATTGTAAACTTTGAAGTGGAAATTTTTGTAGTGGAACAGTGATTTCATCGCTAATTGAAAAACCACGTTTTCCGTGCATGCAGCGCAATGGCAGATTTTAGGTAAGAGGATTGCTCTGTGACTAATTTTGAAGAATTATTACAGATTTTTTTGCATCTTTTAATATTCTTAAGTTTTTCAACGTGCTTTTGTTTGTGTCTTTTTAAGATTTTAAAAGATTTTTTGGAAAATCGCAGCCAAACCCCAAATTGTGAAAAACCTTCCATGAACCTCATCGAATATTTGTTTTTTTGATGAATTATTTTAAAGCTTCTTTCGTTTTATTGATCAGGTATGCATGACTGTAAAAACATTAGAAATTTCGGTTTTTGGGGGATTTTCTGTCGGTCTTTCGAGAAGACAACAAAAGAGGAATTTTCCTTTCATAAAGCAAACATTTTCTTGCCATTAATGCCAGGTCGAAGTTATTTAAAAAAAAAAACCCAAGGAACCAAACCAACGGTAAAGATTTCGGTGCTCTCGGAGATCTTATTTGAATATGAAAAGCACTGTCATTTTTGAAGCAATTTCTTAAACAACATAAACGGACTCCTTTTAATTGCTCCTCATTCCATATATTATTTTCTAATTTTCGTGATCTGATGTTTCAAATAACGGTCATCGGTGAAAATATTTCTTAGCTGTTAGCTCTAATTTCTGAGCTCAATAAATGTTGGGTTGTTATGTGCCCGCAAACAAGCCGCGCTTAATTAGTTTTGAATGGTTTTTGGTTTAATGGATATTTGATATTCAATATGGCAAATTAATCATTCCTCGAAAAATCAACAGGAAAAATTTCAAAATTCTCAAAATTTTGCCATTTATTACCGCTCCTATTTGCAAAAATGCACCAGTACCCAAAAAATAATTTCTTGGCAATTGGCAAATGGGCTGAACAGTGATTTTTGGTTGGAATTTTTTGAGAGTTCCCTTGAAACTCCACCCACATATATATTTATTTGTTTGCTTCTTTGCCCCCTCTAAATCTCGGGAAAGTAAAAAAAGCCAGATCAAATGTTACACACATTTTTTATAAGAAACTGCTTATAAGAATTTCATAAGAAACTTCGAGTACTCAAAATGTAATAATCCTAAAAAACTTTCAATACTGGGCCAAATTCTTCGTTTCTACTGTGAAAACACCACACTTATCTTTCGGTGTCGGGGGTGGGAAATTGATGGGCCTTGATAAACTGCGTGAGAATGTTTACTTTTTACTTAGAAGATTAAACTCTCATTTGTTTATGATCATTTCTCTTCTGTAACGTCTTGAAAGATATCAAACACTTGACAGCATCAATAAACAATTTTCGGGGTCAACTTGAAACTGTTCAGAAGTTTATTTAGTTTAGCTGTGACATGTATTATTTTGGTAAATATACTTTCTAAATGCATTTTGTTATAAGAACCTGTTACAAGATCGCCAAAAAGTAAGAAACTCCAGTGCTACAAAAATATAAACTGCCTTATATTTTTACCTCATTTTCACGTGTTGCCTGTAACATATTACTCGAAGGGTACTTCTCAATGTCTAAACATTGGAAAGATTTCAAAAAAACTGGTTTGGGAATGGCTGTAATAAAAAAGAATTGAGATGTTGGCCTTCTTAGAGCGGAGAAGATTAGTTTTGAAAAGGAAAATTGTTTATTTTTTTGTGGCAAATTATGTATTTACGAATTCTAAACAACTTCACGCCCAATCATGAAATCCTGGAAATCTAGAACCCAATTTTTCTCCACAAATATTTAGATTAAAACGACAAATTATTAGAATACGTGATATGAGATATTTGATCAATTTGAAACCATAGCGTGCACGAAAGAAACCCAGCCATTGGCTTATCCGAATTAATTCGATTCACACAAATTTGAAGTTTTTCACCATCAAAGATGACGAATTTTGATCCTTTTTGACAAGACAATGAAGGATTCACATTAAAACTCTAAATCCCTTTTAAAACTTGATGTTGAATGATGGCTTCATCACGATCAAGCAAGAAAATGTTGATAATGAATAAAGTACACGTGTTTTTTATAAGAAACTAGTACTAAGATGGCCAAAATTTTAAGAAACTCTAGTACTATGTCTAAGAAGTACTAAGAAACTTTTAAAAGTTAAAGCATGGATATTATAACAAATGCATCGTTGGACCTTTATTCTTAGTACTAAAATGGAAAAAAAATTCATGTTTAATCAAGAAACTTTCAATACTATGGCCTGATCCTAGTTTCTTATAAAGAACGTGTGTGGAACCTTCAAGAAACTCGTAAGAAACTCCGAGTGCTCAAAATCTGACAATTTTAAGAAACTTTCAGTACTGGCACAAATTCTTAATTTCTTATGAAAAATACGGGTACATTTACGAGCTGCTTATAATCATAGGAAGTTAGAAACGGCAGATTTGTTTCAGGCGGAAGAAAATACACACCCTTCTGCGGAGGAGGTATCGAAGAAGTTCAAAAATGGGCTATCGGCAAAAAGGAGGTTAGACTTGCTCTAAGTCTATTCCGTGGTATATCAGTACTGAGGAAAATAATTACCTCTGCGGGGGCGTAAACTACTCCGAGGATCCTCGTAGTAGTTTACGCCCCCGCGGAGGTAATTATTTTCCTCAGTACTGATATACCACGGAATAGACTTGGAGCAAGTCTAAAAGGAGGTTTAAAGTAATCTACCCAACTTAGGCTCCAAAGAGCCCAAAATTTCAACGTGCCCACAAGGACCCTGGTTGAAAATGTCGGCTCTCTTCGACTTCAGAGCTATGAAATGAGTACTCCCATTGTGTCACGGATCTGTCCTTCGGACAGTGTCTCTTGTAAATCAATTAATGTCTGGAACAATTTTGCCGGCGAATGATCAGAATTGTAGTGAAAATGTCAATTGAATAATTCAAAGTACAACAGGTCCCTAATCACGTTGTCCCCTTGTCTCAACGGGCGAATCATCTTCGGGGAAGTGTTATTTCTATATTTACTGGAACAGGATTACGATCATTTTTTAAAAGGCTTTCGGGTCTCGACTTTCATGAACAAATGCCTGAAATATCATTTTGTAACTTTAATTGTATTTTTGAGGATGAAAAGATAGCTATGATGAGCTCCGACAAACACTGTTTTGTTAGGTCATATTCTTTTTACTATGTACGTATATTCTGGTGGACAAAAAATATCCTGAGGGGCGGCATGATTTGAATAACTAACGACTAAATAGCCGCAGGGAAGTGCGAAAGAAGTGAAAACATGATTCTAGAAGACTTTCTAAAGTTGGGCCTGTCTCAAATTGGACTGGACACACGTCAAATTGCCCGCGAATAAAGACAACCTATGAGTCTTGTATGAGCAATTTTGCGTTGCCGCAAACCTACCCTGGGTACCAGACTCTCATTTTCTTTTTTGAGAGAGCCTGGTACACAGGGTACCGCAAACCTCTTGGCAACTAATTTTGGACTGACTTTGGGCAACAAGAGATTGTAGTCGATAGCGGTCTAATCTTCCAATTTTTTGCTCATTTTCAATGTGCTAAATTTAGTCACCGTTAGGAACGCGCTATGGAAAGGGCATACGCCTAGCAGTCGACAAAAAGGCGCAAAATGTTAACCTGACGCCATATGCTGAACATCTGTTTTTTGACGTGACGTTTCTCCGGGTTTCTGCTTCTTTGGCTCCTGTATTTGTTGATGCATTTTTGTATAGGTGACAGGGCATGGTGATATGATTCTTGTTCACTAAGGCAGTGGTTTCCCAGAATTTTGCGACTATATCCTTCCCAAGTTTGTGATTTGGTAAGGTGCGAGTTGCGAGTTGCAGTTGCGAGTTGCGAGTTGCATCTATTTTATGAGTTGCGAGTTGTGAGTTGCACTTATTGTGCGAGTTACGAGTTGCGAGTTGCTCTTAATTTGCGAGTTGCGAGTTGCAAGTTGAACGAAAGTTGCGAGTTGGAAACTCAAAAGTGCGAGTTGGTCCAAAACTGCGAATTGCCTGTTTTCTTTTGAAACAATGAGTTTGTCGCTAAATAAAAAGTTTCTTGAAGTTCCGATTCAGTTTACAAGCTTCTTTAGGTCATTGTAAAACAATATACTGGGAACTTGTCTAAGTTGGTGTGAAAGAAAATTCATAAGAACTCATTATCTCTCCCCCTAAAACGACTTGTACAAGTTCATGTTAATTGCTGAGCTCAGAAATTGAAATAATAGATTGTGTGAAGTTTGGTGCTACTTAGCAAAAGTGAAATTGAGTCTAGCCCTTTGCTTTTTCAAGTTTCCTAGGTTTTTTGACAGAGTGATCGAAGTAACTTCAGCGCAATGCGTTGCAGTTATTTCAGTCAGGTAGCCAGTTTTTTCAAGGGAGGAATTCGCGTACAAGAAATTTTAGCAGCGCTCCACAAAATTAAGAAACTCCAAGAAGCGATCAGAGGTCAATTTGGAACTAAGAAACTTTGTCAGTCCTTGGCTATGATTTGCAAATTGTCTGAGACACATAGCGTATCACCAACTCAAATAATACCTATGCCTATATTACCATACTCCAATAATAAATAAGAGATTATTCTCTCTGCAAAGCAAAACCTTATGTTAGTGCCCCTCTTCGAATTATGCTAAATTTTTGATTTCGTTTTGATAAGCATTAAAAGACTCTACTTGAAATCCCTTGATTTACAAAAGCCCCCTAAAAAATCCCAGTTTTTTGGCTTAAAAGGATGGAAATTTGAGGATTTTTTTCTGAACTCGCAACTCGCATCTTAAATGTACCAACTCGCACTTTGCACTATCAACTCACAACACACAGCTTGTAGAAAGCACCAACTCGCAACTCGTAACTCGCAACTCGCAACTCGTGCTTTACCAATCTACCCAAGTTTCAGGTCAACAAGGCGTCGATAAGATCGACATTATTGCATGTAACAAAGATCATCCTTCGACTTGGATTGAACTTTCCAGCTCTCAAATGAGATTAAAGATGAGTCAGAGGGGTGGAAATGTTCAAAACACCACAATTTAAGATGGAAAATATATGGAAGTTAAGAATATCCTGTCAGTCCTCAGAAATTGCCCCTTCAAGAGCTTTCCCGTAGTGGAACGTGTTAGGAACTGTTCTTTCGTCTCCGTCTGGTAAACATGTCAGTAAAGTTGATACAATATAAACAAAATAATCTTCAAGGGACCAAAATTTGCAATCTTGTCCTTTATCACCTTCTCTATATTCCAACGAGGCTGATGGGAATTTCATTCAAAGAACAGACCAGTGGAGCGAGAGAAGATGAAATATGAAGCAAGCCAGAGATCTGTCTTGTCAGGAGAGCCAGGTGGAAATTGTTACAGAGGAAAGGCTAGGCCAGAAAAAGATACACATTTAGTTCAGTTCGGCATCGATTCTAAATTGCTGGAATAGATTATTAGCAAGAGATATGTTATCTTGTGGGAAGGCAAGAAATGAATCGGGAGAATATGGAGAATATGCTAGAATGGAAGGAATTTAAAGGAATAAGATAGACTTAGCAAATTGAAACAGATTCGTAAGGACGGATCCATAGTTTCTCTCTTGGGCCAAAATAGATTTTCGGACAGTTTGTAATTTCAGCGTCTCTGCAAAGGATCATGGGTGACGAAGGCTCTTTAATTTAAATAGTGTACACTCTACTTTCGTTAGGAGCTCGTATTTGAAGCTTAGAGACGTGAAGCTTATTAGGCCTATATGGATATACTAGCCAAACAGTTAGGCCACTCGTCCACCCTTGGCAAACTTGAGCAGGCCCGTAGGAAGCGGGGGGGGGCAGGTAGGGCTCAAGCCCCCACAATAATTTTGAGAACAATGGTGCTACGTCACAAGATTAATTATATGTATTGTTCTCTATTGTTTTGAGAACAATTGCCCCCCCCCAATCAGCAGCTGCTTCCTACGGCCCTGAACTTGAGACTCATTAAGCATATATCACGACATTAGCTAAATGATTAGGCCAATTCTCCGCCTTTAGCAATTCACTTTACGCCAAATTGTTAAAGTGCATTTACAGTTACAATTGCCACTTTCAGACCGTTGCAGAACGTAGTCCAACAACAGGCCACGCCTTGAAGTGGAGTTTCTACAGCTGGTGGACGGAAGATTAGTCTTATTCGCAGGAAATTACTGCAATAAACTGTGGTCAATGTTGTTTATTTTTTGTGTGTTTGTTGCTTGTTTTTAATAAAAATAAGACCCAGGTGGTGTATATTATCATTTGTCTAGTCAAGATATACATTGAAGAAGCTGAGAGTTAAGTAGCAAACAAAACAAAAACAACAGACTACATTCTCAACAGCACAGCTAGGGACTTGATGGTGAATGAACACCGAAAACTGAAACTTGAAAGTTTAGGTTAGCTTTATTCCAACTGCTTATTTTCAATCTTTATTTTTCATATTTCGTTAATTTTGCAAGGCTGACCTCTCCAGTATTGTGTTCTGATAAAACATCAAATTTCAGTGGTCTCCCATTCCCGTGACCATTTTGCAAAATTTGAATGACTTTCTTGTCAATTTGCAGTACTAAAAAGTCCAACCTTGTTTCCAGGGTGTTCTGTAAAATTAAAATGTCCCAATATGAAAAATACCCTGGTGACGAGGTTATGAAAGAAATAATACTTGTGTCGTTGTATCGTTATCGTTGCTGCTTCTCTCTGCTTTTCCTTCTTGCAGTGTCAGTTCAATTTAAATCATGGCCAAACCTGGCCTAGTATTTCTTTTTTGTAAAAGCGAGGCTGTCCTTATTAGTTCAGAAAATTGCAAACGAGGACAGCTCGCTTTTACAAAAAGCAAACTTAGGCCATGTTTGGCCATGCTTTGAATTGAATTGACACTGCAAGAAGACAGAGGCAACAATGAATACACAGTTATAATTTATTTATACATTTTATTGAAGAATAAAATCTCGTTTCCTCTTACCCATGATGTTATCCGAAACCTCCTGTTTTTCAAGGCTTTTGTGTTTGATTGGGAAACAAATTGCCATCTCTGTCAAGTCGACTGTTTTCATAATTGATAGATTTGGAATCACCAATCAAACACACCCTTACGTTTAATAGATCTGCACCGTGCCCATTTGGATGCGCATATGGAAATAGCTCGACCGGAGTTGTACTTCCCTTCTGTTCCTCCATTCCATTCGTTTCCTATTCTATATTTAACCGTTCCCGGACTGAAATGGCCCTGGTTTTCAGTGGGGGAGATTTGACGAATGCATTGCTGTATTGTTCGAGCCGAGTAATCTGATTTATGATCCCCATTAAAAAGACAAACATACAGATTTATTTCTTGGTGATGGAAACGCTAAGCTGCTATTTTTAGACTACAAAATTCGACCTCTGTTCTTGGTATATGCTATCAGTAGAAACGAGACAATATCGCCAATCAAGAGTGCCAATTTTAGTTTCTGGATTAGTAGTTTTTATCCTGAATTATGCCTTTTTAAGTGCAATGTCAACATAGTTAACAGGAGAAAGATTGAAATCCCTTGTAAGAGTCTCAAGGATGTCGAAATAAATTGAGCCATTGTTGCTCATAAGGTTTGCATCGAATTTCCTTCAATTTGTATCCTCGTCCGCAGATAGTTCAATGCTATGCTTTAGTCATAGAAAATGCCTCTAGCATTGCAAAAGGCAATTCGAAATTGGTCCTATTTTGAGGTTATGCATTCCGAGAAAAGTATCAGACAGGACATATTAAAGCACATTTCTTGCGAAATATTCCAGAAGAGCCTACATCTGCCCTGCAGCGAAGCCAGCACCCGAGAAATGAAAGGCTCTGAGTAGGAGCCCCAGGAAAATTTTGCGTGACCACGCCCTTCCAACTTCCCGAAAATGCAGGCAACACCCTTTTTGCAAGATTTAGAGTAGATCGTTTATTACGTGACAGAAACCTTTGATCTGGTTTACCTCGCCTAAGAGATCAATGTTATTGCAATTTTATGCGAATTTCAGGACCGATCTTTTGGAAAAGTTGGAGTTCTAGACCCCCAAACCCTTGTGGCTCCGCCATTGCTTCTTCCACACTGTCTCCTATATCCTCCCCCCCCCTCCAAATTTTTCATTCCATTGCTTTATAAGAAGTGCCTGTTGCCATCATTATTTCATTGGAAAAGAGGTGGTTTAGCCTGTTGTGTGGTAGAGGGGCTCTTCACTGTTCGAAGAAGCATGCGAGATATGCGAGATCTTTGCAAAAGCAGGACTTTTCTGGGTGTTTCAAGGACTTTTCTAGAACACTGAAGGATGTTATCACATGTGAGCGACATTTCTATGGAGTGATATGCCCTTCGACTCAAGCTGGTAGCTGGTTTTAGGACTTTGACGCTGCACAAAGAACAAGCAAATAACGTAAAAATAATTGTGCTTCGAACAGAGTTTCACTACACGTTTCAACCTTGAACCTTTCACCCTGCAAAAACGCGAAAATTATACTCCTGTAGTTAGAACATTTTGAGCAGAATGAAGGGCCCCTCGTATGGAGGGCCAGAGAATGCAACATGGCCGCACGGGGGGGGGGGGTTCTTCCATAGTAAAGGTACCTGGGGATGTGCCGCCCGCGAGGGTATACTTTTTCGGACTTCTAGTCTAGCCAAGGGTGTACTTTTTGGCAATTTTAGTCGAGTTAGGTCTAGGCAAGGGTATGCTTTTTGGGAATTTTGGTCAAAGAGATGTCAAAATTCGGTAATTTTTGTTAAAAAAACCCAACTTCTTAAAAATTTTGGTCTAGAAAATGCGAAAATTTGGCAAGTTTTGCCTAGAAAATGCCAATTCAGAGCACTTCTGAAGGAAAAATTAGTCTAGCCAAGGGTATCATTTTCACAAAAATTGGTCTAGCCAACGGTTACATTTTCAAACTGTGGGCGGCACCCCCCTACCCGAAATTTAGCCGAGAACCCCCCCCCCCGTGCATGGCCGTCATTACTTGCAAAGTATTTGTATCTAAAAATGTACAAAAAGACAAAGTAAAAGGTACTGTTTTGTTTACAATGCATTTGTTTTCTCAGCTTTCTGCTAGATTCCAAAAGCATCCAACTGAGGTAAAGTTTAGAAGATCTTTAAGGACACCAGCTGTCTCTATTTTCGGGGATGAGCTTGCATCGATGACTTTTATTGCCATGTCGTGCTTTCCTTAAAAGTTGTTTAGGCCACACACAAAGGCAGATATTATTAGCAACAGCTTACAGCCAGTGACAGTTATAGGAGGGAGTTTAAACCCCCATGCATCGTTTGGTCATTCATGGGAAATATGGAATAAAATGAAATGTCGCAATTTCCTGAAGCTCCACTTCATTCAAAAACACAGATTTCTTACTTATTCGACTGCAGCGGCGTGGCCTGACAAAAATTAGTGGGAGGATAAGGCTTCAAAATTTTGCAGACGGGGGGAGGGGGTGGCAAAGAGGTATACCCATACATTTTTGCTGCATTTTTCAATTACAATCTTTGCCAATTTTTGAAAAGTGAGAGGACAATTGCCCCCTTATACCCCCTCTGGCCACGCCACTGTTCGAATGGCCTGGCACAACCTGTATAAGTGTACTTTTAACGAGCCATTGTCACCCAGGGTCCCTTACGGTCACGGTGCGATTTCTGATTTGAAACTTTTCTACCTGTGTAGCTACTGCAGCAGGGCCAAAGTCAGTGGGGGGGGGCTAGGGGCGGAGCGCCTCCCGGGAGACTATTTGTCAGAAATTTTGCTCTCTTATCGGATTTTATTGTGATTAAAATGTCTACCTTATGGAGGATTTTGAGGAGAAATAGTGCAAAAAAGCATGAATTTATTAGCAATAATTCCAGCAGGAATTATTGATTTTACGTTATATTTTTGATCGATATTTACTGACTGTGTTGATTGCAAGGTTGGATTGCGAAATATGGCTAAAGTTTAGTTGCTGAGGAGTTATCTCAGTCATGCCAATGCATAGATGTAACGTATGTTCCTACAACTGTTGTTGTTGCTGTTGTTGTTGTTCATGGTTTTCTCGCAAGAAAATGTTGGTTACTCGCCCCCCCCCCTTGTCATGGTTGGTATCGTCCCTGTACTGCAGTTTGGATATGTGTGTTTAGATAAATTAATGATGAATTTTTGGTAATTTCTGGAATTTGATATAACTGGGGGGGGCTTAATAGAGAGGGGGGCTATATAGACCTTTTACAGTATGCAGGGCCAATCGTACCGATTCACACTTCAAAGCTATATGGCTCGAAACTATATTGCCAGAAAGGTCTTTCCCCAGTCTACGATCGTAGCCAAAAGCTATTGGACGATTGATCGAAAGTTTTTCGCAAATAGAGCCCCCCCCCCATCCGGTAGGGGTTTAGTAGCAACAAAGGCTACAGCTCTAAAAAGGTAGTATTTGGACCTTCTTAGCAGCTGTCCAGTAACCTTTTGGCCACGATTGTGGTTTCTAGGACTACGATAGATTGGCAAGGCCTGGAGTTGCTCCAAGTCTCGAGGGGCATTTCACTCCCAAGAAATCTCGTACACCTTGGGCAAAAACCCATTTGTTTTCAAGAAGAATCCATCAAAAATCCGTAAGAATCCTTTTGTTATGAAAGAATCTCGTATGCTTTTTCGAAAGAGTGAAATGCCCCTCGCAAGTCTCGCTCTTGATCAATAAACAAACGGGAGGGAAGAAGAAGAAAACGGAAGGGATATGAGGAGGAGAGCGAGACTTGTGGACTGCGTGTTCGAAAACGAGACCGGTCATGATCTTGACCGGCGTCTTTCTTTCATGTTAGCGGGAAGAGCCAATCATACTTGACCAGGTGAATCCCAGCTTCGTTTTCGGAACACGTAGTCCACAAGTCTCGCTCTCCTCCCCCTTTCCCTCCCGTTTCCTTCTTCTTCTTCCCTCCTGTTTGTTTATTGATCAAGAGTGAGACTTGAAGCAAGTCCAGGCAAGGTCCTGCTCTGAGCTAAGGATGCCCATTGACTATTGTTAATTGTGTAGAATCTATCTTACCACTGATAAACTTCAAAACGGATTGGCTACGATACAATTAATATTTTTTGCTGATCTGGGTCCCCAACAACAAACTGTTGGCAATCAGAATTCTCTTCTTGCATTCATCACTATTGATGACATGATGAATCATGATCAAATATGATAATCTCTTTAGGATTACTGACCTTGGTTTTTTGCCTTGATTTTTGACCAAGTTAAGTTAGTTTTATCTCTTATTTATACAATTGAAACTAATACTAATATCAAATTTGACATCTCTAAGGCTGCCGACGCTTTTCCTTTGCCACAGTTTCCAGGCAAAGAGATTAGTTTAGTCTATTCTAATTTTTTGAATTTTTGCTGTAATTTTTTCCTTGGAGTCGGAAACAAATTCCGAACGAGAAACTTTGAAGCTGTATTAAATTATGGAGTTTGCTGAATCGTGTACATATGTTTCTTACATCAAATGTTGCAAGTTTCTGTAAGAAATTCGAATTTTGAATCAGGCTATTGTGTTTCTTGCATAGGAGAACATGTCATAACATACAATGGGTTGGCAAATATGTTTATTTCTAGTGAAAAACTTCCCTTTCATGCGGGATTCTTTCCTCTGTTAAGCACTAAACACTGTCAAAGTCGAAAGAATTTAAAGGGTCTTTTTCACCCAGCATTCCTTGCACGTGTCGTCTCTTCGTCGTCCTTTGTTGTCTCATGAAAATGGCGACAACAAAGACTTACCGAGAGGCAGCACACGTAAGACATGCTGGATGAAACATACCCTTTAAAGGGGCAGGGTCACGTAACCGTAAACAAACCTGTTTGCAAAGATTTTGGTGGATGGGGTGAATCCACACTAAAGTTGCTTCTAAAAATGCGCCGATATCTCTGCAATCCTACAACGTATGAGTGTTTTGTTTGTTTCTCTGTGAAGTGCAAGAGTTCATCTTCAAAATAACACTTTCATTTTGAAAAAAGTAGTGGAAAATAACTGTGATATGGCCTATCAAAAATACTGCAAAATAGTCGTTTCGAAAGAAGAATGTTTACATTATGTGGCCCTGCCCCTTTACGGTCTAAAGATCTAATCATGATTTATCATCTTATATGATCAGATATAAAAAAAGATAGATTGGAAAACAGTTTTAACATAGCAGTAAAACTATTTAACAATTTTAACCAATTATAAGGAATTTTTAAAAATGAGGTGTCTAGTTTCTTATTCAAAAGAAAATCTTTTCCGTATGATCGAAAGCTTCAGTGCCTGTATGTATCATTTCGCCACAATTACAATAAAATGTAAGGAATTGATTAAATGAAATACAGTTATACGATGTTTATGTATATAATACGATAAATACAAATTAAAAACACCCCTAATTCAAATGGGAGGGATAACATTAGGAGGTCGAGTAGGCCTTATTTCCATAATGTTCTTAGTAGAGCTGGTTACAGAAAAAAGCAAAAAATCCACAATAGATTTTTGTCCTTTTAAGATAAAAGCATAATTTGGTAGGTCAGGCCGAATCTTGAAAGTGGAAGAGGATGTGAGATCTTAGTAGAACACAAGTAGGTCATTCTCTTCTCTCTGTATATTTTAAAAAAATTGTCTTTGATCTTTGTTTGAACAGGTCTATGCAGGGACCCGGGACTTACCACTGTAAAAAACAGAAATATACACAACAGAATACAACCACACTCGGTGTTTTATAAGAAACAGGTAATAAGAAACGATAGTTACATGATTATCATCAATTTGCAGCAAGTCAAAGAATACTTTGAAAAATACGGTGACACTTGTGGCTCAACTTTTTCCCGACTTACCATGACGCCGATTTCATGTTTTTTTTATTTTATCAACAGGATATCACAAGCAGTGCTCCTTCGTATTCTTCATTTGATGCTGCTCATTAGTTCTTCAATTTGCCAGTTTATGCCGCCAGCAATTAGGAGGTATCCGTTTGGCCCTCGTAAGTGCCTTCAATGAAACTTTACTTTGATACTGGGTGAGTCGAACAAATTTTACCCGTTTGGTGGGCTATGGAGTAGAAGTATGTGACAGATATTCAAAACTGAAATGTTGATCTATCCGTCAGAGGCTAAGTTAGATGAGAAAATTTTGTTGGTAAATCAATCATCTCGACGACCCGAAAATTAGATAAATGTCTGTAAGGATTTCATATGGGAATGAGAATTCTATGTTTCATTCTGGTCCATGACAACTATTTAAATTAAAATTCTACCGGGTGAGTCAAAAAAAAAACACCCGGCGTTTGAAAGGCTACTGCTCCCTGAATATGCAAGCAATGATATTTTGCAATATCTGATTAAATAGCTAACATGTTCAATTATTTTTAGAAATTTTCCTGGCTAAAGTCGGTCACTCCGTTCAGATTCTGCAGGCAATTTTCCAAAATGAGTCCCTTTGAGAAACCTTAAAAAACTCGCTAAAATTACAAGCAAAAGTCCCTTATGTGTTTGCGTCACAGCGATGACTTTCAGCACGCTTTAGCATCTGCTTTCGTTTTGGCGGGTTGAAAAGTCTTCCCCCTAGTGTGAATAACTTATTCAGGGGGATTCCATTCTCCCATGAGGACAAAATACATGAGCACATTCAAGAGTCATTATTGCTAGGAAGGAGAACAAAGGCAAATTTTGCTTGCTGTTTTCGCTCGTTTTTGCAGGTTTTCGAAAGGGGCTTACTGCAAAAAATCTCCTTCTCGACGGGAAGGAAAGACCGATTAAAACCGGGTAAATTACTGAATCTAATTTGACATATTGGGGATAAAACAAGACAGTTTTCAAAATCGTTGCCTTGATATTCAGGGATCAGGAATTTTTCAAACGCCGGGCGTTTTTATTGGCTCACCCGGTATTTCTGAAACTGACAATTGCATTGAATTCAAAGTTCAATGCCGCTATATCATCGACCAGAATGGAACGTGGAATTCCTTTTGCCAACAAACCCCCTGCCACCATTTTCCTAATTCCTGGGTCTAAATGATGAGTGATTTTACCAAAAAAAATTTCTCATCTAAGTTAGCCCTTGACTGGCTGATTAAAATTTCAGTTTTGAATATCGACCGCATCCACAGCCTGTCAAGCGGGTAACTTTTTTGATTCTTCCAATACTTGTGCATCCTTTGTTGTGCCACGTGACTCAAAGAAATGTCCTCCTTTCGAATAGTCAATGTAGCAAATTTACTTACACACTAAAATTATCAACACTAATTTTTTAGTAGCTTGAAGTATTTTTTGTATTTTTTTGCTACTTTTCAAGATAGATATCTTTAGCTGTTTTCAGTTTGTTATAATCTATCTTCATGACAATTTCTTCTTCCAATCTTGAATTCTAATTCATTCTTCATTTTCAAGTATCTTTTCATCTACTTTTCAAAGTCTAACAGTGCTTCCATCAAACAAATTCTTGTCAGTGCCTCATGATCTATCTTATAGACAATTTCCTCTTCCAATCTTTAATCTTTGTTCATTCTTCATTTAAAGTATCTTTTTATCTCCGTTTCAAAGTCTAAGTTAGCCCTTGAACTAAGTTCATCTTAGTCTAAGTTAGTTCTTCCATCAAAAACACTTTTCAATTCCTTCAAATTCTGCTTCATGACAGCTTCTTCTTCAAATCTCTAGTTAATCTTCATCGAAAGTGTCTCTTCATCTACTTTTCAAAATCTAGCAATCCTTCCATCAAGCAAATTATTTTCAGTTCCTTATAGCCCATCTTCTAGACCCTTTCGTCTTTCAATCTTTGAATCTATATTTATTCTTCATTTCTAGTGTCTCTTTATCTAGATCATTCCTTTTTCGAATCTTCAATTATTCTTCAGTTAAAGTATCTCTTCGTCTATTTTTCAAAATTTAAGAAATCTTCCATCAAACAGCTCTTTCAAATTTTTCAATTCCATTACGTCTATCTTCATGACAAATTCTTCTTTGAATCTTTAAATCTTTACTTTATCTTCATTTAAAGTGTCTCTTCATCTCATTTTCAAAATCTAACAATCCTTCCATCAAGCAAACTATTTTCAGTTCCTTGTAATCTGTTTTCCAAACCATTTCTTCTTCGATTCTTATACTGTCATCATTAGTTATTCTCCATTTAATCTTCCATCAAGCAAAATATTTCGGTTCCTTGTAATCTATCTTCCATACCATTTCTTCTTGTAATCTTTAGATCTTTATTTATAAATGTCTCTTCGTCTAGAAATCAGCTTCTTCTTCAAATCTCTAGTTAATCTTCATCGAAAGTGTCTCTTCATCTCATTTTCAAAATCTAACAATCCTTCCATCAAGCAAAATATTTCGGTTCCTTGTAATCTATCTTCCAGACCATTTCTTCTTGTACTCTTTAGATCTTTATTTATAAATGTCTCTTCGTCTAGAAATCAGCTTCTTCTTCAAATCTCTAGTTAATCTTCATCGAAAGTGTCTCTTCATCTACTTTTCAAAATCTAGCAATCCTTCCATCAAGCAAATTATTTTCAGTTCCTTATAGCCCATCTTCTAGACCCTTTCGTCTTCCAATCTTTAAATCTATATTTATTCTTCATTTCTAGTGTCTCTTTATCTAGATCATTCCTTTTTCGAATCTTCAATTATTCTTCAGTTAAAGTATCTCTTCGTCTATTTTTCAAAATTTAAGAAATCTTCCATCAAACAGCTCTTTCAAATTTTTCAATTCCATTACGTCTATCTTCATGACAAATTCTTCTTTGAATCTTTAAATCTTTACTTTATCTTCATTTAAAGTGTCTCTTCATCTCATTTTCAAAATCTAACAATCCTCTCATCAAGCAAACTATTTTCAGTTCCTTGTACTCTGTTTTCCAAACCATTTCTTCTTCGATTCTTATACTGTCATCAATAGTTATTCTCCATTTAATCTTCCATCAAGCAAATTATTTCGGTTCCTTGTAATCTATCTTCCAGACCATTTCTTCTTGTAATCTTTAGATCTTTATTTATAAATGTCTCTTCGTCTAGAAATCAGCTTCTTCTTCAAATCTCTAGTTAATCTTCATCGAAAGTGTCTCTTCATCTCATTTTCAAAATCTAACAATCCTTCCATCAAGCAAACTATTTTCATTTCCTTGTAATCTGTTTTCCAAACCATTTCTTCTTCGATTCTTATACTGTCATCATTAGTTATTCTCCATTTAATCTTCCATCAAGCAAAATATTTCGGTTCCTTGTAATCTATCTTCCAGACCATTTCTTCTTGTAATCTTTAGATCTTTATTTATAAATGTCTCTTCGTCTAGAAATTTTTTCTTCTATCTTTACTTATCCATTATCTAAAATGTCTTTCAACTATTTTGTAATATATGTAAATTTTTCCATCAAGCAAATTCTTTTCAGTTTCTTCTAATTCATCCTCACAACAATTTTTCGTCGAATCTTTAAATCTTTAATTATTCTCCATTTAAAGAGTTACAATCCTCCCATCAATCAAATTCTTTTCATTTCCTTCCAATTTATCTGCATGACAGTTTCTTCTTCAACGCTTAAAATTTTATTTGTTCTTCATTTCAAGAACCTTTATCTTCTTCAAAATCTAACAGTTCTTCATTCCATGAATTCTCTTCAGTTACTTTTAATTCGCCTTCACTGCATCTTCTTCTTCCAGTATGTAAGTAATTATTCATTCTTCATTTCAAAAGCTCTCCATCTGTTTTTGAAATGTAACAGTTCTTCCTCAAGCAAATTGTTTTCATTTCCTTCTAGTTTATCATCATGACAATATCTTCTTCCAATCTGTAAATCTTTATCTATTTTTCTTTTCAAGAATCTCTATATATTCTTCCAAATCTAACAGTTCTTCCTCAAGCAATTTCTTTTCATTTCCTTCTGATTTAACTTCATGATGATATTTTCTTCCAATCTGTAAATCTTTATTTTTCTTTATTCTAAGAATCTCTCCGTCTACTTTTTGAAATCGAACGATCCTTCCATGAAACAAATTTCTTAGTTCCTTATAATCTATCCTCATGGCAATTTCTTCTTTTTCCAAAATTCCAAAATTTTTTAAACTACCCTGAATTTAATAAATCCTCTCGTAGAATTAAAATTAAAATTATTCCTTTGTCTCTCCTTGAATCTGTAACGATATCGTTCCGTTTTCAAGCGTTTACACTGAAACTTTTCATGCCGTTTTCAAATCCTGCCGTTTTCAAAATCGTCTTCATTTGATGCCGGTTACGAAAACGTTTTAGTGTAAACGGACGGCCAAAACGGCATGATTTCGTACCGTTTTCATTTGAAAATGGTATAGTGTAAACGGGGCCTAAGTTTTCATGGCAACGACATGATCGTAACACAGGAAACCCCGCTGTGAAGAGGAGGCTATTTAGAAATGGCCTTACACAGCAAACAAGACAAGGAAATTTAACAGGATCAAACCAGACCCCCCTGTCTAGCCACAACAATATTTTACCTTCATAAATGACATCTTTGGTCCAAAAATAACAGTGAACAATTAAAGTTTTCCCACATTTCCTTATCGTTATTTACCAGGGACTTAAATTCGCCATTGAAAATGTTTCAATTTGGTTTTCGTTGTTTTTAACTATAATTGAATGATAATTGATAAAAAAACCGAAATCCTTTTAAGAATATGAAATGATGCGGTGTATTAACTTTGATTTGCTTTTTAGAAACCAAACAATTCTCGTAACCAAAGAAATATGACATAATCGTTAATGTAGTTTTGTCAAGATTGATCTGAAAAGTGTGAAAACACTCTAACAGGTTTGAAGACCACAAGCGTTGCGATAAATGACATATACGTACTGAAAACAAGTTTAAACTTTTGGCCAAAAGTATTGCCCACATTGTAACGGCAACGGTGTATACTAAATGTATATACATCGCTCTCGTTACTGCATGAAAACATATTTTCCTTTAACCGCCAAAAAAGTGGCAAATTTTCAGGCTGTGGCTGTAAGTCTGACCTACATTGTAATGGAAATGGTGACTGAAATGTAGTGTGAACAGCGTTTCCGTCCTGCAAGAGGTGCAAATTTTCCTTTGAAAGAAAGCCCACGAAGACAAGGTCATCGTTTTAAATTGAAAGATCACGAAAAGCAGTGGTATTAATGCTGCCCAGATGCAGAAAATGCCTACATAGGCGCCTACGATTAGTCGGCGCTTTTAGTCGTGACGCCATACAACTGTCAACTGACCACATTCTACAATTCAGTTACCACGGAACAGGTAGGAAATGTACCATAGGAATCACCCTTCAGAGCAGAGGAATTACAGATAACATACAATTTCATTGATTTGATTAATTGACAAACTCTTACGAACCGATTAGGTTCAATACCTTTGCTACAAACAGTGCAAGCCGCACTTCATTTTATCATGAAAATCCACGGGCACCTAAGCACAGTCATGAGAAGGTAATAATGAAAGGTCATGAGTTTTATATTAAATGCGGACTGATTCTTGATTAAACAGGAAATCACGTCTGTGAAGAAGTTTTGATTTTAATTTGTGCATTTAATCAGGGAATAATTTCAAACAAGCGAATAACACCAAACATTCGTGTTGTAGGACATGCAGGACACAGAACCAAACGTCACTTTTAGAGAACGTATAACCACAACAGAATCCGTACTGTTACGTCCTCTCTTTATAAGCCAAATATGCCAATCAGAATCCGTACTGTTACGTCCTCTTTTTATAAGCCAAATATGCCAATCAGCAGCACTTCATTTCTGCCAAAAAGAGTACGAATTTTTTTCAGAACAAAAGGATTTTTAAGAATTTCTGAAGATTTTCCTTGAAAACAAAAGGACTTTGCCCAAGGTGTACGAGATTTTTTGGGAGTGAAATGCCCCTCGTCAGCAACAATTTTCTCGAAGTTTGCATCATTTCAGTGGCTTATAAAAACAGCATCACAAATGGAAGTAAAACCTTTTACCAAAGATACTTGATCCTAGTTCAGCTCGTTGTCATTTATAAGGCTCCACAAAATATGCTTTCATCATTCCTAGTCATTTCACTTGAGATACAGCTCCAGAAAAGTATGAAGAGAGATATTAAACCACAACTGCACTTTACTCCGTGCAAGTAACCTAGTGAACAGATGAAGTTGGTGGTCCGCAAGGCTCATGTCTAGGCTCCTTCTTTCCTCGTTCCATTCCAAATGTCATTTGATCTTTTCCGGTTTAGAGCATATGCATTGAATTGATTTGACTCTGCAGGTATGGATTGCGATCATATTTGAATTTGGATTATTTTGATCGGTACTATCTCGCTGTTTCTTTTGCTGAGGCGTTGGTTTTCTACCGAGTGTCCCAGAAAATGTAAACAATTTGATAGGGCGGCGATGAAGATTGACCTGGCAATGAAGATTGACCTTTAATCAATTAATAACTAAGCATTTTTATGACGTTCTTCTGCACCAAAATTAGAATTAAAGAAAGTTTAAAGGAATATGCAATGGGTGAGCTCTAGAAAACAGAATACTAGGTATATGACCTAAATTTTGTTCAGATTTATCAAGGTTTTTGTTAATTTATTTACCATGCTTGTAGAATTTGCTTAGGCCAAACATCACCCTGAGAGAAAGTAGAACCTCAAACAGAATCGGAACTGTGACATCTTCTTTTAACTTTTTATAATTCGTACTTTTCTTAGCAGAATTGAAGTGCTCCTCGTTTGTTGATTAGCTTATTTGGCTCATAAAAAAGTTAAAGACGACGTCACAGTACCGATTCTGTTTGAGTGGTTTGAGGTTATATGTTCTCTCAAGGTGATGTTTGGTTCTGTGCGAGGGGCATTTCACTCCGAAAAAAGCTCGAACACCTTTGGCGAAAATCCTTTTGTTTTCAAGAAAATTCCATCAAAAATCCGTATGAATCCTTTTGTTCTGAAAAAATCAGATGACAGCAAATTTGAGCTTGTAACATTAATATTTCCACAGTCGAAGCACCATTATCAACCAACAAAGCATCTGTGTTCAAGTTAACAATTGGGGGACAGTTGGAACAGATAAGCCATTGATTAAAGCAAAATTTACGCCTCTAAGCCCTGCCACGTTTGTTTACTTTTTTGGGACACCGGCATAATGATACTTTAAACATAATTTGTTAGATAACTTGTTAAAGTCAGAAAAGATATTTTAATTCAATCCTTTTTATCTTCAAAGGTGGATTCATACAGCCTCTTGAACAAAGATTAAAAGAAAGAAAACATTGCAATATACAAGACATTCTTTTCACGAGTACAAGAAATCTAATCTTTGGATGTCGAAAAAGTGAGTTCCTTCTTTTATGATATTTCTATCTTTCATAATGTCACCTTGTGCAACCTAAGGTGTCCGAAAAGCTTGTACGCCGTTTCTGTCGCTGCTGTGGTGGAGCTGTATCTTTGATTTCCATAGTTTTTACACAGTTGCATTGGTCAGGCTTCAGATTAGAGTTTGAGACCTTGTTTGAAAATATAAGAGTTGCTCAATAAAGCTTCCATCATTCTGCAGCAATTTCAAAGATCAAGTAAATTTTCGAAGAAAGCGTTCTGACATTGTATCTGAAGTTTTGAACATTTTAAAAGCATTATTAGGGACGGCAGGAACAGTTATCACTTAAGGCCGGCCTCAGCCGCAGTAGTTTTTGTCGGCGACTTGCGCGCATGCTCTCTAGCAACGGGGTATGGGGACAAAGCGAGTGTGCTGGTCACTGACCGAAACTACTACAAGAGGGAGGGGGGAAACCTTTAATGGGACACAGCTTTCAGAACGACCAATTTCTGGAACTGGAGGGGAATTGTTTAATGATTACCATACATCTTACGGCGACTTGCTGATAGATAAACATTTTGTTTTCGAGTATTGGCAGCATAGTTTTTATTCCACAACCTTCCAAACGCATAAACTTTTTTTTTCTCACCCGGTACATTTATTTAATCATATGATCAATTTATTTGTTTATGTCTTCATGGATTTGCATTCAAGGGCGGTGCCACGGGTTGGACTGATGTGGACATGTCTACCCCACTTTCCTCAGGTCGGTATTCATTCCTAAGCAAAAATGACATAAAAATCGTTAGGTATACCTTCTGGACATTAGTTCTATCTCTTTTCCACTCCACTTTTTCTAGGCTGGAGCCGCCCCAGTTTGCATTAGTTTACTTTTTACATGTGAAATTGTATCTAGCAACTTAGATGTAAAAATTTGATGTAAAATAAATCAACAACAAGCCAAAATTAAAGATGGCCGGGGAAGAGGACACTTTGAGAGATCTCAGAGGATTTGTTTCACCCCATATGTATGCTTCTAAGTTGAATATTTTTAGTCGCCAGGTAGGCTATTCATGGCATATAGTCTCACCAAATATATAAAGATATTTTTGTCTGCCCGGGAAATTTAGATCAAGGGAACATCTCTCGCTGAATACTCATTATTATTTTCAAAGAAATCAATTTAATACGATTTCGAAACATAATCCCAACAATGCAATCCAGGCAAAAATTCCTAAATGCGATTCCAGTTTCCCATTAATCCAAGCTAAACTAACTTAAACAGGAAGCACCAAAGAGTTTATCCCTGAAATTATAAGGTCAACGTATCCCCGTTTGTCCCCCAAAGACAAAATCTAATTTCATGAATGATGATTTTCTTAGAGCCACAATGAATTAAGTAATGCATGTCATGACTAAGTAAACTTTGAAGCTTGTATCATCTAGAAATATATTTGCCGAGATGATAATTGTCGTTATGAAATCCTTTTAGTGAAACTGGATTTTGAATGTGATTTAAAAAGTCAGTTAATATGTTCCCTCGTTTACTATTTTTAACAACATGTTGGATATTCATGGCGCAAAAGAGCTTTAGACTGAGGAGGAATTGCAAAGTCTGAGGTGACACAAGAGTTGAAACATGATAAAACTACATACACGTGTTTACTTTCATGAAAAACTAAGGATTTGAGCCATTACTCAAAGTTTCTTAAATTATTAGATTTTGAGTACTATTTCTTACGAGTTTCTTACGAGTTTCATAACAAGCTACATGTTTTTTCCTACATTTAGTGAAAAATTTTAAATATTAGTTAAGCTCTGCTACTTTCTAATTATAACTATACGACAATACCAAGAGGTACGAAAAGACATGACTACCCACCCCATGGTTACATGAAACAAAACGACGACAATACAAGAAACCGTAAGCAAAGAAACAACGAGGGAACATAACATAGACGAACAACATATTAGTAAATACATCGTGAAGCTACGAGTCAAGGTAGCTTGTAACCTAGTAATTGAAAATTGAAAATGTCTAAAAAACTTTAAATCCAAAGATTAATTTGAAAAATTGCTTACTTGGTTTCAAGCTACCTCAAACTGTTACGCTACATGTTTACATGTTTACATGTTTACATGTTTACATGTTTACTACATATGCCCTCCTGAGCATTTTAAAACAAACTTTGTTGAACCCTTTCCATTATTTAGACCTACTGATATACATGCGGAGTAATATGACAGGAGAAACAAAATGATACAAGAAAAAAATTTAGATATGCCAAAGATTTTCTTTATGAAAAAGATAGTTTCTTAAGATATATTTTCCCAGTCCTGGAGTTTCTTACTTTCTTGTCGATTTGAGAGTTGGGATTCTTGCAAAATCAGAAATGAGGTGCACATACGCTGTGCCTTTGGGCTCTTCTTTGCAAAACGTTTTCATGTAAGGAGCTTAAAGCATTTGGAAACTTATCAACAACATCCTGCAACAATTTGCTCACTTTTATATGGTTGTTTTACAGAATCACAGTGCTTTATGGCAAGCTCTCAAATATTCGTCCTTCGAACACCATTCAAACTTCTTTTCATTTCCAAGAAAATCTGTGTTTTTTCGCTGTCTTTTCGAAGAGATAAGGAGCCATTGTGACTCTGTGACTCCGGGTCTTTTGCGGACGCAATACGATTTCAGTCTGCTGAAGATTAGATTTGGCAAAAACGGACCGTAATTGAAGTGTTAGAAACATTTGTTAGAAGAAAATAGATCCATCGCAGCTGCGAGAACTGTAGGCCTCATCAACCATTTTGTGCGCAACAACAGCAACTATCTAAACAGCGCCTCCTGATTGGTTGAAAACTGAATTCTGGCGATTTGATCGGTGAATACGGAATCACTCTACACGGGCCTTAAGTGGGCCCACATTTTAAGAGTAGCATTTTGCGTCCCTATTGACCAAGTGATGTCAGTAGGTCGAAGAACGCAGGGAAGCAAGGGAGGAAAAAGCATAGGTCTATTGAGCCCGCAGCGGACCCTGGATGAAATTTGTCTTTACACTGTCCAATTAAGATCCATTAAGAACTACTTTTATGACGAGTGCTTCATCATAAAAATAGTAACAAGCCTGCTTGTAAAATAACTTATATTTTTTAACAACAATTTATTGACTATGTAATTCCAACTTATGAGTGTCCAAGTCGTTCACAGAGCGTACGTAAGAAAAGTTAGCCAGACAATCTCAAGTTCATTTCTATCGCACAGTTAGTGTGCGCAGTTCTTCACTCAAGCCTACATCGAAGAAACGGATTTTCGTCTCGAAGATCAAGCAGAGCCGCCTGAACTCCACGAGGATTCCCCCACACTATGATCTTTAAGAAGCTTAGAGCAAATTCGGTTTCTTTAGGACTCTTAAGCCTACACTTCAATTTGTAATTCTTTGCTTATGATTTAATAACTTTTATTTACTGTTGCCTTATCTTTCATAAGAGGAACAATGTTTTGGGATACAACATTTGTGTCAGGTGTACAGATGGTGTCCGAAGAAAACTGTTAAAAGTATCTATTTATTTGAAATCTGTCAATTAGAAAGCGTCTTTTACCGTGGGTACCAGAGCCCCATCTGGAACCAGGGTAAACATCGTCTTTAAGTTTTCCACACGATCCTGCTTTCAGTATATGACAATTTTCTGTTGGGTGCCCCAGAAACTGAATATAGATTTGGTTGGATCCAGCTATGAGAATTAGCTTTAATCAATGGCTAATCATTTTCAAAATGTTCTTCGACAATTAACTTGAACCACGAGCAATATGACGCATAGTGTGTAGCAGTTTGAAATTCATATCAGTAGCGAGCCACCTTAACTTACTGTTTTTATGTGTTCTGAGCTGATTTTCACTTGGTGTATAGCCAACATTCACTGTTTCGTAGTTTTTTTAATTTTCAGTAGTGAGCCACCTTAAGTGCAGATCCACCTTAATCGTAAAGCTTTAACGGGAATCGTAAACAATGGATATTTTATCGAGAAGCCCCATAAAATTTATCTCCCCCTACCCCATGTTTATCTATGTCAACTAACTGTGAAATGCTCCCTTTTTAAACCTTACTTGATGGGACAGTGTTTGCAAGGACGGCGCTAGCCCTGAAAAAGTGGGGTTGACAAGAGGTAGAATTGATTGCCAGAAGGTATACCTAACGCTTTTTAAATCATTTTTGCTTAGGAATGAAAACCGACCTGAGGAAAGTGGGGTGGACATGTCCACCCCAATCCATCCCGTGGCGCCGCCCTTTAGTGTTTGCTTCCGAGAGAAGCATCTCTAGCACCCACTTCGTCTTCTCCTCTCACACTTCACCACTTTCTCATGTGAAAGCTATATCTCAAAACTCTACCTACGTAGATCAGAGGATTCTTGTTTCAGAGAAAGGACGCTTGTTTCATTTTTTCTTCTCTCGATCTAGTCACATGCTTATGATCATGGATGCTCGCCAATGAAAATCATCATATTTATCATGAATATTTTATCTTGTTTACAATTTTACTCAATCACTCTTTCTTTATCCAAAACCTAAACATGCGAGAATATGAAGTCGTTGTCAAAACTACGAAAATGTTGAAAATAATATGAGTCACAATTTGAAAACTTTCTGGCCACAACTTGGCACACTGTAAATGATTCCGTGACTCTGTTTACATATCTTGTCAAGTGAGCCGGCAAAATGTTGGACACAACTGATAAAAAAGATGAGTTATTTCATGGTTATTGTTTACCGAAAAATTTTTAATTAAAATATTGTTTTGCTTCAAAATTGCATAGATTTTTGTTGTTGTTGCACCATACCTCAAGTTTCTTGAATCTTACCGGTTTTTTCTTTTGATTTAAACAATAGTCAGGGCTAGATAGGGCCAAAGCAATGAAAAATTCCCTCAAATTGTAGTATCTTTTTATAAAAACGCTCAAATGGTAGTTCACTTCGGTAGCATTTAGTAATGAAAATTTTCTACTTTTTTTATATTTTTTTGACAAAATTTTGAACAATGTCTCAATTTGAAAAGTGTGGTTATGGCTTCCAATCACTTTCGCTTCACAGACATCAAATTTTGCGTTCTTTTCAAACCTCTTATTTAGACCTTGTGCTTTCTTGTATCTGTAATTTTTCACTTGAAGAATAAAAGCCCTCTGTATCGTGGAATATGGGAAGTCTATTCAACAAAGGCTATCTGTTCGATTTGTAACAATTTCTTTACTAGGCTACTCTTTTCAAATGACCAAAAAAGTCCTCTTTGAATGACTTCCTTTTTTGTTATTTTTTTATCTCTTTTGTTTTGTTAACCGATTTTTCTTAGTTTATTTCAGAAATTGAGGGTAATTATCGTGAGAAAATCTAAACTGTTCTCTTTCTATAAAATGTAGCATTTTACTGAATATTTTTTTACTCTCTACCTTTGTGGCTTATTCAATGTCATGCGAACAAAGGCATCGATGTTAAGTAATGTTGTAACGGTATGAGAATATCCAATTAATTTATAGACAATGTCATTTCGTAGATAAGGGGACTAAAGGTGGTGCCACATAACTTAACCATTGCTGTTTGATTTCCGCTGGACTTCATTTTCTAAATTCTCTTTGCTTGTCACCTGACTTTGGTCACACAGCAAGAATATCTGAGGACTAAAGAAGTGCTATTTCTGAAGCAACCACTGACTTGCCTTTCTGCTGCCACAAGTTAATAAAACCTTTACAGATTGACTTAAAGAATGTCTCAAACGCTAAGTCGAATCCTGAACCACTTCTGGCTCTCCTTGTGAATCAGTCTTTCCAGTCTGGAATTTTCCCTGATAAACTTAAAATTGCCAAGGTTATTTCTATTTTTAAAAAAAGGAAATCCTGAGCTTCCATCAAACTATAGGCCAATTTCCCTTTTACCCATCTTCAGCAAGATATTTGAGAAATTAATGTACAAACGACTGCATAGATTCCTCGAAATACATAAAGTTCTTTATTCATTACAATTTGGATTTCAAGAAAACCACTCAATTGATCATGCTCTTGTGAGTTTAACAGAAGCTGTAAGAAGTACACTGGACAACAAAAGACTTGGTTGTGGTATTTTCATTGATTTACAAAAGACTTTTGATACAGTTAATCATAGAATTTTGCTTTCAAAATTAGAACATTATGGTATTCGTGGATGTGCCCTTGAGTGGTTCAGATCATATCTGTCTGATAGAAAGCAATATGTTTCTGTCAACGGAAGTAACTCTAACCTACTTTCAATTACTTGTGGTGTACTGCAAGGTTCTGCACTGGGTCCATTACTTTTCCTGATCTATATCAATGATCTACCAAATGTTTCTAAGAAACTCACTTTTTACCTCTTTGCGGATGATACAAACATCTACTATGAATCCAAAGATTTATTTAATTTGATCATAATTGTCAACAAAGAGCTGAGATTAGTAAAGAAATGGCTTGATGCTAATAAACTATCGTTAAACATTAATAAGACAAACTATATCATCTTTCGTTCTTCATCTATCAATGTTTCTTCTGTTTCTGATATCAAAATAGGGAAGAAACATATCAAAAGGGTAAAGTTCGTCAAGTTCTTAGGTCTCCTCCTGGATGAGCATCATGCATATATCTAATTTCAAAGTTTTGCAAAGATTCAATGACTATGTTGTTATTCTTAAGATCGAGACAAAGACCAGGAGGTACTCAAATGTAAAGTCTCCTAATCGCAGATTTTTATGCATCTGGTATAGATTTCCAGGTATTCAAAAAATACCTTGTGAAAATCTGACTGATACATGAATGCCTTGTGAAAATCTGCCTGATACATGAATTTCCTGCGACATAATTCGTTAAGCCAACGCCTGAAAACATGTGGGTTCTTTGGTATACAAATTTCTGATTCAAGAATGGTACCACCTAGGTACCACCTACAGTGGTGCAAAGTTGACGAATGACTATAACGCAATGTCTCGAGTTAACACTGCGCCATTCAGTTCTGGATGATTTGCACTTGATAGTGCATCGTTTTATTAGAACATGGTAAGAAATTAGGCTGCTCTAGGTTGTTACATTTGGGTGCCCTTTAAAAATAAATTATTATGTAGATTCTTACTTCTTTGTGTTCTTGTTTGTGGGTAGCCAGAACAGTCAGAGAGACAGGGTTCCACACCCAATAAGGCCCCACCACTTGAGCGTCATGACAAGAGGTCGCGGACTCGATTAGCGCAGAGCTACTTGTTCCCTCTCAGGCCAAATCTGATTTTCAGTCAGTCTGAAGTTTCAGCGTGTCAGCAAAGGACGCTTGTAGCCTCACTACATGAGGACTCTCAAGTTACACTCATCTCATTGAGTTGAATTGTTGTTGTTGTTGTTATCGCTGCACTGAGGGCCGTTGTAGTATCAGTTCAGTTGTAGCATTATCACCCGGGGGGGGGGGGGGTACATGACTTGCAGATGGGCAGGGGTCTGCCGCCCGGTTTTCAGAAAGCTGCCCTCTTCTAATTACCGACAGTTACCCAATTTTACCCACTAAATACCTAAATACCCACTTTTATGATGAATTTGGCGGAAAACTACCCATTTTTGACAATTTTTCTGCCAATATCTGGAAAACCCATCCATGTTTATGGAAGATTTGCCGAAAATGGGACCCTTGTTTAGAGAATTTTGGGCCCGAAAACCCATCCATATGGGCGCCACATACCCGTATCCTCAACATGTTATGTTACCCCCCTCCCCGGGCGTTATCAGTTGATGCAAAAAAGCAAAACTACGACATGTAATCAAGTCTAGGACGCTTGGTGGTTATGGCTCTTTAACTTTGCGGAATAATCCCAGTCAGCCTTTAGATTCCAGGCGTCCAGCTTGGAGGGCATGGCCCGAAGCACAGAATAACTTGGTTGATTTAAAACGGAAAAGGTGTTGATTCTGAAAAGCTGATCTGTTCCATATGATCAAGTTATTTTAAGGAGATAACGAATTTTATCTGAAATGTCTCTACATGATTTAGTTCGTGTTTAGTTTAGCACTACTCTTGTCTCCTTCCACGAACATCTGTTTTCTTAGCATGGGCACGGTTATCACAAAAGGAGTGGCGAGAACCTTGACACATCCAGCCATTTCGCTTATCAGCGCTTTCGTTGGACGATTAGTCAAGTTTCTTGAATCTGTGTACGCCCCTGTCCATTTTTTATTTGAAATCCACAAGTTCCAGTTGGAGCAAACAATTCAGTTCAATAAAAAATGGTAAAAGCATTTTCTTGATGTTGTTGTTGTTGTTGCAACGGTAACTGGACTATTCAATGAGTTTATTCTAGAAGTAATCCTTGCTCAACAGGAACAGGATGAGAGAGTCGTACTCAGTGCATGCATCAATCAAATCTTGCCTACTCCGGGCCTATTTTCAACTATCTTTTCATAAGATCTCAGCTTTCAAGGGCTCGATGAGCTGTGAACTCTCTCCCCGTAGCTTCTCCATTTTGCCCTGCAGTGGGATGCCTTACTCCTCTCATGTTTTCTTCTGCAATGTTTGATCAATGGAATCGACTGCTTGGTTTTGGGAGTTTTCCAGTGAAGCAAGAACGAAGGCAGAGGGGATCAGCTGAAGAACCTCCTAACATTTCGTAAAGACAAAACAGATCAAAGGAAAGGAAATTTAAATTGTAGCAACTTTATTCGTGAGTCTGTATCTGGCAATTTTATCGAAAGGAGAAAATAGTGCTTCCCATTAGCACGCAGCGCTGGAATCAAGGCAGAGGGGCGTCGCCAGGGCTCAGCTGAAGATCTTCATTGAGTTGGTGCAAACAGCTCGAAGAAGATAAAAATGTTTAAAACTAGGGAAACAGACAAATTGCAACTACATCCTTCTTGAGTCTAGTTGAGACGATTTTGTTCGAAAAGAGAAGATTTTGCCTGCCAGCAGCTTTTCGGAACGAAGACGGGGGGGGGGGGGGTGTCCGTTGAGGCTCAAGTCACAGGCCCCATCATCTAAATGTGATAAAAAGATGAACACTGTTAAGACGGGGAAACAGAGCCTAATAGTGACTATTCTGTGAGTTCTTTTTACAACATTTTCTTCGAAATATAGCCCAGCCCGGTAAGCTCTAAATAATGGCAGATGGGGGCGTTGCTAGGGGCTCGGCTTAAATGCCTCATAAAAGGATGAAGTGGTTAAAACGGTGATACTTATTACTTAATACTGATTCATTCTGTCTGAGCCATATATGAAGATTTTCCACGAAAAGGGCATTCCCTTCTCCGATTTTTCAGCCCGGGCTGACACCCTGATTACGAGTCATGCTTGTACGAAATTTAGTAAAACCATAAAAGGATTGAATGGTTTCAAATATCCCCTGAAATGTTGACCGAATCATCTATAGTATTCCACATGAAAAGACAACGCGAAATTGCCCTCCAAATCTTTCTGACTCTCAATCAGGGGCGGCGCCAGCCAAGAAAAAGTGGGGTGGAAATAGGATGAAATTAATGGTCAGAAGGTATACCTGACGATTTTTATATCGTTTTTGTTTAGGAATGAATACTGACCTGAGAAAAGTGGGCAGTCCACCCCGTGGCGCCGCCCTTGCTCTCAATAAACAAACTTTTTAGCGAGGGAAATTTTCATTTTGGGGCGAAAAGGGGCCATTTCAAAAAGTAATAATTCTGATATCGTAGTTGTTTCATTCCAGTTCATCTCTAGGCACGTTAGAACCTATTCGACTTTTCTCATATGTGTATTTTTTTAGGAAATACTTATGAGAAACTCAAGTCTCAGATCGCTTAAAACGTATAAAATTCACTTTGATCATTGAAATCCTTGCTATGTTTTCGCTTTCTCTTCACATGTTTCCTAAAGGTACTTGAGTAATGTCTAGACATTGGAAAGACTTCAAGAAACCTTGTTTTGAAATGTTGATAAGGAAACAGGTAGTAACACATTAAGATTATTATGGAGCCCTCACAAGGCTTGTAAGGAAAATCAGTGTTCTCAAAATCTGACAATTTTAAGAAACTTTCAGTACCAGCCCAAATTCTTAGTTTCTTATGAAATTTCATTTCGGGGCACTGTTACGTTGAATAAAACCAGGCCCGTCGGAAACGGGAAGGCTCAGCCCCCCCCCAATAATTTGCTGAAGTTTGTTGATTTTGTGAGTGAAAAAGGCTGTAAAAGCCAAGGTCGTAAGAATGAAGATTCAAACTCGTATGTATTCGAGGAAGCTACCAGAATCTATCAAAAATGCAATATCTTTTGATGTCATACAAGTCAAAAATTTCAAAATTTTCATGAAAAGACCCTCATTAGTCAAGATCCTTTGCTTCCGTCAATGGCACATTTTCCAAAAATGGGGCGTTTTCCAACGATCTGAAGGCCGTGGTCATGAAAAATTTACAAGCCCCCGGACCCCCATCTTTGCTCACTTCGCTCGCTCCTCGTTTCAGCCCCCCAATATCAGTTTCGTTCCGACGGGCCTGAAAACGTGTCAATTTATATTGTGGACGGTCCCCCTGATTGTGTAATCTTGGTTCCCATATCGCAAGCATCTTTGATCCTCCGAACTTGTAAGCTGACCTGGAAACATCAGTGTTCAATGAATTTAAATGCAATTGTACCTAAGTTCATAACACGATTAACAGCCTTAATAGGACTTGGTGTCCTTCTTGTGTTATTCCGTAGCCTTGATAAAATATTTCTGTTATTTAGAGGCTGGTGACCTAAACAGGATCGCCAAGAAGGGAGGAGGTGGAGGGGATGAAAGGTCCGGGCCCCGTAAAGATTTTGCGGCGTAAAAATCTGTTATTGCTATAAATCTCTCCAGTGTAGTTTATGAAAATTTATCTGCCTTGAAAGAGTATTTGCTAGCCTGTGCACTGACCCATCGTCCAACAGAGGAAAGGTCTGTCCTCCTTTGGACGATGGGTCTGTGCACAGGCTAAGTATTTGCAAAAACCGTCGACTTTAATAATAATATGCATGTTACAAACCATACATTTCTATTTTATAGAAACTGATTATATCTCAGCGAGTCAGTTGTTGGTGTCGTTGGATGATTTATTTGCTGTTCATATTCAATCTTTTTGGCCTATTGAGTCGCTCATTCCCAGCGATTCAAGCGACTACAACGACCTGGTGTGAACCAGGCTTTACTAACGTAAAACGATGTCCTTGAATCTTAAATTCAATTTTTTTGCACAACCTTGACACGGCATGTTTAAGCAATTTTTTCAAATAATTAGTATTAAAAGAGGCATTTCCCTCATTTTCCAGAAGACTGAAGGGCGAGGTCACAAAGAGTTTCTTTGACCTGCACCCCCTAAACCCCTAGATCATAGAGCCCGCCCCCTATAGATCATTCCAGGCCCCGAGCTGTCTCTCGACAAGAAAGTCCCAACATTATGAAGTCATGATCGTAAAAGTGTTGCTCCATCTTTATCAGCCATGACTTGTTAAAGAGCTATTGTCTCCCAAGGTTCTTTGCGGGGACGTTCGTTACAATTTGAGTCTGCCTGAAAACAAAATTTGCTTAAACAGAAACGATAGATGCAAAGTACCAGGTCAATAAAGAAGTTTAGGTAGGTAGGTAGGTATATATGTTTAACGTGGCTAGCCTGCGAAAGTCTGAGAGACTTATTTCCAAAAGGGGCCACGGATGTTTTACCATCAGTCCACCGCAGCTACCCGCCGCAGCTACCAGATTTCCCTCACATGGCTCTGGTTGACCCGGGCTAGAGTTACGGACAGCGACCAAACTGTCCAGCGCAGGATTTACGCGGGTAAATATGGAAAACGTTGTAAAAATGTATTTGTAGATAACTATTCTCTATTTGATTTCTTTTTTTTCTTCTTACAAATTTTACTTTTTTAGATAGTAGGCCTGAGTTAGCTCTTGTTTTATAGATATTTTGTATGTTGCATACTTTAAATAAATCAATAATAATAATGATAATAATAATACGCGTTTGGCGGGCTATGGATTAAAAAGTATGAGGCCGATATCAAAAACTAACATGTTAATCTATCAGTCAAAGGCTAACTTAGATGGGAAATTTTGTTGAGTAACATCACACATCTCCAAGGCTCCAAAAATATCAAAATGCTTATAAGGGGTTTGTATGGGAAGTAAAAATTCCACGTTACATTCTGGTCCATGATTTATGTGGCATTGAAGTTCACATTGCAAGTTGCAGAAATCGAATTTTAATTTCAATAGCAGGTAATTTATAGACCAGAATGGAATGAGGAATCATTATTCCCAAACTTGCGCTTTACCAATATTTTCCTAATTTCTGGGTCTAAATGATGATTGATTTTGCCAAACGATATTTTCGTATCTAAGTAGCCTTTGACTGACAGAATAGCATCTTAATTTTGAATACCGGACATATACTTTTTATTCAATAACCCGCCAAACGTGATGACTTTCTTGACCAGTACAGTTGTGTCAAACGGACAGAAAACAATTTGACTACAGCGACACTTCTCCGTCAGTTCAACAAATGCACCTTGGATCTGTTTAGGCCAAATTTGAATCTCAGTCATTCTTTCAGCATACCTGCAAAGGATCGTGGGTGACAACGGACTTGTTAGACCCCAGTTACACGATATCGGATTCATAACATCGGATTGCCTTTCGCATCGGATAGGGGGTTCAGTTACACGACGCCGAGGCACACCCTGCTCCGTTGTCAAGGTCAAGGTGAGGTCAAAGTCAATCCGATTCACTCCGCTCCGCATTCCATCTCGTGTAACTACACCAAGTCCCACTCCAGTTGGGCTTTGCAGCTGTCGAAGACAAAGATTTCAAAGATGTCAAAGACAACGCAGTGCAGGTCGACTCGGTGTCGTGTAACTGCAATGAAAACGGCGCGATTTTGACAAAAACAATCCGGCATCGTGTAACCCAACAGCTACAAAAATCATTAATTTCATTTGTAGATCACACCCTCTTAAGATTGAATTGAAAATGAAAACTGAAGAGAAAATACGGAAATAGGGAGGCGGGAAGCGAGAAATCCGCGAGACAGCAAATCGCCTTAGGCCCATCCATGCTTCTTTGTTTGCATCAATGTACAGTAATGATCTTGTTAACGTTGTCTGAGAAATCCTTGAAATGCACTGCAGGGGAAACTACACGAATGGTCTAAGTAATGCCGTTACTTTGGTAATCTTGTTTCCATGTAGGCACCACATTGTTCGTTTACTTTCAGTGATACTGCTAACGGAAGATTACATCGTCACTACATTTTAAATCGATTCAGCAGAAGTTTTAAACATGATACTTTGCGTTCTATGATAAATTCACACAAAATATCTGCTACTTGCCTAATCTTTAGCATAAGCTCTGTATCCTCTCTAGTAGCCTATGTATGAGCAATCTGTGACCAGTGTCGGATGAAAAGCGTAGCAAAGATGTCCCTTGGTTAAATGAATCTTCATCACAGGCATTTTATAAAAGAAACTGGTTTTTAAGAAACTGGTTTTTAAGAAGCTGGTTTTGCGGATGACCAAAATTTTGAGGAACTCTTGTGCTATATTTGAAAAGCACTTGGAAACATTTACAAGCTAAATTGAAACACCTCATAGCAAAGTTGTCGCTGGAGTGTTCTGATAGAGGAGCCCAGGAGCCCGGAGATTCTAGAGCCCAAGAGCCGAGGACCCGAGGAGTCTGGAGCCTAGGAACCTTGAGCGTAGGAGTTGTCGCTGAGTCTTTATTCTTGAGTGAGATTTACTATCATTGTATGTTTGGGACAAATGACACTTTTTCTCGCAGAAATGGTGCCAAGAAACAAATAAATGACAGGGCAGTGGTAGAGTCTACATAATGACTTATGCACCTCGAAAATAAGAACAAATTAAGAAACTTTGATACTGAATAGTGGAAATTTTCATTAAGCACTTTTAGCATCATGGGCTGATCTCTGTTTCTTATATAAGAAACAACGTGTACGCTTATTTTTTTTTATAAGAAACTGCTCATGAGCTCAGCTCTCGAATTGCCAGAGATTTATTAAGAAACTCCAGTACTGGGAAAATCCAACTTAAGAAACGATTTACGTTTAATAAGGAATCCTTAACAAATTTTTACTTTGTTTCACTTGTTTCCTGTATCATATCACTCGGAATGTACTGCAATGATGTCTAAACTGTACGAAACCTTTAAGAAACTCCTACGAAACTCCGAGTACTCTAAATCTGATAATTTTAAGAGGCTTGCAGCACAGGCCCAAATTCTTAGTTTCTCATAAAAGATCATTATAATCTTCATAGATGGTCCATGATAAAATGCTAGTACGGAAATCGTTGAGCAAGGCTGGATTTATTTAATCATAATTTAATGCTCCATGGACGAGATATTCAACGAAAAATTAGCTTCAAATGAGCCCCCATAAAGTAATGAAAAATATTTGAAAACAAAGGATAGCTACCTAAGTTTAAAAAAGAAAACAACAATTAACAGTTTTAGCAGTCATTTCTTTTGTGATTTTCTTGTCGTTTGAAAGGCACCATTTGGATTGCTCATCGAGAAACCGATTGTTCTGGAAATAATTTATGCATCCTGCTTCAAGAATGGATTTGTTATCATCCTTGGCTTTGACAAAGCTGATCCTGCGATCATAAGGGGGATTCCTCGGGTGTTGTATTTAAATTCAACTTGCTAAAGAAGTGACCAAGAAGATGAAGGGAAACAAATCAAAATTTTATACTTAAATTGAGCGATGTTGCTGTCAAATTGAACATAGATCTTGACGAATTAATAGCTGATCATATCTCTCGACCACAGAGAGTAAAAGGCCAAGATCGAACATTGTTGTGGTCACGTTGAGTCGCAGCACAGCCAAGTAAAAGAATGAAGTCGTTCAAGGAAAGTCTGCATTCACTTTTCTTAAAAACTATGCGGAGAGTCTGAACATTTTTATTGCTGAATGTGATTGTTTTTGAATGTAAGCAATGTTTTATGAATTGTCTATCCTTTTGGTGATCAATTTTGTTTCTGCTTCAGAACGACCAACCGATGTCAATTTACTTATTGCTGTTGGAACACCGTTACCCCGAGATGTTGCCCCAGTCACTGGACCATTCGGACATCGTGGCCGTCCGGCTATTGAATTCACACCACATAGCTATATCGGACGTTATGCAAGAGACCTGTTACCTCGGCCGTTCCCAAAGAATTTTGCGATCAAGGTGACGACTTATTTATATACAATCAAAGGAGGTGTGTTATTTAGTGTTGTATCGAAAGATCAGAACAGAGACTTTCTAATTTTGGAGGTGAAACAAAAAGGAACTAAAAATCAAACAATCCTACTCACATACAGGAATTCGAATCCGTCAAAAACATATGTTGCAAGATTTGACGTACCCAAGATCTCCCGACAATGGACGGTCTTTTCGGTAGTCCTACGCGACCAAGATGTCTGGTTGTATATGAATGGATGTTACTTTGTGAGAGGATTAGCACTAGTGATGAGACGTGAGCCATTGCAGCTTGAAGAAGATTCTGTGGTTTATGTTGGCAGGGCTGGATGGTATTCAAGGAAAAGACCATTTTTTGTAAGTACCCATATTTTTCTTTCCATCTGATGTGAATTCTGCCATAAATTCCAAATGACGTGTGTTCAAATGTCAATAAGATAATGGGCATTGGACTTGGAGTCTGTTCTCCAATACACACACACGTTTTTTTTTATAAGAAACTTAACACTTAAGTACTAAGATGGCAAAAATTTTAAGAAACTCTAGTACTATGTCTGAGAGGTATCATGAAACTTTTGAAAGTTAAAAGCATGGATATTACAGTAAATATATCTTTGAACCTTTATTCTTGAGCAATATTAACTAACCATTTGTGTTTTCAACATAACAGAACACTGTTTATTCCTACATGATGTTTTAAATGTCAAGAATTATATCTGCAGCAGTGTTAGCGACCACATTGATTAATTCTGCATTCAAAAATAAGAAATCAACTAAGAAGCTTTGAGTACTAAAATGGACAAAATTTCATGTTCAATTAAGAAACTTTTAGTACTATGGCCTGATCCTAGTTTCTTATAAAAAATGTGTAATTTTATGAGAAGCTAAGCATTTGAGCCCACACTGAACGTTTCTCAGAATTATCAGATTTTGAGTACTCAGAGTTTCTTACGAGTGTCTTAAAAGTCCCCTAGCAATTTTAATGTTTTATTAACCCCTCCAATGTTTACAAGGTACTACAGGAAACAAGTGAAAACAAAGTAAAAAAATATGCGGTTGATATCCTTCATAAAAAATAACCAGTTTCTAAAAAGTTATATTTCCCAGAATTAAAGTTTCTTAACTTTGTGGTAATCTGAGAGCTGAGTTTCTTAAAAACTGTTTCTTATCAAAAAACTTGTAACACAAGTGACTTTTTCAGCAAAAATAATCTGGGATTTCCTTTCTTTATGAAGCAAGGTCTCGCAGAGATTGCCTGTCAATCTGTTCATTACTTTGCAAAAACATTAGCTGTGTTGGTTTGAATTTCTAGACACAACATACAAGCAAATAAATAGACATCGTTGTTTCAAAAAGCCACATAAGAAAATCTAGTACATAGATGATTGTGAATTTGTTTAGTTGATTCATACAGCGTCATTCAGGGTTTGCAGACATGCATTTCTTCATCACGGCTGCACCCTTCTCCCCGCCCTTCTCGTCAGTTCTACACTTTTGAGGAGGACATACCATATCACGTTGATACAAAACCAGGGGGCTGCATGTGGCTAGATGAGTCAGTTAAAAGGTTATTTCTCACCGCAGTTGTGCTTCACTGCTGCAGCTTTGTTTTGCGGAGGAAAAAGTTATTTTTTGCTAAGGTAGAGCCAGCATGATAGATACCTCCTCCGCAGAAATGAATGAATTTTCCTTCGCGGGAGCATGTATGCTGAAATCGCACTGTCAATCTGTAGTTAGTCAAACTATACCAGGGGCGGCTGGGAGTTAAATCTTTTTGGTATTAGTTTTTGAAATACCCAAATGCTCAAAAACAAGAGTTAACGATTTCTTCGCGAAGCGAAGAAATTGTTAACCAGACCAGCTGGGGGTATGGGGGGCGCTGTAAGCCCCCCATTGGGGTCCAGGGGCGAAGCCCCGGGAAAAATCGGCATTTTTGATGAATGGAGGTCTTAGATTCTCTCTAAATTTCAAGTTAAGAGTGAGTAGAGAGTGTAGTGCGTCTTAGACTTGTTATGACCTGTAGCAAGATTCGAAAGACTTTGACCGGCAGGCGCAAATGTAGATTCTTCCTCGAAGGAGGAAACACTTTGCTTCTACAAGAAGAAAGAAATAGAAACAGAAGTTGAATTGGAAGCTGGTGGATTGCTGGAAAAATGTGTTTGCCCCTCCTACCCTCTTCCTCAAAAGTTACGCTCATTTCTTACTACCATTTCAGGAACCATTTGTTTGAAAGTGGCTGAAGGGCTTTGGGCCACGAGTAAAAATTTGGCGACAGGCTCCGAACCCTTTCTGCATTGCCACCTCAAGGGCACTGTATTAGGATCGCGATTCTCATACCATGGCCGGTGTAGGTGGCGAAGGGCTTGAAGCCACGGCTACAATTATTGCTGATGGTCAAGAGCCCTGTTGTGATCGCCACTAAAATGGACATGTATTAGGATCGCAAATCTAATACCATGGCCAAGTTAGCGAACATTCTGTGGGAAACTTCGCTTTTCCTTGAAAATATTAAGTCATCAAGAGGAAAAATTTCACCTTTGATAAGTCACTCATGACGAGACATGGCTAACAAAGTAGGGGGTACGTAGGCCTATTTTCTCGAAGTCTCCAAATATTCAAGGAAATATTTTATGTTCAGAGCTGTTCAGAGTCACGCATTTCAGGGCAACACCTGGGCTTGGTATTCCATGTTTTCAGGGGAAATCGTTGTTCATTGGTGAACCTTCTGTGAGTTGACAAAATAGAGAAAATGTAGAGGTAGAAGCACATAGAAGAAGCGAGATCAGCGTAGTGTTCAGGCAACGACAAGACCCAGAGTCCACGCGAAAGCAATGGGCTGTTGTGATCCATTGAACTCAATATGGTTCAATGTTGTGATCAGACTGGCCACGGTATGAGGAATCGAAAACTCATACCATGGACGACAAGTCGCCTTGTTTCACGTTTGGATAACAATATGCCCTGACGTAACACAGGGCCACTCAGACAAAGGTTTATTGACATCATGGTATGAGAAATGGGAAACTAATACCGTGGCCATAAAATGCCCTCGTGATTCAATAGCTATCAAAAGGATCAAACATTATGATTCTTAACGGATTAGTGGGCAACTAAAAATCTTTTGTCGGCAGAAGCCACAGACACAAAGCAACGTTGGCGTTGAAGTTTTAATGACAATTTGATTACGTAATGCGCCTCCGCTATTGCTACTTTGTCAACCAGAACAGAAAACAGGTACGGATGTCCCCACAGAACCCATGAATTTTAAGGTTTTTTGGGGGCAAGCTTTGGAAAAAAAATGGTATGAGGCTCATACGGTTTATACCACTGAGCGCCGCCCCTGAACTATACCAACCAAAAAGTTCTACATTTTACTCACATTGTTTCTGTAATGTGAACGTCGATCCAATTTGATTGGTCCCTCCCGGATAAACATCGACTCTCTAGCCGCTAAGTTCATTAGCAAAGGCTTGAGTATTAAATCGGCCACCCTTTGTCCTTCCCCATTCGTTCTAAATTCTTTTTTCAAATTAATTTTTGCCTGGAAATTTGATAAATTTCCTTTGAGACTCCGCAAAACAAAAGGTTCTAACAGGATGTGTTCTTTTAAGGAATAAATTGATGAATTCGGAGTCAGTCAAGACCTTATTAGAATTGAAATAAGCGAAATAAGGCAATTTGTCGTTTAGGCCCATTTTAAGATTCTTTATCTTTCGCCAAGCAACATGCAAAAAGCAGCGCCATTATTGAAATCAAGTTTGTTCCATTCCATCAAATCTCCACTAGGCCTATAGCAAAACATTGAATAGCCTCCGTCAGTGACAAGTCGTTTGTAGTGTCGGGAAAAGTCGCTATGATTCCCCCACCTCAGTTTGGTCATATGACATTGTGCCTCGGCTGCCCTTTTCATTTTCCCTTTGCTTTGTTTTCATTATTTTTTTAAATTTCATTGCGAGGCTGTATTTTGAGGCTCTGGAACCCAGGAAAAGGCTATCGTTCTTCCAGAAATTGAACGTAGAATTGTTTCTTTTCAATGCCAGGGACGCCGGAGCGATTGTAGGGCAAGAGGGTCAAAGGGGGACGCAAGGACAATCCAGACCGAAGGCAAGCGAAGTGAGCCGAAAATCTGGGGGTCCGGGCGTTCTCTCTGGAAAAGTTTTTGGGGCCTCGCCCTTTAGATTGGCTTGACATACTGTCAAGAATATTTTAACTAATATAAATGATGCTCTGTCTTAGATATTTGGGTATGACTAATGCTAGTCATACCCAAATTAGTTACAAAAATTTTCCGAACTCGACATTCCGAGTTGCAATCCTTGAAGTTCCGGTATTCCAGAGAGGTGTTCCTGAGAGGTGATTTTGAAAGGCTTCCCCTTTTATTCATGTTGTTTACAGAATACGGAGGTTATTTCAGCGACCCAGACTTAAAGTCAACAAAACGTCTGGACGATATTTGTCTACAATTTGATGCAATGTTTGCGTTACACCCTTATTTATTTGGCTTAGCAGCGCTCAATAAACATTTTTTTCTTTTTCTCATTCTATTTTTCTCTTTCATGGTTATTTGAGTTTGATTATGCTCGAGCAATGTAAATTTATTTGCACTAAAATACTTTTTCTAAAATCCAATGTAAATTTATTTGCAGTGAAATACGTCGTCAAATAAGCATAAAATTTGTTGCTTACGACGTGTCCTTTTCCAGGTCTCTTCCGGTTGTCCGATGAAAATATATACCAGCGCTTGAAAAATTGCCTAGATTCGAAAATTCAAAGCGTGTATGCCTCCTGAAGTATGCTCTAGGTGACCAGTTATCATACATGTAAACTATTTTTGCTCCACTCGCTATGACAAGATCCCTTTGTTCAAACAGGGCGAAAACTCTAAAATTTCGGACCAGTAAGTTTCGGACGAAATGCCTTCGGCCAAAAAAAATTTCGATGTTTTCCACAGAATTTCGGATGCAAATTTCGGGCAATCAGAAACTTGTTTTTCAGTTTATATTTGCTTATACTGAATGTGTCGTGGTTCATTTTCGGTGTACTTGGTCAGACATTTCCACGAATGATTATTGCTAGGATGTAAGAATTTTCGTTGATTTACGCTCTCTCGTCAAATTTCTTTTTCAATGTGAAGCGTATTGTGAGCAAGACATTTCGTATTCAAACAGTGGAAATGTTTTTGTGTTTTTTCTATTCTTCAAAAAATTTCGGACACTAAAGATATTTCGGACTGCAAAAAATTTCGGACATCAAATTTTCCCAAGTATGAATTATCCGAAAATAGCAAGGGTGTTAGGACACGGTTGTTTTGATTGATTATTTATATTTACCTTGTTTTAACCTTGTTTCCTGTTTGTAGGACAGAAGTGATAACGTCCGAAACTTTAGACTTCTTATTGTAGCCTATTCGTTAGAAAAAGGCAAAAGGATGCATGGGATTTTGAGGCCAGAGGATGGTTTATCGTGTTAGTCATTCTGGTTCCACCCTATGCCAACCTAGATGAGTAATCGAAATATAACAAAGACGTTACAGAAACATTCACCAATATGTCTTGGCTTGTTTGTCCGTTCGTGGCCACTAAAAATGACAAACAATTTTCTTGTACAAGGAAGTCTATTGAGTTATTTCTAATCACCTACCGAATTCGGAAAAACATGACCGATGTATGACGAACGTTGCTCTCGTAAAAAACTTTATGCTTTTCAAGCAATTTTATCCGCACCATTGTTGTTGGTATCTTTTTGATTGAAGAGGTAGTTGTTCTGAAATGGTCAAGAGGGTACAGGTTGTGAACAACATAAAGATTGTCATGGAGCCTTTGATTTAAGTTAACCCTATCTCACCTGTGAGTTTGAAGCGGTCAATGTCCGAGGATAGGGGTGGATTCCACCCCCTTTTTTCTTTGCTGTTATATGAGCTATGATCATAAAACTTGGTAGTAAGATGGACTTTGATGCAAACAATCAAAATCACGTGATTAAATCAAATAGCGGAATCTTTGAATGATCCTTTCCATATTTCAGCATTGGCGAACAGACGTTTGAGGGATAGAATCCACCACCCCTCCCCCCCTCCCCAAAGTGAGAAAGGGTTAACAAACTCGTAAAAAACTCCGAGTACTCAAAAATCTTATAACTTTCTATGAAATCATGCTTGCTCAATTTATGGTAAAAAACACACGTGTGCAGCAAATATAACGAGACGTCAAAAATGCCACAAATTCCTTCAAATGCCACCAGAGTTACCACAGATTTATTAGTGCATAGCAGTTTAATTCATCATAAAACCTGCAATTCGAAAACCCATGACCTCTTCAGAAAATTCTAAAGCCCCCTTAAAACGCTCTCAACATTCTACAGAACATCGCTCAACATTTGTAGAGCGTTGTTCAGTGATTTTCAGTTGAGATGTTAAACGCTTTGTTCCGCCACCAAAATGAATGCATACATACGATTCTGGTTAACACTTGGTGTAGAAAATAACCCTAATGTGCTTGCGCTGACTGAATATTGTTGGATGGGGGTGTTAGAACGCTTCCAACATCGCTCAACAACACCTTAGGACAAAGAAATGTTGCCGTTCAAACTCAACTCAGCATCACTAAACGCCGTTCAACATCACTGAGCATCACTCAAGGTGTTAAAACGCTCTCAACATTTGCCCTCTACAAATGTTCAGCAATGTTCGGTGAAATTTTAAGACCGTTTTAACTGGGCTGAAGGTGAACGCAGGACTTCTACCGAGAAAGGGCTGCAAAAACACCGCAAGAACACTTCGCGTCATTTTAAAACATTTTTTCTCAAATTTACTTTCTTTTATTTTTCCCTCATTCCTTACTTTCCCATTCAGCAACGGGTTCAAATCTTTCTAATCTTTAAAAAGATGGGTGTAAAATTGTATCACACTTTTCTATGAACTGAATGACATGAAAGGAACTTTGGGTAATTTGCTGTAAATCTGCCGTTGCAATATTTTGATATCTTGATCATTTTCAAACTTGGAGCATTTTGATTACTTTTGTAAAACTTCATTGGAAGTTTAGAAAAAATTAAAATTATCATATATCTGCTACTCGATGAAAATTGATGCAATCTTCAAGCAAACTATAGTTAATGAAGGTCTACAATATGGTGGAAAGCAGAAATCTGTAGCTATTGTGGTTAAGGATTTAGAAAATTGATGGCATCTTAGCCTCAAAATTTAATAAATGCCGCCATTTTGGAACTTATCAAGGTATCAAACAATTGCCAGGGAAGATTTACAGCAAATGACCCACAGTTTCTTTCAAGCACTTTCATTCAAAGACAAGTGTAACAGAATTTTACACCCATCCTTTTGAAGATTTGAAAGGCCCTTGCTTTCTCATTCAAATTTACGCCAATCCGTATTATTAGCTTCTGTTCCATTATTCCTTTTTACATCCTCTGCATTCCATTCCATATTTTCCAGTTTGAATCTGTGTGATTCCATGTTTTACCATTACGTCATATAGGTCGTGGATCATCCTTCTTCGGCTCTAACGGCACCAAAACGAGTTTCCATTTTCTTGGGGGAACTCTGCTACCTACGAGTTAGGTCTTCAGAGTTTATCCTGGTGACTTTAATCTGTTAGTGTGGGGGTGGGGGGGGGAGGTACACAATACATTTTGAGTACTGGGGAGGTGGCAACCAGAAGAGTATGGTTTTCACGGTTTTGCTAAGGAACAGTATCCATTTTTGTGAGTGAATGAATAAATGGGCAAAGGCAGCGAAATTATTTCAAAGTCGGTGCACAGTTTCAAAATTTTTTTTTTTTTACATTCAATCTAAAAAATTACAATACATATTACAACTACACTACTTACAAAATACTGTACCCTACTACTAATACAATACCATTTGGAGCAAACAACTATGACTACCTCATGGTAACATAAAACAGGAAACACGAACATAGCACTACACGTAACCGCGAGAAGGAAAGAATGGAAGGAAATGGAAGGCAACGGGACAATTTCTTGGGGTGATATGAAGATTCTTTAATCAAGACGTTCTGTCTTGAGGATATACGTAATAGTCAAAGTTAGAATTGATCTGTTTGCCTCATAAGACAGACTCTGATCACCGTACAAAAGAAGTTGCAAGAAGCTGTTGCTCCAGACAGAATGCCCATTATTTTGTAGTACAGCATTGACATCAGCGAGAAGATTACATCTGTGTTCTTTATAAGAGTCGCAAAGCAGCAAGAAGTGTTCCGTATCCTCCACACCATCATTGATTGGACACATTGGATTTATTGTGTCTCTAAAATTGTGTCTAAATTTGTGGAAATTGAGTTTGCTCAGTCCGACCCTGACTTGAGTGAGTCTGTTAAATCGCGTGCCCTGCGTGCCCTGCGTGCCCTTCAATCTCCTCGTGCCCTCGTGCCCAAAATTTCGGCGTGCCCTCGTGCCTTCGATGTTGGCGTGCCCTCGTGCCCGCGTGCCCAAATTTTCGGCGAGCTCTCGTGCCATCGATGTTGGCGTGCCTTCGTGCCCTCGTGCCCGCGTGCACTAATTTTCGGCGTGCCCTCGTGCCTTCCATGTTGGCGTGCCCTCGTGCCCTCGTGCCCGCGTGCCCAAATTATCGGCGTGCCCTCGTGCCCTCGTGCCCGCGTGCCCAAATTTTCGGCGTGCCTCGTGCCTTCAATGTTGGCGTGCCCTCGTGCCCTCGTGCCTGCGTGCCCAAATTTTCGGCGTGCCCTCGTGCCTGTGTTACTTTAAAACGATGGATAACATCTGACATGAACTTGACGACTTTTCATTTATTTTGACGACTGCACCACGTACCCTGCATTTTAAGTGCTCGCAATTTTCAATTTTTTTCTGTGATGATTAGGGTAAGACGGGGTAAAGTGAACTACGGGGGTACTTTCAAGGCTTGACCTTCATTTACAAATGCAGTTACAGATCCAAGAATTCTGTTCGATTTGATGAAACAAGGATATCTATCGATACAGGAAAGATAGATGGTCATAACCATGAGCTTGATAACTGCGTAAGATTTTTTTTGTAGTTTGGTTTTACCTCAGGGAGAAGTTTCGGGGTAAAGTGAACTACCTCGAAAAAAGTGTTTATCTCCGTGGTGATATGGTATCTATATGCAATATAACATTTTCTTAAGTGTATTCCCATGATTATCGATCGATTTGTATTCAGTATGTGACTCAAATTTGTACCCAAAAATAGTTTTTGGTAAATATATTGATTCTGCAAAGATTCTTCTCAACATAGGCCACCATTTCACTTTTTAATTTTATTCGATTTTTTGGTTTTGACATGCAAAGGACTGCTTAGAGTCGCAAAGTGAATAACGATTCCAGGTTTCCCTGGTATTTGATTGGTTTTATTGAAAAGTTTGCTCAGTAGTTCACTGTACCCCGTGTCGGGGTAAAATGAACTAAGCGAAGTGGTCTCCAGAGAAACCTCTTTTGTAAGACAGTGGAAAAAGATTTCAAAAACATTTTTGCTGGATAAACTTACCCAAGGACATAATTTCAAAACAAAGTTGAAAAGTTTGCCCTCAGCTGCAGTCTCTTCTGCGTATCCTTAAAAAACTTCCAAAATAGTCCACTTTACCACGTGTTATCCTTAATTATCTCCTTTATTTGGTGCAGCCTAGCCGTTAATGTCCCTATCATTAATTAGATACCGTCACGTGTGCTTGTTGTTAAGTTCCGTAGATGTTTGTCTCTACAAAACTTTATCCATGTTTTAAATTTTTCACTTCAATTTCTCTGCTCAGGTTTCTCGGATGAAATTTAGAAAAAAAGGATCACCAAGTTTCAAACTTTCAAGAAACATTTCAAGGGTCAAATCCCTCAAGAGTGTCCTGAACATCAACATCGAAGGCACGAGGGCACGCCGAAAATTTAGGCGCGAGGGCACGCCAACATCGATGGCACGAGGGCACGCCAGAAATTTGGGCACGAGGGCACGAGGGCACGAGGGCACGAGGGCACGCCAACATAGAAGGCACGAGGGCACGCTGAAAATTTGGGCACGCGGGCACGAGGGCACGAGGGCACGCCAACATGGAAGGCACGAGGGCACGCCGAAAATTTGGGCACGCGGGCACGAGGGCACGCCAACATCGATGGCACGAGGGCACGTAGGGCACGCCATTTAACAGACTCGAGTTGAGTTAAATATGCAACCCCTTTTGGATTATGAATACCATATACAGAGTTCGCAGGTGGCCTTATTTGTGAAGACAGTTTCTTCTTAAAAATGCCAACAGTGGGTGATGCTCTGATCTCAGGATCAAGTTTGTTCCATTCCAATAAACAGTGAGGATAAAAACTGGCTCTGAATCTTTCCGTTCTTGCCCTTATTTGCCCCACAACGGACCTATTTCTAATAGGATAGCTTGTTTCATTGAGAGGTGGAATAGGGTCTCTCGTGTAGTCAGGTGTTAACTCGTTGACGAATTTGTAGAAAAGAATAAGCCGTCTACTCCATCTTCTTAGACTTAAGGGTTCCCATCCTAATTCATTGTACAATCTTTCCCGAGAAGTGCCTCTCCATGTTCCTGTTACTGCCAATGCAGCAGCATACTGTACTGATTCAAGTTTCTCCATCAAATGATTTCCCAGGCTACTTATATTGTCCTCTTTTTGTGGTATATGATAGATGACGTCACCATAATCCAGATGGGGCCTAACATATAGCTTATACAATCCATTCAAGGTATTTCTGGAAAGATATTTGGACAAAAATCGTAGCATACCAATTGCTTTTCGCGACTTACTTATCGCTACCTGTATATGAGCAGAGAAAGAAAGTTTAGGGTCTAATATTACTCCTAGGTGCTTATGTACATCAACTTTCATCACTGGTGCATCATTAAATAAGACTGGGGGTGGTCGGTTTTAGCAGTTTTCTTTGAAAAGATTAATTCCACAGCTTGCTTCCTTGGGTCTGGGTTGAAAGACATCCTCCACTTATATGCCCATAGTCTAATGAGATCCAGATCATGATTTAGGTCGCTAGCAGCTGAATTTGGGTCCTGCACAATTGTGAAGAGTGAGGTATCATCTGCAAAGAGCTTTACACTGCAGCTCAAGTTTTCAGTCAAGTCATTTATGTATATCAAGAAGAAAAGGGGGCCTAAAATTGAGCCTTGCGGAACGCCAGCAGAAATATTTCCCCAGCTTGAGGACTGCCCATTCAAAACTGTCCTCTGTTTCCTTTCGGACAAAAAACTTTGGAGAAGCAACAGTAAGTTTCCCGAGATTCCACATCTTCTTAGTTTATAAATAAGACCCTCATGCCATACCCTATCGAATGCTTTAGAGATATCAAGATAGATAGAACGAACTTCTAGGGTAGGGTTACAGTCAAAGGCTTCGAAAATAGAGTGAGTTATGGAAAGTAGTTGATTTATTGTTGAGTCACACGGACGAAAGCCTGATTGATTGGGATTCAGAAAATTTTCTGACGTTAAGTGTGAGTACAAGGAGTCAAATATAAGCTTTTCCAGAACTTTGCCAAAGATTGGTAGAAGAGAGATAGGACGATAATTTGTCTTGAGGTTTTTCTCATTTTTCTTATGAACAGGTACAATATTTGCCCGCTTCCACACTTCAGGAAAGATACCTTGACTTAGGCACTTTTCAAAAATCAATTTCAGGCTCAATCTGTGTCAAAAAAATTGGTATAGTAAGGTCGATTGCACCGCAGCCAACGTTTGGGTACCAGAGCCTTGATAATAAGATGGGGGACAAACTCCCTTTCCGTTATTAGCGTGGCTCTGGAACCCAGGGTACAGCCAACGGGAAAACATTTTCGAAGATTTTTTAAAATGGAGCTAGTATGTTTCAAAATCTGTGTGCCTCCGGAGCCGAAACCAGTGGGAACTCGAGTGGGAGGCTGGAGGTGGACGCTCCCTAGATATCCATTGGTCGGAAATTTAACTGCTCTTTTGGGATCTTTTTTTGGGATTTACAGGTCCGGTCCACCTTTGAGAGAAGTCATTGAAGAAATGATAATCATAATCATGAACTTATTTACGGTTGATTCATTTGAATGAACACCAACTATCTACAATATACAGTCATCATCATCATCATCATCATCATCATCATCATCATCATCATCATCATCATCATCATCATCATCATCATCATCATCATCATCATCATCATCATCATCATCAACAACAACAACAACAACAACAACAACAACAACAATTTATTTTCTGTAATCTAAACCAGAAATTTAATGCAAATCAACGCCTACTCTTATTTACAGTTTAAAATTATTTGAGTAACTTTTACGATAAAAAAGGAAAAGGTATCATGAACAAGATGAAAGCAAGATAAAGCAATCAAACTCCCCTGAAAGAGATCAGAAAAAGATTGAAAATTTAGCAGAAATACAGCAGGAATTTCCCAACAACGTATTTCCGTGCATTTACCCTGGGTACCAGACTCCCTCGATTTCCTTCAGAGAATCTGGAACCCAGGGTACGATGCATCATTTCATCAACATTCGAGAATTACTAACGACATAAGTTTGAGGTATTAAATCCTCATTTCGAAGGTTGCAATGATTATGAAACTCAACTGCCGCAACTGGCCCAAATTTTTTGTGCATTGCAGTTGGGGGAATCCTCCCAAGTTGAAGAGAGCTTTATTCTGAGAAGATTTATGAGGTATTTAGTTTGATGGAGAGTCATTGAAAATGAGAGATAAGCATCATGATGTATAATCATCAGGGATTAACATCAACTTCAATTAAATTTGAAATTACTTATCCTCACAAAGTCCTTAAATTGAATGAGCCTGTATGCACACCCTTCAAAATTTAGTCCGGATTTCACAAGAAGTCGGATTTAAATTCCTTCTCAGACAATTTTATGTCATTTTACTCACATTCATGTCATTTTCAATCAATATCAAAGCACTGGAAAATATCAAACTTGGAGACGACGGGCCTTTCACTCCCAAATTGTCTCGTACACCTTTCGCAAAAATATTCTTGTTTTCAAGAAAGATCCTTCAAAAATCCATAAAAAGCTCCTTGTTCCTAAAATATTCCGCACGCTTTTTCGAATGAAATGCCCCTTGCTTTGGAGGAGAAGGGTGTAGCGAAGGGCTGTATGTAAAACATGGAACATTGATGGGCTGGAATTTGACACTTGGAATGGAATAACGGACTGGAATGATGCAGTGAATTGATTTATAGTCAAGCGTCACTCCAATTTGCTTCGTCTCTTGTAAATTCTTCTGAAGGCCAATTTCAAGTCAGTGAAATTTTCCAAGCAAGCGGAAGTATGAGGGGAAAATATCGATTGGCGTGAGGGCAATAAAATGTTGAATGTGGAATAGTATGACTGAATTATGGAATGGAATAGTGGAACATTGAAATGGAAAGATTGAATCGTGGAACAGAAAGTAGAGCGACAGAAGGGGAAGGACAGCATGGAATGTTGGGGGCATGGGAGATGTTCCGGTTTTTATCTATGAGACTGGACATTGTGACCGAGGTTTGTAAAACAACTGGATTTTGGGGGTTTTTCTAGAAAACGTAGATTTTTCTTGAGGCTATAAAGCTAAACGCCCAATAGCTTGCAAGCATTGGGTGCATTTGTCCTCCTTTGGCAAGTTAAAATGCAGCAGCACAAGGTGAAATTTTTCCATATAAACGAAACACTACCGGTATGGTGAGGTGAATCGAAATTATTCGTTGATTCTTATTGGTTGGTTCTTTCTTATTTAGCGGAAGAGAGACTTTACTCCACCCCGCCTCTCAGCTCGGGGACGAAGTCTGGATGGATTTGTCTTCAAAAGAAAAGGATTTTTGCCAAAAGTGTACGAGTCTGAGGGCTGACAGGTGAGGTGAAAAATCTCATAGAAACAGTTAATGAAATCATAGTCTATGCTGAAATTTACCTCGCCTGTCAACACCGGGTCTGGCAGGTGAGGTGTTTTTCCTCATAAGGACAGGGCCTAAAAAGTCTCATACACTTTTGGCAAAAATCCTTTTCTTTTAAAGAAAAATCCATCCAGAGTTCGTAAGATCCTTTTGTTATTAAATAATCTTGTGCGCTGTTTTGAAAGAGTGAAATGCAAATGCCCCTCGCCCGGTACCAATTCTGGCATTAGAAATATAACAACCTTTTGGTAGCAAAATTTTCGCTAAGAAGAATACTCTGGTGGAAAGCGCAGTTTGACGAGAAATCGAAGGATGAGGCAAGTGACGATCATGTTGAATTTAGTCAATTTATTCCAACCCCCTTAGCGGGCTCCTACCATGCTGGATAGAAAAGTCCCCCCTCTATTTTGTATACCTTACGTCGGGAGGTACAGTTTGCAAATCAAGACTAGGCTAGGCAGAATTATCAAAAACTGCCATCGTAACATGACCGTGTGAAGGTTATTTCAAGGTGAAGCTGAAGACCCCAAGACGCATTGTATCACTCTGCCCGAGGGGCGTATTACCCTGTAAGAATCTCGTGCATATTTGGCAAAAATACTTTAAAGCAAAATCCGTAAGAAAATCCCTCTGTTTTAAAAAATCTCGTACGCCTTTTGAGAAGAAAGACACCCCTCCGAAAAAAACCGCTTTCCTATTGCCATGCGCTCTTCTGTTTTTTACAAGTTTCGATGTCCTAGCTGCCAAGCCTCATTCTATGGAAAAAAGCAAAGCTGTAGGTCTTAAGATAAGGCTGAGTTTAAAGACGTTCTACTACCACTGGGAACCATATTAGAGAGTTTACGAAACCAAGACTGCAACGCCAGCCAGAACGTCATCTGAAATTTCGGAAAGCAAGTCTTGTTTCCTTACGCTACCTTTCATATACCATCCAAAAGGCCAAAATAAAGCCCCCTATAACTCAGAGATGCCTGAAAACGATATTTTCACTTTGAAAAAAAACAGACATCTAAAACGACTGAGTTTTACTTCGCAGGCCTAGATCTGCAGAAATGCGGTTTCAAAGTTGTGAAATTGAAGAGGACAACTTCAGAGTCTCTCATGAGAAGCAAAATTCGAACGAAAAGCAAGGGATCTTTTGAATCTAAAGTTCTGAAAAACAAAAGCAACTTTGCGTTGCAGTCGCCATTGCCGTCGTCGTTTCGTAAACTCCCTATTAACCAATCAGGACACGCTGCGTTCTTCTACCCTGATGAACCAAGCCAACAATGTGTTTGAATTACTCATTCACAAAAATATTTTGATTTTAGGTGATTGACCAATTCCCAACAGTCATCTGTTCCTTCAGTTCTCTTTTGACTTTGCTCACTTTTATTCACTATGGGCTTGGGCCTCGGTTCCCCTTTCTCGTGGGAAAAGTAACTCACACTTGTTTACCTCGGATGTTGGATTATTACCTGTTTTTCTTAGGGTATAAATTGTGCCTCGGAGCAAGTCCAACTCGTACCGTATTTAGAATCGCTGAAGATTGTCCAAGTTTGGTTCAAAACGTTCGAAAAGTAATAAATACGTTTTAAGTCTATTATTTATTAACATTTAATCTGATTTGTGTCGTCTAGTTGAATGATCAATTCAACATGTCGTCGCTCGCCTCATCCTTCTTAAAAAGAAACTATTAAGAAACCCCGAACCTTAGAATCCAGGATGTAAAATTGCAGTCCGTGTTTCTTTTGGAAACTTCAGCTTCTCGGAGATTTGCTGCTGTAATACATCCAGCTTTGGTCGCTTTCCATACTTCCCCAGTTCCTTTCCTTTCAGACTGATGTAACACAACAGATCTCTTGACTCTTCAGGCGAAAGGATCTCCGAGTAGGCGCAATGTTCCAAAAAATCCTCCATGGCCATCAGAGGAAATCGTATTGAATAAAGTGCGTCACCCAGGACGGACCGTTTCGTTTCGTTACTGCCTTCCAATTGTCTTCTCTCAACTTCTCTTTCACACCATTTTTCAATGGCCACGAATAACTCTACCTCTCTGATGTTGATAGCGTCCGATTTTAAAATATGTGCGAGATGGGGCAGTCGTAACCGATAGAAGCACTCTCTTTTAACTAAGCTAGTCATTTTGTAGCAAATTATTTGCATACACGAGTTTTTGATTTCTTCTTCGTCAAGCGTAAACGAAATTTCCAAGGCCGAAAATACGTTGTCCGTTTCGAGATTATCTTGAATGAAACTCCGACAGCTTTCCTCAAGACCCGCCACAATGTATTTCTTCGCAAGATAAAGAATAGGGAACATATTCGTTTTATCAAAGTTTGATTCTCCGACGTAGAAATATTTGAGAAACTCAACAAACGCTTTTGGGGAGGAGAAGTCCGGTATTTCCACTTCGGATGTTTGTTGTGGTGCTAGTTGGCCGTAAAACATTGCTTCGAAGACTGGACTGCTCGTCGCTAGAAAAAGTTTATGAGCTGGGATTCTCACATCTTTTACAATGAAAGTAACATTGCTCATTGCTTTGTTATTGTGCAAATGCAGAAATCTATCATGCAAGAACAGTTTCGATACTTGCCAGTTGAACTCGTTTGGTCTTCCTTCGTTATCGATTTCTTTTGCTTCATATTTTTCATTACTGCTTTTATTCACGTAGGCCATTTTTTTCTTGTAAGCAAGAAAGGCGTATTTTCTCTGTTTTGTAATGCGAAAGATTTGTTTTTAGAGAAGATAAAGTAACCTGCCTTTCAGAAGAATTCATTTCACACCTCTGAATGCACTAAAGATCATGGTTGGCTGCATAGAAGAATAGGCGGTGTGAAATCTATTCTCCAGGCCGAAATTTGCCCTTGCTTGTTTTCTATTGAGCGTAGCCTGCCTGCACCTGATCCCTTTTATTGTCCATATTTGGTCTTGCTAATCTAACCCCCTTGTATTCCTGTGTCTTTGTTCGAAAAATATGAGATTACAGGGGGGTTAGAGTGACTCAACACAGAGTCCCAGTCATGGCAACAGCAACAACACATTGAACTGATTTATTACAGTATGCTACTCCGCGACTTGACTGGTTTTTTTCAGAGAGGTTGCTCCTCAAGTTCCCCCACCACAGGGAAACTAGGAAATAATTGTCGCTAAAGATAAAAATTGTATTTCTTTGTCCCCTGTGCTCTTTGTCATTTTGCTATCTCAGTCGTAGCAATAGGCTGCGCAGGAGGGAAGGGCGCTATGAAACAAGAACGCAGGGGACTAAGATACATGAACGAGCGCTCAGGGGACAAAAAAGACAATTTTTATTTTTAGCAACAATTTTGCTCTACTGGCTAATAAGAAACCTCTGTCCCTCTTATCTGCTAACGGCGAACGCTTTAGCACGATTCATGAACCGGACGGGCGTCTGTATGTTGTTCAGACAAATCAATTCCCACGGTGGATTTAGCATTTAACAGATCATGCAGTTTTCGATTCTGATTTCACAGGCTATCACAGAATCAAAATGTTGACAAGTCTTTAAGTAATTACCCCATAATCCATAGACCTTTTGACTATTCTAAACAAATGAATCGAACGATACGCGTAGTGATAGATATTTCGATACATTTTGCAGGATTTTCGAAAAACTCATAACGCCTACCGCTCGATCCAGGCTCCTTCGTAAGTAAGCTAAAAGATCTACACGTATTTTTTTTATGAGAAACCGCTCATAAGGAAACAGACTCCCCATAGTCACAATAATAGTTATGGGTACTTTTAAGAAACTTGAGAGAAACTCTGGGCACTCAAAACCAAGAGACTTTCAGTATTGGCCCAAATTGTTAGTTTCTTATGAAAAGAAACGAGTTTAAGTAAGTGTTGTAGCATGATATCCTCACTTATCGCGAAGTCTCCATTTACGAACTTGGTAATTCTTGCTTTAGGGCCCAAAACCATCCTCAAGGAATCGCATTCTTGCAGAATCAGCGACCACTAGTTGAATGTATTTTGACGATATCCAGGGAATTCTTCAAACCTTGGCTGGATTTGTTGAATTCTGGTTCAGTTCACAGACTTCTAATTTTCATGATTCATCCCTCATTCCTGGTACATAAAACTCTTTAAGTCAAATAGTGGAAAACGTACTGTCGGTGACGTTACGGGTTCTTTCCGCCTGCTGACAAAAATGCTCCACCTTTTCCAGAAGTCTCCCTCTAAAATATTGTTATGCAGTGAACGGAAAAACCAAAAATAGTTTTAAATATTGGTAGAGTGCTTTGCATGTTACGTGCCCACGTTTGTGAAAATTGATTTTTCACTTGAAACTTTCTTCTATTTAGAACCAGAAGTTTCTTGATTTGTTTCTTAGGGAGCGGTCACTTTTAATCCTGGGTACTAGGGCGGAAGATTTTTGGCAGGGGTATGAAAATTTTCTCTATTATTTTGTGGGGGTACGAAAATTTTGAGAGCAATTTCTATGGGGTACAAACTATTTTGCTTGAAAAAATTTTAGATAAAGTTATCAATCAATGACTGAAGGAAAAGTTAACAGACGTCTGGAAATGATCAATCATCTGACCAGTATGAAAATCGCCTTGCACATCTTGGTATCTGTCCATATAGTCTATCTATGTTATCTAGACAAAGACTTCTGGATGGGGTATTAAACAATTTTCCTGAAAGACGATGGGGTACGAGAAACTTTTTTTATGTTCAAGATGGGGTATGAAATCCTCTCTAATTGTGCGAAATTATCCTCCGCGCTGGTACCCAGGATTAAAAATGACCGCTCCCTTAGTTTTTGGGAGCCTGAATTGATGTAGTGTTTACCTCGCTACTGCCACGTATGTTTTTGGCATAAGCACATTGTTGGGCCTAAAGCATAAGATTTCCGGGAAAGGTTCAACAAACAGTTCGCCGCAATATTCTTAAATTTAGAGTCAAGGTTTTCATAGCGCTGTCCAAACATAGTTCTAGAGTTTTCAGTCTTCCTTGTACTGGTTTCTATAAACCAGTTTGTAAAATATAGAACGTGTTTTTCTGAAAGAAAAGGGTCCCTTATCTCATTCCACTTACCCTGACTGTTACGGGCGACTATAGGTGATACTTGTAGCCAAAAATTGAGTTGTCTTTGAAAACAGGGGCAAATTATAAAAGAAATGGAAACAGGACGGAGACAGTTATCTGAATGATAAATAGGCACCGCAAGCAGTTAGATTAAATGATTTAATTTCTGGTCAGGAGGCCGGAAGGGCTCGGAGATTTGAGGAAGCAGACTTCTTTGGCGGGAACTCAGATAATAGGCCAGCAATGTGCAATGATTTGTTATAAAATGACTAATGAGCAAATACAAGGTGTCATCTCTCGAAATTGGATATCATACCACAGTCATATCCTACAGACAATATATCAAACCGCACTCACAAGGCAGGCATTCCGCTTCAGAAGGTTGCATTTTACGGAGCGAACACAAACAGCGTGCTCAGAATAAACAGCTGAGCTGTTAGCTGTTGCTGAGCAGAGAGTTTCGAAAATATTAGATACCTCAAGCTACACGCCTACCATAAAGCTAAAAGCTGTACTTTGTTCTTTGCCGCTGCAAGACTCACTGGAATGGGTGCTAGGCCAGTGTTTACAAGTTTACTCATACGATGTTTGCTGTTTCAGGGACTTCTCTACGATTTGGAGCTTTTGTCAGATCCAGACAAAGGAGTTCCAAGATGTATGGGGGCAAAGCTGGTAAGAATATTTTCTTCTATTTTCTTCGTAAAATTTTCTAATTACGTTAAGACCACTTTATTAGCTTTATCTTCCAGTATGGAATGTTCGATTTTCGTGTGCCGGACGGATATTTATACTGAACGTTGTGTGTGCCATGAACCCGGAGATTTATACCTAACATTGTATTACACCATCATAAAATCGCATTCTGTGCGCCGATTCGTGCGCCATCAACTAATGCTGTGCACTGGACATGTCCGGCGCACACACCTTTCATTCCATACTGGTTTAATCTTGTCACTTGGCTTTGCGTTCTGCACCACACCGAGAGGGGTGTATCCTTCACTCCCCGGAAGCGTGTGCGAGATGTCAAGGAGGACGAAGTGATTTCTTAAGGAGTTCATCAGGGATTTTGCGATTAACAAGACTTGAGAAAACAAAAGGATTTCTTGGAGAAGCCTATCATATCTCTAGCTAGTGATACACCCTTTGTTTTGGCGAAATTGCAAAAGTTTTTACACTAACAGGTCAAGTCTTGGCTGTAAACTTGGGGCTAACCAAGAGAGACGTAGGGCCATTCTTCGATGTATCACAGAATAAAATTTACTATGTTTAGTATTTACGGTGTATACTCAAAATTTTTCTTTACTGAAGGGACACTCCACTGGGGACATGTACATTGGCGGACACTTGGGGGCGAGGGTCGAGGGTGTGTGATTGCCCCCAATGTTGGATAGAACAAAGATCTTTTTGCTCGCAAACAATAGAAATAAGCAATACTTTTTAATAAACAATAGCCTGGCTCCCAATATTTGGCAAAGTGTTACCCTGGGTACCAGGGCTCTGGTACCCAGGGTAGCAAAGTGTCCGCCACTGTACACGTACCTCACAAGAATTGGCCATAAATCACAACCATAAATTTATTCACTATTGGTTTATTTCGAGTTAACTACAACTAATCAATATACCAAGTATCTACAATACAGAATATGCAATAAGACAGAAAAAGATAATGAAGCCCTGAAAAATTAAAATTAAGTGTAAATGTAGCTCGTACAGTTCAAAAGAGTGCCTTTGAAGTGTCGTGCCCCACCGCCCCCCTCCCCACAAGTTTAAGGTGCTTTATTATGGCAGTGAGAGAAAGATTTCAGTTGACAACAGAGCGAGGGATCAGTGGTTTTATCTTGCTTAGGGATAGTTAAATTTGAGTTTACTTGCTCCGAAACGTTCGACCTTGCTAATTCGATATTCAGCACATGTTGTCTTCGGAAATCTTATTCATTCAGTCTGGGCGTAGATTGGAGTGTTACAGGAAACACTTGAATTAAATAGGCTTTTATAAACCAAATCTTATGGACGCTGTCGTCCGGATGTGCTTGGTTGATCACAATTACCCGGTGAGCCAGAAAAAAGTTCTCATTTTTGAGAATTCATAGCACCAGGAGCACTTCAACAATTTCAATCATTTGAATTTCAAACAGAAGCCGAAAGGTTGAAGTATTTTTTGTGATTTTTCTCGCTGTTCTACCAGCACTAGAAGTATCGGTGAATTTAACTTTATCAAAATTTCATGGCTGCAAAATGACTGGAAAAGGGCCTAAAACATTGATCAAATTGCAAGGACTTTCCTTACACAGGAAAATACGCAATGGGTGTTTCACCTCTCTCAAGGGTGGTACAACATCGGTTTTCAAACAGATACTGAAGACTTCCATTCCCATGGTAATAAATGTGCAGTGCAGTGGATATCTCTAGCCCATGAACAATTGCATTTTCTTTTTTGATCTGTGCGAGGTGTCTTTTATGATTTGATCAATGTTTTAGGCCATTTTTTTCAGTCATTTTGCACCCATGAAATTTTTGAGAAGTTGAATTTACCTACATTTCTAGTGCTCTTGAGACAACGAGAAAAATCACAAAAATACTTCAATCGTTTGGCTTTCACCTAGAATTTCAATGATTCAAATCTGTGACGTACCCTTGGTGCTATGAATTTTCAAAAATGGGACCTTTTTTCTGGCTCACCCAGTATAATATGATATCTTACCGGTTGCAGAATGCACGCACAAAACGTTATCTCTTGAGAAGGGAGCTGTCTACATAAATTTGATTTACCTCTAAGGCTCTATTTGTCCCCTTCGATTATGCCCCCTTTTTAACAAACCCCTCCCTTACACCCCCCAGTAACGACCCCGCCAGACATTAAAAATACAGCGGGGAAGTTATGAATTCATATATTTTCAGCGGAGATTAAAAGAATATGGACGGGGGAAGGAAATTTTCAAATATAGCCATGATGGAACTTGTATAATTTTTGACGGGTAAGCAAAAATTTCAACGGGGAAACTACAGAAACATGGCGGGGAAAGCTTTTAATTTCAAACTTGGCGGGGAAACAAGCTTTTTTGGCGGGTCTTCCTTCTACCTTGGCGGGGCAGTGTTTCAGCGGGGTTGTTACTGGAGGGTGTTCCCTTCTAAGCTAAAATTAAATCGAGTCCTTTCTATAACCCCCCCCCGTATATATCAAATGTCAGAAGTTACCCATGATTTTCCATTTATTTAGCAAGACAAGTTTACATGTTAATTTGTATATGGCTTAAGATAATAAGTGCTTCAAATTTGTGTATTCAGCTCGTAAAATCGTTTATTGATTCCGCAAAATATGGGATAAAAGAACTAAAAAGATATCATTCATTCCCGTATCTTATGACTTTGTGTGTGAGTAAGCACCTGCTATAAGGAGCTGTCCCTCTTTTAAGCCCCACGTCTAGAGTCTTGAAATTTAAATAGACCCCCAGGGGCCTTCTAGCGCTTTTCGCTCGCAATATAATATTTTGCAGGCTACAGAGACGCGAAGAAACGTCATCTTTTGGGCCTGTTTTTGAGGAAAGGGAAGGGGCTGTGAGGATGTCAAATCAGATTTATCTATATTTTAGTAACATAGATTTGCCTTCAGCTTTGAGCTAGGCCAATTAAGGGACGAATGCTAGAGGATTTTTTCATTTCTGATGTGATATTGGGAAACCTAAGATCATAACTTCATATTCCATAATAGCTAAACTAAATTTTTTCCCAACCTAAAACTCATCAAAAATTCTCAGCCATTCTAATCCCCAAATACAAATTCTTGAGTTGTCTCCCCTTTTGTGACAGTGGCCATATTAGTTGACTGTTTGTTGTTGTGGTTGCTTTACAGCACCGCTAAACCCATACGCACGCAACGGGGTCGTTTATACAAGGTTTCTTACGCTATTATTGCACAATTTTATTGAATTAAGAGCTTTGGAAACCTTCTGTCACGCAATGATATATAACACTTTTTCATGGTTTGAAAGAAAAAGGGAGTTGGTCTGCTCTTTCTTAACCTAAGAGTGAAAGGTTCCCAAATTGAGCACAGGTCCGTGCGAAGGTGCAAACAAAGGCGCCACGACTGGAAGGTGCGAAGGCGCCACAACTGGAAAGGTCAGCACATTAGAGATAGCACCCAAAAACTGGGCATCACCGCGAAACAATCATCCTTGCGACAAACAGCACTTTCAAGGGCACTGTTTCATGAGAGGGGAACACGTTCATATGCATTATACCTAGGGGTGGCGCCAGAAATTCTCTGACAGAGGGGCTGGAGCTTCCGACAGGGGGGCTAAAATAACTGAAAAATGGTGTTTCTGTGCGTTATTTTGCCAAATTTCCTCTGACGAGAACCCAAAAATTTCCTCCGACGGGGGGGGGGCTGTAGCCCCCTAGCCCTCCCCTGGCGCCACCCCTGACTATACCTGAGAAGGCGCTATCTCGTAATAAATCTAACCATGGTGGCCTAGATTAGTATGCAAACATGCAAACCGTCATTAGAAGGTGTCAGCTTGCACACCGTTGGACTCAAGGCAAGTTAAGGAGGCGTTAACCAATGACCGAGTTCAGTAGACTTTGGATCCTTTGCTGCTGTGGTAGTACACGGACTACTGAGACAGACTGAGACACTTTTTAGGCCTAGCCCCAAGCTGAACTGAGCCCCTTGAAATACCGAAATTGATCGAATAATGGCTGTTTTTATGAAGAAGATTTAATCTCAATAATCCCTCAGACTCCCCATATTCTAGTGGGCCTATTTCGGTGGCAATAGACTTAGTTCAGGGCTCTTCATTGTGATAATGATTTGCCATCGTGCTACCTAAGATTACAGAAAGAAACTAAACCTTACGGCGTTGAAGTACTTATATTTTATGGATCATATTTCCTATACTATCAAGGTTCTGCTTACAGCTGCCTCCATGAGCATTAGCACTATTTAGTTTGTAGTTTCAATCCGTTATCTCTCCTGCGAAAGCAGAAAGCGAAAGAAGGATTGTGACCCTTAATCTCACTGATTTTAGAGGATTTAGGGCCTTGATTCAGCAAATCTATTAAAAATCGGGGCCATACTTTCTGAAATTATGATGCGTCTCCTGTATTTCCTATACATTTACAATGTTGTCTCTAGAATAGCACTCATAATTCCCGCAAGACAAGTTGAAAAGGATACCCATAGTTCTATATTACATCTGAAAATGGTACCCATAAATCCATAACGTTTTGAAAAATACACTGCTGTAAAGTGGCACGTCCTCGTACCACAAGAATACTAAGATACCCCTTCCTCGAGATTTAAAGTAGAAGTAGGAACACACAACACAAAAAAAACAAAACACAACACAGCACAACACAGCACAGCACAACACAACAAGAGCGACAGCATATCTATACTGCTGAAATATACTGCTAAAAATACAGCCTTAACCTTCGTCAAGGCTGTTGTCGCCTATACTTTTCTTTGCTTGTGTAAACGATAGAAATAGCGCCTTCACAGAAGTTTTCGACAGCAAGTTCCTCGGAAAAGACGGTAGAGTAAGGTCCTGTGTAGCTACCTGGATGCGACATGCATAGTAGGCATAAATCTACAAGAAATCTGCGGCAAATCTTTCCAGTCTACTCAAATGAATGAACGAATGAATGGATAAATGAATGAATGAATAAATGAATGAATTGAAGCAATAGTGAATGCTCAGATAGGGTGTCCTATTGCTCATGAAGGCAGTTGGAAGCTCGGCAATGATATTGAATTAATACAGGTATGGGCAATAGGATCCATGAAGATTGCGATAAAATCCGATCTCTCTTAGCACTATTCCCAGATAAGCCACAATTGTCAATTTCCATGGCGATGCAGTGCTGATAAATGTTCTTAAACCGACTCGAATTTCAAAAATGTAATGGATTTTTATCAAATGCAATAGTGAGATTAAAAGCCCAATTTATTAGATGTCCGTGGCCACTACAAAAGACAGCGCATAAGTTCAGTTCAGTTCAGTTCAGTTCAGTTCCATATCTTACATTTTATTTTCATTTATTCATGCACGAAAAACCCTATCAGCTACAAACAAGTTATAAATCCTAATAACAACAAAATTAAAATACCTAATACAACAGTGTAAAGAATAAAAACACAAGTCCTAATCATGGCCTAATCTGGAAAATGCTGTTCTTCCCAGGGATAGTGCTTTGGGAATCGTTGCCGATTGAGTAAAAAATCTTCAACTTCTTTTGAATGTGCAATTGTAAACAAGGGCAGATTTTGTAATACAATAGCATCAGTCGCTTTGGTTCACACCTCAATTCAAAGCGATTAGCATCTGCAGACAAAAGAAATTCTCTCAAGCAGAATTTCAAAACAAACGAAGCCGCAAAGTTGCCTTGAAACCAGTACGGCAAACCCTCGTTTGGTGCGGACGAAGGGAGGGTTTTAAGAGAAGGTAATGTGCTTATAACGACAGAAGAAGGGTAAATCTAAAGTTCTGTCTCACGGATTTTGTTTATTTGATTCAGGAGCTGAGAAGTGACTGCGTACATCTGAGCAATAAATATGCAAAAATTATAATGCCCTCTGCTCGGTTTCTGAATCAAATAAACAAAATCTGCGAGATAGAACTTTAGAGTTACCCTTCTTCTGTCGTTATAAGCACATACCTTCTCTTGTAAACGTCCCTTCGCCCGCACCAAACGAGAGTTTGCCGTACTGGTTTCAGGGCAACTTTGCGGCTTCGTTTGTTTTCAATTTCTGCTTGAGAGAATTTCTTTTGTCTGCATTCGCTTATCGCTTTGTATTGAGGTGTGAACCAAAGCGACTGATGCTATTGTATTACAAAATCTGCCCTTGTTGGCTGCAGAATAATAGAAGGGATGGCTTCAGACCAAGGAGCGCCGCTTCAGAAAAAGGATGAGATGCGCTTTCTTCTAAGGATGCAGCTCGTTTTGGGCGTTGTAAGTTGCCTCCAGCTAGCCATAATATCCCCAAGTTTTTGCTGCAAATGTTTTCCAGAATTCACAGATCATATCTTCATCTTTCAATGTTTCCAGCTTCCTATTGACCTTTACTGCTTCAGAATGTGTATGGGCTCACTCACATGAAAATGTTGTGACACCGAACTATATCTATTTTCTTTATTCAAAGATTCAAACTTAGGCCCAGTTTTAGGGAAATGAAATTATTCGAAGAACTTTCATAGTGCAAGCGATTTCCACACGATACCGACACAAATTGAAAACGGTTGGAAATCTGACAGTAACATTGTCTAGTTGTTGCAGTCTTCCTAATAATTTGATGCCGAAGAAATGTACATACACTTTGAGAATCGATTAGACTCGTATTGTGTCATAAATGTTCTGTTTTCATCATTTTCGAGTGTTCATATGATGCCGTTTTCAAAATGCGCGGTTGGAGTTCCGTTTTCAAATTTACCGTCTTCAAAATCTGACGATAAAACTGTGCCGTTTTTGTGTGAGCGGGAGGCCTGTCCCATTACATTTTTCACCGTTTTCAAACTGTGCTGGTATCTTATGAACGAAGTCTGAGGATGGCCCAAAAAATTTACTTTAGGATGTAGCCCAAGCACATGAGGCCCACCAAGGGGACAGAATGCCCCAGGTCCTGATTTAAGAAGAGCCCTCCAAAAGTTGCGATAGACAGATCCACAGATAGGATCCAGAAAGGAGTTGCTACTTTTTTAGTATGTGTCTGGTTAAAAAACGATGAACTGTTCTTTTTCGGGTGTCTTTTCAAACTTCCTATAGCTACCTAAGTTTCTTGACTGTGTTTTTTATTTGTGCATAGCTACTCTGTGCCTTACATCGCTCATCAGATCAAGCTATCCTTAGCTTGGTTACATAGCAAATCCTCATAATGAGGCAGTAAAATCTGGCATTAAAGAACCCGTGGCTTTCCGTAACAAACTGACATTTATATAGTGGTTCTTATATAGTAGGTGCTTATTTGGCTAGAAATCAGCCTGTACGTTCTTAATTGGCAGTTTCTTTTATGCAGGTTTTTATTTTAGCAGATTTCATAATTTATGATTGAGCAAGTAAGTAGTGGTGAGTGGCCGAGCGGCTTATACAGCCTTTGTCAGGTGAGTGAAGTTAAGCTCGGTCGAGTGATGTCAAACCCCGGATGGGTGACCTCGGAGGCATGACATCGCAACTCACCACGCCGTCCTTCGGAAGGAGCGTTAAACTAGGGGTCCCATTGCCTCACCACGGCATGCATAGTGGGCCTAAATTAGCTTTAAGGAGCTAGAAATCCTGACAAGCCCACTCAGAACAAGTTGCTACTACTACTATTGCAAACGTAAATGAGAAAGTTTGACGCAATGATATTTCTCGCAACCAGAGGACTTCAATGTAATGGTAATCTACCGGGGCTAGAGCTTTGTCTAATGCTTACAACCCTTCATAATTGTTCAGACGATCACTTGTAGTGTTACTGAAGTTTAAATTATGTTTATTTTCTTTCAACAGCCAAAAACAGACCCACCAACCAATTCACCAACAACTGCTCAAGACAACAAAATAAAGGCAGCAAATCTTCCAAACCAATCCCGAAATTTTGGTTCAAATAATAATGGTGTTTACAAATCAGCTGTCTTGGCAAACGGCAGTGCCTCGAAAACTGCGAACAAATCGAGAGAAGTTTCAAGGAATGTGAAAACTGTATTGCCTACCGGAATCAAAAATACAACAACAACGACAACAACGCGGAGGAAGGTAGTGAAATCAAGCATGAGACCAACGACAGCAACGAGAAAAGCGACTACAGCAACAACGATTGAAGAAGTGACATCATCGTTGCCACAAGCAACTGAAAAGAACTTAGAAAAGGATCGTAAAACGATTAAACCAAGGGAAAACAAGAGAGAAGCCACACAAGCAACCGATGAGCCTGTTATTGACAGTACTGAACCAGAGCCTACAACTGCAGCCACGCAGCTTACAACTGTTGCCCAGCAACCTACTGATGAAATCACCATGGAAACGATAGAAGTTACCAAAGCTCCATTACGGACAACGCGGAGGGGATTGAGACTCACGACCACTGCAAGACCTACTTCGATTTATACTTATGAAGATATTTTGAAAAAATATACACAGGTTGCATCCGGAAGGGTTTCAAGTGGTGCTATTCTTATTACTAGCAGAAAGAAAAGACGAACAATATGGCCAGCAGGATATTTCGCTACTACTCCGAGAACAAAAATTAGTACCACAAATTTGCCTCAACTTTCACCGACAGCTGGGAAAGTTGAACCACAACAAACTACTGCTCGACCTAAAGTTGCCACTAAAACAGAACTACCAACTACCAGGCAGGAGACTGAATTACCAACAACCAAGGAAGTTCAAACTACCATTAGAAATGATTCAGAAGCTACCAAAGAACCACCATCTACCATCAAACCTGAAATACCCGCTACCAAACAAACACAAACCACTTCAAAGCCAGAACTACTCATTAGCCAAGAAGCAGTAACTACCACCAAACCTGAAGTACCAGCCACTAGACAAGCAGGAACTACCTTTAGACCAGAAATACCCACTACCAAGAAAGCTCATACTACCACCGAATCTGAGGTATCCACAACGGAAGAAGCTCAAACTGCCATCAAACCTGAAGCATACACAACAAAGGAAGCTGAAACAACCACCAAAGACGAGCCCCAAACTACCACCAAACCTGAGGTACCAACTACCAAAGGAGAGCCAACCGGCACCAAACCGAAGCTGCCCATGACAAAGGAAGAAGTGGCTACTGCCAGACTTGAACTGCCCACAACCCAGGGAGCACGAACTACCATCACACCTGAACAACCCACAACTAAAGTAGAACCGTCTGCCACCAAACTTGGAGCACCAACAACCAAGAAATATGACAAAACCATCAAACATGAATCAGGTACTACCAAGGAAGCATCAACTACTGCCCAGTCTCAGGAACCCATAACGAAAGAAGCTCCAACTACCATCAGGCTTGAACAACCAACAACAAAGGACGCTCAAACTACTATCAAACCTGAACCAGCTACTACCAAGGCAGCACCAACTAACGCCAAACCTGAACAACCCGCAACCAGGGACGCTCAGACTACCATCAAATCAGAACCAGCTACTACCAAGGAAGCTCAAACTACCTTCAAACCTGAAGTACCCACAACCAAGGAAGCTCAAACTACCTTCAAACCTGAAGTACCCACAACCAAGGAAGCTGAAACTACCGTCAGACCTGAAGTACCCACAACCAAGGAAGCTGAAACTACCGTCAGACCTGAAGTACCCACAACCAAGGAAGTTCAAATTACCTTCAAACCTGAAGTACTCACAACCAAGGAAGCTGAAACTACCATCAAACCTGAAGTACCCACAACCAAGGAAGCTCAAACTACCTTCAAACCTGAAGTACCCACAACCAAGGAAGCTCAAACTACCTTCAAACCTGAAGTACTCACAACCAAGGAAGCTGAAACTACCTTCAAACCTGAAGTACTCACAACCAAGGAAGCTCAAACTACCTTCAAACCTGAAGTACTCACAACCAAGGAAGCTGAAACTACCTTCAAACCTGAAGTACCCACAACCAAGGAAGCTCAAACTACCTTCAAACCTGAAGTACCCACAACCAAGGAAGCTCAAATTAGCATCAAACCTGAAGTACTCACAACCAAGGAAGCTGAAACTACCGTCAGACCTGAAGTACCCACAACCAAGGAAGCTGAAACTACCTTCAAACCTGAAGTACCCACAACCAAGGAAGCTCAAACTACCATCAAACCTGAAGTACCCACAACCAAGGAAGCTGAAACTACCGTCAGACCTGAAGTACCCACAACCAAGGAAGCTCAAACTACCATCAGACCTGAAGTACCCACAACCAAGGAAGTTCAAATTACCATCAGACCTGAAGTACCCACAACCGAGGAAGCTCAAACTACCTTCAAACCTGAAGTACCCACAACCAAGGAAGCTCAAACTACCATCAAACCTGAAGTACCCACAACCAAGGAAGCTGAAACTACCTTCAAACCTGAAGTACCCACAACCAAGGAAGCTCAAACTACCTTCAAACCTGAAGTACCCACAACCAAGGAAGCTCAAACTACCATCAAACCTGAAGTACCCACAACCAAGGAAGCTGAAACTACCATCAAACCTGAAGTACCCACAACCAAGGAAGTTCAAATTACCATCAGACCTGAATTACCCACAACCAAGGAAGCTCAAACTACCATCAAACCTGAATTACCCACAACCAAGGAAGCTCAAACTACCTTCAAACCTGAAGTACCCACAACAATGGAAGCTCAAACTACCATCAAACCTGTATTTCCCACAACCAAGGAAGCTGAAACTACCATCAAACCTGAGCAACCTACTACTGAAGTAGAACCAACTACCGCTGAAAATGAACAACCCACAACCAAGGAAGCTCAAAGTACCACTGAACCTAATGCCACCACCAAACATGAAGCACCTGTTGTGACTGAGAAACCAACTACCACTGTACCAAAGCCTGCTACAACAAAACCAATTTCTGTTCCAGTGACAACGTATGCGATACCTGAGATACCATACTGGCTACTGAGCACCGGTTCTAAGCAAGAGCCCATTGGGAGCGTACTTCCAACAACCGATAACCCGGAATACTTAACAGAATTCTCAACCGTAGCGCCAATAACTCATCCTGCGTCTACCCAAGAAGTGGACACGGACCCCGCGTTAGCTACCACTCTTGAAGATGCGCTAGGAGACGCTACAATCGAACCTACAACAACTCCAGTTGGTAAAAAGACAACAAACTTGCCTTTTGTTGATGTTACAACCAAAGCCACTGAGCCTGAGTACAGCACTCGAGAAGCAACAACTATCGAACACATCACAACGACTGCCTCATCAGATAAGGAGTCGATGAAAGCAACCAAAACACCAATCGCTGAAGCTTCAACAAAGACTGTTACTACCGAGAAGCCAAGCCCGCTTTCAACCAAGGCTTTACCTCCTGCAAGGACCGTGAAAACATCTGAACTGGCCACAACAAAACGCGTTCAAGTCATAACTAAACCTGATCTTCCAGCCACTAAAAGACACATTCCTAGCACAACTAAACCTGATCTTCCAGCCACTAAAAGGCACGTTCCGAGCACAACTAAACCTGATGCTCCAGCCACTAAACGGCACGTTCCGAGAACAACTAAACCTGATCTTCCAGCCACTATAAGGCATGTTCCTAGCACGACTAAACCTGATCTTCCAGCCACTAAAAGGCACGTTCCGAGCACGACTAGACCTGATGTTGATGTCACTAAAACACACGTTTCGAGCACAACTAAACCTGATCTTGAAGTCACCATAATACCGGACATTGAGGGGATCACTTCTAAGAAATCACAGCAAAGCACAACAGAAACTCCATCGACCAAAGAGTTGGAGTACTCCAGCGTTGCCATTGATAAAACTGATGGGTCAAAGCTAACAAAAGCCCCTGCAGTAAATGGTACATCGGTTTCCTTGAAGACACGTGGACAGTCAAGTTCTACAGTGGAGCCAAAAACGCTTGCAGGGAAAAGGGAGAGTACTTCAAGACCTACTCAAGTAACTAATGTTTTCCTCAGCTTTATAATTGGTTCAGCATTTGTTAGATATTCGTTTGAAGCTAGTCACAGAAAAATAGTGCTGTTATTTGCCATATGCCACTTTAAATGTCCCTGCCTTTATTTCCTTGAACAAGGAAACAACGTTCGGAATGAATGCGTAAATAAAGGAAAGAAAACTCTGTTACTAAAAATACTTACTAGTTGCATGATTTTGTAAGCTTTTTAGAGTCGCGGATGGGTAGCCCATCTTTGACTTTGCACAACATAGCCAAACCCGAACCCCCCTCCACGATTCGTTCCGCTATCAGAGGCCAATTTCAAATCAAACCGAACAAACTACCAACCCCCTACCCCTCCCCATTTAAACATCCTTTATCTGTCTACAAGGTCCAAATCAATTCATTTTGGGAGTCTGGGAGTTAGAAATGTTTGGTGTTTGATAAGGGATGCTGAGTGCGAATAGTCCTATTATTTTCATTTGCCACCCTGGCTATAATAATCATTTCCAAGAAGACGTCAGGTACTGCTCACTCCAAAATATGTCTGTCACAGCCGATACATATGTCCCGATTCGGTATCATTCTTTATCATAGATTAGTGCACAACTCTTGTTCATATTCACATTTTGTCATTTCTAGAGGCCATCAACTACAAGACCGCATTTGAGCTTCAAAGGACAAAAGGGGGAACCAGAAGCTGCTGGGAAGCCGGGCACAGCTTGCCCATTTGCAAAATCAACGGATGAGGCTGCAGAAAATGTAACCAAGGTATTTATACTATTTAGACGTCCTTTAAACACATGGTGGTATGGCCGATTAGTTGAGGCGCAGTGCATCTAATCTTGTGGGGTCTACCTGCGTGTGTTCGAATCCCGTCGTCGGAACAGGGCCGTAGGAAGCAGCCGCTGATTGGGGGGGGGGAATTGTTCTTGAAACAATAGAGAACAATACATCTAATGAATGCTTGTGACGTAGCGCCATCGTTTTCAAAATTATTGGGGCGTGAGCCCTACCTGCGCCCCCCCCCCCGCTTCCTACGGGCCTGCGTCGGAACTGCGAGTCAACAGCCAACTCAGGCGTCCATCCTTTTGAGATCGGTTGATGAGTACTCAGAGGTAACTCTGAGGGCACAAGCCGTAGTGTCACAGGCCCACATCAGCTGTACAGCTGCCATATACCCAACCTGTGCTAACAAATAAGCGTTGCTTGCTTGCTTGCTTGCTTGCTTGCTTGCTTGCTTGCTTGCTTGCTTGCTTGCTTGCTTGCTTGCTTGCTTGCTTTCTTGCTTGCTTGCTTGTTGCTTGCTTCCTTTCTTGCTTGCTTGCTTGCTTTCTTGCTTGCTTGCTTCCTTGCTTGTTGCTTGCGTCCTTTCTTGCTTGCTTGCTTGCTTAATTGCTTGCTTGCTTGCTTGCTTTCTTGCTTGCTTGCTTGTTTGCTTGCTTGATTGTTTGAAAGGTAGGAATAGAAAGATGTATAAGCGAGATTTATGAGCTATAGAGCCATGCAATGAAGATAGCCTGCTAATTTCTACTTTCTGAGGTTTTGCTTTAACCAGTGTCGTATTGAAGTAACCAGCGAACAGATCTTGTTTTTTGTCTCTTATCCCATTCACACTACGCCTTACATAAACTAGGTTTAATTTTAACCAATCAATGCATGCTTTTTGCTAGATTGACTAAGTAGAACTCAAAATTCGATAACCTGGTGTAATGTGAAAATCTGAATGAGATGTAACGTGCAGTAACTGTGTATGTATGCCAAATATCACAAATAAAGTTCAAATCATATGTGCTATGGGACTGACTGTACTAAGCTGTCCTGTAAAGAAGCCATCCTTTCACTTTAAAAGATAAAACAGTTGAGACTGTTACTGTCCAATTTTCAGATAAGAAAAATGTGTGACTGTGGTAAACCCTCAAAAAGAAGATGGGAAAAATCTAGAGATTACTAAATCTGAAAATATCTTATTTTTTGCAGACATCTATGGAGAAGATATCAACCACGGCACCAAAAGGCTCAAAATGTGGCAACGAGAAAGGGTTAAAGGTAAGCCATGTTTTATTTTATTCGTCTTGAAAATTCGTTGTTTGAACAAAAGATTTTTGATGCCGAAATGCAATGTTTTTAAGTACTCTTGAGTACCGAATAATTGTCCCCCGCTGATCAAATTTTGAAAATTTTCCAACCTCCCCTCCCGCTCTTAGTCAGACCCCCTTTTATCATCTCTTGAAAATTGAAATAATAGTAAACAGAATTTTTGAATAAATGTAAAAAAGATCCGTGTTTAACTAAGAAAACGGCTATTTTAAATTTTCAAACCTCCCCCGATTATCACTTCCAACGCTCCCCGATTATTCTCATTCCCCCACCGTTTACTCGGTACTCGAGAGTATATGATTTGGAGAGAAGCTTTTCTTGTATACAAGAATGCAAAGCAACTTAGGAGACTCTTAAAATGAAGCTTCGTCTAACCGCAACTAAAAGTACGACTATAATGCCTTTGATCTTCATTAAGCAACATAATATCTCCCATTAATAGCGAAATCATTGTTATAATAACTTAAGATGGGTTGATTTAGCAAAGAATTTCACATTTCTAGACTGTATAATTGCCTCTTAGATGGTTTCGAAAGAGAGTTAACTTAAACCCTTAAAATCTACTCCGTATATAGGAATAACTGAGTGAACTTACAGTCTTTGCTTACAGCCATCAATCTGCAATTTCAAACTTTAACGTCTGCTTATAGTTAAGTTCTAGTTAAATTTGTCAAAAGTTTGTATGATCTTCGTTGGGATATATGTGGCTGCGAAGGAAAATTTATCTGCTTCTGCGGTGGAGGTAAACTTAAGCTCCTCCGTAGTAGTAGATAATGTCTTCCTCCGCAGCGACGTGGTATAACATTGCAGAATCCGAGACCACAAAGCACTTTTGTGCAGTTGTACTGCGATCAAAATACTAAGAGCGTATACTCTTTCAAACATCTAAAATCCATCTATCAACTGCTCCTTAATCCACAGCTTGAAAACTGTTTAAAAATGTGAGTGATATCCATTTGAGGTCCAATTGAGATGTATTGATGCGTGTTAATACTATTAAAGGAGGGCGAGTTTCTTTTGAGATGTGATGGTCTTAAAGGGAACACCTCTAAGATTTGGATAGGCGTTCTATAATTTTGATGCGTTGGCTGCAATCTGATAATGCCACGACTGCATGCCGTTATTTTCTGCATTCTTTTGGTGCAGTATGCTGAGGTAAATTTTGCTTTTTTTCCAATTTTCATGGATCTCTGTATCGTCATCAAGACTAAACCCAAGAATAGCAATGAGGGTGTTGGTGCAACGAAGATTTCGAGGCGACGTGGTGTAATCCTCTGATTTTCCAGCCACAGTGGTCAAGTGGATAGGGTTCAATCCTAGGAAGAGCCCCCACCACTTGAGCATCATGACAAGGGGTCATGGACTCTAGCAGGTCTTCTCTACTTCCGCAATCCAAGTGCTAGGAGCTACAAACCGCAACTTCACCTCCGCCTGAACCAGTAGTCTTGGGCTGAAAATTGATAAGATAAGCACCAGCAATGGCAACTTGAATATATTAAACTGCATTTAACGACCTCAACGCCAGAGCTTTGTAAAAGGTGCTCTCTGATTTCTGCATGGATTTTATCAAAGCTAGCAGGACAGAGACAAAGAGCTCTGGTTCTGCAAAGTGCTGCAGGCTGCAAACTCAAAGTTCGCCTCTTGGTTCGCCCTAGGATTTTGAAATTTTATATCCATAAGGATGGACTGTCAGGACAATGGACTGCTGTTCTTTGATAGTTTGTTCAACATGTTATCTCTAGTATCTATGTTGCTTCCTGCATATTTCCGTTGTTTTCTGCACAAATTTTTCATGGATGGGGTGAATCAGCAATGAAGGCCAATCTCCATCAAAGCGAATCACATCAATCTTCAGCGAATGCCGCATTTTCAGCATTCGTAGTTCACTTCTTCAAACCTTTAGGCCGTTCGCTGCAGTTCGCACTGGAGTTCAAGTTTCTTGAACGTTTCGGCAATCACCAGCGAACGCTACAGAATTGCTTCAAATTTTTAATTCTCATTTCAATTTATATTGTCTTGCTTGCAAGTGAGCAAACAAATGGATATTGATTTCCCTGCTGTTCACCAGCAATCTCACGAACCAGTCGCTGCAATTCTCTTTAATCATGGTCTTGGAGATTGGCCTTAAAAGTACTCTTGGAAATCCATCTATATCTTTGCAATCTTACAGCATATGTATGTTTTGTTTGTTTCCCTATGAAATTCAAAAGTCCATCTTCAAAGTAACACTTTCATTTTGAGAAAAATAGTGTAAAGTCTGTGATATTGCTTTTCAAAAAATCTGTCAAATTGCTGTTTCCAAAGATTGGAAAGAAGTTTGTTTACTTAACGTGATCCAACAACTCCTTTAATTTTGAATAAGAGCAACTTTAATTAGTAGAGGTGGGAACTTTTTTGCACCGGCAAGTAGAGTAGGGCTCATAACAGCCCATCCATTATAGTATGGCAGAGTCGATAAATTTGTGAGTGTTGTAAATCCTGGAACCTAATATCTTTTACCAAAACCTGATGCTAGCACAGGAAGGAAACTATAGACCCTGAACAACGAATAATTTTCAAGCTCCAGTTTTCATCAACCGAGTTAGGACGACGCTCCTAGCTTCTGGTACAATGATGATTAGCTGATTGCATGAAGTGGTGATGCGTTTGAACAGCGATTATCTTGCGAGTTATCTGTTTGCTGTTTCAAACTTATATTTCTATCTATTTACCCTCCTATGTTGAGGAGACACGCTGGTTTTATAAAATAGTGATGCTGTTGAAAATCGATCATTTTGTAATATGATTTATTTTCCCTTTCTCGTGTTCCTTATCATTTTGGTTCATGTTACACTGCTTATGTTACTGTCACTATGACATAGAGGGAGCTATCAAAGAAAGCACACCCCTCGGCACGAGGGAGTGACCTTGTTAAGACTTTCCTCGAGAGAAAAACCGTTTGAAGCCATTTTAAGCTTCATTTGCTATAATTAGGGTTCCAAACCACTGGAAAGGTGCGTAAGTTGTAGATCTTTAAATTGTTTAAATGGGGGAGCCTAGCATCGAAAGAAATATGTGTCACGGCGAAAAGCGATGCGAAAAGGCTTGAAAGCAACGCATTTTTAACTTTAAGTAGCAAAGTTCTTGCTTGATATCTTCGTTAAGTTATGTTTTCACTTCATTCAAGATTTTCAAAGCTTTGTCAATTTGACCAATTACCTGGTGAGCCAGGAAAAGGTTCCCGCTTTCGAAAATTTCTGGCACCAAGATTTCTCGACGGATGTGAATGATTCAATTTCTAGCAGGAATTCGAAAGACCACGATAGTTTTATGATTTTCTGGTTTTTCGTGAGCACTGAAAACATAGATAAATTTACAAAAATTCTTCGTCCTGAAATACCTGAAAATGGGCTTAAAACACTGATCGTGGGGAAGCTCCTCGCATAGAACAGTTAGGAAAATGGTTACATATGCAGCCCAAAATGGTCTCAGCTATTCTGTTTTTGGTATCGTTTATGTTTTGCCGTGATATGGAAGTTTAAAAGTAGAGCTCGGCCAAAATGCAAAATTTCCCATTTCACTTGTTTAAATCAAGAAACAAGGAGCAAGATCTGGAGGTGAAAAACAGGAGAATTACTTCAGAAGATCTCAGGTTAAATGTACGTTTTGCTTTCATAACATTGTTTCAACCCTAAAACAAGCTTAATGGGAGATTTTGAATTCTCACCGAACTTCCTCTTTAGATGTGCACAGATTCCAATAGGATAAGAGCTGGAAGGCAGAGTCTAGCCACGCCCTTCCCCATCGCAACCCCACTCCCCTTCCTCAACGTAATTTGTGACGATAAAATGCATTCACGTCGCTTCTTTAAGATCCTGTCGATAGTTCTCTCCACATTTTGAAGGTGATGCCCAGTTCTCCTTCTGGGTTTGCCACAGATAATGAAGTACATGTGACATATCTCCTACAGAGTTAAGAAGAGCGACTCGTCCACCGCTATGCTTTTATGAATAACTAAGAATATTTAAAGTGTGTGAGATTAAGGGAAGGTAGGGCCTCGGATGTTTGAAATTGAAACATTCTCTCGGTAACTTTGATCAGTCAATTAGACAATCAATCATTCAACCAATCAATCAATCAATCAATCAATCAATCAATCAATCAATCAATCAATCAATCAATCAATCAATCAACTTGTTTATCTTTATACAATTGCACTACACACAGCGAGAAGATTTTTTGTTTCATAGCAGCCTAGGATGGGCCAAAATGTTGATTTTGAGACCTTGTTTGAATCAATCTGACTCGTGGTTGCTGATTTATGGCATTGTTAAGCTAAGATAGATAGTAGATTAAAGAGGGCTGTATTTTTTTTCCAGTAATGTCAAAACCAAGTAAATATTGCTAAAAGGACTTTCACACAGTGTTAGAATTTCGTGCAAAAACTTGAAAAGAGTCAACAGGGTTGCATTAGAAATAAACGACGCTATCAACCCTTTGAAATGAATAGCACAAGACGGAGTCAATTTCTGAATTTCCAGAGAATTTGAAAACGAAGTAATTGAAATTAGACAGTCTTTTCATAGATGTGAGATCTCAGCTTTTCTCAAACTTACGTTCTTGCTTTTTTTTGCAGGGTGAACCGGGACCACCAGGAGTCGAAGGTCCTGCCGGACCAAAGGTAATTCTTTCTTTTGTACATTCAAATTTTCTGAATCACGGTACTATGGACTGTGGAGGAAAATTATTTTGAAAAGTGTGAAGTTTTGCAGTAAGATATTTTGTTTGATCTTTGGCTTCGTAGAAATCGTTGCCCAACGGGCAGAAGCAAGCAGAATCTTTTGGGCAGTATCAGATTCAATACCTGTTTCGAGATGTTGGACATTTTTGTGAAGAAGTTTATAACGTTTTCATCGTCTCATAAGCAAATGTAGTGTGTCCAGCAGTGTTTTGTGACATGGCCAAACCAGAGGCCAAACCGTCAAATATTTTGCTTGAAGAGCAAACCGCAAATCTTTCCAAACAATGATTGCGCGTTTGGCCATGCCTTTAAAGCACAAATAGTTTTTTTAGTCCCACGATTTGTCTGTTAAATCGTTATGCATTGGAAGTAAAAGATTAGCCAAGAATGCCACCTGTTTTGGAAAAACCTTTCAAGGCAAAGTCGCAAACAGTTTCAGCAAACTAAAATTCTTTGAAATGCTCTTGTGTTACTCTTTTGTAAGAAAGCTCTAACCGAAACAGTCGTGCTGAGTATCGTCAAGAAAAGACCTTAAGGATACCCCCAGTTTGAAATGCTGCTCTTATAGGCCAACATTGCATCTTATTCTTTGTTTACCTCTGCAGGGAGAAAAAGGCTTTCAAGGTATGAAAGGACAGAAAGGTATCGAAGGGCGTGAAGGAAAACCCGGACTGAATGGCCAAATTGGACCAAGAGGACCGCAAGGACTCCAGGTTCGTATATATTTTGATAACTGGATGTTGCACTTTTATCTTACCTGTTGAAGAAAACCCCGAAAAGCTTCTTAGCCTGTATTATAGCCAACAAGCAACCGTAAGCCTTGCAAAAAAGCAGTTGTCATTTGCAGAGCCAAGTAATATTGTCCCGTTTCCCCTCTGCTTCTTCTTCAGTCATCCGCCTCTATGATGGCACCGAGTTCTTCCAAATATTTCAATCTTGAGTCGCTCTCTTTAATTCTGCATCACATTCTGTCCCATTCATCCAAGGCAACAACGTAGCTTCTTAAAGGGTTTTCTTGTTCCAGACTTTAAGATTTTCTCTAAATTTTGCTAAACCATTCCTCAACCAATTCTGTTTGATTTTGCTTGTAAGGCAACGTTTTGCCACTCCAGCTACATGAAACATTGCTTGGCTTGATATATGCTGTAAATTTGGCTGAAAAAATCGGCGTTGTCGTTCTCAAGTTGCACGGAATATTCTAAGCTTTATTGTCCTTAAATTCTTAAATGCAAATCCCATGATCAATTTATCACTTTTCTGAAATGTTGGTTCCAAATGTGCATGGTCAAGCCATCGTCCTTCGTGACTGTTTCCTTTTTACCTGTTCTTGTGTTGTAGGGATATCCAGGAACAAGAGGCACTCCAGGATTAAAGGTACAGCAATCTAACTGTTTGGTTTTACTTTTTATATTCTGGCATATATCTTTCAAATGACCTTTCAATTTGATGACCTTAAAGTTGAGAATAAGTACCGAGTTTAACAGTGAAACAGTAGCTGCTTGTTTCGTAAAGATCTAGGCAACAGATTGAGAGGTTAACCATCAAAGGCTGTCATATATAATTGTTTTTACAATACAGAAACATTCCAAGTATCTGTACCAAGTTTTCCAATATTTACCGATGGTGAATTTTAAATCAATTTATGATAATACTAATCTCAATTTGTACGACCATTTATGGGTATGCAGCAGTTACTCTGTAGCTATAAGCACCAGACAGATGAGGAGATATCACATACTAATTTGTTAGCAACAATGGTTTGAAACCTAGCATTCTTTTTTGCAGGGAGCTAAAGGTGATGAAGGGAAACAAGGTGTTTCAGGTATGCCTGGAAAAAGAGGAGACAAGGTAACAGCTTATTCATTTCTTTGCTGTTTTTGATAAATAAAACAGCTTATTTATCCACCAAGATCTCTGCGTAATTAAACTCCGAAAAGTGTTACATTTAGCAAAATACGAACGTTTTCGTCTTCATGGGCCGTGCGAACTAGTTTCCTCTCCTTTGAAAGTTCATTCATTATTGCACAATTTTTTCATGAGCTCCAAGAGTGAGATATCAGTTTGTAGATTGTGCAATTATTTAGAAGTAAGTAATCAGAGGGACTGACAAGACAAGGTATTCAAGCATATGTTCTTCTCTGCTAAGAATTATCCTTGTAGATTTGGATATCCGTTGATTAGTTTCATTCAATGTAATCGTGCTTCCGGGAAAAGTTGAACGTAGATACAACAAACTTTGTAAATCCTGCAATTTTCCTGAGATTGTTATTCTTGTTTCTTCATAGCATCTAAAGGCTAGGCTTATCAAAGCAGTGCCTCAGTTCTTCTCTCGATGTGAGCGCATCTTGTAATTCCTTGTATGATGTTTCCCAAAACTGCGAAGTTTCTAGTCTCCTGAGGCATGGGTCACTCCCTCCTCAAAAATCTGTACTAGATTTCTAAGAGCACAAAAGGAGAGTTCCCTGAGGAGAGAAGAGTCATAACATTTCAGGAATTGTTTGCCTACAAAAAAGATTCTCTGTGCATTTCCCTCAAATATATCCCTGATTTATGTTTATACTCTCTGTTGCAGGGAGAACCTGGTGACTACAAGATCATCGAAATGACAGGACCAATGGTAAGCATCTCGTTTTTTATCACTGGTGTTGCTGGATTACATACAGAAACGAAAACTTTCTAGACTTAACGATTTTCATTTTCACCAGTAACTAAAACTTTGGAAAATCTTATCATGTCTTTGAAATTCTCTGTATTCTCAATAGACGAAAGGTATTTGCTCTTTTCATGATTAACTTATATGCTATTGATAATGTGCGTATATCTTATTTTATGTTCGTTAGTTATACTTTCAATGACCTCCGCAGTACTATACCAATCACTTTTATCATCAACTGCTTCGTGTGATAGCATCTCCTCAATTTCACAGGGACCGCGTGGCAAAAAGGGAGATAGAGTTCAAAAAGTTGAAATCGAAGAAGCAATTATAAAGGTTGATATTTTCCATTATTTTTTCGTGATTATTGGGTTGGTTCATCCATTCATTCATTCATTCACTCACTCACTCACTCAGGCCCCGTTCACACTGCTACGTTTTCATATGAAAACGGAGTAAAACTTCTCCGTTTTTGCCTTGCGTTCACATTGCTCCGCTGTGAAAACGGGGCTTTTCGAAAACGCTAATGAAAACGCATAAATTTGAAAACGGTGCGTTTTGAAAACGATCCGTTTTCAGTGTGAACGCCAAAAACGAAGACATTTGAAAACGCTGCACATTCCTTTGTTAATAGACTTTTGATTACAATGGCATTCAAAGTCGCGATTGGCGCCTTATTGACAGCTATTAACAAAAGGCTTTGTTTTGAAAAGGGGATTAACAACACCGTTTTGCTAGAGCAATGTGAACGCCTATCGTTTTCATAGCGTATCTATTTGAAAACGGAGCAATGTGAACGGGCAGCGTTTTCATCAACAAAAACGGATAGAAATGAAAACGGGGCAGTGTGAACGTAGCCTCATTCATCCATTCATTCATTCATTCATTCATCCATTCATTCATCCATTCATTCATTCATTCATTCATTCATTCATTCATTCATTCATTCATTCCTTAATTCCTTAATTCATTCATTCGTGAATTCCGTCATTAATTCATCAATTGACATCCTTGTTACTATGTGACCAACATCAAATGAGTTTTACCCAGGCCACTTTTTATATTAGTCTAATTCATGTAGATAGCATGACGTCACTGCAACACGACGCCATCTTATTTTGGAGTAATTGCTGTCATATTCTCTGGTGATTGTGCGTAGGGAAAGATATTGCAGTTGTCAGTCAGATGTAAATTAATAAAATGATTGCACGTATAAGCTGTTCTTGAAAGCAAGCAATAAATTTAGTCAAAGAAAGCTGAGAGAAGATGGAAAATTGCCTTCGTGACAGTAAGTTTGTAAAAAGTGCCACAAACATAATCAGTTGTAAGTTGCTCGTTGCTTCTTTGAAGTCGATCTTCCTCTTCGATGTTCACTTATCTATCCGCTAAAGTTCAGGAATGATTTGAACAGCTGCCAAACTTTCAGAACTGATTTACTTCGATCAGTAAATGAGACACTCTCAAATCCCAGTGCAAACGCCATGTCGTCTAATTGCTGTATTTACTCAAAAGTCTGATTTGCGGAAGTGAATTGAAATAACCACGTGACATGTCATCTGTATGAATTCCTGTAAAGAGAAATGGGCTCAATAGAAATGGCTTGAGGCTGTCTCTTTTAATCCCTGTGCTCAAGGTTTTAACATACCTCGTATGGTGGTCGATTCTATTTTTGTTAGTTGCCACATCCTCGAACTTCCCATATTCTCCACAAGTTGACTTCTAATTGCAGCGTTAGCTGGAAAGTGTTCCAAGAAAAATCAACAAGCTGCAATTTCTCTCTTTCTTTCTTTCTTACGGTTCATTTTTACCTCACAACAACGAAAACTTCAGAGGCGGTGTCATCAAAGCCCTCTTTATTGTCTCTTATTCCATGGAATGAATGCGTGTTTGTCTGATTTTGTTATGGTATTGAGACAGTGGGCGAGGAGACGGGCAGTGAGTTTGTGATGCAATACCAACAGCACTGAACTGACTACAAGAATGAGGAGTCACGAGACAGGGGGGGGGGCAAAGTCATCTTGTAATGTCAGTAGTTCTTTATACTTTTATTCAATTCCATATGATGGTGTAGTTTGTTCCTATTTCCCAAAAAGCGCTGCACTCACAAATTAATGTTATGGCTAGTGTGTAGGTTTCTCATTTATTGTCTTACTTCAAAGGTATTATCAACGCAAGTCGATGGATGCTCCAGTATCGATGGAAATGCCAGTGACAGCACTGTAAGTTAGGCTGCGTTTGCGCAAGGCCGCCCAAATGTCTAGCCGGCCAAATATTTGGCCACTAAACCTTCCCGTTTACACGACACTTGCCTAACCGGCCGAATATTTGTACTTTTAGCCGAACGCGAACAAAAATTTGCACGGCATCACAAGCGAGGATGGAATTCTTTGAATAGGAGGCAAGTATAGTATGGTTCTCAGAGGAATTAACGCCAAATTGTTCATAATAATACAAATGCGCATGCCTATAAAAGATGGCTGACCTCGTGTAAATGCAAAGCCATACCGACCAAACATTTGGACGGTACAGCTACGCGGCTAATTATTCGGCTAGCCAAGTACTCGAGCGGCCCCGTGTAAACACAGCCTCTATTGAAAGCCTATTGACAATTTATGTTTCCTGGTTGTTTATAAACTATTTCAGAGGAAGGGTGGGGGAGCACGCAAGGTTTACTGGCTTCCGTCATTAGTCTGGACTAGGCTTTTTCATTTGAGGATTTTTTGTGTGTACGTGAACCAAGCATAGGCAAAACACAATAGCGACTATCAGGAGACCACTAAATTTTCCCCCCTGGAACTGCAAAAATTTCGTCAAAAATTCGCGCGAAAATGTTGTAAAATATTTGAATATTTATAGGGAGGTCCAGAATTGTAAAATTATTTTCTTTTTTGTGCCTTGTCAAATGACCTTTCAACCAATATTGTAATGGAAATTTTGTTGCAGTTAAGAATTCATTTTGTTAATAAGTATATCCAATGTGAGATCCATCGTTTTGAAAGAACATCAAAGATATGGAGTTAATTAGATCAAAAGATTAATCACATATATCTGTAAGACTTTATTTACATATTCAAAGGAATTTCAATTATTTTTCTCCAGGATGATCCATCTGCAAGAAAATTAGCTGTTTGTAGAAACTCACAGGTTGTGTCTCAAGTACTTGCTGTAAATGGAACGAAAGGTGAACCAGGGATTGCTGGTCCAAAAGGGCCAAAAGGAGAACGTGGGAAGGATGGTAAACATGGCCAAAAAGGTGAAAAGGGTGCACGAGGAGAAAATGGAGAGTTTGGTGTCCAAGGATTTCCTGGCGCGCAAGGCCCACCTGGACGAATGGGTATTCGTGGACATAAGGGACAGAAAGGGGAAAATGGTGCGACTGGACTTAGTGGATTAAAGGGAGAGGCTGGAAAGAAGGGAGATGATGGCATTGGAGTTAAGGTAATAGTGATTTTGATTAATTAATTGATTGAGTAATTAATCAATCAATCAATTAATGAATTATTTGCACCATAGAATTTTGATGGCTATGGTTCAATTTAATCTCCATAGGCCATTTTGACAATTAGAAAAAACGTCTGGGGAATGCAATATCTTTCTGGTAAATGGCTGCCACACGGCTTTCGCGAGCGATAAATTGAACTCTACTTTTCTATTGGTTTCAAATTCACGATTACAAATAAAAGGATAGATTGCCCAACATGTATCTGAACAGTTGTCCTATGACCCATCAGCCTCGTAACAGAAGACTCACTCCAACCCCGATTTGTAGAGTTCAATTCATCGTTCATGATAGCCGTGTGGCAGCCATTTACCAGAAAAATATTGCTCTCCACGGACCCTTTTTTTAAATGTCAAAATTGTTTATTGCATATGAATCTTCGGAATCAACAATTTGCTTGAAAGAAGCCCGGAACCGTTTCCCATTAATGACGTCCTGAGTGATATGGATCCGGACTGAAAAGCGGTGACTGTTGTCGTTGTTGTTCTCTCTGTCAGGGTTCAATTAGTTCACCGTTATCACCTATGTTGGCCTTGCGTCTTGGGGGGTACTTGACCTAAATTTGTACATGGATGTGCTCCCGAAAAAAGAAATTTGTTACCCGGCTCCAGAACTTTTGCCTTCATCTGATACCCTATTCCAGAAAGAACCGATGTAAAGTATACTCCAAAGCACAAAATTTAGACTAATTAGCAACTCGATCTAACAAAATTTCCCCCTTTGACATATTTGCCAACCGGCAACCGGCTGCAGAAAAAATGCCCCCTTTTGCCCGTACCAAAATAACTGGGGAAATAACTGGGAAAGCTGGGATTTCCTAGGATTTCCCCAGTTTCCCAGTTTTTTCCCCAGAAAATTTTGAAAGCTGGGACTTCTGTTTCCTAGAAAGCCGGGGAAACTGGGAAGACTGCCAAATAGCTGGGTTTAAAAACTGGGAAACTGGGAAGAAATGAACTGACAACGACAAAGCTGGGTATTAAAACTGGGAAACTGGGAAAACCACTGAGAACTTCGCTGCAAAATTGAAATTCCGTCAAAAGCTGGGTATGACAGCTAGGAAACTGGGAAAACCACAGAAACTGGAAATTCTGTTGGAAACGCCCCTTAGCGATTTCGCCAAATACAATGCCTAACCGGCCAGCAGAGAGTCGTTATGAAATTGAAATTCTAGAGACAAAGTCTTGTCAAGATTGATGATCTTCAACAACTCCAATAGACCAAATTGGGGGAAAATCAAGGAAATGGGAAGAATCTCCAACTTAGGGGGCACGACACTTCAATGGCACTTTTTTCCTTAGGAAAAATGGGGCACCTTTTAAAAATGAAAAAGGGAACTTCTTTGTTCATTGCAAATACTTGGGGGGCTCGTGCCCCCAGTGCCCCCTTGGTTCCTACATCTATGTACCTAATGCCACAAAAACTAAAACGCCAATATTTTTCTCTGGCATTTGAACGTTTTTATAAAAGTCTTCATCTCGTTAAGTGATGATGTCTAACTAACGATATTTACTACACGAAATCGTCTGCTATTTATTCCATTCTTTGTCCTTCTTTTCAGAATATTTTCAAGTCCAAAAGAATTTTCCAAACCTTACCGTTCGAACAGAGACAATTTTTTCTGTTCCATCAAGTTGTAAAATGTTAACGATGTCGTCGCAAATCTTTCTGACCAAATGGAGTTAACATCTGCTGAAATGATATAATATCGTCTCATTTTGTTCTTCTTCGAAAAATTCTTGAACGTCCTCCATCTTGAAAAGTACGAAAAAACAACAACCTTCACTTTCCCCAGTTTTTACCCCAGCTTTTACCCAGGTTTTAAGCGCGCTTGTGCTTTTCATTCATGAGATATTGCGCTCTGATTGGCTGATCCACGATACCACGTTCGATTCGATCTCAAATCGAATCTCGATCGTCCTTCAATCTCCTTCTTCTTCAAATTCTGCAAGCGCGAGACTTAACATTTTGGAGAGAAGTAGTTTGAAGCTCTGAAACTTGAAGTAAACAAAAGACAAAGAATCCAAGGTAAGACTCGTTTGTTTCTCTTTAAAATTAACTAACTGCAAGTAGAATTGCTACGTAGCATTTTACAAACTACGAATTACGAGTTCTTTTCAAATTTGTTTCAGCTTTCCGCATGAAGGTTGTTGTGAAATCTTCATGCAGCTACAGATATCTAGATATGTTTTTAAAAGTTACCGAGGAAGAAGAATATACTTGTGATAAGATATCATTCGAAATAACAGGAGTCAAAATAAGCGGGAAAAGAAGCGGCAATATTTGCTAATAGTCTTAAGGTCATGTTTATCATTGCTTTCCAAGTTTCTTCATTTACGAAAACGTTTGATTTGCTTGCCCTAGAAAGGCTCTTTGACGTTAGTCTTCAGCGAGAAATCCCAGATGCAAGTCGATCTTTCTTTTCATATTTACAGGTGGATTTGAGGCAATGGATTATTGGTCGATGTCATCGAAAGAACAAGTCTGAACAGACACTGAACATTTCTTAAATGTAGGTACCTATATTGCGAAGGATATTTGCGAGATTTGATGATTGATGTTGCTGCCATGAAATTCTGTCTCTTCTGCGAAGAACTGTTGCCCCTTCTGTCAGTGAATTCACTTGTATATGCTTCATCGGGATGAAACTCGTTTGAAGAATAAGAAGAGTATTCTTAACTTAAATCGAGGTGAACAACTAATTTCGCAAACGATTTTGAATGCTTTTCGATTTGCCGAAAGTTTCCGGGAAAATTTAGGCCATAGATTTTACCAACCGCTCCAAGGAAACTTGCTCCGTTTCCCAGTTTACCCACTTTTCCCGGCTTTCCTAGGAATTTTGCTCCGTTCCCCAGTTTACCCAGTTTCCCAGCTTTCCTAGGTATTTCCCAGCTATTTCCCCAGAAAATTTTACCCAGTTTTCCTAGGAATTTTGCTCTTTTCCCCAACTTTTTTTTATCCTAGGAATCCTAGGAAGCAGGGGACATATTTACCTAGAAAAATCCTAGGATTTCCTAGGTATTTCCCATTTTTTTTGGTACGGGTGATACCCTATTCTAGAAAAGTAGGTGAAAACGATACCCTGAAAAATGGCACATCATCGGACAAATTTACTAAGTACTCCCTCCCCTCCCCCTGGCTTTTCATGTGTTCAACGAGATAGTTATCCATACTTGTATAAGAGATTTTTTTGTAAGGTTACATATGTTACAAAATCTCACTGCAACTCCAAGTCCTTTTTGCTGTATTCAAAAAACAAATTCACAACAAAATTGCCCTATTTACGCTTAAGCGACATATATGATTGAATGCAGGTCTATTTGATGATCTTATAAATTTTCAATGTAGTTCTTCCCGTCAGTTGAAGAATATTGAGCCAGCTGTCTTCTTGGTTCGTGACTCCTAGGGAGCCGTACAGAACCATTCTTAAATATAGAGTATGTAGAGACAACTGATCTTAGTTATTAATCAAATTTCTGACTTCTTCACAGGGTGAGAAAGGAGATATTGGACCTCCTGGAAAAGTGGTAAGTCACACAGTATAGTTGGAGATTTCTGAGATTTCACGTGGGGGAGACAGTCTCCTTTAAAACTTTGTAACATTTGCTAATGAAACACCGTCCGATACTACAGTCTCCCTAGAGCTTAAAAGGGTGTTTACCGTGAGCCTGACCCTCATGTCTGACTCTCGAAATTATTGCATTGAGTGCTCCGTAGTTTGTTAAGTTTGCAGTGAGTAGAACAAGGAACATGGCTTGGTAAGGCAATTATTTTGAATCAGGCTCAGGCTTTCCATTAGCTTCCCGTAGACGTTGAAGTAGACAACTTCATATTTCTGACATCTAATTTCTCAAATCAAGTTTAGGATCCATAAGAGTAACGACTGTATAACTGTTGCGGTTTAACCTGAAATCTTTAAAAATTTTGCTCTTGTAGTGTATTTGCATGAGCGATAGGACACCCAGTGTGCAGCAATTTAAATTTATATCAGTAGCGAGCCACCTTAACTTATTGTTTTTTTGTGTCTTGAACTTGTTTGTACTTCGTACGCAACCACCTTCCAATGTTTCGTAGTTTTGAAGTTTTCAGTAGTGAGCCACCTTAAGTGATGATCCACCTTGGTGTCCTATCGCTCATGTTATTTGTTGAAGATAAGCAAGCAACCAAGTCATTGGCTGATTAGTATGAAATTGGATGATGTTTGTTGGTATGTCCCATGGTGGCCAATAAGGATTTGATTCGCATGCTTCTCATTTGTTGTATTACAGCGAATCGAACATATAAAGGGGAGGAAAGGATCCCATGGGCTTCCTGGAACTCCTGGTGCTCCTGGCTTCGATGGTGCAAAAGGCTGGAAAGGTGAAAAAGGAGACAAAGGAAGTGCAGGACCTCGAGGGCCAATTGGACACACAGGGTTGTCTGGTTTGAAAGGGTTTCCTGGTAAAAGAGGCCCAGCTGGACCCGTTGGACCGCGAGGACCTGCAGGAGATCAAGGAGCACGTGGCGAAGATGTAAGTTTGTTTCATTTGTCTCGAAAAATAATGGTGTATAAACTGCATCACTTCAGTTTGAATGACAAGTCTGTAATAATTTGCCACGCTTGCCAAAAGTCCTTGGAACCCTTCGACCACGTCTAGATGATTAGTTTAAGTATCCTATCACCCATGAAACAGTATTGATTTCAATGTTGTTGTCACAGCGCTCAGTCAGAGTCTCGATTCGCCCTGTCATCATCATTTCATCATCACAGAGCAACATTGTTCTGAGAGGAAAAGAAAACAAGGCAAACTTATCAACGGTGTTCCAAGACTTTTGGCAAGCACTAGAGTACTATAACACCAGCATGGCTAAAACAAGGTGCATTCTACTTTATGATAGCTCGTACAGTTTTGGCAGGAGTCCTTTTGGTATTTCCTAGAAAAATCTTTGAAAAGCCTTGTTCAGTTCAGTTCATTCATTTTAAATTCCACTACATACAAAACTCTCTAAATTAAAAACTTACAACAATAAATAACTACATATAAATTAATAAGACAATAACACATATAAAGGGATAAAGATACATAACACCAGAGGATTTGTATGAAGGGGAATTCTTAGGAGGAACTCTCTCAATAGCTAAGCTAATCGAGGAGAGAGCACCCCCTCTTTTCAGATAAATTTTAAGAAACTATGGGTAAATATTGACTATCAATAATCTGATTCAATGGTTATGCTCGAACAGGAAAGTTTTCAGTTTTTGACGAAACATCTTGACCGATGGCGACCTTTTTATTTCTACAGGAATGTCATTCCAGCATTTTGCTCCATTGTAACGTACTGATCTGAGACCATATTGACTAGTATTTTTCTGAGGCAGAAAAATATCATCCTTGCCAGCCTGTCTTGTACCATATTGATGAACAGATTCAACAGACTTGAAGAAATTATGAAAACAAACAGGGGAGATTTTATTAACAGATTCATATACAAAACTCAGCAACTTTAGCTGAAAAAGATCATGCAACTTTAGGATTTTTAAGTTAAGAAAGATAGGAGCCGAGTGTGAGGTAAAGTGTTCAAAAGACATTGCCCTTATAATCCTTTTCTGTAACAAAAACACTGGATTAATATAAGTCTCATATGTGAGACCCCAAACTAAAATTCCATATTGTAAGAAGGGTGAAAATAAAGAATTGTAAAGACAAATGAGAACATCAATAGGTAAAAAATGTCTTATTTTGAAGAACATACCACAAGTTCTAGCCAGTTTTTTAGACAATTCAATCAGATGATACTTCCCTGAAAGATTTTCATCCAAAAGAACTCCAAGAAATTTGTAACTTGTAAAATCTTTTGTTCTGAAAAAATTTGTGCGCTTTTTGTCAAAAGTATGAAATGCCCCTCAAGCAAATAACTGAAGAAGCTAAGTGGTTTGTTTCTAGATGCGAGCTTTTATTTTGCTTCTGTTGCAAATATTGGAAACTTTTCTTTTTAATTCTAAACATTTCAAAGGACGCGATAGCTGTGATTAAGAGCTTTTTTGTTATTATCGCAGGGTACACCAGGCCAACATGGTAGCAAAGGAGATAAAGGTGACAGTGGTTTAAAAGGGGACAAGGTGCGTTTTTATCACAACATGTTTCTATTTACTTGATCTGATCTTAATCGTTGCAGCCTATGGCTGCTTAGGCCCTTTAGTGTTCGCTGATGAATTGATATGAATTATTTTCTTAGTTTCTTGCTTTCAAACTATCTTACGTTCTTTCATAAGATCGAATTTGATATGACTTAGTTGCTATACCCAAGGATTCCATATTACAATTTAACCAGCGGAAACAACGCACTTCTATCTTAAAATGTGTCAGAGTAATGCGTTGCAATACAGACATCTATAAGAACTCGTTTGTATATTTTGTATGTCGTTTGTATGTCGTAGGGCACCTGGTATATACTCGTTAGTGAGTGGTAGCTAAGTAACATACAGATACAGATACAAATACAGTTACAGATACAGATAAGTTGAAATCCACTGTTTCTGCTGTTTCTTAGTTACATGTTACTTTTCCACATAGGGTGAAACAGGAAATGCTGGCCGCAATGGCCCCATTGGACCAAAAGGACTAAAGGTATATTTTATATCCATTCCATACGACTTCGCGTCTTTTAATCTAAGTGATTCTCCCATTGTAACTGAGTAACTGAGTTTGTTTGTTGGATAGTTGCGCTGTCTATTTTGGTGTTCATGCAATTTTGACTAGTGGTAGTGATGCTGTGAGTGAAGCCTTGCTTTGCAGAAATTAAAATATTCAAATCCTGGCATTGAAAATGGGCTCTTGTGAAGAAGAGGCCAAAACAGAACTATTTTTGGAACCGTGCGTTGTCCGTGGAACCGAATGTTTTGGATACGTGGAGCCACAGTTCTTGTAGTCTGCGTCCAAACTTCACTTCGTTGTGGAGGAAGAAAGGAGAAGGTTCTGTAACAAAGTAAAGTCTGCGCGGTTACAGTTCTTCCACATATCGAGTGCCTGGTATTTGATTTTGTCTGCGACCCAAATCCGAAATCAGAAGCTTTTTTTGTTTTCCATATTTGACATTTTACAACTAAAGCCAACTGATTTCACATCTGACATCACATTTGATTCACTTTTAGGGTGAACCAGGAGCTCCTGGAGAAACAACATTTGTGAAAGGACTTCTCGGACCACGAGGACCTCAAGGCACTAGGGGACCTATTGGCCCCGTTGGCCCTGTTGGACCAGCTGGCCCTCCCGGCCCTCCTGGAATCTCACCTACGTTACCTCCGGTAAGTATTTCTGCAATTTTTTGTTTATTTTTGAGGATGATTCTTTTAACATGCAGTATGAAGATTCAAACAAACAAATGCTTTCCAACCGTAGTTATCAGAACGATATGTTTGCATTACTGTCGCCCAGGCCACAGGTTGCTCACTCTTTTATCTTGCAGCTCTACTACAGGATTCCTATTTTAAAAACTACCAAAAAAGTACAAACATACTTCAATCTAAATGGCTAGTAGCAAATCAGTTTGGAAGATTATAGCGCAAGTAAATTTGCTGTGGTAAAGGTATTTTTTGAGTCACCTGTAGAATACTTTCGACTAAAACTATGATTCATGAACTTTCGGTTTTGGTAAGATGACAAATAGACATAAATTTAGGCGTGTCATTTTAGCTAAATACCACTTAGGGGGTCATGATTTTGATCAAAGTTCATAAAACTTGGTTTAAATTTGAAATTCTTTTCGCGATTTTAAGATAAGTATTTTGAATGATCCGTAAATTTTGTGGGAAAGTTTGTGCAAAAATGCATAGGTTTTAGGGTGTCACTTCTGACGTCAAAATGTCACATGCTCGTCATTTACCTATGGAAGTCACCCCTTGGGGGATTATGGCATAGGTAAAGCCTCTTTAAAGCCCGGGGGGGTACTCCCATACTTGACTTGACGGGATGTGCCGCTCAACAGGGTGTCCTTTTACGGTAAAAATTATGCGACAGGGTGTCCTGTTTTGATAAAAACTATGCGACAGGGTGTTACAATTGATAAGAAAATTATGCGACAGGGTATCATGTGGAAGCACACCTTTTAGAGTTATCATGAAACAATGGATTTTGGCAAAATTTTTATGCGACAGGGTATACTTTTGGGCAATTTTTCATGCGACAGGGTACAGGGTGTTAGGTGGTTTGCCACACACCCCCGTCACTGGTAAATTACTCCCCCCGGGCTTTAAAGCCAGTCAGTGCAAAGATATAGGTAGTATAATGTTACCTTAAAATATTTGGAACCTATGTTGATGCTATGAATAGTTATCTTCTTCGTTGTAGATGAAAGCCTTGACGGGCCCTAGGGGACCTCCTGGACTGAAGGGCGCACGAGGCCCAATTGGATTTGCTATCAAAGGAGACAGGGGCTACCCAGGAATCAAGGGAGCCAAGGGAAGCACTCGAGTTCTCCTAGGTCCCACTGTTAAGAACGGAGACCCAGGAGAGAAAGGACAAGCGGGGCCAAAGGGGGCTAAAGGAAGTCGTGGGCCACCAGGCCTCCCAAAAGAAAAGGTATGTGGTATTTTTGTAAATCAGGGTTTTCATACCTATTTTTACCAAGATTTTCTTATGTTTGCTATTTCTACGATATGCAGTAAACACCCGCGTATAAGAAGCAGATAGATTGAGAACCTACAGGCTGAAATTGTGTAACTGTCAATTGTTTAAAACCCCCAATCGATTGTATCCATTGTACGAGAACCCAGGCTGACTTCAGGAAACCAAGCGGTAGCAGCCATCCAGCCTCAGAGCAGGAATCCCATCCACCTGCTTACCCCGCACCGACATCCTTAGATAAAAATTCGTTTCTTTCACAGGTTGTTACACTGCTCACAGAGAAAGACTTGCTTGCTATGTTTGATATGTTTGAAGTTGGCCAAATGGCAATTCTTGCGTCCACTGATGATGTTTACATTCGAACAAGAAGAAAATGGAAACAGGTAATCTCGAATTTTTCACCTTGGGACTAAAATATTGAATTAAGATAGACCCAGGATTTATGTAGACCATTGAAATGTTTGGCCATAGGAACTGCCATAGCTACAAAATACTGCAGACGTATCATTCATCATTCAAAATATAACTCAAAAGAGCTCCAGGAATGACACTTGAGTCTTAAAACGGTCACGAATTTTTCGATTCAGCAAATCAAATTTCATTTGAACACTAAAGTCTTTTGATTAGGAATCTAAGCGCAGAATAGCGTAAGAGAGTTGTTCCGTTCCCCATGTGGTCAACTCAAGGACTTGATTTGGATACTGATTTCTTCATGAACCAAAAATTCGAATTAGGTGAAATGTGCTGTTTTTTATGGGTCCTTTTATTGCAAAATTAACTCTTGCTGGTTTCGAAGCATCTTATGTCCTATTTTTTACATTTACAACATCACTAATCGACCATATAATTACTTTATTTGCTTTCACAAATTGCAGGGTCATTGCAAGTCAACAAAAACCATAATACTATTCTTCTTGAAATCTGGCTAGAAATTAATCTAAAATCTATCCATTTGTTAGTTGTTTTGTTATTGCATATGCCGACTGTGGCAGAAAAACTTGGGGCGTTTGCCAAGTTTAATTGATGCTGCCTACTTTGCAAATTCGTTTCTTTAGAACTCATTACACAGGAAAAGGTTAACGTAGATTTGTTTAATCGAAATCTGACTTTCCATTTCATAACTTCGTAAAATAAACTTACAATTCGATTCATATTCGTAACAAGTGTAAACTTCTAAACAATGAATGACATACTGTTTCTCAACCAAGAAATTAAAACGAGGCATACATCGTGTTAGAGCACAAAAGAAACGTTTTGTAGCCCTAGGGAATTATTTACTCAAATGACATTTCTAGGAAGCAGAGGGTTCTTGTACAAATAACTTTTCACAAAAATTGCAATATCACAAATTCGCAGATAATATGGAAAGAAAAGCCGTTTTTAAGAAGCTAAATTCCCATAACTAATGTATTTTTGCTTCTGCAACATGAAACCTCAACAAAGCCGATCTGACGTGTTTTTAGCCGAAATATGGCTTGTTACACACCTCCGAGCGAGTTTTGACTCACCTATGGCATAAAATGAAGTTTAGGCTATTTTAATTTTTTACAGATCACAGGTCTTGACGTTGGTGGCCCAGCTGCGGGAGTTAGATTCGAAAAGGCTGTTGTGAAGCCAACGAATAAACCATCAGTTGTAAGTAATCCTTTTGGATTCGTATTAGCAAAATGGCAAGCGCATTAATGATAGGTATTTAGTTCTTGTATCCTATATTTTGCAGAATCAACGTACAATTGTGTGAGTCACGTACACAAATTCAACACAATTTTTATCCCAAACCATATCAACATTAAAATCAAGCTTGTTTAGCTGAATGATTGGGAAATCTTTGATAACATCTGGCATTTCATAGAAGTAGGGGGGCCTTGATAAAGGAGAGGGCTTATTTTAGATTGGCTCATAAGGAAGGGGCTTGTAAGAGAATGGGGGTTGATAGAGAAGGGGTGCTAAACAGAGCTTCTTGGGTATATTTGTTTACTTCATTCGTCTGCATCATTCGAAGATCTCTTGAGAAGGTCTGGTGCGCTTACAATCCACTGCAAAAATTTGCAAAAATTAATGCTTGAAATATATAAATGCATAAATGCGGCTTGCCCCTCCTTCATGTCTGAGTTCTTCACACCACAGGACATTCAATATGACCTACGATCGAACAAATAACCTCCTGCAGCTCCCTAAAACCAATACGTTAGTTTATGGGAACAATTCTTTATAAGCATTTTGTGGAACACGTTACCTTACACAATAAAAGGCTTTCAAAACACAAGGCAATTCAAACATATGATTAAGAACTGGAAAGGAGATACTTGCAGTTGCAACATCTGCAGATGATGTGTATATAGATTCATGTATATATTTTACGTTTATATTTAGGTTTGAAGTTTGTATCGTAAATAGTTGGTATTTATTAGTTTTCTTTAAAACTATTGCTGCCACCAACTGTAAATGAATAAATTATTATTATCATACTTGTCTGAACATAGATTTGCTGATCATTACCAAACCAAAGTAGACATCAGAGTTGTTGAGCTTTCTGTGCTCTATGATACGTATAAGTTGACCTTGCTTTATCAGCGTGTATCAAATGATCTGATTCTTATTTTTCTCAGACAACTCCAGCGATTCTCAACAACATCATGCTTCCAGTGGCAGGAAATTTCCCCAAGAAACCTTTCGTGAGTTTGAAATAATTAACTTATGGGTTGACAAAAGCATTGAATCTTTTGTTCATCTTGATCCTTTTTGCGATTATGTCATATCTTTACCAGACATGATTGAGACTGTCAGAGGTTCTTCAAATCTGTCTCACATTAGATATCAGTCCACGACCTCAGCAATGATATCAGTGCGTAAGAAACAATATCAAATTTGAGGGAAAAACAAATGCAAGACAATGAACTGAGAACTATTTGACTTGTGATAAAAGGGAGACTCTAAGCCAGACCTCGAATCAAACATATTTTGCAGGGAAGAACAATCGCCCTTTTGTTTTATTTACCAAAGTCTACTCACACATTCAGAGGAAGATTTGTTTGAAATACTTTAAATGACGAAATAAAATAACAGCCTACTGCCAGAGCCTACAAACAGAGAATCTAACATTAGAAAGGTGCTAAGTGCACGTGCAGTATATATTTATATAGGAAAATCACTTTTTTCCAGTGAAATGGTTTGTCTGAAGTAGCCAATGCTCTGCAAGAAACCAACTGTAAAGAATGTGAATAAATAATTATCATTCCACTAAACGAAACCAAACATAGAACTCATGTAGCAATTCTATTGAGACACTTTTGCCAATGGAGACCTTGTTTTGTACTATTATTACAGTTTTTTCAGTAAAATCACTGATGTCTTTGACAGGTGAGGTTGGTGGCTCTGAATCAACCAAGAAATGGTGACATCGGTGGTATTTCGGGAGCAGATTATCAATGTTATCATCAATCATTTAAAGCTGGCATAAAAGGAATTTTCAGAGCATTTTTATCTGATAAAATGCAAAATGTGAAGAATCTACTGCCAAAGAAATTCCATCATTTGCCTGTTGTAAATCGTGAGGTAATTTGCATCTATGATTAGCAGGCATGTTTTATTATAGCTTTTCGTGCGACGCTGATCAGATTGAGATCAGACAGCTTTCTACACTTGAACCAACAAGCGTATTTTTTACAAGAAATTGCTTATTAGAAACTCATCTTTCAGACTGCGTTCACACGATACCGGCGCAATTTGAAAACGATGAAAAATGTGACGGATAGGCCTCCCGATCACACGGAAACGGCACATTTGTTGCCAGCAGATTTTGAAAAAACGATAGATTTTGAAAACGGAGCTCTAACCGCCACATTATGAAAACGGTATCGTGTGAACACTCGAAACGGAAGAAAACAGAACATATTCGACGCTATCAAAACGACGTTGATCGATTCTTAAGTTGTAGGTACATATCTTTGACATCATGTTCATGGAGAGATTGCTACGAGTTTTTTTTTCTGTCAAATTTCCTATCCTTTTCGAAATTTTGTATGAACGCCAGCTCAAGTTTTGGTACCGTCACATTTTTCATCGTGTTCAAAATGTAACGGCATCGTGTGAACGCATTCTCAGACTAGAAAAATCTAACGTAAAGACCCATTTTTACCCATGGTCACGCTGAAATTTTATACTGTCTGAACATGACCGATAGGACACCCTGTGTGTAGAGCAGTTTGAAATTTATATCAGTTTCGAGCCACTTTAACTGAGTGTTTTGTGTTTTGAATTTATTCTTACTGGGTTTACAGCTACATTTCACTGTTTTGTAATTTTGAAATCTTCAACAAGAAGATCATTATGAAACCTTTAAGAAAGTCGTAAGAAACTGTTGTTACTGGAAATCTGACAATGTTAAGAAACTTTCAGTGCTGGCTCAAGTTCCTAGCATCTTTTAGAATATGCTTTTAGCTGTAGTTGCCAAAATACTTTATTGTGAAAGTTTAGCGTAATCGTTGTTATCAAATTTTACGTTACAATGTAAAATTTCTGATCTTTTCTGTTCAGGGAATGCAAATATTCTCATCATGGAGTGACCCATTTAATGCATCAACATATGCAGTTTTCAATCCAAATATTCCAATTTATTCATTTGATGGTAGTGATATTCGCACAGACCAAAGGTGGTAAGTACAAATTAATATCTTGCAAGAATTTTTACGTGAAAAGTCATTAATTTAGTTGCTTCGAAGCAGCATAGTATTCTTGCGCTACAAATTCGCAGTGGCTTCTGTTTGCTGTTTGTATGTTTATCTGTGTATTTTCATCAATTTTTGACGTTAATTTTGCACTATCTTGCCTTGTTAATAGATGGATTGGATGAAAAAACGACGAATTAATTTCTAAATTATATTTTGGTAATTTCATACCTTGTTGTTCACAACCATTATTTAAAACACACTTACACGTTTCGCTTTGTTTTCCCTCAAAATTTTCACCGTCCTTCGGCGGCCTCTTCAGTGAGTTCTCAGTAATTTAGGGTACAACACACTGGATCAATTAAGGTCGCTGGCGATAGGCGCTAGTGAAAGGAAACATGAATTAATTTCTATTGTTGGAATAAACGATCAGTTGCGTCCGTCTCTGTTCTCTTATTGTTAACTACCTTAAAGCCATTGGATCACAATTCAATAAATGTAAATTGCGAAACCAGAGATTAAAAGCTGTGTAACCAAATGCAATGCGTAGCACTCACTGACTATCATGAATGTCGAAAATTTTCTTAGTATATTCTTCCGATGCTAAATTGTGCTGAATAAGTTCTCTCTTGTTGAATTCGAATCATCATGAGTTAGAAATAAAAGAATCTATATTAGAATTTGAGTTTTGTATTATAGATTTGTTGTTGTACAGCAAAAGCTTGGTTTGACTAAAGACTTCGAGCTTTATATTTTTCAAACAGCTTCTACAGTGAAGTCCTTCCTTCAAGAAACTGCTTCATAAGAAACTCGGACCTGAATTTGTGCTAGAATAATAGGAGAACAATAGAAAGAACAATGAATAGGTTGAGGTCACGAAGTGGGTCTCTTAAAGGTGGGACTTTACTGTAATTGCTCTTGGGTAAATGGTCGCTCATTGTTGTGGTTTTTTGTAAACGTGACTTCTGTTATTCCTCTTTTTAACAGGAAAATAAAATCAATATGGCATGGCTCACACGCAGACGGTGTCTCACATTCTGGTTCATTGAATTGCCGAAGCTGGTGGAGAGCCAAACCATATTTAAAATCTATGGGATCTTCAATTTCTAATTACATGCCGGCCATGAATGAGGAGCAGTACACTTGTGACACTAAACTTGCAGTTCTATGTGTCCAAGTTGAGCCAGAATTTAGGTAACAAATTGCGGAACATAATGCTAATGCTAGATTGATAGAAAACGTTATGTACCATTGAAAATTTGTGCTCTGTGCCCCTGGTTTAAGCCAAAATGGACCGTGGAACATAATGCTTATCCCAAATTGATAGACGAACCGGAAACGTTATGTCCCATTGAAGACTTAGGCCGAATTTCAGACGGATCATATGTACCACTAACAAGAATTGGCGAACATTGTCCATTTCAAAATCAAACAGGAGCTCAAATTCTGTTACAGATTGCTGAAATAGAAGAGATAGAAGGAACAAGTTCGATATCGAATCTGGCTTTATAACTTAGGAACAGTAATCAAAGAACGAATTGGAAAAGTGGCAAATCACTGATCATTTATTGTTATAACTAGCGATAGATAATGTTAAATATGAAAATATGCACGAATCACAAGTAAGACCTAATTTTATTGCAGATAGATAGTTGTCATGTTTTTCGCTGTTTTTGGAGATCTGGAGGTTTGTTGGCATGCCGTTGTCTGGAAAGAAAGGAATCCACATTGGAGGACTTGCAAAAACTGGAAGCTGGAGCATCGGAATATTTTAAGGCAAGCCTGGTCATTATCTAAAAAAATTGCACTGCTGTTACAATTCAGGACAGAAAAACCTATAAACACTTGGAAAGTCTGGATTGCTGTCACAATTTTTGACAGAAAAATCTATGAAAACCTGGAAAGTCATAACGAAATGCACGCTTCATCTTTATGATGTGAGCTTTACTTCAAGGAAATCGATTCCACATTTTGCTTTCATGGAGTAGTAATGTCTCATGGGAGAACTTAACTGCTGTTACTATCGAACTATGTCAACAAATAGACAAGGATGCGCGTTTTATATTAACGTTGCTGACTTTACTTCAAGGACAGCGATACAACATTTTGTCAAATGAAGAAAAGGCATGTCTCATGAAAAGAACTGGAATGCTGCTACAATTAGTGAAGGATAGGTTTTGCTACCGAATCCAAAAAATACCCGTCTTAAGACCAGAGTCCAGAAAACATTACGGTCGCACGGTCATTGACCGGAGGAAGGTTTGTAGAACAATGGAAATTTGGAGGAAGGTTTGTCAAGACAGACATTTGGAGGAGGGTTTGGGTTAACATTTCGACAATAAAAATTGGAACAAATTATTGGAAGAAACTGTCATATGCAATTAAGTCAGAGTGCATTGGCAAGACATGTCAAATGATTTGTCTCGCAATACTCTTTTAGCATTGATAACTAGTATATCCACTCATTTTCAATATGCACTTCAAAACTCTTTACATATTGCCCATTACAACTTGCTGCATGTGTAATGCAATTTCATTTCTCATTCAATGATATGTACTTGGGAAAGTCTCCAAAGGTCAGGAATGCTTCATCATAAAAATTTGGAAACAGGGTGATGTCAGCCAACTTCACCAAACATGGTGCTACACACAGTTGCTGTACATGCATCAGAGAATGTTCCAGTTGGGTTAAGGGCCAAGTCAGAGTTGAAACATCTTTCAATCTTAGTTTCAGTTGTTACCTTCCTGACCCTTTGTTGGTGTCTTCATAATGATTTTTGAAATTTGTTGCAAGCTATCAAGCCTCAATCAAAACTTCAAGCAATGTATTTCATGGTATATAACCATTTCAAATTCCGTACTTGGTTTCTGTTTCATCTTCAAAATGTTCGACTTCCAATAATAAATCTTATGGTTCAAAAAGATGCTGGGCATCCATCGATCATACCATTATTCACCTCTCGTGTGACTATTTCCAAAAAATCTTTGTTTCTTGGCTGTAACATTACACATCAATGCAGAGAGGTACAGTGTCAGTCACTTCTTTCTCAAAAGTGAGGGTCCAGTAGGCAAGGCCCTCTATAGCCTAGCCTATATTACTATTAGCATCTCCCTCCTCAGTTGAGTTGCTGGCTCCGACTTCTTGTCATTGGGAACAACAATGTCTTTTCACAAAAGCTGGGTTCTCCAACAAGCAACCATATCACAAAAGGTTTACGCAATTCATAAGAATTCACTTCCATTTCAATCTGATGCAAATCAACATTTATTGAACTTCTGTATTTGCTTGCCAAGGCCATCAATGTCCACTGTTGTTGTTGCTGCTCCACAAAATGCATTTGGACTTACTACCTGAGCCCCCCATACAGGTGTATTGTTGCAAGAACGTTATGTAGGACAGTATAGAGCTCAGGTAGTAAGTCTAATGTAGCAGCAATAATTCAATCGTTTTTAAAGGTTTTTCACATTAGAATTCCAATGACAAAGATTAGCACGCTCTAGCCATGACTTAGCCACGCCCTGGTATTCAAAAAATTGGAGGAAGGTTTAGCTAAAAAAATACTTTGACCGGAGGAAGGTTTAGTACTTTTCTGGACTCTGCTTAAGACATATGATGCAAGGTTTGCTTTAAAGAAATTGATCCCACATTTTTATCCTGTCGTGGAAAAGTCAGAGGTCAGAGGATAACAGTGCTTAGGCTGAACTGGATTGAGAAAAAAATTGAATTCTTGATCTCAAATACTGGAAAGCAAAGAGATTTCTACTTCCTTGAATCAAACATCAGATCCAGAATTCGAAACTCAAAATCATAGTGTTTTAATGGAACATTGCAGCATTTATCAACCGGACCGCCATACCAAACCGAAATTGTCAATGGAGAATTTAGTTTCTTTTACGAGATATTTTTGTTCATTTTTTGATTTTCAGTCTTCAAGACTAACGATTCTGCGAAGAAAGAATACTTTAAGGCAGCCCAGTCTGAGTTTTGCAGCAGCATTTTGCCACACAAATTTATGGCACTCAAAGAAGTTACGGTTTGTGTTGTTCACAAATGTTGAATTCACTAATAACAAATCGATGTTTTGAAGCTAATTCGTTAATTGTCTACGTTCAAAGTCTTCAAGTTGTTGTTGTGTAGTGTTTATAAACCGTCTCAAATTGGATGTCAAGTTACTAATACAAAACCCTTCAATCATCATTATTCTAAAGCATTTTCTTGTGACATCAACAATGAAAGATTTTGTAATACAATACCAACAAAAGCGATTGGTGACTGCAGACAAAGGAAATTCTCTCAACCATTAAAGCAAAGCAAACACGGCCGGAACAGTTGCCCGGAAGCCAGTAGGGCAAACTCTCGCCTTGTGCAAGCGAAAGGTGGTTTATAAGAGACGTTATGTGCTGATAAACAAAGAAGGAGGGTAAATCTAAAGTGCTCTGTCACGGATTTTGTTTCTTTGATTCAGGAGCTGTGTAGTAATTGTTTCATTTAAGCCCTAAATACCCGAGAATTGTAATGCCTTCTGCTTGGCTTCTGAATCAAATAGACCAAATCCACGAGACAGAACTTCTTTAGATTTAGATTTATCTGTTATAAGCACATCACTTCTCTTGATGACCACCCTTCGCCTGCAGAAGGCGAGAGTTTGCCCTACTGGTTTCGAGGCAACATTTCCAGCGGTGTTTGTTTTGATTTACCGGTTGAGAGAATTCCTTTGTCTGCAGTCATTAATCGCTTTGAAATGAGATGTCTCTTAAAGACACTGTTGCTACTGTCTCACAAAATCTGTCCTTGTTTGTGACATCTAATTTAAGACAGACCATAGTTTATTATTGTTTATTAGCTCGAATAAAGCATTTCCTAAGCTTGATAGATTTTTGTAAGAGTTTTATAGGCCTATCAGAGTTTTTGAATTGGAGCTTTTATGCGAAAATTGTGTTGAGGAAAAGTATGTTTGTTGTTTGTTAGCTCTATTTTTTATTGTTGATTTAAGAAGTATTTGACAATGTTTGTGATGAAATGTTTCATCCGCATGACTCAAAAGTTATTCTGTAAAACTATGAAAATGTGGTTATACCTATCGACCATGAAGATGCTTCAGTGCATTTCTGTCACAATGCAAATTTTCAAGGTTGATAAAAAATCTAGGGAGGGTTTTAGGCTGTGACATTGGGTTGACATGGATGTGACAGCCCTAACATTCCGCTCTTCGTGCCCCACCCTCTATACTACCTAGTTTGAAATCTTATGACACCAGCAAGTTATTATGCAGTGTATCCGCGATCCTCAAATATTTGTTGGTCATGAAAGACCTCTTTAATTAGCAGCTAAAGTTCGGAAAGCTTTGGCGTGTTGTTTGGTAAGTTTGCATTCCACACGAAATCCTGCAAGATCAGGATTGAAAAAGCATCCCAGTCTCTGTGTTTTGAAACATCCAGGCTAAGATTAGACGAATATAGGGTGGACGAAACATCCGTAGGAATAACCAATTTCGAGGTGCTATGTTGATACAGCAGCTTTTAGCGAAATAAAACTGTAGAGCGGTGTTTGATGATTATGAAAGTGCAAGAAATGGAAAGCTGTCTTGTTCACCATTTGTTTAGAACGCGAATACCAGTCGTTTTTCGAACAATGATTTCGAACGTAGAATGGATCATGGCCAGGAAAATTAATTTATTCAATCCTTTTTCAAAATTTTGTTTATATTGAAATTAATTGGAGAGATATTTTTTCAAAATATGTAAAGTTGTATTTTGCAATAAGTTTATTTATCAACATTTAAAAACAGAATTTTTATCTGTTTTCTATGAAGTTTCATGAAAGAATTTATGAATTTGCTGTCGGTTTTGTTTTTAGTAGTCTTTCTGTATTTAAAAACGCAAATTTCAGCATTCCACGCTTCAGGGAAAGACTCGTGACTCATATCCCGTTTACATACTACCGCTGCAATTTTGGGTTGGTAGCAAAAGTGTAATGGTCAGCCTCCAGTTTTAAACTGTTAAACAAAAACACTTTTGCTCGAGGGGCATTTCACTCTTCAAAAAAGCGTACGAGATTTTTTCGGATTTAAAATCCGCCTGATTTTGCCTCGGATTTTCGGATTTTTTGCCAAAAATTCTTCGGATTTGCGGATTTGTTGGATTTTTCCCATTTTCATCAAATCATGGAAGACAAGGCTTGTCAAAAAGTTTTCTTTAAAGTCTTAAGGCAAATATTCTCATTGTTCTACAGAGGGGTGCGTTTTCTTCCCTTCCCAACTATTTCCGCAAGTATGAATTGTGCACTGTGTCGTAATTGAACAAAGAAAATGCGAAGGTGGCATCAATGGATTTTTAGTCACATGACTGATTGCTAGGGAACCAAGAAAATCTAAATTCTGACGAAATCGAGCAATTTGGAAAGAGAGCAATTTTTACTAAATAACTTCAAAAAGTCGGCAAAACAACTATCTAGATGTCTTCTTGATAGCCAGCTTTACAGTTTCTTTACTTTCATATGAATACTTTTGTTTTCTTATTTACCAACTATTTGATTAAGGGCAATAAATTCAGTGGAAAGCTTTTAGCTCTCGATATTTGAAATCATTCCATGATCTTTCACGCTAAAACTACTATTTAATTAAGCACATGACGTCATAAAGATTCATGACTTCATTGAATGTACAAATTGTGAATGTAAGCAAACAGAAAAACAATGAATATCAGATGAAAGCACTCATTGAGATGAATCAAATGGTTTGTAGGTAGGTTTTGCTGAGATTGCAGAACAGCGAAAGAAAGCAGAGTCGTTGCAACGATTTTCTTGTGATCACTCTCCAAATATGGGCACCCCTAGTGGCCACATGGTTAAACAATAGGCACTGACATTTTCATGTTCTGATTACCAATCAAAGCCTTTGTAAATGTGCTTCGTGAGCAAGGAATTTTTAACCAAGATCCTTTGCGATATTGAAGAAATCAGCCAATCAAATCAATCGAAATTCAATGTGACGCAAAGCATGAAGGTAAAAAATTCCAATCCGCTGTCTTTAGTAAAAATTCCAATCACCCTAGCATTCTAAAAATCAATGAGCAATATAAAAATGCTGGTTCCTTTTACTTTCAGAAAGTTACCCCCGATGTTGTGGACAACGAGGTCAGGAATCTAAATCCTAAGAAAGCTACAACGCACAAAAATATTCCTCCTAAAATTCTCAAGTCAAATTCTGATATATGTGTAAAACCTTTGACGCAAATCTTTAATGATTGCATAGAAAATTCGTCCTTTCCTGATGAACTAAAGTGCGCGGATGTCACATCTCTTCCCAAGAATGGACCATCCAATTCTAGGACTAACTTTAGACCAATCAGTGTTCTGCCTACGGTCTCAAAGCTGTTTGAAAGAATAATGGATAAACAAATAGTTACGTGTATTACACCCTTTTTATCGTCACTTCTCTGTGGTTTTCGAAAAGGCTACAACGCCCAGCACGCTCTCGTAAGGCTCTTAGAAAAATTTAAAATTAGCCTTGATAAAGGTGGTAAGGCAGGGGCTGTATTGATGGATCTCTCCAAGGCATTTGATTGTATCAAACATGACCTATTGATTGCAAAATTGCACGCCTATGGCTTCTCTCGCGAAGCATTAACACTAATTAACAATTACCTCACAAATAGACAACAAAGAGTTAAAGTAAATGGGTCATTCAGTTCTTGGAAAAGCGTAGCACGCGGTGTTCCACAGGGGTCAGTCTTAGGACCTCTGCTATTCAACATCTACATTAATGATCTTTTACTCTTTATTCAAGACTCGGATATATGTAATTATGCAGATGATACTACAATCCATACCTGCAATAAGAACCTTGACAACATAGTTCATAAGCTTGAAAATGATTCTACTATAGCTTTAAAATGGTTTGCTGACAACTTTACGAAATTAAATGCAGATAAATGCCATTTGTTGGTTCTTGGGCAGAGATGTGACGATCCTGTTACTGTTAGGATTGGAAGTGCTAACGTTGTAAATAGCTATGAAGAGAAACTACTGGGAGTTCAAATTGATAGTAAACTATCCTTCGATAACCATGTTTCCAAACTGTGCCAGAAGGCTAGCAATAAACTTTATGCGCTTGCTCGCATATCACCATATATGGATCAGAGAAAGTTGAAAACTCTCATGAGGGCATTTATTACCAGTCAATTTCAATACTGTCCTTTAATCTGGATGTTTCACGGCAGGCAGCTCAACAAAGAAATTAACAAAATACAGGAAAGGGCTTTGAGAATAACTTATAAGGATGACGAATCTACTTATAGCGAACTATTAGAAAAGGACTGTGCCGTTACTATTCATACAAAGAACCTTCAATTACTTATGATTGAGATGTACAAAACCAGAAATGACCTCAATCCTTCTTTTATGCAGGAGATTTTCTGTGAAAATGAAAGTCATTACAATTTGCGTAACAATAACGAATTCGTTCAACCTAGGGTGAGATCGGTCGGAAATGGCACAGAAAGCGTCAGATTGAAAGGTCCGCAACTATGGCAAATGTTGCCGCAAACAATACGAAACTCTGAATCCCTTGCTCAGTTTAAAGCAAATATAAAAAATTGGAAGGGAGAAAATTGTCCATGCAAGCTGTGTCGCACTTTCATTCCGAACTTGGGCTTTTTATGATGTTTTTAGAAAGTTGTTTTATTGTATACTTTGATGGTTTACTGGTATACTTTGGTATACCAGTAAACTTTGGTATACTTTGGTATACTTTGATGTAAATAGTTTTAAATAATTTTGTATCTTTTATCCACACTTTGTAATATATTTTTAGCGTTGGAATTAATTAGCTAAATATTTTAGCTATGAGTTATTTTGTTGCCAAAACGGTAAATAAATTGATAATAATAAAATAGCGCAACCGTCTATTCGATGACAGGCTAACGATGCTATGAAGGTTGCCATAGTGACACTCCTCAAAACGAGGCAACAATCACAGTGCTCTTAATCAAGGAAAGATGTCGTCCACGCAAGATCTGATAAACAATTGCTAATTCTGGAAAGGATTTTCATGAAGGTTTTGGGAATTCAGGAATCATAGAAGGAAGTGAAAGAGACTTAATTCCATTTATTTCACATTTTCAGTGGATTTTTGGATTTTTGGGTTTGGAAATTGTTGACCGGATTTTTGGATTTTTTGCCAGATTTTGCCGGTTTGGTGGGCTATGATGTGCCTGATATTCAAAATGAAGGTGTTAATCCATCTGTCAAGGGCTAAATTAGATGGGAAAATTTTGTTTGGTAAAATCACTCACCATTTAGACCCAGAAATGTGGAAAATGCTGGTAAGGGCAAGTTGTTTCAACTTGTTGGTGAGGAAACGATGTGTTTGTCATGGTTTAAAAGTTAAAACGTGCATGAATATGGATCTCAAGACCATGTAGTTTTGGAATCTTGGAAAAATTTGCCAAAGTCGAGCTTGCAGAATGGAAACAATTAGGACCAAATGCATTGAATTTTTAAGGAACTGAGGAAGTAAACTGCATCAGCAGAAATTTGCTAACACACCATGTTTTCTCGGAATCAACCGGTAATTTCTTCCAGTTTTGTGCAGTGATGCTGTTTTCATACGCGAGTTTCATGCTTTTTGTTCATTTACTAGTGACAGTACTTGCCAGGCCAAGAAAATATATATTTCCTTATATCATAAAGTATACATGAATAATTGCAAATCCCGTGCCACCGTCCTTTGAGCTGCAGTTGCCCTCGCATCTTTCACTAACCCCCCTCCCTCTCCCTCAAGCGCGTTTGGTTGTGACCTCATCGTGAAAACAATAGAAAACAATAGAACAATCTACCACAAATGCATTGCGAGGAGTTCATTGCAACTATGTTGTTGTTGCTGCTAGCCAAGGCGGCATTTCATCGGAAGTCAAAGAAAACCTGCAAGAAGAGAAGAGCACCCAGAAAAGAGCAGCGAAGGAAAGGAAGCATCGAAATGGATTCAACGCAAAAGAAAATAGCATTGTGTCTTGCTGCTACTGCCTTCACTGGGTTTGGGCTTTATCAAGTATGGAAATCAAGGAAACGAAGTGAAGTCAAAGATGCTGTGGCTGCCCTTGTAAGTTTTTAGGCCTGCACATGCTTGAGTTTGTTCTGTTTTGTTTGGGCCTAAATTTAAGGGGTCATCGACAAACGATTTTCGTTACAGTTGACGGAATTGGGCCATTCAAGGAGGGGGTCCAGCTCAAATCCGTTAAAAATGTTGCATTTGTGACGAAAATTGAAATAAGCCCTAATATTACATCAATCTTTAAAGATTAGCTTGTTGCAGTAAATTTTTTGACAAGGCAGTACTTAATTTTAACGTCTGTCGCAAGCACGACGAAGTCACGGTAGGCCTTAGGCCTCTATCCAAGACACAGGCCTATTATGGAGAGGGTTTGTAGGAAGCCCACAGCAAGAAGAAAATCTAGCAACAAATTTAGCGGTCCATTAAGAAGGGGGGGGGGGTTAAGCCATTAACGGCCCAATTCCGTCATAACTACTGCCCAGACTTGCAGTTTATCTCAATGTTGCTTCCCAAAACAAGATAGATGCAATTAATTTAATACAAGTAAACTGCAATTACAATGACAAATTTCAAAGAAGATAAGGGGCCATTGACTTTCAATTTTTGTATATTTTAACTGCATTTGGCCATGTCATGGGTCATGTCATGATCCATGTCATTGTAGGACTACATACCAGACTGGAAAGTTTGTACTGCGCGCGCAATATCTTGCGCGCGCAGTAACGTACGTGGTTTTCAAACTTGCCCGCGCAGTTGGCAATAAACAAAGGATCTATTGTTTAATCTACAAATGATCTATTGTTTTAAGCTATTGTTCTCAACCGCGAATTTTCAGCGCAATCTAACTTAGGCCATCTCAAATTGTCCGCGCAAGATACAGACTTTCCAGTCTGGACTACATATGACCTAAACTAACTAGGCAAGAAATTGTTGAGGTGCTGCTCCAGACCACTGGTTTTGTCTTTTGCACAGCATTTCTTTCCTATATGCTTAAAGTCCTCAAGTAGGTTACAGCAATGCTGTTTCAATCAATTTCATGCATGCAGATTCAATAAGATCTTAAATTTACCAACCAATTAAGAATTTAGCATGCATTGAACCAACTGATGTTTATAATTTGTTCTTTGTTGTCTAGGTTAAGATTTTCGACAGAAATGAAATTTACATCAGAGATCCTGCTAGACTTAGGGAAAAGATCAGACTGTTGTTGGAAGGAGGTCCTGAGAGCTTGCAGGTATAGTATAGAATATGAAATTGTTGATTCTGACTAGTTTTGCAATGCATTTTAAAAGCCTGATGCATCAGTCCTTGAATTGGCCTACAACACTCAATGAAATTCAAAGAATCCCCTCACACAGAATAATACATGACGTATGTTTTGGCTCCCCCATGACTTCAAAAACAAAAAGTTAGGGTACAGTCTTTTCAACAGGTAAGAGATTAGGTTTTGGCTCATATGTGTATTGCCAGGGGACCGCAAAATTTAGTAATTTTTTAAAATTCATTTGCAGTAACTCTTGAGGTAGATGAAATGACCTTGCTTGCTTATCTCCTATGGGAGGAGTATTGTCATGCTTTGATCTACGGTTTGGAGCCATTTTGCAAACATTTCGCAACCAAGATTTTTAAAGGGTGAATTTAGCTTATTAGTCTTGATCAACGCATGAGAAATCTGACAAAAAACCTTTGATCAAGCACAACTTAATTCATTCAAACCCAATCAAGTAGTCTTCTGCAACTTTCAAATGCCTGAAGTTCATTTGATGTACCTGGTATAAACTGAGTGAGTAAAAAAACTAAACAAGATTGACTGGCTGTGAAATAAAGTGTGAAGCTGATATGCAATACTTGAATGTTAATCTATCAGTCAAAGGCTAATTTTGATTATTAAATTTTGTTTGTAAAATCACTCATCATTGACACCCAAGGGAATCTTTAGCAAACAATGATTCCAAATGATTCCACATTCCATTCTGGTCAATGATTTACTTGCTATTGAAATTAGAATTCTATTTCTGAAACTGACAATGCAAACTTCAGTGCCACATAAATCATGGACCAGAATGAAACATGAAATTCTTGATTCCCGTACCAATGCCTTACAGGCATTTTTCTTTGTATTGTTGAGTCTTAAGAATGTAATGTACCAAACAAAATTTTCTCATCTAAGTTAGCCGTTGACTGATAGATTAGTATTTTAGTTTTGAATATTGCTCATCTACTGTAGTTTTATTCTAGACTGATGCCTTTTCGTCCCTTGTTTCCCTGCGTTCCTTGGTCAAGAGGGACTAATAACATTACTCTGAAATAGTGGGCCCACTTTAGGCCCGCGTAGGATGGTTCCGTATTCACCAATTAAATCGCTAGAATTCAGTTTTTAGCCAATCAGGGGCCGCTATTCAGGATGTTGTTGTTGTTGCTCTTAAAGAACGGTTGAAGAAGCCTGGAGTTCTCGCAGCTTCGATGGATCTATTTTGCTTCTACAGAGGAAGATTACTGTCTGAAAGGTAGGCATTTTGCGTTTTGTAGGTCAACACAACATCATTCTTTGTACTAAAACTTCTCTTTTCAATGTTCGAGCTCTTTAAACCAGATTTTGAAGCAATTTTGTTGAGTGTACGAGAACTCCCACCTTTTTAGGCCATTTTGAAAGAGGGGCCCATTATATAACCGTAATATTATGAGTCCCTATTGACCAAGTGATATCAGCAAGTCAAAGAACGCAGGGAAACAAGGGACGAAAAGGCATCAGTCTAGTTTTATTCCACAGCCCACCAAACATGTAAACTGTTTGAATCAGCCAGTGAAATTAAGCCAAAATTTCTATGATATCAGCTTGAGTTGCAGGTATTAATTTTCTAGATTCTTCTTCTTTTTGAAGGTTGTGAGTGACTTTGACATGACACTGACAAGATACAATGCAAATGGGAAAAGAGGTGACACATCTCATGGTGAGTTGTAAGAAAGTTTTCAAATGAAAAATTTTCATATAAATGTTTAAAAACCTAAAATTTATTGGCACCAAATATTATGCCACATGCTGTTTGTGCCAGAAAGTTTACAAGACAATTGATAAATTTTCAGTGTGCTACACCATTTTGAGAGTAGCTGATCAAGCAGCTCATTTTAAGTATGCTGCCTACTGTTTGTGTCATGCCAGAAAAGTTTGGGCATTTGAAAAATTTTTAGTGTAACGAGGCACAATTATTTTGGGAAACCCTGATACAAACGAGGCACAATTATTTTGGGAAACCCTGTAGCACAATGAAAGAAAGGAATTTTTTGCTTTTCTCTAATCAGCTCAGTCCCCAATATACTAGGTGGTTTCATTGATTTTTATGGAATTTGAAATAATTACCGCAAAATTATTGAATGTAAAAATGACTTACCAGACATGTAACTAACCATAACACTGAAATAACATCAAGCAAACCACGGCTGAAAATGCAAGAAATAAACAGATCAGGCACTTTACCCCCGAAGTTAGAAATGTAAAAAACAAATGTTTTAGAAAAGTACTGGAAGAGCATTATAAATAGGCATCAGCGAAATTTCGTCACCCACTTTGATTATATCATAATTCCAATGCTAAGAAGAGAAAACAATGTGCAAAAATTGTTTTAGCCATTGAGGTTTCATTCAATCTAAATGTATTTGTTCAAAATACAATGGCTTGAACTCTTTTGGACAACCAGTTGTGTGGTAATTTTGAACTTTTTGTTCAGGGAGATGCTGTATCAATTTAAATTTTTTTTCTCAATCTTTTATAGGCTCAATAGAAAAGGCTTCATGCATGAGTGAAGATTTTTGTGTCAAGGTAATGTTGAGATTTGATTTGCAACTATCATATCCTCTTCTGTATCCATATATGTCCTTTGAAGAATTTTTATTGAAAATTTTTGGCAGTTAGTTTTGCTGCTTTTTGGCTTGTTTGGTGTCTGAATTCTATAAACCATACTGTAGCTGTAGGACCGGAACCTTTGTCATAAGAACTTTGTCTCTCAAAGGCCAAGTAAGTTATTTGGAATTTCATGGAATATTCCATAAAATGGGGTATGATTGTGGTAAAATCTCACTTAAAGTCTAATGGTATGGGGGGGGGGCTAGGTGAGTCATCAAAATTTTGAGTACACAGCCTTTGACAAATCTAGGTCATCCATACCCCTTCTAATTAAATGTGTTTTATGACTCAAGGAGCCATATGACTTGAGGGTTTAGGATTTTATTGAATTTTGTTAAAGTAGGAGTGTCAAGTTAGCTTTAAAGATTTGGTTTTCTTTGTGATTAAAATTTCTATTTTCATAATCTAATATTTCCCATTTTGAGAAAAATTAATGTTTGTGGCAGAACTGATGTCAGCATAGAACCAATTTAATGATCTTTCATCTATCATTAGACTTTTGCCCACTTTCATAAGGCTGTTTTAACCTCTGATTTCTCCGCCATAGGCATCAGCAACTAAAGCAAAATATTATCCATTAGAACATTCAATGTAAGTAAAGTCTTATGATTTGTGCTTTTCAAATTCTTTTGAGTATATTTAAATTTCTCTCTGTGAGAAGAATGGTAAAACCAGCTGCATATGCTTGCATCTTTTGGCAACTCCTTACTGGGTCAGTCAGGTATTTACCAAGTGGGTCCGAAAAATTTGCAGCGTTTGCCAATCTTATTCATGCAGTTTACTACCGTGAGCATTTTAGCAGGCGAGTGGTACATCGCTCTCCTTGGTAAAGTCAGGCGGGCGATTTTTAGTCTATTGAAAATCGTCAATAAAAGCATATGAATAAACGACAAATGCAATATTGGTCTTCAAACAGCTAAGTTTACAAAATAGGATGGCGATCCTCCAACAGAAACAAAACGATAGCTTTGTAAGGTCGCAAATCAACTACACTCCCACTAACGAGCTTTGAACAGAATGGAAATTAAATCACATATTAGTGTATTAGTACAAACTAGCCGTCATTCGAAAACTGGTATTTTGATGTGCAAGTACTGGAAGGTTTTTTTTTCCGAATTCGTTGTTGCAAGAACATCACGTATTTTATTAAACAAAAATGATAAATTCACCCGGTGCTAGGAATTTTCTTAAGATTAAATGATTTTGAGAGATGACAGTGTCGTACGAAACGTTTTGTACCGAGAAAGATCTTAAGAGCTAACAATGGATGTTTGATTTCTTCACAAAATTCGTTCCATAACGGCAGCCTTCGCACTGCCTTTACAAAGTGAGTTCAAGAGAATCGAAGCGATGGGCATTTCAATTTTTTCTGAACAAAAGGATTCTTACGGATTTTTGGGAGTGAAATGCCCCTCGATCGAAGTTTTAGTCACCGTCTTCCTTCTATCGATCTCAGCAATTCTTCTTCCAAGAACGGCCCCGTTGTCTTATTTTTCAAAGGTTGTCAGCTCAACAGTCGATCCTTTCTGGTTACTCGCCATGTTGAAATGATTCGGTTTTAACGTTTTGGGATTTCAATTGGCCTTCGAAATAGCAGTCTGGTGGAAACGAAGCCATTCAAAGAATTTCCTTCGCTATTGCATTCAAAAATGTTTGGTTTGTTTTTCGCGTTACTTGTCAAGTAGTTAAAGAGTTTACAGAAGTAGATTACTTCCTAAGAGATTAACGAGTGATTTATTTTATTTTGAAGTCAAAACAAGTTCCCATCAATATTTTAGTTTTATTCTAAGGGGTGTCGAGAAATGAAAGGAAAACTAAGGCGGGCGGTTAACGTGCGACTTGACATTGAGGCGAGCGATGAATGGCTCGCCTCGCTAACCCGAGGCGAGCGTGGAGGCGCGCGAGGGCGATCGCCCGCTTCAAACGGCCAGGACTGAGTATTACTTTGCAAACTCTTTTCTATTTATATAATCAACTGCATAGAATTTAAATGTGAAAAATTTTCTTGGTCGAAATTGGTTTTTCTGTTCCCTGCCACAAGTTTTACATTGAAACTTTTCACCAAAATAGCTTTGTATTTTTACCATTTCTTTTTCCTCCCTTAGTAATTTAACATTTGAAGAAAAAGCCAAAATCATGACAGAATGGTAAGTATACCAGGTTCACCCAAAAATCAGGTGCTGAAGCTGAGTTAGACCCTCGTTCCGTTACTCCGTTTTCTTATGTCTCCATTTTCAAATTGCTCCGTTCTCGGATGATATAGAACCGTTAACATTACTCCCATTTTACAAAGACGGTCTGGCACCTAATGGGATGTGATCCATTACTCCGTTTTCTTTGCTCCTTTATTTCCTTTGTTGAGACATTCCTTTGCTTTGTGTTTTTGACGCCACGTTGTTGCAGCTCTTTTGAATGATTCGTTTTTCGGTGTTTCCATTGGAAACGATGCGTATTACAATGTCTGTATTTCAGAGCTCTCCAATTCGAACAGCGTTTTCAAATGTCTCCGTTTTCGATCGTTTTAAATGGAAACGCAAGGTCAAAATGGAGACGTACCACTCTGTTTCATACGAAAACGGGGTATTGGAAGCGTAGCCTTAAGAGTTTGTGCCATTTGGAAATTCATCTAAATTTGATGAAAATAGCCTCAAATAACAGAGTCATCATCCATGAACACACCGTGGTCTGTAGACAAATTAATCTTAATGTCTGAGAGGAAAGAAATAGGTTAGTAACTCACCAGTAACTGCAGTAAAGAACAACGTTGAATAACCAAAAACACGTTTCACCACACACTCGTCAGTTGGGTTCATGCGAAGAACAAATTGATGATAAAAACTGGTTGCTTTATTGCCAGACAACGAAAGAAATTTCAAAATCACATGTACATCACACCTGATCCACTCATTGGCAGTTTTCTCTCTAGTTACGGGTTTATTTTGGTCGATGTTCTTTCGCAAGAATTAACAGTCTTCTTTTTACAGACTACGGTTCATTTATCGACTTATTTTGATGAGTCCTTTACTTAAAGCTATTTTAGAATTTTGTACCGCAAAATCATTTGTTTACGTAAATTTGATTAGAATTTACTGCTAAACTTGAATTTGAGCAGTACATTTTACAAAATTGTTGTCTATTTGGTTTTTAATAATCAAAAGATTTTTCTCAAGCAATGTTTTGTGACGTGGTCAAATGGACACAAACTTCTGATGAAAATCAAATCTGAAAGGTTTTGCAAATATTGTTCGTTCAATATGTCAAATGTTCCTTATATTTTTTCAAGGTGGGAAACTATCCATGGACTGATAATTGATGAAGGCTTTGAAAGAAGATGGATTCCGGGAGTTGTATCAGAAAGTAATATAGCATTAAGGTAAGTTTAAGCCTTTCTAATGAGGCGGTCCACAAATTCTTTTTTTTATGGTGATGAACGATTCTGATAATACGGCTGGCTTCTAACCATAGGTTTAAAGCTTTATTACCGCAATATAAAGCGTGCCTCAATTATTGGCAACCAATAATTCATTTGCCAGCCTCGCATTTATTGTTTGGTCATGAGGATTAGCGCTGTTTCCCTTAGAAGCTCTTTGAATATTAGCAAGGTGCAACTTCCTGAAGCAAGGAAAAGAAAGGGATCGGACCACCGTCTCTCGTGGCATTAGACTACTCACTACGAAAGTGCAATGACTTACAGCATTATAGACCAAATCAAGTCACCTTTGGTTCAAATAGCCTTCGATCTTTGGGACCTCAAATCTGGAATGGACTGCCAAATGAAATAAAATCGGCAGAAAATCTAAATAGCTTTAAAAACATGATAAAAAAGTGGGATGGCCAAAACTGCAAATGTAGTGCTTGTAAATATGTACCTCCAAATTAGTTTATTTTATTTAGTTAGTTTATTAAAAGATTGTAAAACTATTTATTCATTTATTTATGTTAATATATTCATCGATTTAGATTAGTTTATTTTGTACATTTGTATATAGTAAGCTAGCTTTTATGTACATAAATCGATGTAAAATAAGTTGACAAACAAACAAAGACGACACCTGATAAGCGAGGCTAGGAATGTAATTATAGCGACAGTAAAGCTTAAAGATGTGTTTGATCTCTGTAGTGTAATGACGTGTAGCATCGTATATTTAGGTGTTTCACGTGACACAGACCACATGCGTTAGAAACCAAGATGGCTACCAGTTAGGCTCGTACTTACACTCTTTTATACTTTGGCTACAAAGACGTTATGGTCCCAACTTACGAAAGCCCAACTGGAGACAAGAGAAATTCTACGACACGCGCCCTTTGGACATTTAAATTTTGTAAAGCACCGCTAATAACAACGAGCCAAAGGAAATGAGTCGATATTGTAGTGGTTCCATGGAGCGAAACTACGAATGTTATATTAAATATAACATTCATGGTTTCGCTCCATGGAACCACTACAAAGTTGTGTCAAGTCACTGCAGATTGTGTTTGGATATACTGAATTGAATTGAAGAGAATTTTTAACAATGCTTCTTTCAATAAGGGGCTATTTTAAATCGTATTGCTTCTGATGATTCAGAATATTTTCTGTTCGCTGTTATTTGTTTCAAAAATACATTTTCTGTAATCTGTTCTCGTTTTATTCATTTGAAAATTTCTTTACAGGGATGGTACAGATGAATTTTTCCGTATCCTAAACGACTATAAAGTTCCACTTTACATAGCTTCTGCAGGCATTGGCGGTGAGTACTATTCAACATATGCACCCATTTCTCAGTGATCAGTTTTTATGAGGACTTTGAATGACACGTTTTCTTAATCATCTAGAGTCATTCCGTGTGCCCAGTGAAATCAGGTTCATTTACCTAGCCAACCATGCGGATAAACTGTACTTTTCTTGGAAAGTATTCTGTGTTTTCGCAAAAGTTTTAGAAAGTACAATGGCCTTTAATTTTTTTCAAAAGTTTCCTTGAAATACCAGAAAAGAAGAAAAATCCTTTAATTCTGAAAATAGTGAAGATTTCTAGATCGTCTTGCCAAGGGTGTTAGGACATGGATAATTTGATTGAATATTTATTGACCTCATTTTGGTGCAGCATAGGTTTCAAATCTTTAAAATGCTGGATGTAACATTCTATGGTGTATTTCTTTGAACTGAACGGTTTCAAAGAAATTTGAACTATTTTACAGTAAATCTGCCGTTGGACTTTTCTGAAATCTTCAATATTTTCAGAATTACAGTGTTTTTTTTCTTTTTTAAGACTTCAAGAAAATTTTCGAAAAAAACTTAAAACTATCGTAATTTCTAAACCTGTTGACAAAAGATCAAATAATTTTCAAGAAAACCATAGTTTATGGATGCCTACGATATGGTATCAAGCAAAACTCTTCCACTCTTCTGGTTTGTGATTTGGAAATTTGATGACGTCACATCATAAAATGAGCTGAAATGTAAAATAGGCTGTAATTTCGACAAATATTCAAGATTTTTGAAAAGAGCAACGGTAGAATCATAGAAAAATGGCTAAAGTTTCTTTCAAGTTAGTCAGTTAAAAGAAATAGGTCATTGAATTTTACACCCGCCTTTTTTCGCAAATTTCAAGATTTGAAACCTATGCTTTTTGGTGCTAGTTTTCTCCTAACTGGTGTCTGCCACTGTGTTGTGGTTTTAGGCCAAACTGCTCTCAGTTATTCAAATGTAACTCCCTTGTATACCTGCGTCTTGGAGCTCTTACGCAGAGGAAAAAGTTTTCTACCGCAAAGCCATGGTTTTGAAACTTTCTGCTTCGAGGGCCCACTAAGACACAGGAATACAAGGTAGTTATATTTGAATAACTGGGAGCAGTTTTGCCTGAAACTACGTTCTGTTACAACATGGTTGCAGACACCAGTTAAAGATGACACAGAGGAAAAAACAAGCATCAAAATTAGCTGAATAAACATTCAATCAAATTATCCGTGTCTAGCGGTCAATTATAGCAAAATGGCTAACGTTTTCTTTGATTTCTCCTGTTAGATCTTTAAGGGTATTACGTGTACAATTTAAGGCTGTTTAATAAAAATTTGATACCTTAAATGTAGTCTGCATGCTTTAAAGTACTCTTGCAGAAGCATATATAGTGTAATTTATTAAAGTTATGGTTAAGGCCGACCTCCACTTCTGTAATTTTGGTCGGTGACGTGCGTTTTTGCCTAGTGCGCATGCTCTTTAGTAGCAGGGCATGCCCACAAGACGAAGGCGCTGTAGACTTATGACGATGAGTCTCTTGTTTCCTTGTGCTCTTTGACTTGATAATGGCGCTTCAGTCAACAGAGCAAGGTTTACTGCAGGGATACAAGGGACTCATCGTCATAAGTCTGAGGGCGCTGGTCGCCAACCGAAACCACTGCAAGTGAAGGATGGCCATTGCCTTTAGCAATTGCTCTATTGAAATCACTCCGAGCTTTGCTTGTTTGTAATTATGTATCGTTGCTGTTTTCCTTTAGACATAATAGAAGAAGCAATAAAGAAGTTGAGTACATTGTATGAAAATACGAGAATTATCGCAAATTTAATGGATTTTGATGAAAATGTAAGTGTTTCCAGAACGTATTGATGCATGCAGCCGGTAGGCCCCGGGTGGGGGGGGGGTACTTCATCATAAATTCATACGAGGGTTTGCGCTGCAAGGATTTCTGTTACGACCCAATCCAAGAAGTTTGGTCCGATATTGATACCAAATCCCAGAATTCAACCGTCGTTTGCCCCCAAGGTTTGAGTTTTGGAGAGCTGGGAACGAGAATTTTGGTCCTAGAACGAGGCTCTGATCTGAGCACGTTTTCAACACACAAAAAATACTTGTAGAAATCTGTTCACCTGAAACTGAGCGCGTGTTGCTCGAAAAATTATCCAATTGTACTTTCATTCAACAGCCACTACCAGAATTTTGAGTATAACAGTAAACCCCAATGCCAGAAAATTCCAAGAAAAAGTATACCCCAATCACAGACATTCTACAGTAAAAGTATATCCCAATCCCAGATTTTTCAGGCCAAAAACTACCCAAAACTGGCGCACATCCCCCGTCTTACCCATAGTGAAGTACCCACCCCGGGCGGTAGGGCCAAGCCTGATCATGTAGATAAACTCCTTTAAGGTAAACAACTGACTTATGACCTTGGGCCCCTTTCTCTTGTTTCCCTATGCTCTTTGATTTGGTGATGTCACCTCTCTCAAATAGCCTCATTGAATTACTATGAACTTTCAGGCCCACTTATCCAAATTTTCCTAGCCTTGCGGGAGTTTAAACATGTTGAAAGCCTTCTGTTTTTCCCCAGATGGCTAAATGATAGTATTTGCAGATGAGATCAATATTTCTTACTCAGCTAAAAGTCCAGAAGGATTAACAGATTCTAACCGATGTAGAATTTTCTGTGAAGACAGAGATGCAAAAACACTGCTCACCTACAAACCTGTTTTGGAGGAATTTTCGAGCAAAAATTGAGGAAGGTTGTATGGTCCATTTATGCATTGGCAAATATTGATCGAGGTAGCATTCCGAGCCAAATTAAGGAGTGGTTTCTCCAAATTTTTCCCGAAGATGGTGGCAATCCATATCACTGTTGTTCGGTTCTTTTTTCCAAATCGCTGTTGATTGGTTCTTTTTTCGTATGGCTCCTCGTTAGTTCTATATTTTAATGCATTTTAGTATCTATGATAAGTGTAAGAGCGGTAAGGTTGGTGTGTATTGTCATGCTCCTCGTACGATCGTCTTGTAATGCTATTGTCTGTTTAGCAAATTTTACATTTTAGCGAGTCTATTATAGTTTGGCGTTTAGGCGGACTCGGCCTCATTTTGGATATGCAGAATACGGTTTCTGCAAGAAAATCAGTGCAGTATGCGGTTTTCTTATTGCTACGCGGTTGCAAAAAATTGGACTTTAAAGCAAGCGGTTTACGGTTTTTAGCTTACTTCGTAGAGCTTTGTCATGATCTATCAGATCTTCACAAAGCTGTAAAAGTAAGGTCATCGCAATGTGTAGGTTTACATGAATTTCATAGGGATTCCTGCTTCATTTACATGAAATAGCTTCCCTAAAATAAATATTTATCGTACTGAAGAAAACTGGCGGTTGCGGTTTGTGAGAGCAAATTGCTCGTGGTTGACGGGTAAGAGCGCAAATTTTGGCGGTTTTGTGGTACTGAGTTACCCTATAATAGACCCCCTCCAGGTGAATTTATATGAAAAAAGACACTTTGCATTTTACAGCTTATCTTTGATCCTTATAATCAACTACACCTTATCCAACTAGCTTATCTTTAAACTCCTCTTTATACCATATAGGGGAAATTGATTGGTTTCAAAGGAGATTTGATTCATTCTTACAACAAAAACGAAGTTTTGGATCATATTAAAGGTTTTGTGCGTCATACTAAGGTACGTTGTTTTTACTTATACTTTGCTCTAGACGAATCATATTTTGTTTTTAGGTAGCTTCATACCTACTTTGAGTTTCTAAAACCATAATTAATGACACTCTTACATTCTCTTTACTTTTCTCAGGGTTTTCGCTGCCCTTTCGGCAGCCTCCTCAGTAGGAACGCTCGCTTACTCATTTTAACAAGACTCCTTTCTTGTGACCAGCCTATATCAGCAATGGACCTTTTAGCTATTCAGAAAAGAGCCTTGATCGAGCATTATTTTTATACATTTTTATACGCAAGGTTTGTTTGAGTGGTGTTAGAGCTTCTTTCCTTATTGTGCACATTCAAAAATTCTACGAAATTTAGCAAAGCATCGTTCGATTGAGATTCGTTTTCAGAATGGCCAAATTGTCTATTAGCGCTGTCTTCGTCTGTATTTGCTTATTGTTGGCTATTAATTGTTATGTTTTGCAAGGTAGGGAGTGTGGGGCGAAGCCAGATTCCCATGGTAGGAGCATAGTTCCATATTCTTCTTTCAGGAAAGTTAAGTTTGAGTTTTTCCCGGTCGCATGAAGAAAAAATGTTTCATGCCCTGGTTCGAAAGTCTTATTCAGTAAAGCAATGCAACTAATTTGTGCAATATTTAATCCATCATTTTTCTGCAGCTTCAACTTAATTTTCTAGATGTTTCCTCATAATTGTACGTGCATTTTTCCTTCTGAAGTTAGAAATTCTCTATATGCATCAAAACAGTTTAAAATGGCATATTCACTATCATGTAGAGTTTGAGTTTTGGCCCAAAATTGATTTGGAAGTGTCATTGCATCTCAACATTTTCCATTTGGTCGAAAGAAATGCCTGAGCGACGGAGGACATTTTTTGCCATTTTGATAACTGAAAGATGGATAAAATAAGCCTCTCCCTTGTACAATTTTAAGCAACTGATGTCTCATGATTAGGTTTAGCCCTTAGATGCACAACGGAGTTGTAATTTTTCAAATCGGTGTTACAACATTTGTAGTATCAGTTTTCAAAGAGAGGAGATATTTTTCTGTCTCTCGGTATATTCTGAGAAATCTTGCAGACTCTTTGTACGGCTTTGAACTTGTGGGACTTGATGCTTATACGATCTATCTAGTTTGACCTTTACTCAGTAGATACATTGACAGACAGACCGATCGATGGATCGACTGATTAGCTGGACTTGCTACAAGTCTCTCTCTTGTCATCACAAGACATAGAGCAGAAACAGGGAGAAAAGACAGGCGGAGAGAGAGACTTGTAGGACTAGAAAACTGAAAGCGAGACTCTTTTGTCCATAGACAGACGGTGGACAAGATTCTGTCCACCGGAAAATCCTGTGATGTAGGCAGAAAGCCAATCAAATGAGCGACACGTGTCCCTGCATAATGACGATTAAATCTAATTATCTACTTCTTTGTGTTGAGGTCTCGATTTCGATTTTCTAATCTAACAATTCTCTCGCTCCTTCCATTTCCCTCTCCCTCACGTTTTGCTCCTTAAAATATATGCTGAGAATAGAGAGAGACTTGTAGCAAGTCCACTGATTAGCTTAAAATCAGATGACGAAAAGGCTCGCAAAGGCTTGAATACTGCTGAATCGAAGTTCACTCTCAGCAATGTTCTATTGCCTTAGCTCTGTTTTAGGTATTGTCGTCTGGGCGTACCTCATTATTTATTTTTCACGTAGGATTTGTAAAAAGAAACGCATTTTTGGTAGTTTATTGTCTTTATCGATATTAATTTAGCCTCGTGCTTTTGTAAACTTGATATTCTGATGATGAAGCAAGTTTGCTTCGAAACATCAATAACTATAGATATGGCCTAGTCTTTTAATATTCTCGTCGCATGGATTTGTTTCATATTGATTTGTCTAACTAATACTTGGATTTGTCACAATTGGAATGGAATATATGAACATGATTATCGTCGCAATTCTTGCTCTTCGTTTTCTAATCAAGCTCCGTTTTCTTGCCAACACTCAGATTTCTGAATCGAAGTTGCTACATTAAGATTTTTATCTTTTAGGATCGTCACAATTTGATATTATTTGGTGATACTCTTGGGGATCCATCAATGGCAGACGGTATGATACATGTTACTAATGAGCTGAAAATTGGCTTCTTAAATTTCGAGGTATTTTACTTTTTATTTTTCTATGTTTTCTTTGCAAGCACGGTAACGTTAGCCTACATGTATATCCATTATTCCAAAAGAAGAAATGGTCTACGAAACAAAAAGCAAAGGCTTGCTACGGCCGCCCAATTAATTATCCTCTTTTCAAATTATTTGTCAAACGCGTCTAAACAAAGCACTGTGATCCAGGCCAGGGAAGAGCTAGGAAAAATTGAAGTTTTGAATATCAAATTTCTTTTACACCATCTTCATTGAGCACACCCTGGGGGTTAATGTAAAAATATATATTTGAAATCGGTCAAGGGACCGTCAAGATATTGATTTTTGAACTTTGGCCTAATTTGTTTGTTTGTTTGTTTACATTACCATTTCCGGAATAATGCTGTTTTGAGGGCACTTTTTAAATCCTCATTTCTTTATCTAGAAAATTCCAAAATTCTTCATTTTTGTCTCAAATAAAACTACTATTAGTATTCTTCGAAGAAATTTCAAGATATGCTAGAATTTCTTCCCTTTTGATACTTTTGAAAGCAATTTCATAATGGCGGGTTTCCGAGAAATTTAAGGGCCTAAAGAGTAAATTTTGAAATTCAACACTGAATACAAAAAAATTGTATCAAATTGCATGAACCAAATAAATTCTATGATTTAGAGCCACTTCCCCTGCATCTTTTTGCCAAAGGGCTTGTACAAGTTCGTGTTTCTTAGACCCTTTATTCTTTTGGAAAAATAATGGGTCTGCGCGTAGGCTATAGGTAAAAGTCTATGTAAAAAGAACCAGTCAATGTGTGAAACAAAAGCCTAAAATTTGATAAATAGGCTTTCTTTGACTGGCTTTAGACAGTGGACAGTGCAGCCTCACTTGACATCTATTGCAAATCTGATCTAATGTTCAGTGGCAATTATTTCATTCAGAATTTTTTTCCTTAAGGGATCAATGATCATTAATGCCGTGTAGTGGGCCTGAAAATATTTTTATTGATAATGAAAATTTTTTGTAACCCCTCCATAAGGACCCCGGGTCTTTTTGCTGTAATTTTTCATGGCCCTCCTCTGTATTAAATTTGATAACAAATGTTCTAAGCAACATATCATATTTTCTGATTACAATTGACGCAAAAAGAACATAGAAATTCTTCAAGGGAAAAAGTGGCTCCTAAGGATTCATGAAACATTCATTGATGATTCTGTGGGGAGAAATGCAAGGCTTTATAAAGATCATGGAAGGAAGAATTTTTCATTTCAGGTAGTTCAGATTAGCTTTGAAGCTTCATGGTCCCTTTTTCAGACTTATGATTTTTAGTGGCCCCTCCTTTCACAGTTAAAAATTTTTGGCGGCCCTTCTAAATATCTTCCAGCTCCCTACCCGGCATTATTAATGACTGTTCCATAAGGGGCGGGCCATTGTATCCTGAGTCATTCCTAGGCACGCTACGATTTCAGACTGTGTGAAAATCAAATTTGCCCTCAACAGTTTCCGTCCTGATATCGCAACTTCGAAACATGCAAGCATAAAAGGGAGCCCTTTAATTCTGAAAATAATGCAGTATCGAAAATACTCTCGCTGGCATTATCGCGAATTACTTAAAGTTCCCTTCGAGAAATTCATTTGAAAGAAAAAGGCAGTATTATTTTATACGATTAACTTTTAAGTCTGCAAAAATTCAACGCCAATGCCTCCCTCCCCCCGTACGCAGTATGAATTTTACCACAGCAAGATCTCTTGGCCACAGTTTACGAGTCAAAGTGATAACTGTGCCAGAACGTGGAAAATAATCCACAAAGAAACCAGAAAAACCTGGAAAGCAAAACTGATAAATAAATAATGTAGATTTTAATTCTCAAAGCTGCCGTTTGTTCACTGGCTAGACAAATTCCCAAAAGCGATCGTAAATAAGGTCAAAAAGAAAGCGTTGCCTTAGCAAAAAGGCTCCTTTGTTTACTTATGGTAGTGAACCTTGCTTGCAAGAGATAAGGCCCTGTTTACACGAACCCGGGGTAGTATTTACCCCCGGTCAGCTCTCACTGCCTCATTGAAAAAAGTTGCTGTTTACACGAGCCCGGGGCAGCTCTGTGGCGTCGTAAAAAGCCAGCCCGGGGCAGCTCTGTGAGTTGCATTAGTTGGCACGTGGCAAGTTGCCTCTTTAATTGTTTTTTGTTTTCATGATGGTTCCTTTTGTTCAAATGACCCCGGGTTGGCTATTCGAAGCGTTTACACGAGCCCGGGCTGAGGTGACCCGCCTTCACATGGAAAATTCTACAAAAAGCCAACCCGTCTCAACGGGTCAACCGTACCTTCGAGAAGGGTTACCCGCCTAGGCATGCAGTTGGAACCTATGGAACCTATGAAAGATTTGGAACCTATGCTAGTGAAAGTAATTTTAAACATGCTGTCATATAAGAAAACGTTTCTAAACATGTATATTAATCGCACTAAAAGATATCGCTAAGAAATAGACACTGTTGATTGATTTCATGAATTTTCATCATCTCTTTTGCCAAAAGCTAAGAGGTTTTGACTGTGCTCTTAAGTGCATAGATATGAGTGATTGCGCAAGCATTTTATGTTGGTCTTATCCATCGAGTACTCAACATGTAAATGGTTTGGATAGACAGAGCAGAAACTGCGCTAAAACTCGTAACTTTGAGCCCCGCTAGCTCCCTGCAACAGATCCCAAAACTCGGCAACACTTGATATTTTGTTCCTTGGGCCTTAAACTCTTGATTTATCATTTCAAAAAGCTTATCTATCCAGACACTTCCTTATCTCAGATTGCTCGATGAATGAGGACGTGCCAATATTTAGGGGTAATTTTTTTCTTAAAAATACGGAATTATGGGTATCATTTTGAGCCAAAATGGCACGTCCCCGTCCAAAACTAGGCTTAGCCTATTACGCCCCCCCCCCCCGAGGGCTCAGGTCTAAAATCGCTTGTTTCTTATTTAAAGATTACTGGCATAACAATGGTTTATACTTTCAGCTTTCCAATCGAATCAAACTCTATCTATTCTAGATGAAAATAAGAGTTTTGCATGCAAATTAAGCAAAAAGCATCTTCCTGGAATAGACGTAGCTTTTCTTGGAATTGAAATTTACAAATACAAATCAATAAAGTATGTTTTGCGTCACGACCATGGAGCATGTGTCAGAGTGGTTCATTGATAGTACCTCTTCTATATACATTAAATCTAAAAAGTTGCATACATAATACTTAATTACACTACTTTCAAAATATTATACCCTACTACTAATACAGTACCATTTGGAGCGAAAAACTACGACTACCTCATGGCAACATAAAACAGCAAATACGAACATAGCATTGCACGTAACGACGTGAAAGACAAAGATAGCACACAAAGATAGTACCTGATTCTTTGTGATAAGAAACTTAAGAAACTTTACCCTGATTTGAAGTTTCTATCTCATTTCATGAGACACACATCAGACCTGAAATTGAAGGCGTCCTTTCTTATATGCGGGACACTACTGTATTCTTTAAACACAGTAACCTCGTCAGTGAATGCCACTTTTCAGAGGGCCGTGACCTCGGTTGACAATTTACTTGTTAAAATCTACAAAACGAAATAGATAACGTAGTGAAAATAAATACGTGATTATCATACTAAGAGTAACAGGACACAATCAGACCGACTATAACAAAACTGACCCTTGTCAAGTCAGAAATGCCACATTCCTTCCTCTTTCATTCCTTGCTTCCTTGCATACGAAACTCTGAATCCCTTGCTCAGTTTAAAGCAGATATAAAACATTGGAAGGGAGAAAATTTTCCTTGCAAGCTGTGTCGCACTTTTATTCCGAATTTGGGATTTTCATAATGTTTTTTAGAGATTTTTTTTTATTGTATACTTTGATGAATTGTAAATAGTTTAAATTTTTTGTACATTTTTATCTACACTTGTAACATACATTTTTAGCGTTGGACTTAATTAGCTAAATGTGTTTAGCTATCTGTTATTTTAAACAACGTAAAACAAATTGATGATAATGATAAAGTACCACATATGGCAGGCAAAGAGTCCAACCCAGCCTAGCCCAATCCAACTGCATCCCGCCACTTATGTTCATGCTTTAAATATCTCAAGCCATCTTTTGATTTTGTCATTCTTAAAAATTCATAGTTTTCATAAAATTTATTGGTGATTTTGTACACGCAGATAATACCGATAAAATCTAGACTCAGACAGTTATAAGCGTTTAATCTTCACTTTTGCTACATTGCATTAAAATTGAAATACCATAAGCTGCGTCCTGCTGTATGATTTAGTGAGAAACTAATTACTTTTTGGTAGGAAGGCAGTTAGAGATAAGAGATACAACTCTGATGTAAGAAAGGAAATCTATGGATAGAAGTCTGTAAACCATACACGTATTTTTCTTATAAGCAACTAAGAATTTGGGCCAGTACTGAAAGTCTCTTAAAATTGTTACGGGTTGTTTTAAAGGTTTCATAACAATCTTCATGTTCACTATCTGTGTCATCCTGAACATTTCAAAACAATGTTTATTGAAGCCTTTCCAATGTCCAGACATCACTAGACTTGCCCCAAGTCTATTTCGTCACCTGTAATAAGTCTATCTGAAAGTTATAAACGAAACATATTTCCCTTTTTCCTTTCCTAATTTTCCCCTTCCCAAGTTTTTTGATTGACGAAATAGACTAGGGGTAAGTCTAAGACATGACCCAAGTAACTTTCGAGTAACATGATACAGGAAAAAAGTGAACATAGAATAAAGATATGCGAAGGATTTCCTTTATCAAGACCTATTCGTCACATTTTGCATTGTTTTCAAAATGTGCTGGCATCATGTGAACGCAGTGTAAATGTAATGAAATAATTGTAGGGTTGCTCCCCCTGATTCACCCCCTACGTAGTATCGCACGTATTGTTCTTTAGGTATATCTAGTCACCCCTGTACATATTCCCTCATTCTTAGACAGTCGTTGTGCAGAAAGCTGAACACCGGTTTATCCGATTAAAGTAACTAACATTACTGTCTAAGAATGAGGGAATATGTACAGGGGTGACTAGATATACCTAAAGAACAATACGTGCGATACTACGTAGGGGGTGAATCAGGGGGAGCAACCCTACATCATGGGGGATAGGAAACTTCTGGGTTGGCCTCCACCAAGATATCATAAAGAATATACTTTAGAATTTTGCATCTTTTCTTCTTTTTGTCTGTTGTCTATTCGTGACAACTTCGACTGCATCAGATCAGTGCATTCCATACTTTTTTTGACCCATTGCATTTATTTTGCGCATGCGTTTTGTCGATTGCTGGTCTCAACAATGCGCATGCGCAACATCAATTCATTATGATGGCGAAGAACATGGAGTGCACTGATCTGATGCAGTCAAATTTGTAATAAATAGACAACAGACAAAAAGAAGAAAACATGTTCAATTTTAGATATATTTGTTCGGGATGCTATCATGAGTGGTGGAACACTAGTAAATTAGATTAGGTTAATTTAGCTTCTTTACCTACCTTGAAATGCCATAAGATTCTCTTCCTTGACATTGGCAGCCTTTCTCAGCCATAGTTCTTGCCTTGAACTGAAGAGCTCTATCACATGTGCTTTCAAAATGTTTGGGCCTAAATTGGACTTTGTTATCTCCTGCGCATTGCTGTGCCTACGCAGTGGTCTCGAAATCGAACTTAAAGTTCGATTTCGAGACCACTGCGTAGGCACAGCAATGCGCAGGAGATAACAAAGTCCAATTTAGGCCCAAACATTTTGAAAGCACATGTGATAGAGCTCTTCAGTTCAAGGCAAGAACTATGGCTGAGAAAGGCTGCCAATGTCAAGGAAGAGAATCTTATGGCATTTCAAGGTAGGTAAAGAAGCTAAATTAACCTAATCTAATTTACTAGTGTTCCACCACTCATGATACTATCAGCAAAAGTCTTTCGGATTTTCTCCTGAAGAGCCAGATTCCCGTCGAAGCGCTTTGGAGTCTGCGCAGTATCGATCTCAAGGTCATCGCCCTTCATCCTTCCTTTTTTAATTTGCGCATGCCCCACAACGCTTCGCTCGCCCCATTGACCAGCGAGCCAATCAGAGTTAACGTCTTTTCCTTTGTGATTTACAAAAGGGGGAATCCGCAGTATCCCGAACAAATATTCTTTATGATATTGTTGGAGAGATGAGTTCAGTGCCAGCTTCAGCCAGGCTCATTGGGTCTGGTACCGTACCTTGTCCGCGCAAGCGTAGTAGCGTAGCAGGTTGAGGCTTACAAAATAGTTGTTGTTGTTGCTCTCAGCCTTGAATTTCTTGGAAAGAGCTTGGAGACTTGGAGAGAGGAATTGTCGACATGATAAGACAGCGGTTTTTCGAGAGTTTGAAATGGTGGTGTTTACTAATGGCAAGCAAGATGAGAGAGATTATCCCATGGTAAGGATCAAAGGCTACTTTGATTTGATACAAGCAATGATTTTAATCCTAAATTTCAACCAACCGTAAGGTAGGCCTATGCTTCTCTCTCGGGTTTTCACCAAACCAATCACGAAGCTGATCTTCAGTTGTTGCTGTTGCTCGTAGCTACGAAGGAGCATAAAAACTCAAGCTCTGATTGGTCAAAATAAATCGTTAGTTCGCATGCGCACCCAAGGTATGGCTGACGATTGGTTAGCTGGTATTGTTTTGCGACAAAAGGTCTTACAGCTCATCTCTCCAACAAGATAATCTTGATGGAGGCCAACACAGCAGTCTCCTACCGCCCATGATAATTATGCATTGCATGTTTCTTTCGACGCAAGTCACGGGGGATACTATCCATAAAGAAAAGCCTGCAAAATCGGCCACCCGCCGTTTATTGTCCTTCTACAGGTGTGTACATGGCGTCTCGCTGAAATTGCAAATGAAAAAAAAATCTATCTTAACCCCTGGTTGTTTAATTTGATTGTTTAAACCTATTTTGAGTTGGTATCGATTAGTGGGTTCTGGGAAACATGGTATCAACACATTTTCTGATACTGGTTTTGCTCACGATAAACAGTTTTCCAGTCGACATAGTTTCCGAAAGGGGTAATTTTTCCAGTGTACATAGATATCGTGTTTAAAGGGGATCCTCTCCAAGTTTTTGTAGAGGCAGTGATTTTGCTGTTTTTTTTTAAAAAGCAATATCACACATTCCCTTTTCATCTATTTCCAAAATAAAGGCGCAGTTTTGAAGACAAATCTTCGTACTTCATATAGGAACAAGCCAAACATTCATTTCTCTTACCGTGAGTGGATAATTTCAGAGCACAATAGATAAGTACCCAAAACAGTGGTACAACTTAGCGACGGAGCTTTTTTAAGGTATACACGGATTTGAAATTTTGAGCAAGTAGTCTTTCAGATGACTTATGATAGATGCCTGTACAATTTCTAACTAAAATGCTGCTAGAGCTCCCAAGGAACAAATTGCCCTTTTCTGAGCTTGAAAACTCAAATTCATCTAACATGTAAACTCCGCAGTTGAAGACTTTTCGAAAGATGTCTGTTTTATTCATGAGAAACCTAGCATTACGGCTGAAAACTTCATTTAGTTTTTGGATGCACTTTAGTTGAAATATTTAAACATTTTTAAGCTCCGTAGTAATATTTTCCGGGGGCTGCTGAATGATATCAACAAATAATTTCTTTATTGCTATTCTTTTCCCATATTTTCGATAGCAATGCTTTATTATTGACATTTTACAAAATAATGATTTGCCATTTTGAAGCTTCTTGCGTAGAATGTATTCATACCGCCAAACCGGGGGGTAAAACTTTGTAAATATTCCTATCAGTAGCTGCTCTGTTGTTTTTTATTTTAGCTGATTTAAACATAAAGTTTTACAGGCTGTTGTACAAACGTGGTCGAAGATAACTGATGTGGAAATAAACTCGAAGAAAAGATTTTATTCAAAGTGACACAGTTTCATTGCATGTTAAATTTTCACAACTGAGCAATGACCTCATCACTTTGTGAGATAACCAGAGTTTGAGAAGAGAATTTGAAGTTTTTGAGCCTTTTGCCAGGAAAGTGTTCAAACTGGACCAGACTGGACTGTTAGTGACCGCAGTTAATTGAAAGTAACTCTTGAGGTATTGGAAGGGAAAGAAACTTTGCGAAGAATTTGCCAGAACTCGAGGAGAATTATAGTGGTGCTTAAAGGACCTGCAATAGTATTCTTCCAACAGTTCACAATATCAAAGAAAATATCTTTGTTAGAAGTAACAATCCCAGAGGAATTGTGAAGATACTTTTGAAAGGAATTTGTAGAGAATTTGCAGCATTACTTTCACAGGAATTGCAAAAATATCTCACAAAGAACACAATATATTTAAACATGGTTTTCAAAGATATCATTAAGAGATATCGCAAAGCTTTTTGAAAGAGTTGCAAAGATATTAGTAGAAAAGATCTGCATTGATTCTCAAGGGAACTCAGAAAACAGTTCGAAGGGAATTGCACAATCTTTTAGTTATTGATTATCAAAAATAAAGTGTTCTAACAAGAAAGATCGCCACAAGGAAGTGAGTTACTTTTTTTCTTATTTCTTTATAATAAACTACTTTATGATAATATTTTCCTTTGAAGGTTGATGAACTTCTAGATGCCTATCAAAATGCATATGACATTGTCATCGTGCAGCAAGAGAATTGGGATGTTATCAATGTTTTCCTCTCACAATTATTCAAGCAAGACATCTGAAGTAATATTTTTCCTTTTCTCATTTTTACACTTAGATTTAATTCCCATCACATCTATCTACCAATTTGTAATATGATTTCAGAAAATATTGATGATTTGCTCTCGTTTAGGCACCTAAAAGTGCCTATGTACAAGAGCAAAGAGTAGTTTCCGTTCGACAAGTCAACTGCTTGAAAATTAGAGCCTTGAGCATTTTCGCAAAATACTGCGTTTTAGCAAACTTCACAGCTGTTTCGCGGTTGATGGTTTACCAAACAGAAGAAGAGATGGCCTAGAAAATTTGTTTGGTCGAAATTGCCCTAAGCCATTTTATAACTACAGGCGATTTTAGTAAAAAGTTGATTGCTGGGATGTTTGGAACATAGGTTAAAATTGTGACCAAAAAATGTAAATGATAACTGTGCCATTTTTCTTCCAAGGAAGCTACAATGCTTGCTTCATGTTCAGGAATCATTTTTTATCGAATTTTCCTTTGTACCGGATGTTGCAAAAAATGCTGACATGTTTGATTGGGGTTAGCGCAAAGTATTCTGTTTTAATAAATCTAAAATAAGTTGTAAACTAATGTTCGGTAGTTAACTTAAAGCTAGATACCTTGTTTCTTGGTATTGGTGCATTTTGAGAGTTGATATGTTTATCCTAAAAGTCCTGATTTCCCCTCCACCTCAAAATCAGAACCTTTGGGTTTTTGGCCTACACTCCAGTTGCACTGATTAATGATTAAAGGAGTCTAAAATCTCCTAGGACCTTTTTCTGCGACACCCGGTATAAAACTGCCTTTTTGTACTTCGTTTTCCTGAGACAGACACTCATCAATGTCGGTTTATCGTTTTAGTCAGTTTGTAGAAATCGTTTTTGATGTAATCGTCCGTAACCAAGGAACCGTTGGTAGCTTTCAAGGAACTAAACTGTCGGCCTCTAACTTAGCCCACCCTGCACTTGGTGAGACCTTCACCAGGAAATACGCGAAATTTTTGTCCGACATGTAAGTGCCCTGACCTGTGACTCTCCCGGAATTGTTTGTCTACTGAAAGGCGCATTTCTACTCTGTAGAATTTTCCGAGCGGACTGAACTTTAGACAGTAAAATCGTAGTCATGCATAACATTCTATTAAAATTCATGTCATGGCAACATTTTCACACATTAACAAAGGATTTCCTGTCCAATCGGAAAATTCTACTGAGTGGAAATCAACCTTCATAGAGCAAAGTTTTGCCCAGTTTTGGTAGTTTGCAATGTATCATCGATTCAAACCTGAACATATTCCAGAAAATATGAGCATTAAAAGTAAGAATAGAATGGTCAATTTATTCAAGAAACTGAAAATTCTAATGAACGTTTTTACCATCAGGTGTCTGTTTGCTTTTTATCAAACTTTCCCAAGAAAATATTGACTTAATCTTATACCCATGATGCCTCCATTTTTGAAAAATTGATTTACAAAATCTTCGAGTGTTATATTTAAGAGGGATAGGGGTTGGTTTTGATTTTGGAATCGTGTCATATATTCGTCGCACATATTTTAATAACTGCATATTACCTATGAAACGTTTGCAATTTATGTCGTTCGCAAAAAGCAAAGAATAGAAGGCGAACTTATGAATTTTGAGCATAAAAGTCAAAAAAGACAATTTCAATCTCTCCTCTGGGAAAGAAATAGTTTTAAAGCTGCTCATTTTACCGTGTAAACTTTTGATAAATTGAATGTTTTGTAGTCGTAATTATCGCCACAGCACTGTGGTTTGTAAGGGACGGGTCATCAGTTCTTGCAGGGGATGGAGTGGAAGACATTTGCAAATACCGAGTGAGCTTGAAAAAAATTTTCACTTTAGAAAATCCATAGCACCAAGAGTACTTCACAGATTTTAATGATTCAAATTCCAGTTAAGAGCCGAAAGATTGAAGTATTTTTGTGATTATTCTCGCTGTCTTACCGGCACTAGAAGTATTGTTAAAGCTGACTTTAATTTCATGGTTGCAAAATGACTGAAAAAGGACTAAAACAATGATCAAATTGTAAAGGCTCCCCTTTACACAGAACAATACGCAATGGGCCTTCCACCTTTCTCGTGAGTTACAAGACAACAATTTTCAAACAAATACTATAGATTTTCAGTCCCATAGCAATACATGGGCAATGAATACCTCTCACCCGTGAAGAATGGCCCGTGAAGGAGTCCTTTGTGATTTGTTCAATGTTTTAGGCCATTTTTCAGTCATTTTGCAGCCATGAAATGTTTGTTAAGTTGAATTTACCTATATTTCTAGTGCTAGTAACACAGCGAGATAAATCACAAAAACACTTCAATATTTCAGCTTTTAACTAGAATTTGAATCATTTGAATCAGTGAAGTACTGTTGGTGCTATGAATTTTCAAAGTTGGAAACTTTTTTCTGGCTCATCCGGTATTTGATAAACTTTTCATAGCCCCTCACTGGTCTTCCTGGAAATTATGGTGCTCCCTCCCAACATTGCACAAAGTATTTTCATCACCCCTGCCAGTACATGCAGATACGGTAAATTTGTCACTATACTATCATGATTTTAATTGGATGAAGATTTACATCATCACAGTAGCACATGACAGAAAAACAACATCTCAAACAGACTGATGAGAAATTACTTTTAAAACGATGAAGACTTACTTGTTAACTAACTAGCTTTTAAAACTGACAGAACTTATCTTAGATCATTTTCATACCCCGCCACTGAAATTTTCATTATTTTTCCTCCCCTTTTGTTTCGGTAGGCACGATTTTGGTATCCCTCCCAGATGTCTTCCACCCTCTCCCTGGCCAGAAATAATGACCTAGCGTTAAACGGCCATTGGCACCTGGGATCCTTGCGGGCATGCTACACTTTCAGACTGTCTGAAAAACAGATTTGGCCCAGGCAGGAACTTCAGATCCACAGTGCAGTGGTGGACCTGTTGAAAACAGTTAAACTATTGTAAAACTTTTGTGCCAGGTAAACTACTAAACGCATTGTTGTATAAGAAACAGTTTATAAGAAACTGAACTCTCAGATCGCCAAAAATAAGAAACCCCAGTACTGGCAAAATGTAACTTAAGAAACTACTCCTTTTGAAAAACGAAAATCCTTCACATATCTTTACTTTATTTTCACTCGCTTCCTGTATCATATTACTTGGAAGGTACTTCACTAGTGTCTAAGCATTGGAAAAGCTTCAAAAAATATTTGTTCGTAATGTTCACGGATAAACAAGAAGTAAACATGAAGAGTGTTATGGAACGTTAACAAAATTCGTCAGAAACTCTGAGTACTCAAAATCTGAGAATTTTGAGAAACTTTCAGTACAGGCCTGAATTCTTGGTTTCTTATTAAAAATACATGTACATTGGAAAGCTCTGGCATTTGCTTGGGTCAAATTTGATTTCAGACTACGTGAAATTTAAGGATGCCCGCAAAGGACCCTGGGTGACAATGGCTCTTTAAGAGTTTTTATATTTATGAATCGTGTAGAAGTTGCGAGGTCACTGACTGTTCGCCAGGCTTTGCCGTAAGATTCGTTTTGTTTTCATTTCAAAGCGATTAGCGACCACAGCCAAAGGAAAATCTCTCAAGTCTAAAAAGTATTTAAGCTAGGAAGTTTTTAAGCTAGGAAGCTGAAAAATGCCTGGAAACCTGTATCGTCAACTGTTGCTTTGTGCAAGCAAAAAGTAGTGATTTGATAGAAGACTTTAAGTAGATATCGAAAGGAGAAGGATAAATGCAAACATCTGCCACGAAGATTTATTCATCTAATTCATGAGTTTAACATTAAGTGCTTGAATTGCACTCAGAATACAAGAGAATCGTATGCTTTCTGTTCAACTTCTTCATTAAATGAATAAGATGTCGAAGGCAGATGTTTAGATCTGTCCTTCCTCTTTTGCTATAAACTTATTCTTTTCAAAGTTTGACGTAAAATTTTATGACCAATTTTATTTGACTTGAGTGGCTTGAAAAAAAACTTTGGCTACTTATCTGTAATCCCAGCGTGGTCTCGTGGCACATACGGGGAAGTAGGTCCGATATTTCTGGATTAGAATGTTTCCGAAAGTGATAGTCTTTGGTCCAAATAAAACTTAAATTATGTTCATGATATTCTTTGGCATCAAATATTGTTAAACTGATATTGTTGGGCTCCCAAGAGGCAATTCTGACCTTAATCTGCATTGTTGCGTCATGCTCATGTACAGGTTTCTGAGTATAAAATGCAATAAAATGAGCTGACATTTTTGGGTTCCCTGAAAATTTCTTGGACTGACCCGTCATATGCATGTGTGCTGAGTACCCCCCCCCCCCGGGGTTTTACCGTTAGTGAAGATAAAGATTGTCCAAGAAACTCGTAAGAAACCCCGAGTACTTTAAAAAACTTTCAATACTTGCTCAAAATCCTATAAAAATAGGTGTAAGTAATAGTTGTAGCAAGCTTCGGCAAGCCTGTTTCATATTGATAGGCCCTATATCGGAGAGCCCGAAAGTCTTTTGGACGACAGTAAAAGCTAATCACATGGACTAATCATAATTCAAAGATACGTTAGTTGCTGCAATCTATCAAAAATTCTTACTCAAAGTTAGAAAGCTCACCACAAAAAATCGTACACTTATTTCCTTCAATTACACAGCGTAAGCTCAAAAGCATAGGTTCCAAGTCTTTAAATCGGCGTAAAAGGATGGGTGTAAAGTTCTATGACCTATTTCTTCTAACTGAATGCTTCGATCCTTTACTTACCTATCCATAATTCTACCTTTAGACTTTTCAGAAATCTTGCATATTGGTCGAAGTTACAATGCCTTTTTCTATTTCAACTCATTTGACGATATGGCGTCTAGACTCATTACGTTGAGTCCTTGTGGCAACGATTACTAGGACTCAAGCGTGAATCCAGGCAAACGTCTATCATGAAAAGACGTCAAATTAATTTACGGCAGCCTGTCGAATAGGTATCTGTCTTGCAACTTGTTTATTGTCCCTTTGCCTGTTTAAACATGGGGTTTGTATGCTTATTGTAATAGCTGGCATTTAGTACAATATGTATGGGTGTATTTTTATTATACAATGTTATGTTTGTGATTTGTGTTCTTAGTTCTTTATTGTTCGTCTGTGTACACGTTTTTTCTTTTATAAGAAACTTGGACTACTAAAAGTTTCTTAGACTGCGTTCACACGATGCCGGCACATTTTGAAAACGGTGAAAAATGTGACGGTAGCAAAATTTGAGCTAGCGTTCACACGATGCCGGAACAATTTGAAAACGGTGCGAAATTTGATGGAAAGAAGTCGTTGCAAGACTTTGATGCCATAGAAATTTACCTACACCCTAAGAGTCGATCAGTCTCGTTCCAAAAGTGTCTAAAAATGTTCTGTTTTCATCATTTTCAGGTGTTTACATGATGCTGTTTCGAAAATGTGTCCGTTAGAGTTCCGTTTTCAAAATCTACCGTTTTCAAAATCTGCCGGCAAAAAAATGTGCCGTTTTCGTGTGAACAGGAGGCCTATCCGTCGAATTTTTCACCGTTTTCAAAATGTGCCGGCATCGTGTGAACGCAGTCTTAATTTCACATGAAAGTTTCAACTTTTTAGTTCCATAAGTTTCTTAATTTGTTTCTTATTTTTTGGATGGAAGTGGTTTCTACCACTACCTGGTATTTTTTTCTTGACATGCAGCCGATTTTCATCAAGAAAACAAATTCTTTAAGCTCAAACCAAAGAATTATTATGAATATTACCCAAAAACAAAGGGTCAAGAACATTGTTACAACAATTTTCTTTGATTTTGCTTTTAAAAAAGTTCTTATCACATTAGTACTACGGTTTCTTAAAATTTTTCGCTATCCTAGTACTAGTTTCTTATAAACAAGTTTCTTCTGAGATAGAAAACGTGTAGTTTTTTTAACTGTAGACCATGTAGTCGTGGAACTTGAAATTTTTTGAGCCACCGATAGTTGCTGTGACTTCCAGCCGCTTATCCAGCCTAGGCTAGGCTTTTAAGAACCCTTGATTGATTGAAAACAATTTTTTGGACACAGCTTGAATTTTCAAGAAATGCCAGAAAATATTGTAATTCCTCAAAGGAAGGCCATGGTCAAACGTCGCATTTTGGTCGCGCCGAGTTAAATTGATTGGGATTCGACATGAGAGCGACTCTGGCGCGGCTTTGGGTCAGACGTCGAATATAATTGGTCGCATTTGATGTGAAGTTATTCCCACATATGTACATCACAGCAACAACAACTCTCTCCAGAAATTTTGGCACGAAAGATAAAATTCCGGAACGAAATGGCTCCTGTAATGAAAGACATTATTTCTGATGAAAAGCTGATTCAACACAGTCAGAGTCATTAATTATTCTCAGTAATTTTTCCATTTGATTCGACACATGTCAAATCATGAGTGGTGGGACACTAGTAAATTAGATTAGGTTAATTTAGCTTCTTTACCTACCTATGCCATAAGATTCTCTTCCTTGACATTGGCAGCCTTTCTCAGCCATAGTTCTTGCCTTGAACTGAAGAGCTCCATCTCATGTGCTTTCAAAATGTTTGGGCCTAAACGTAAACGTAAACGACCTTTGTCATCTCCTGCGCATTGCTGTACTTACGCAGCGGTCTCGAAATCGAACTTACTGCGTAGGCACAGCAATGCGCAGGAGATGACAAGGTTCAATTTGGGCCCAAACATTTTGAAACATTTTGAAAGCACATGCGATAGAGCTCTTCAGTTCCAGGCAAGGAAGTATGGCTGAGGAAGGCCGCTAAAGGCAAGGAAGAGAATTTTATGGCATTTCAAGGTAAGAAAAGAATTTTATACTACATAATCCAAATAACTAGTGTCCTGCCACTCATGGTCAAATTCGACGTCTGACCCCAAGACGTTCTCGCGTCGCATTATGCAACTGAACCACTCGAATCTTATTATGTAGGTCGATCCAGATCACAACTGCCGCCGCCGTACTCAATCGGGTCAAACGTCGCATTTTGATCGCTCCGAATAGACTCATGACGTAAGTCCCTCTAACTTTCGCTTGTTGTTGTTGTTGTTGCTATCGCTTCTGTTGTAGCGACAAGTCTCCAAGGGGAGCGAAACAAGAGACTTTTGGAATGAGTCTACGCGCCGAATACAACTATTTGATTCGGCGCGGCCAAAGTGCGACGTATGACCCGGGCCTAAGGCTCTATGATATTAGGTAAAATTTCCCCATCTATCTCACATGGTAACACCCCCGTTTGAGTGCCCCGGTGAGAGGTCACATGCTCACCGGGGTCCTAGTGACCGAAAAACACGGTCAAATTTTCACCAGGGTGCTCAAATCATGTAACAAGGGCAACATAATTATTGGCAGGGAACTGTTTCTACGTTGAGATAATTTCTCAGTTTTCACTCCGGGGTTCGCATGTTTGCAGCCGTGGTTTCGCTTGTAAGGCATTTTGTACCGGGGAGATTCACAGCTTGTCCGGGACTGACTTTTCTCCATTCTTTTCTTTCACCGGGGAAATCACCGGGGTAGAATGTATCGGGGCACTTAGACGGGGGTGTATGGAATGCTATAGCGACTTGCATGATCTTTATTCATTCGTGATTACTGCTTATTCATTGAAAGATTTTCACTCAGAACGAAAATCAATCTCATTTGCAATCTTTCAATTTTAATCATTCTAAAGTGAATTTTCAATTTTAATGACTTTTGATAAAAACGATTTAAAAGTTTAATATCAAGGGATTAAAATCAATAATTCTGTTTCGCTAATTTTTAAATTTTTAGACCAATCTGATCGCAAAATTTGCAAATATTACATCACCGGTTCTTTCAAGTACGGATCTTGCAAGCTTAGAAAAAAACTATTGTCCCAAGCATCGATTCGTTAATAGATAAGACGGTTGATCTCCAACGATTTTTTCCACAGTTTGGAGTTAAAGGGGCAGGTTCATGTAACCGTAAACAAACCTGTTATCTCTATAATCTACATTTTTGCCCACAACTGATCTTTGTGTTCTGCACAGATTTTGGTGGATGGGGGGATCCAATTAGAAAGCTACTTCCAAAAATCCACCAATATCTCTGCAATCATACAACATGTGAGTGTTTCGTTTGTTTCTCTACGAAGTGCAAGAGTCAGTCTTCAAAATGACGTCTCCATCTTGAGAAAACAAATACAAAATCTCTGTCATGTGGCCTATCAAAAATACTGCAAAATCGTCATTTCGAAAGAAGTTTGTCTAACATTATGTAACCCAGCCCCGTTAATGATGTCAAACAAGCGCTTTCCATGAAACGAACATTTTTAACTGTAATCATTCATAGTGAGAGAAACACGGGGGGGGGGTTCTTCCATAGTAAAGGTACCTGGGGATGTGCCGCCCGGAAGAGTATACTTTTTCGGACTTCTAGTCTAGCCAAGGGTGTACTTTTTGGCAATTTTATTCGAGTTAAGTCTCGCCAAGGGTATGCTTTTTGGTAATTTTGGTCAAAGAAATGTCAAAATTCGGTAATTTTTGTAAAAAAACCCAACTTTTTTAAAATTTTGGTCCAGAAAATGCGAAAATTTGGCAAGTTTTGTCTAGTAAACGCCAATTCAGAGCACTTTTGAAGGAAAAATTAGTCTAGCCAAGGGTATCATTTTCACAAAAATTGGCCTAGCCAACGGTCACATTTTGAAACTGTGGGCGGCACCCCCCTACCCGAAATTTCGCTGAGAACCCCCTCCCTCGTGACGAGAAACCTCTACTGTGCCTCAAGGATTGTAAGGAGCTCGAGATCTCATTTGTTTTCGAAGGTAGTTTCTGTCCGAGATCCGAAATTGATGTACTTTTCAAAACTATATCACAAAGAGCTTCTGAGCATAAGTTGCATCAGTTGTCTGATTGGTTTGAAATGCAGTATTGACATCAGTTGTAAACATGTAGGAAGTCTTTGTTGTTCGTTTCAGGCTACCTCGCTTGACGAATGCAGAATATTTAGAGTCACGAATGTTCCAAGATGTCTAGTTTTTTTTGAGTATGAGAGTTCTCTTTTTTCAATGAAATGGTGCAAATTCATACTTATCAAACAGTCTTAGAAAGGGCTTTGTAGAATTTTCGAATGTGCACAATAACGGTAGTAGATGAAACGTCACTCGATCGTACATTCCTTATGAAAGTGTCCCCCCCCCCCCCCCTCCCGATGCCCGATGTTTGTACGTGAAGCGTTATTTGGCTTATTTAAGCCCGTGTTTTCATATTTTCGACTCGTGAATTCGTGATCGAAGAATTTCCCGTCCAGTGTAATCTGCCAAAAATTTGGTCGTCATTTCGTGAAATGGACTTTTTCAACCATGCTTAAGGAAATATAATTTTCATCCGTTTTTGGAACCCTGCAAAGTTTTTCTAATTCAATGAACCTGGTTCTATCTTAGAAATTTTAGAAATCTCTTACGCAAATGTAATCCAGCCTTGTCTTCAATTACCACTTCATACCTTTGTCACTTGTCTGGAGGGATACTCAAGTTTCCAAAAAGCTGACAGATTAAAACTGATGATATTCTTTTGAAACATTCCCACACTTGAGTGTAGACGAGACCTGGTTTTTTTAGAGGTAGGATTAATATTGACTTACATATGGTCTGTGTAAAGCTGAAAGGCCATTTGCCAACATTTCAGTAACAGGAGTTGAACATTTGCAAGAACTTCATTAATCAAAGTCTAATTATTTGTGTAAGAAATACTGTCATACTTGATTCTTGGCCAGTGCCTATGTGTGGTAAGTTTAGAGTTGTATGCTTTGCACTTTTGCCGCGGTCGAAACAACACTTTGAATCAGCGGTCGAACTAATGTTCCCTTCAGAGTGTGACTAAAATTTAAAGTGAAATCTATTGTAACGTTAAGATAGATTTCTTTTTAAATTTTAGTCATACTCTGAAGAGAACATTAGTTCGAAAGGCCTTAGTGTGCTAATACACCCCCCAATAACGACCCCACTGAAACATTGCCCCGCCAAGGTTGAAGGATGACCCGCCAAGAAAACTCGTTTCCCCGCTAAGTTTTGAATCTAAACACTTTCCCCGCCTTGTTTTTGTTGTTTCCCCGTTGAAATTTTTGCTTCCCCGTCAAAATTATGCAAGTTCAGTCATAGATGATAGCCTGAAATTTCATTTCCCCATCATGATATTTCTAATCCCCACTGCAAATGTATGTTTTCGCAATTTCCCCGCTGTATTTTCAAGGTCCGGCAGGGTCGTTACCGGGGGGGGGGGTGTGCTAATTTAAAGTCTTGTTTCTTTTTTACCTTCCAAATATATTCACTTTAAAGGTATGGAGATTCAATGTACTCAGAATTGAAGCTACAATCGCGACAACGTTACTTCATTTCAAATTCGAAAAATTTCTTTCACCTGTCTTTCCAAGTTTCGCATTTGTATGCAATACTAAGTTAAAGCGCTCGGTTCGCACGCGTTACAACATTATTGCTACATCCCGCAGTGGTCCATAAATAGATATGCGCATTAAGACAGAATACAAGAACATCTGGAAGTCTTTCTTTGAAAGGTTTACTTATAAAAAATTTATCGGCCTTTTGCTCACAGACCCTGATGACGTTAAGTGAAGCAATTTTGGGAGAAACACAACAGGATGATTTCAAAAAGCTCTCAAAATCTGATACGGCCTCCAAATCGTTCTTTTTTGAATGTTATTAATAATTGAAGTCCTTTTAAAAAATCGTCGATGCGATACAAGGAGTAAAGCCTTCTGTCGAAAAGCCTCCCCGTGTGTACTGTTTGCGCAATAAATATTTCTTTTGGTATAGATTTCAGATTTTCATTTTCAAACAATAGCCTAGTACAAATTACGTATACTTTAAACAGCTACTGAATGGAATTAAACAAAACAAAACGAAGCAACAATAAGCGTATCACATAACATTAACTAATCATACAATATTATATACTAGAAGTAAATAATATTTATCAAATGCTGCTATTGCTATCTTACTTTTGCCGCGTTCTTGTTCCATGTTCATTCGGCAATCAGAACAATTGCGATTGTTTTGTGGATAATATTGGCATTGCTTCATAACATTTGGATCTATGTGGGTGGCAGGTTAATACAATGGCCACTGTAACCTCTTGTCCACCAGGTCTGACATAAACACTCATCATTGGGAGAGCACATGCAATAAGCATCTCTTCAGTCTGAGTTAAACCTTGCAATTCTCTTGGAACTCTTGATCGAATCATGTCATTCTCTTTTGAAAATCTTTTAGGCAGTTTCTTATCTCTGGAACATCGTGCACAGGAAAAGTTTTCAGACACTGCTACTGACTTCACTGGCCATGTCTCAAAACAAATTTTGCACTGTTTCAATGAAAATCTACTTGTTTCATGAAATCTGTTCATGTTAATTTTTGCTCAAGCTTGTTCATATATGAAACCATTACTTACATTGAATTCTGCCAAGTAATTTATCTTATCATGTTTTGGATGTTGATTCTTATTCTTTTGCATTCTAGGCTTTTGAAGTTGCTCTGTCATTTGCAAATCTGTGTCATCAATTTTTTTAGTGGCTTTATTCTGCCGATTTCTTGCAAGTCTCTGTGCCCTTTCAGATTCAGTTTCATTTGCAAGCTTTCTGGCATTAATCTGCCGCTGTTTTGCAAGCCGCTGTTCCGTTTCAAATTCAGTCTCATTTGCCCGTTTTTTGTTTGTATTCTGCTGCTGTTTTGCAAGCCGCTCCATCCTTTCAGATTCAGTTTCATTTGCCAGTTTTTTGGCCCTACTCTGCCGCCTTTTTGAGAGCCGCTCTTTCCTTATGAGTTCAGTTTCCTTTGCTGGTTTTTTGTTTCCATTCTGCTGTCTCTTTGCAAGCCGCTGTTTCCTTTCAAATTCAGTTTCATTTGCCTGTCTTTTGGCTTCATACAATCGCATCCTTAAAAGTTGGTCTTGTCTTATAGATTCACTTTCATTTGCTTTATACCATTGCATTTTGGCAGGTTGCTGCTGTCTTTTACATTCACTTTTGTTCTTGTAGTTATTAGAGACAAATTGATTTGATTCTTTCAACTTTTGTAGCTGTTCACTTTCATAATAGTTTTGAGTTGGATGTTTTCTTTTCCTTGGGTTGATGGTCAGGGCAAATTCCTGTGACTGGGAACAATTCAGATTATGGAAAGTGACAGAAACCGCTTCAAAGAAAGTAGCATTGACTTCAGTGGCTAACAATTGTAGGTAGTTTTCTAAGGAAAATATGTTTCTTAAACTTAACAGCACTGCCTTGCCATTCATATCTGGCATGCCCAAAGGATTTCTGGCATGAGAATCAAAAACATAAAACCCTGAGTTGGGACTGTGAATAATTGATATCATGTACCCTTCTAATATGAAAATTGCAGAGTTGTCATTTGTGAAAACATTTTGAAGCGATGTATGCAAAGGAATGAATGGTGAGTCATTATCATTTTGTGTATTACAAAAGAAAGAGCCTTGAAAAATATCACCAAAAATAACTGAGCTACCTGAATCATCAAATTCATTTAATTTGCTGTGTATGTCAATTTTTGGTCTTGCAACAGTAGCTTTTGTTGCAACAATGGGCAATTCACTGTTCATCACCACAAGGGGTGATTCACTCTCTCTTTCCACAATGGGAAAGTCACTGTTGGGGGCCTCAATAGGGATTTCCAATGTATTGGCTTTTGTTGCCATAAGTGGCAATACCACAATGGGTTTAGTTACACTTGGTGTTACAAAGGACAAGTTATTGTTACCTTCATTTGCTGTTGCAAAACAGACAGTTGTTGGCAGCTGCTCAACTGATAAATTTGGGCCATCAGGAATAAGTGCTCTTTGTAATGCATCCAAGAACTGGGAATCACCAATGTTCAGAATTTCATCAAGTGTCTCAGGCTGCCAATTTGTAACTGCCAATTCATGGTGGTGGTAAGCAAGTGAGGTTAGAGCCATAAAACCACACTGTCGTCCACGTGATTCTTCACTGAAAGATGCATCCCCTTGGTGTAGGTTTGCTCTTGCAACTAAGGTAGGCAACTCCACAGCTGAATTTTCAGAATGGCTGTTGGTCGATGTAGTTGTTGGTCCTGGGTTCAATTCAACATCTCCTGCCAAGAGCAAAACAAAAAACAAGGAGAAACTTGAAATACTAACGTAGGTATCATTTGGTCTAGCACCACAGCTCCTTGAAATTTTCCTTCTCAATTTTGAGTATTGATTCTTGATCCACCTACCAGTGGCTAGCAGTGGTTTCTGGTGTTTATGAGTGAAAGCGAAAGCAACGCATGGGCCTTCGTTGATGACGTGGTCCTGCCACCTCTGAAATCTGTCCGCTGTAAAACAGCACAAGATCAACAAAACAGAGCGGATGAATAGGAAACCCCTCATATTTTGAATGAAATAAGATGTAAAAAATGATGTTATACGTACCAGAGCGCGTGAATTTCCTCCTCTTCTTCTCGCAATGATCGTGAGCCTTCCTGAGGTGATCGTGAGCCTTCCTGTCCTGAGGTACAGCGCGGTAAGCATTGTTATTTGCGTTTGCATTGAAAATAACCCTACCAAACAACGATCCAAAATTCGATCCCGAATAGATAGCTGCTGCGCATGCGCAGCAGCAAAAAGGAAATAAGTGAACGAGAATCAAAACGAAAAATATGCATTATTCTGTTTTATATATACATGTGAGATCGGTTCAAATGGTAATCAAAGGCTAGTACAAGAATTAGATGAGATCTTTTGTCGCGTCTTTATTTTTGTAGGAGTTTGATAGACATTGGTCTATAAAGTCATATGTGAGTTGATTACCACTAAGTTTTGGTGTTTTCATAATGAAGATGAATCTATCTTTAACACCCATATGCTGAAAAGAGGGATATCGTCTGGTAATCTCCTCGAAGAATCGAAATCTTAAATCTTGATTCAATTTGCAACTCATCAGGCAATGCATTTCATCTTCAGTAGCATCACAAACCTGACATAATCGTTCGTCTGGTTTCCGTTTTGGCCTGTGGTATCTCCCGATTTCTATTTCAAGCTTATGGTCAGATAGTCTAAATTTCGTTATCGCTACTCGTTTCTTAATGTCCTTAATTTCCGATAGATATTTCTCCATGTCGACAGCGTTTTTAAAAAGGCAGTATGATCGCATTTTAGGTTGACTTTGCAGTGTTGCCAATGTTTTTTGATTGTTACAATCAATTATCCGTTGGTGTACGATTGCAGTATACACCCGGGGGGGGGAGGGTACTTTACTTCCCTTTACTAACCGATCATACGGGGGTGTGCGTCAGTAAAGTTTTGAGTGGTTTTTGGCACGAAAATTCTTGGATGGGATTTGCTTTTTAAAGAAAAAATTCTGCAGTGGGGTCCAATTTTTGCTAGAAATTCCGGGAATGCTTAGGTTTCGAATATTCAACTATTATTTTCCTATTGTTTTTAATGCAAACACTTATCAGAAGCCACATCTGTATTCTAGACTCTGGACTTGGGTCTCAAAATCCCACAAAAATTCTGGGATTACATCATAACAGAAATTCTCAAAGCGCACATCTCTATATAACCCATTTATATAAAGTCCCCCCCCCCTCCGGGGCTGGACACATGGATCTTTAATCATTATTCAATGTTGAATTTTCTTTGTTTTCACTTTTGAAATCAAAGTTTAGTCGAAGAAAGGTACAGGCTGAGATCTGCGATAGCGCGAAATAATGCATGGAAAACTGTGCAAATCTTTTTATTCACGAATTTGCACGTTTGATATCAATTTTGAGATAGATATAAAGTCACCCAGAGTCCCTTGCAGGCATTGAAAATCAGATTGGACCCTAGCTGAAAGCATGGCTCCAGACTGCGATTGTTGAAATGGTTGGAACCCGGGGGGGGGGTACTTGACCAAATTTTGGACGGGGACGTGCCATCGAGGTTTCAAAACATACCGGTTCCTCATACCAAATTTTCCTAAATGTATACCCGACCCTATACCAATTACGAAAATTGTGAAAATTGATACCGTTCCTTGTACAAAAATCGTGAAAATCGTGAAAATCGATACCGTTCCTTATATCAAAATCGTGAAAATCGATGCCCTTCCCGATGGCACGTCCCCGTACCCAAAATATATATATACCCCCCCGGGGGGGTTGGAAAGGTTTACTTTAGTTGATCGAATTATTTATCTGTTCAATTATTGCACATAGCACTTGTTTCCGTTTAGGCCAAATTTGATTTATAGTGCTAAGTTTATTTTGAAATGGTATAGCATGGTTGCAGTCCAAATTTTATCTTCAAATAGATTATTTTGACATTAAGAAAAGGGTCTGGGGAGAGCAATTCTTTTCTGGTAAATGGCTGCCACACGGCTTTAACAAACGATAAATTGAACTCTACTATCCTATTGGTTTCAAACTCACGATAGAAAATAAGAAAATAGATTGCCCAACATGTACCTGAAAATTTGCCCTACGACCCATCAGCCTCGTAACAGAAGAGAGACTCTCTCCAACCCAGATTCGTAGAGTTTGACTTATCGTTCGTGAAGCCGTGTGTCAGCCATTTACCAGAAAGATATTGCTCTTCCCGGACCCTTCTTCTAGATGTCAAAATGGTCTTTTGTAGCCTGCTCGCAAAGGACCCTTTGTGACGGTGGCTGTTCAACGCTTAAAGGAGCCCGGGGTTGGCATGATGCTAGAAAACAGACTTACCAACTGCTGTGGCGAATTATGAACTTTTTTCAACATTTTGACGTTCGTTAGTGGCCATAAATTAGTGAGATATTTTGCGAATTTAGGCCAAACGTCGCTGCATTTTGATCGCTATTTTTCATCAAGACACAATAGAGAGGCTAACAGCAATCAAAGGGGGAGTAAACATTGTCGTTGAGCGTGATACAATTTTTGCGCTGTTTTACGTCACTATCCTCTGATAGCTTATCTGACTACGCAATTTGGAAAAAGTACGACGCACCATTCATAACAGTTTTTCCTTGTATTTCATCATCAATCGCCAACCCAGGACAAATCATTTAAAACAATTTCTTTATGAAAACCCATTTGATGCGAGAAATGCGATAGCGTGAACTTATTTACGGAAAACTTCTCGAATTTTCGCATCGTGCGTCTGTTATTGACATGTGTGATTTGTGAATGTTTGCACCTGACGATCATTCAGTTCTGAGCAATAATTTTTTTGTTCTAGATCGTGGGATCCGAAGCCTGTTTGACTTCATCGACACGGGAAAGCGTACGACGTCAATACATCACGAAATTCATTTCATTCAGATGTGTACATTATCCCCGCAAGAAGCAGTTTCATGGTGCGTATCAAGCTGTAGACGTTTTCCTGAAGGTTGTGCTGATGTGTTACTTGTAACTTCTCATAAAGAATCGTTATTCGCAAGAGCATTGAAGATCTGTGAACAGGCACCAAACGTAAGCGAATTTAATACTTTTCTTTGGTTTCACGAAGCATTTATGGTTCTCAATGTTTAAAAAGCATGGTGTAAAATTGTCTGACAATTTCTTTGACTTGACCTTTAAGCTATTCTTCAAAGGAGTCTGGATCGAGCGATATTTTTATGCATATTTGCACGAGAGGTTTGTTGAGTAACATTCTTCAACATATGAAAATATCGTTCGATTCAGATTCTTTTTTAGAATGGCTAAAAGTTCAAAGGTTTTTTTGTACATTTCATCTAAGAACTTACAACACATATTACTTAAGTACTTTACTTACAAAATACTATCTACTATACCCTACTACTAACACAGTACCATTTGGAGCGAAAAACTACGTCTACCTCATTTTAACGTAAACAGCAAACAAGAACATAACACTACATGTGACGACTTGAAAGACAACTGCTCTTTCTGACTCCACATAACTGCTCGCAAAAAAGAAAACATTAACTTAAAAGGGGACGTTGGTGGTTGAATGGCAAAGGTTTAAATTCCTAATCAAATCGAACAATTTCTAGATAAAGCAGAGAGTTAACAGAAGTAGCTATATACCTATTGAGACCATCAGTAAAATCTTTGTCACCATACAATAGGATCTTCATTAGAAACTCGTTTGAAAGATTGGTATGTCCAAGTGGTCGTAACAAGGCAGAAACTCTGGCGAGAAGGTCTCTACGTGCCACGTGGCAGTTCAAAAGAAGGGCAGAGCAACAAGAAGTGCTCCGTATCCTCGATGCCATCGTTTGTGCGGTACATTGGATTAATAGTATCTCTGAAATCGTGTTTGATTTGTGAAAATTCGACTTGTTGAGAACGACCCTAAGTTAAAAGGTAAACTAAGACTGCGTTCACACGATGCCGGCACATGTTGAAAACGGTGAAAAAAGTGACGGCAGCAAAATTTGAGCTAGCGTTCACACGATACCGGCACAATTTGAAAACGGTAGGAAATTTTACTGTAAAAACTCTTGCAGGACTTTGATGCTAAAGAAACGTACCTACACACTAAGAATCGACCAGTCTCGATCCAAAAGCGTCGAAAAATGTTTTGTTTACATCGTTGTCGAGTGTTCACACGATGCTGTTTCAAATTTAGACCGGTTAGGGTTCCGTTTTCAAAATCTACCGTTTTCGAAATCTGCCGGCAAAAAATGTGCCGTTTTCGTGTGAGCGGGAGGCCTATCCGTCACATTTTTCATCGTCTTCAAAATGTGCCGGCATCGTGTGAACGCAGTCTAAGAATGGCTTGAAAGAGACTTCAGCTACTGTGCCATAATCATATACTTTACGAATGTCTACAACATGGTATCAAGCAAAGGTCTCTGATTCTTCTGGTTTACGATCTAGAAATTTGATGACGTCACATTCCAAAATAAGTTGAAATATAAAATGTGTTTTAATTTTGAAAAAGATCGAGGTTCCTGAAAGTCCAAAGGTAAAATAATAGCAATGTTTCTAAATTTCTTTCTGGTCAACCAAAGCAGATCTGGCCAAAAAGCTTTGAAACTTCCCGTGAAAAACTTAAGCTGTTAATCTGAAGGGATTTCTGTCATGGTTGACCGATCAACAAATTCTGCCATATTTTGTCTTCAATTGCAAATATGCTTAGTGAAATCATAGAATTATCATCTGAAACGCTGAATTTCGATACAGAAGGGATTTCTTTTCAGCTGATGTAAGTAGGAATAGTTGTTGACATAATTTTTGTATGTTATGATCGTACGAATGAATGAACGAATGAATGAGTGAATGAGTGAGTGAGTTGGTGAGTTAGTGAGTGAATAAGAGAGTGAATGAATAGACGAAAGGAACTTTATCCTTTCTTTGTTCTTTATTACCCCTAGTTAGCATATGAAGGCAGTTCGAGACACTCTAGCTATGCACTTTCTCATGTGAGGTACTGTACCAACAAAACATTTTGCAAGGACAACACGGAAAGATATCAAGTCTGACAGAGAAAATATTGCCCAAGCTTGTAAGGTTAATATGATGGTGGAGGGCTTGATATTTTCTGGATTGCCCTTGCAAAGTGTTTGTATTGGTACAGCATTTCATACGAGAGAGGTCATAGCTCTGTGTCCTCAAATTACCTCCATATGCAAAGTAGAAATAAATGAAGAATAAAGGAAGGATAAAGTTCCTTCATCTATTCATTCATTATTTAACTCATTCATTCATTCATTCATTCATTCATTCATTCATTCATTCGTACATCCATTCACACCATCATAACATACAGAAACTACGACAAAAATGTTGTTCCTACTGAAACCAGTTGAAAATAAATCCCTTCTGTATCGAAATTCAGCGTTTCAGATACAAATTTTACGATTTTACTGAGCATATTTGCAATTCTAGATGAAATGAAATAATACAAAAATTTGCCCATTTGCCGACAACGGTTTAAATTGTTTTATGGGAAATTTCAAAGCGTACTTTTGGCTAGTACCAAGATTACCCCATGGATTTGAATGAATCGAACTTTTTTTTATCAATCTAAAGTTTAAAAACATAAAGATACTGTGACATTTATAGCGAGGAAAGACACATGGTCACCGGCTTCTCACTACAAATGCCATTTACAAAGTTCTAAGAAATATCAGCGATAAATTACTGATAATAGGCAAAACACGAAAACAAAATGAGGACAAAGTAAGGACTAAGGCAAAGTTGAATTACCCCTAAAACCCAGAAAAACTGCCCACCACCCACCAAAATCACAACCACGAGTGTAATGGCAGGAATAATGGAACAAATGGTTCATTCAAAGATTCAAAAATCGAACTTTGATTGATAGCCAAAATACTGAAATAGTTTTTGTGATTTGGCTGGTGTATTAATGAACACTTCAGATCCGCATCAATCTCAACAAACAAGGTATCTGTCCATGTTCAAGTTAACTATCGAGGAATATTTTGAGAGTGAAGCTGAATTCACATCGTTGGACCCTACCAAATCTGTGTAAGGGGTGAGTCATAAAGTGCCTAGGCGTTTGGCGGGCTGTGGAGTAAAAAGTATGTGACCGATATCTGCAATTGAAATGATAATCTATCAATCAAAGGTAAACTTAGATGAGAAATTTTGTTTGGTAACATTCCTCATCTTTAGACACAGAAATTAGGAAAATGCTGTTATAGGGAATGTCTGCGATCAAAAATTCCACATTCCACTCTGGTCCATAATTTACCTTCTATTGAAATTCGAATTCTGTATTGTGGCGAATTATGCTAGAATTCCACAAAACTTTACGGAATAAATCGATAAAGTTAGATAAAGTCACTTCAAATCACCGTTCAAATCACAAAGCTCAGACAAAGGCGCAAACAAAGCATGTAAACAAAATGAAACGCAGCCCTTCTGCCAACATAAACAAATTCATCAAAGTTTCAGCAAAGCAAATAAGCACACAGCAAAAAGAAATATATAACGATCTCACGTATGTCTTTAACTGGTCACTGCTTCGGTCTCGGGTTAGTTGATCTCGATATAAGGTCTCTAAGTTGTAAAGTTCTCTCGATTTTGTCTCACAGTTTCTTGTCTCTCGATATCACGATCTCTTTTCCTTCCGCAGTAAGTTCCTTGTTGTTTTTTATCACGGCTCATTGAGTCCGCCTAAGCTTATTGTTCTAATTCTAACAGCATTACGTAATTGCTACTTCACAGCGGTATACTGAGTCTGAGTTCCCCACACACTCCCCCTATTTGAATCTGAAAGATGTCAAATATAAAGTAAGTTTAAAAGTCATTCTCTTCTTCATAGTCAAATGTTCCCTGGACGTTTGCTGCTGCATCGATGGCTGCTTTCCTTTTTGGTCGAAATTCTTGAGCTTCAGCATTCAACTTCTGATTCTGCATCTCCTTAGATCTGCTGCAATGTAGTTCAAGTGGATACAGGAACTGAATTGGTCTCTCCATGAATGATTTGCCCGCTCGCAATCTCACTGCTCGCACGATGTTGTCTCTCCCTGGTATCAACTCTGTAACTATTCCTATCTTCCAGAGTGCACGATTCTTCTCTTCACCTTTGATCATGACTACGTCTCCTTTCTCTAGCTGTGCTTGTTTCCCAGAATGCATTGCATTGTGTCTTTCTCTGAGAGCTCTCACATACTCTGATTCCCATCTCTTCCAAAGTGCATCTTTGCACTTTCTCAGGTACTTTGCTCTCTTTCTCAGATCTCTATCTTGAATGTCCGATGGTTCTTCATCTGGCAAGTAATTGGCTTTCCCGAAAATCAGCATGTTGGGTGTTAGTACTGGCATCTCTACGTCATCTTCACAGTAGGTCAACGGCCTGTTATTAAGCACGATCTGAATGTCTAGAATGACCTCTTGCAACTCTTTGAATGAAAGCTTTGCTGCTCCTACGACTTTATACATTGCTCCTTTCACGATGCTCACCATCCTTTCAAACATTCCTCCCCACCAGCTGGCACGGCTGAGATTGAATTGCCAAATGATACCCTGCTGCGCAAGATACTCTTGAACCTTCTCGCTCTTTCTCACTTTCTTTATCCACTTGGATGCAGCGATAAACGTGCTTCCGTTATCTGATATGATCTTTGATGGTCTTCCTCTTGCAGCAATGAATCTTTTGAAACTTGATAGAAATTCCTCACACGTCATGTTTGGCAATAGCTCTAAATGCAGACCTCTGGTTAAACTACACGTGTAAAGAATGATGTATGCTTTGCTCTTAGCTTTGTTCCCGGTCTTCACTGTGATTGGACCTGCAAAGTCTACTCCTACCACATCGAATGGTATGTTTCCTTCAGATCTCTCTCTTGGCAAATTCCCTTGTGGAGGCGTTGGTTCAGCTGTGGCATGAAATCTCTTGCATCCAGAGCATTTCTTTAAGACTCTCTTTGTGATGCTTCTCAACTTCGGTATCCAGTAACTGTCTCGAACTTTGGACATGGTAAGTGAAACTCCCCCATGCAACGTTTGCAAGTGTGCATTTTCCACAAGCTTCTCTGAGGTGAGATGTCTAAATGGCAGGTAACAAGGATAGACTCCTTGTATACGTCCTCTGCATTCGTAGATACCTTCTTCATTCTTGACTAAGTTTAATCGCTCAGAATCGTTCTTAAACTGACTTGTCTCTTCTACATCTCTCTGTGCCCTCTTTACCATGAAATTGATTTGCTCTTGGATCTCTGATGTTGTCAAAGGACCTTTGACTCTCTGACTGTTCTTTGAATTGTTGATGAATCTTTTGATCCAAGCTAAGACTCTAACAGTAGTCCACCAGGACTTTCTTTCAAGTAAGGCATCGATTGTGTCTGCTTCTCTTTCAACAGACACTTGCATGATCTCTTTCAAGAGCTGTTTCTCTGAATCTGAATCCTCGCTTGCCTTGGTCACAATCATGGTTGGCCACCATTCTGGTGTGCTTAACCATGTTGGTCCTCTCATCCATTTCTCATTTTCTTGCAAGTTGCTTCCTCCTCGACTTCCGATGTCTGCTGGATTCTCTCCTGTGGGAACATACCTCCAGGTGTACTGTTTCTCGTTAATCTTCTTCACTCGGTTTGATACAAACTGCTTGTACTTTACCCCTTCTTGAAGCCAATGCAAACATACAGTTGAATCTGTCCATGCATAAATTGCAGTCACTGGGTACTGAGCAAGGGCTTTGGCTGTGTTTTCCAACAAGTTGCTGGTCATGTGACATCCAACAAGCTCTAATCTTGGAATAGTAAGATCACGTTTTGCAAGCCTGGACTTGGCTACGAGTAAACCTTGAGTGACTTCTTCTCCTTGCTTCACAACTGCATACACAGTGGCACAGCATCCTGAAACACTAGCATCTGAAAATCCATGTAGCTCTATGGAGGTTATTTCTTCCTTTCTCTGTGGAATACATCTTGGTATCACAATTTCTGATGGCAAAGTTTTAAGCCATTTTTCCCATCGCTTCTTTAGATCATCAGGTAACTCACTGTCCCATGGAATCTTCCTCTCGCAGATATCACGGAAAATCAACTTGGCTGTCAACAGTAATGGTGATGCAATTCCCATCGGATCATATATCTTGGCTAAGGTGCGCAAGACTACTCGTTTGGTTGGAGTTGGCTCACTTTCTGGAAATGTGACTGAGAGAGTGTCACTCTGTTTGTCCCAACCTACACCGAGAAGTTTTGATTCAAAGGCTTTTGTTCCTAAAGCGTCTTTTGCAAATGTTGACTCATTATCGTTCTTTGCTTCTCCGTCCAATTGTACTTCATTTGAGTGCCACTTGTGGAGCTCAAATCCTCCCTCTTCGAATATGCTTACTGCTGTTTGTTTCAAATCTCTGATCTCATCTACGTTGTTTCCGCCCAAGTTAATGTCATCAACGTAGATCCCCTCTCTAATCTCTCTCACTTGGTCAGGGTACTGCGTTGCAAACTTCTCCAAATGTTGTTCTAGTGTTCCCCCCAGTAAGAACGGACTTGGGCCCAATCCGAATAAAGCTCTTGTTACCCTGTAAATGACTGGTTTCTTGCTTTCTAAGTCTTCAACCCAAAAGAATCGAAGAACATCTCTCTCAGTTTCTCTTATCACAACTTGGAGAAACGCCTGTTTCATGTCTCCTGCGAGAAACACTGGTTTGAATCTAACACGTAAAAGTATATCTAAGATCTTTCGCTGTAAAGGTGGGCCTATGTCGAGGCATTCATTCAGAGATGGCGACTCTGAATCTGCTTTGGCTGATGCGTCGTATACTATGCGTACTTTGGTGGACTGTGCGTTTTCCCTCACCACCGGTTTATGTGGAATGTAATGTTCTGGTCCCTGTGGTTTCTCTGGTGCAACTTCCACAATTCCCTCTCTCAGTTGATCTTGAATGATTGTATGATACGCTTGCAATAGCTCTGGTTGTTTCTCTAAACGTCGCATCAATGAATTGAATCTTGCTTTTGCAACTGTCTCATTTGTTGGCAATGCTGGATGCGTTGCTTTCCATGGGAGTGATGTTTCGTATCTCCCATCCTCTCTCTGTACAAGCTGTTCCTTGAATTCTTCATAAACACTCTGCTGGTCGCCCTCAGGTCTGTCCTCAACTCCGAGCACATCAAGGCTGCACAGTTGCATATATTCGTCATGAGAACTTCTCGTGTACATGAGGGCTGAGTGTGTACCTTCCCTCCCTGGGGACATTATCACCCATCCAAGGCTAGTTTTCTCTGCTATGGGCTCTCCGGCTTTCCCCACTCTCGTTGGTGTTGATGTTTTGATTACTGAGTAACTGCTTGCCCCTAAAATGACATGAACTGGTAAGATTTCTTTGCTGTCATTATCCTCCATCCTCACTCCTTTGAGATGTGCATTTGCTTGAATAACTTCCTGATATTTAGGATTTGGCAAGTTTAAGAGAACCTTTCTTGCTACTCCATTCACCTCTGATTTAATGCTGAATTTCTCCGCGACGTCGCTGATTTCTACCTCATACACGTTTATGTTTTGAGCTGATGTCCCCAGTAATGTTTCGATTGATTTGTGCTCTTGTCTCACAGGATTCTTTTTGATCAAATCTAGTAGCGTGGAAGACATGTAGTTACTGCTTGATCCTGTATCAAGGAGTGCCCTGCATTTTACTCCTTCAACCTTGATTACGACCACTGGATGAATCACAGTGTTGTTGTTGGCTGCTGCTGTCATTCCTGGCTCCTTTTGCTTGTTATCACATATTGAAGTGTGGTGTCTTTTATGACAGACTTGACAATTTGTTTTGCTCCTACAGTCACTCGCTCTGTGCTTCTCCCCCGTACAATTGAAGCAAAGTCGTTTGTTACTCAAAATCTTTCGTCTCTCCTCCACAGTTTTCACTGACTCACAGTCTGAAGCTTTGTGGTCAGTTTTATCACAATAGATGCATGATCGTGGTTTTGTCTGATCTCTTGTTGAAAATGTTTTCTCTCTCCTGAAATCTCTTGGTTGTGTTCTTGAATCTCTCTCTCCGATTTGCAAAGGGTTTCTGTCTATCCACCCTCTGAGGGCCTCTAGTAGCTCCTGAAAACCCCAGTTTTTCCACTCTGGATCCATTCTGGTTATGTCTGAACGAATACCCTCAAGTTTGTCTAGTGTCATGCGCACATTTCCTGCTACATTCCCTAGTTTGCCTAGTGTGTCTAAAGCCTGAACATGACTAAGGAGTTGATCGTAAAATTCATGGATTTTAGGACGAGATGTTCCATGAATTGTTGGCAAGGCAAATATTTGCTGTATGTGTGCATTCACAACTTCTGCAGGATCCCCATATCTCTGTTGTAAAATTGTTTTGGCTCGTTCATACCCCCCACTGTCAACTGGAAGCTTCTCGATTGTTGATCGAACTTAGGAATGACAAACTCCTTCAAATATGAAAACTTGGCTTCATCGTTAATTGGAGCTTTATCAATTTGAGTTTGAAAAAGACTCCAGAATCTTACCCAATCTAAATGAGTGCCCTGAAACTTAGAGATTTGCAAATCTGGAAGCTTTGTTTGAACGTGCTTTGTTTCAGCTAAATCCAGCTTTTTCTTTTCCAGTTCCAGAGCAAATTTCTCCTGCCTAATCTGTCTTGCTACCTCAGCTTCTTCCTCTTCTCTTCTTAGCCTCGCTTTCATTATAGCCTCGCGTTCTAGTTGCTCCACTCTCTGATTTTCTCTTATCTGCTCCTCACATTCTGATAATTTTGAATCAAGATTCTCAATGGAACTCTCATATGGCTCTAAAGATTCTTTGGCCTTGTTTGTCCAGCTATCTATGGCCTCTTCCTGCTCATCTAAGTCAATAAATATCCCCTGAATGTCCTGAATCAGGTCTAAACATTCATCTAGTTTAGTTCCTAGGAGTTTCCGTTGGCGATCAAGTTTTCCCTGACCTCCATCTCGCAAAACATTCACAGTAGATCTGTCGAAATACGCTAACTTCTTTAACGCAGACTGGAAAGAAGACTGCTTCGATGTGAGCTCAGATTTATTGTCAGCAGCTTCACTTCCTCCCTCTTGCCTGTTCGCTTCGAGGTCCTTCGTTTTGCCCCTCGTCATGGACATGATAAATTCGCACAAAAATCGCAGATTTATTCCATAAAAACCTAAAGTTTGATAAAATCACAGTCTCAAGAGAAATGGTCCCGTCGGAGGTGCCACTTTTGTGGCGAATTATGCTAGAATTCCACAAAACTTTACGGAATAAATCGATAAAGTTAGATAAAGTCACTTCAAATCACCGTTCAAATCACAAAGCTCAGACAAAGGCGCAAACAAAGCATGTAAACAAAATGAAACGCAGCCCTTCTGCCAACATAAACAAATTCATCAAAGTTTCAGAAAAGCAAATAAGCACACAGCAATAAGAAATATATAACGATCTCACGTATGTCTTTAACTGGTCACTGCTTCGGTCTCGGGTTAGTTGATCTCGATATAAGGTCTCTAAGTTGTAAAGTTCTCTCGATTTTGTCTCACAGTTTCTTGTCTCTCGATATCACGATCTCTTTTCCTTCCGCAGTAAGTTCCTTGTTGTTTTTTATCACGGCTCATTGAGTCCGCCTAAGCTTATTGTTCTAATTCTAACAGCATTACGTAATTGCTACTTCACAGCGGTATACTGAGTCTGAGTTCCCCACAGTATCTCAAACTAGCAATGTAAATTTCAATGCCTCATAAATTATGGACTAGAATGGAATGTGGAATTCTCGATGCCCAGGCACATCTTTTTATTCCATAGCTCATCAAACCCGCAAACTCTTTTTGACTCAACCAGTTGGGCCGTGAAGCTATTTTTATTTCAGGGCGTGCTTTCAGTATTTTACAACTATTTTAAACATCGTCAGCATCATTTTTGCTGTTCTCTTGATCATTGATATTCTTCTCCATCTCAGTGCCATTTGCATATTCTTCCCCACCTTCATAAAACCTTATACCGAATCCCACAGATAAGGTATTGACAGCATTATGTTATGCTTTGGGAAAAAGTGAACTGTAAAGTACAGAAAGTTTCTCTTGAAGAATTTTCTGAACCACAGAGTTCATTTTGAATCCCTGGGGTCGTCAAATAATTTTTGCAGATGTTTAAGGAGCTATGTAAACATTTTCCGTTTCTTGCTGGGGCTAAATAATTTTGCGGCGTGTTTTGTAATCCCTTCTGCCCTCCTCTGTTTCATTCTTTATGACAGCTTCCTAAAGCATTTGCATAAGTGTTTGTCTGTTTTATAGTCTATAACTCCTTCGTGTATCGTTGTTGCTCTGCTATCAATTTCCTGGTGATGGTTTTGCTAGTGAAATTGTTAGAACCTTAGAATTCTCCCCCGCGCTTACGTTGGACTGAGAACCTTTCGCGTTTTCTCGCTGTCGTTTTCCTTTCAAAATTGAACATACGAATAGTACCCACATTTGGCAACAAACTTTTGGCGATCTGACTAGGGGTACTTGACTTGGGAAGTGACGGGGTGTGTGGCAAACCGCTCAACACCCTGTACCCTGTCGCATAAAAAATTGCCCAAAGGTATACCCTGTCGCATAAAAACTTTGCCAAAATCCAATGTTTCATGAGAAATGTTAAAGGTGTCCTTCCACATGATACCCTGTCGCATAACTTTCTTATCAATTGTAATACCCTGTCGCTTAATTTTTATCAAAAAAGGACACCCTGTAGCATAATTTTTACCGTAAAAGGACACCCTGTTGAGCGGCACATCCCGTCAAGTCAAGTATGGGAGTACCCCCCCCCCCCCCGTTTCTTACAAGCAGTTTCGTATTAAAGTGTAAGAAGATGAAATAAGAGAACTAGTTCTCTCATTTTATCTTGAGTGTAGGGATTTTCATCAACGGTTTCATTATAAATTGAATCGCTTGTTGTTTTGAGTAAGTTTGTTTCTGTTTAATGAAAGTGGAAACTGAACAGCCTTTCATTAGCAGTTATTCTAAAATCGTTGCAAGCTAATGAAGAGTCTGCAAACAGGAGATGTGAGATCGAATCTGTAACCAAATATAATCAATGGACATCCCTCCTGCTTGAAAAAACAAACCCTTTGGTAATCTTTGTACTTATTTCCCAGTGTTACTATATTTGCCTGGGATCAACAAAAATCCTAAATTTAAATCAAGGAGCTTGGAAGATCATACTTTTTATGACCGACTGACCAAGCGCCAAGCTGAGAACTCTCAGATTTGAAGCCAGATGACGTCAAGATGCGCGTATATTGAGATAATTTCAATAGAAAAGAAAACAGATCTTGGATTATTGTTGTGTTCCCACTGACACATCGAATAGGGCTCTGCAAAAAGATGGAATTTCGAATGATGGTGATAATACGGAATGGTGAAATGTAATGCGAAGATGTGGAATCATAGATTGACGTAAAAGAATAGCACACTGCAAAATATGATAAGTTTTTCACGCAGAATCTGATCTGCTTGTAATTTCAGCAGCAATTCCAAACGTGTCTCAAACCAAACCCGTCAATTTAAATGTCGGAGAAATGGTTGCCCGTCAACCCAAACGTCGGGGTAAGTTTCGAAAGTCAGCTCCAATCGGGCAAAAATCTACCCGTAGTCCGGCAAAAATATTTGTAAACAATGGAATTTGCGTCTGGCAGCCCCCCCCCCTGGATTTTTTCTTCCCGTACGCTCATGTTGATGAAATATAATGTTTCCTAAGAAGTGACCCACGCCAATGATTTCTCTGTGACTAACTCCACCCATACGTTGGGTCAGTCTGAGAAATTTCCCGCAACTCAAACATATCATTTTAACTACTATACAACCCACATGTATCACTTCACTTCATACCTAGACATCGGCAAAAGAGCATAAAAGATCCTGAAACAATGGATGGACGTCAAGATTGTCTCTGACAACTCCAGAAATATCAGTTCAACAATATTTGGTTCCATAAAACTTCATGGACATAATTTCAGCTTACTTGGACCAAAATATCTCTTTCGGCAATATTCTGAGAAATATCGGATTTACCTCTACTTGCAGCCAAGTGTTTCCCCTTGGGACCGACTAACTTTTTTGTAATACACTTTACTGTAAAAGACACTCATGTGTTCTTATTACATGCCCCCTTTTTGGAAAGATGGAGGAAATTTTTCACGCACCCTAGTTATTCCAGAGCAAACGCCTGCTATGGATCCTTAGTCTTTATTTCAGCATTCTATTCCATCCTTCCGCATTCCATATTTTACTGTGAACTTACTGAATGAGTACGCGGAATGACGTATCTGATAGATCAAGCTAAATATTGATTTCATGACGGTGTTTGACAAATTCGACTATGAACTTCTCAATGCGAATTGTAATCGCACTTGAATGAAGCTTAATGGTATAGTTTCATAAGATTGTTTCTGAGAGGAACACCTCTTGTTTGGTTTGCAATATTTACAGGCAGATTTGAATATTAATTTCGCAGATAAAGCCTGATTGGATGAGCATTATTAGTAGAGACTGCAAGGCAAACAGAGAGGAAGAAGAACTGCAATAAAACTGGTTGTCTGGCTCTAAATTGGAAAGTGGGTAAGAATTCGTTTGAAATGTATCGTTTTGTCATGCGATAACGAGATGTTCGCAGGCACAAGGTGGCTTCCATGTAGCCAACATTGACTCTTCTGAAAGGAACTCTGCATAAGAAACAGATCACTGAAACAAAGAGACTTCAGTACTTGGGTAAAATTCCACCAGAAATTTTAACTAGTCAAGGAAATCCAAAAGCATATGTTACCTTTATTCTCTGGGTTTGGTTGTTTCTTCTCGTTAATTTTATTACTTGGAAGTTATACCCGGACGGTGGCACTCCTTCATGATCTTCATGAACTTCATGAAACTTCGTTGCAAAATGTTCATCTTTGGGGACGCAGGTTGAAAACATCAAGAATTTAGGGAAACTCTTGAGCCCTCAAAAAAGCCCCAGACAATTTAAGAATTTTTCAGTACTGGGCTGAAGTCTTGGCTCCTATAAAAATGGATGAAAATGTTTAGACTGGAGAGGGGTAAGATGGCCCCGTAAGCACTAGCAGTGCCAAACAGTTGATTTAGATAGAGCACTCCCTTTATGGAATTTCTGACAAATCTCCAGAAACAAACTGTCTTGAAAAAATATTTGAAGACATATTCTGAAAGGACATGAAGACAGATACTGAAGGACATGGCAATGAACACCTTTCTTAGATGAGGAGAAATAAATCATGTTCATTTGACCATAACAATCCATCTATTTGTGATTTTAAAAGATTTTTAGGATGTTACATTTCCGTGATATTTCTAACTGCCTGGCAATGTAACATTTGCATTAACTGATTCAAAGAAGCCGATCAAGAGCATATCAAGTGATCTTAATGATCTCCACGTACATTTCATTGGTATCGAATTAATTCTAAGAGATTCGGAAATGCGCTGAAGTTCCTAAATGAGTCCTTGAAGCTAATGAGTCTGTGCTCCCCATGATCCTTTGCCGTCTCAGCATGGTTTTGATTACCCTACCCTCCTGTGCAGAGGCTCCTTAGTAATTCCGCTGCACAGTAACCTAATACTTGCACTGCTAAATGAAAGAAATGAAAGATGAAAGAAAACCTCTGCATTGGAGAGTTGACTTTGGTGGATGATTTTGGCCTAGCAATCGCATGTCTGCATCATCGCTTCAATTTTCAGATTAATTCATTCCTTTAAATCAAACAACAGAAATGCCTGAAGGATTACGAAAGCTTTGTGCCCTCGAACTATTTACATTCTGTCCATTGTGTGTTCGAAATACGTTATGATCAATGAAACGTTTCGAGTCTTCAAGCCCATGCGAAGAACAGAGATCTTGCATCTGCTTATGTCCATGTTGACTGTTTCGAAATGCTGTTATGTTCCAGAGTGCGTTCTTGGCGTAAGGTCAGAGCAACATGAATTAAGTTATTGTAGAGAACATTGAACAGTAGTGGCGCTAGACGAAAGCCATGTGAAATTATTTTCCTTTTTTTGACATTGTTGGAAGCCAGCAAAGTAATCTTAAATTTAACTATTTAATACATTTCTGAAACAGAACCCTTTGGTTGAGGGTCACTGGAATCTCTGAAAGATCACCCAAATCCCTTTTGTATGTGTCCGTTTTCAATAGTTATGTGAAGAATCTTGCAACCAAATAAAAAGTTTTTTTACATTGCCTTTCATGGTTCTAAACTTTTCTAATCTTCTCTCGCAATTATTTGGTTGCAAGAATCCTTAACTTGTAGCTCTGTTTGTGATTTCAATTAATCTCTTTTTCTATGTTTATGTTATGACCCCAGGGTAGACAAAATATTGTGCTCCTTGGGGTATCGTCTCTGTAGTAGGGTAGGGTTAGGTATAGGTATAGTAATTAGTGATCATGTATTGTAAATTTTTATTGGAATTAGAAAAACGTTGTTACTGCAAAACATCCAACCTTTAAGCTAAATGCTCTTCACCTGGTCTTAACTTACAAACACACCATGAAAAATAAGGTAGGGTCCTTTTCTTCATAGTAGTTTCTTGAAAACAGTAGTGGTCTAAAACAAGGGCCCTGTGCAACTATTTCTTCTTATTTAACACAATTATCGCAAATCATCCATTGGGATAAAATTCTTGCACAAACAAACTTCTTTTATGCGTGTTCGCGTGTTGCACAATGTTAAGTTGATAAAACAAAACAAACAAAGTGATATTAATTGCGCTTTGAACAGAGCTTTATAATGTACGACGTTTCGGGTTTCGGGCTTCACTTGATAATGGGTTTAAGCCCGAAACGTCGTGCATTATAAAGCTCTGTTCAAAGCGCAATTAATATCACTTTATTTGTTTTGTTATAAAATTCTTGCACCTGCATATAACATGCAAACGCAGTATAAAGATAGATAGAAGAGCTCATCCGAGGAAATGATTTCTTGTTCATCAGCATCTCCCATCGTTTTGTTTTTGGAAAGAGAAGTGGTCGAAAATAAGGCCTCAGTAGAAATCCTCTCTCATTTTCATCATAGCTATGGCGGCACCCAAATTTCAGGCTGAAATCTCTGCACTTCGACCTAACACAAAATAGAGCATGGAGATCAGATGGAACTGTCAGAAGAACCAATTTAGTATTTCTGTTTTTATTCTTTAGCACAGCTTCTAGATATATTTTTGGAAGAGCAGTGGTCCAAAGCAAGAGACCTGTGGACCTCCTCTCTCGTCTTAAACAAAGTTACAAGAAGCACCCAAATTTAAGGCTAAAATGTCTGCACCTGCAACTAACACACGAATTAATTACCGCCTACGGAGATCTTCAAAAGAACTTGGTATTTCCGTTTCTGTTCTTTAGTGTCTTTCAGTTTTGCAGGCAGATTTTTGACATTTTTTCTAGCAGGGGGGAGCTGCTGCCCCCTAGCCCCCTAGCCCCCTAGATCGTATGCTTATGCGTAGCTGCTGGTGAAGGGTAATGAATGGTAATGAGTAAATGGTTCTTAGTTTCACCGTTGGGGAAGTAGTGGCCCAAACTAAGAGCCGTGTGGAACTCTTTTCTCGTCTTCAACATAGTTACGACAAAGCGCCCACGATTCAGGCTAAAATCTCTACACCTTCATCTAACACATAAATACAGCATAGAGATCAGATAGGACCATCAGAATGAAAATATATGTGAATGGTTTCTTCGTGCAGATTAATTTATTCACCTCCGATGATTCGCTTGCGATAAACATCACATTATTTTCATTATCACGTAACTACAACAATAAAGCGTGCTGGGGCCTATTGCTCAGTATTTTCTATCAGCAAGGCCATGCGCGATTCTCCCATCTGCTCGACCTTGAGCTATGGATATTTTCTTTGCTTTGTTTATTTGGCCTAGCTTGTCAATACATGTGTGGGCTAAGGTTTTGCGTCAAGTTCCATCTGTTTGTGTTTTGAGCTTTGGGATACTTTACTGCAGTGTCTTGGGTTTCTTCCTGCTATCTGCTATTTGGTTGTAAAGGTCGACGATGAATTGGTATGTTTGTTATCGTTAAAGCTCTTCAATGTTTGTCATGTTATATAAGTTCTTTATATGAATCTTTGCACGCTTCTTGCATTTTAGGACATTTTTTCATATTCATGTAAAAATTTTACAAAATACCCTATACATTCTACCAAACTTTCCTAATTACTTTACAACACTACAGGGACGACAACATGGGGAGCGAAAGACAATAATGACTACCCCATGGCCAATATATAATATATATAATATATATAATAATATTTTCGTGTAAATGTTAAATGTTTCATGTTAATTGTTAAAGCCACAGGGTTGAAATGTATTCTCATTCTCCTTGTGGTATCGTCTTGTAACCATGTTCTGTTATTGTAAGATTTTAAATTGATGTATAAAAGAAAAAAAAATATATAAAGAAATGCAAGTTAATCTACCTACACATAACAAACTATGAACGATTAAAAACTAATAGATACTGTACTAGATTCTGTCTTACATTAAGTGTCCGGTCAGGGTTGCGTCACATTATATACACTTTGAAATGTCACGAACACTTTTAGGACATCTTTGTTGTCAAGAATTTGTTGTGAGTTTCCTAAATTTTTCATTTTCTAAACATATTGGGTAAGTAAGAAAATATTGAAAAATTTGTTGGACTGTGGAATGAAAAGTAAGTGGCATATCATTTAGGTTCCTGAAATTTGGCGTTGTTATTTAGATTATTACCTCAATATCATTTTTTGTATTAACCCTTTCACGCCCGGCTAGAATTAAGCTTCACAGGAAAACCTAATGTAGATCGCCATTTTCCAGGGAGTATCGTAATCAGTGATTGATATATTTTCATATTTCATATTTCATATTTAATTCTTTTAAGGAGGGTTGCCCTTCAACAAGTTGGTTTTCAAGGGGCCCTCCAATTGAGTAAGCAATAGATAAATGCAATGTGCATAACCTCTTAAATCACTCAAATTCTAAAAGCTTTCCCCCCTGAAAAATTCGCAGTTCTCAATGAATACTGGTGGGCCATATGGCCCTTCCGGGGGTGAAAGGGTTAAAAAAAGGTAACTGCAATGAGCAACCCAGCTCAAGATTTCGCGCAAGTACCCCTGATATCAACCGCACAATATTGTTTTGACGATAACTGGAACAGCATTTCTTTCCTAGGGCTGCACAGCTTTTTTTTAATGTGTGCTTCTTTTAAGTTTTTAGATTAAACACGAACTCCTGTGCTCATGTGTGACTTCATTGGCCACAGACGATACACTGTAGCACTTTGAGAAGAGAAAATTCATTGCAAAGCCAAGAGCCAGAGAAACAGAGATACAGAGATACAGAGTTCTGGTTTCCTTGCGACCTACAGAATAACGAGCACGTCAGATGTTATCTAAGGGCATAAGGTGTTCGAAAATGGAAGGATATTCAAGCATTCATTCTCCAAGAACAAACGACTCAATAACAATTTTTGAGACAGCCAAATCGAACTCTCAGCGAAAAGACACAAAGGACTCTGGGTATGGTGAATCATTACATGAATTGGAAGAAGATTTGCAGAATTTACCCGACTGGTGCCGACAGTGTTTGAAAGCAAATGAAGGCAGTTATATTGATGGAGAAAGTAGCGAAAAAGAAGCTGGTTTGTCAACAAATGAAGAGGCCTGGGCGTCCAAGAGAGAGGATGTTGAAGACGAAGCAGAAGATGACGAAAGAGAGAATGTACTTGAACAACTGGAGTGCAAGAGTAATAAAATTGATGAACCGAAAGAAAAGGTGTGTTTGCGAGCAATTTTTATACCTGATTCCTTTGTGTCCCTGTGGTGAACCTTGCTAAACGGGTTTGCCAAAATGGCGAAGCTTTAGAGAGGAATTCTGTACAAGTCTCTTTCCCGCGGGTAACCGTTGGGCATCCTCAATAGGCAGATGATAGGGGTGTGCAATTTTGACTAGTGAAATCACACCCTAATATCTAGAAATTTTCCAAAAGCCATGCCCTGAAATTTACGGGCCATTCAAAATATGTACCCTAAATTTTTGACAAGAATTAAAAAATTCTATATCAAAATTTATACCATAAAGAGTCTAAACTAACACCCCAAAATGTGTCTTTGCGCGTTTTCCAAAAGTGACATCCTAAATTTTATTTTCCAAACATGTACCCCAAAAATGGTACATCCCGTACCTGTACATATGGTAGTTACCTCCACCCTCCCCGCCCTCCAGAGTCTCTGTTGGCCACAGCGACAAACATTTAAACAATACTGACATTTCTGAACCAAGATTACTCAGGAATAGACCCCGGTGGGGGTAACTCGAGTCTTGGAATGACAGGAACGTACGTTAAAGAACCATGTGTAGGGATTTTCGGTCTACTTTCATACCCATCTTCAAGGATTTTTGGGAGAAAAAACCTGTTCAACTGTTCGGAAATCAAGTTTCATTTCACTTTAAATGTACACGGTTACTATTAACCGAGGTTCAGAGTTACAACGATAGATATCCGACTGCGTAGGAGCTCAAGGTACAGACGAGCAGGGGCCATTTGAATTTGATTTCTAACACTGGTTAGACTTGGGCCGGAGAGAAAACAACAAAGAAAAGGAATAAGATAGATGAAAAGAACTTTAAATTTCCAAGCTACAAACACAGTGCACTATTGCCCAAAAATGAGGGGAAGAACCTGTTTTTCAATATTTTTTGCCCGTTCACAGCCTAACTAACTCAGGGCCAACAGAGCAGAAACTGGGCAAAATGACGTCTTTGAGCCATCAGACATAATGAAATGTTTAGACACATAAGCTTTTTGAAATGATAAATGATGAGTTTAAGGATTTTGGCGCATGCGCGCACAGTTTCTGCTCTTTCCTCCAAGTCATAACTCTACGCTAACACGTGGTCCAAAATACGTAGTTCCGGTAAAATATACGACAAAACCACACTAAGGAACCTAAACATACACTGTGACGGCAGCTGTTCATTTACATTACCGAGGACATATTTAACTAGAAACCTGAAATTATTTTCCTAGCCTGCCAAAAGACATAGAAGAATCACGCCAGTGCCTCTCTCTACTCCAATCAAACTAAGTAAGTGATTATCCTTGAAAGCATTTATATTATGCGATGCCTATTCATCTTTTTTATCAATCATAACGGTTGAAGCATAGGGCGCAAATCGTTAAAAAGGTCGATGTAAGATTCTGATGCATGTTCTTTAATGAAATGTTTGGAAGGAACTTGGGGTACTTTGCTGTAAATCTGTTGTGGAAATCATTTGATATCTTGATTAGTTTTAGTTTCATAATGGTGGAATTTATCATTTTTGAGCTTATGACGTCATCAAATTTCAAACTCTAAATGTTTTTAATCAGGAGGGCTACAGATTTCTTCTTGGCACAGTATCATAGATCTTCAGAAACGATAGTATCTTGAAGACTGTATCAGTTTTCCTCCAGTGATTTAAGATATGCGATGATTTGAATTTTATCAAAATTTTCGATCACTTTTTACAAAAATAGTTTGAAAATAATCAAGATATCAAAAAATGTCCAGGGCAGATATACAGCAAATTACCCAAAGTTCCATTCAAGCCAATTTCAATTTTCACTTCCATTCAATTTCAGTTCATTGAAAAACGTGATATCATTTTACACTTGCCTTTTCAAAGATATACAAGATCTGAATGTGATCCCTACGTATGCTTTGAATGTTTCAAAATGTTATCTTTTACGGTATTTGTTTATCTCTTTTCTACCGGGTGAATCAAAAAATTGTATACACTGTTTGAAAATAGCCTCAAATAGCGGACTCATCGCGCAAACCCACGAACGCAACCAAAAACACAGTATTCTGTAGAAAGGAAACAGTTAACCAATTGCAAAGGAACCACAACCAAAATAAACTTGTAACTAGTGAGAAAGCTTTAGAATCCTGCCAAAGAGAAATGAATTAATGTTAAACCCTGAAGGGAAAGAAATTATTTAGTAACTGCAATAAAGAACAACGTTGAGTAACCAAAAATGCGTTTCGTCACACCCTCGTCAGTTCGCTTCGTGCGAAGAACAAGTTAACGATACAAACAGGCAGCTTCAACACTAGACAGCATAAGTTTCAAATGAGCTGGGTGTAAAATTCTATGATCTATTTCTTTGAACTGAACAGCTTCAAAGAAACTAGGACTATTTTACAGTAAATCTGCCGTTGGACTTTTCTGAATTCTTCAATATTTTCAGAATTACTGTGTTTTTCTTCTTTTTTAAGAATTCAAGAAAATTTTCGAAAAGGAACTCAAAACTATCGTAACTTCTAAACCTGTTGACGAAAGATCAAATAATTTTCAAGAAAACCATAGTTTATGGATGTCTACAATATAGTATCAAGCAAAACTCTTTCACTCTTCTGGTTTGTGATTTAGAAATTTGATGATTTCACATCATAAAATAAGCTGAATGATAAAATAGGCTTTAATTTCGACACAAATTAAAGATATCTGAAAAGTCCAAGGGTAGAATCATAGAAAAGTGGCTAAAGTTTCTTTCAAGTAATTCAGTTTAAAGAAGTAGGTCATTGAAAATTACACCCACCTTTTTCGTAGATTTAAAGATTTGGAACCTATGCTACACTAGACGAACATCAGAATATCAAAAGATCATAGGTCAGTCAAAAGATCAAAAGATCAAAGGTCATTTTAAGAAAATCAAAAATCATAGGTCAGTAACAGGCAAGCCACCGATTGGCAGATCATTGTTTGAAAACTGGTACAAGAAAAACTATCAATCACTTTTTGAGTATTGCAACTCGATTGTCTGGCAGAGGGTTTATTTTAGATTCGAGAATTTCTTCATCATTTACAACTTGCAATCATAACCTCTAATAAGAATTGCGGAAAACTAGCTTCCAAGGGCTTTGGCTAAACAAACCTCGCTCTTGATCAACAAACAGACGGGAGGGGATCAAGAGGAAAAAGAAAAGAAAGAGAAGGGGAAGGAGAGCGAGACTTGTGCACTACGCATTCCGAAAACAAAACTTCATTGTTTGATCTAGGCACCAGTCAAGATTTTGACCGGTGGCTTTCTCTCTTGTTAGCTGGATAGCCAATCAAAATTGAGCATCTGAACGCCGAGCGTAGTTTTTGGAACGCGTAGTTTGAAGTCTTGCTCTCCTTTCCTTTCCTTTCCCATTTCTTCTTTTTCTTCCCATCTCTTTCCCCTCCCATTTGTTTATTGATCAAGAGCGAGACTTGGTACAAGTCAACCAGGGAGCGCCTGAAGTCAACCTATTACTTAGCTCCGTCATTGCTTTTTAATGGTACGGAAGGTGTTGAATTGGAATATGTTAAGCAAATCGCTATTAGTTTTGAAGGTGTTGTGGCGCAGTGGTGGAATCCTCTGACTTTGCAGCCAGAACAGTCAGGCGGAGTGGGTTCAATACCCGGTAGGGCTCCACCACTTGAGCGTCTTGACAAGCAGTCGCGAACTCGATTAGCGCTTAGCTACTTCTGCAATCCCAGAGCTTGACACTAAAACCCGCAACTTCACCTTCGCTTTCAGTTTAATTGAAGGCATCACGACAAATATATTGCTGCATTGTGATTGTTCTCTCTCATCAATTCTGAGCATCAAAAATTTCAGATTTATGTGATACTGAACAGCCCATTTTTTAGGCTGCTCTTTTGTAAATTGAGAAATACGAATTTTGGCAATGTCCTGATGCTCCAAAAGATGCGAGGAAAGTTTCAAAAAACAAAATCAAGATCTTTTGCCGTAAAAGATTACGAATCGGATTTGGTCAAAACATTTCATGCCTAAAAGCACTTGAGGTTCTACCTAATATGGAAGAGCGTTCTGTTTTCGAAAATTTACTGGGAGTAGTGATGAATTGATATGTGATGAAAACAATGATTTGTTCAATTAAGATGCGTGTGACCGCTGGCGTTTGTGTTTTTGGCACGGCTGTATAGTTGCATGCAGTTGTTCACTCCATCTCTTTTGAGCTAGCTCGGCCGATAGCAGTCGTATGTTTTAATGAGAATGGGTTTGTCGAGCGAAGTCAGGAAAACACAGTTCTCTAAGTAGTCCAAGCCATGTCTCTGCCTTCTTCCTGCACTGGTGTGATATTTGAGCAGGTGGATTGACATTTCCATACAACACAAAATGCATTTTATTGCTACTCGACCTTACTGTACCAAAATTCTAAAATCTACATGTCACTTGCTTTACTTTTGTCCGGAAAATTTATGAACAAGACCAAAAACTCAAATATTTGGCTGAAACGGCTCTATCTTTTTTAACAAAATAACATATTGAAGCAGAATAGCAGTTAAAGTTTTGCCTTTTACAAACCTTTTTGGACACAGTTGATTGATGCAAAATAGTTTAGCGAAGCAAACTGTAAGTTTTTGCATAAAGATGAAACTATCGCGATCAATGAGACATGCCCGCCGTGAACACTGAGCGAAACTTTCTGAAGCTTAGGTCGAACATGCTGAAAGAAGCAGAATTTCGAAGGTTTGTTCCTTATTTCAAAAGCTATCTGCAAAAGTGGCGATAAACAACTCACATAATTATGACGGAATTTGCATTTTGAGCAAAACTGCTACATTTCATGTTGAATTTTTAATGGAGTAGTGGGAGCTTCGTCACTTTGTACAAAATCATCAATAGTTTTACTGTTCAGTTTTTCACGCTTGAATGTCACGAGATGTCTTGATTCAGAGGCGTAACAAATACTTTCCTTTCTGGGAACCTGGCAAATGGGAAAAATTTTCTGTGAAGTCACATTATGTTATGCAAGATGTCTTTGCATGCCATGATGTGCTGATAAGGTCCAATGGATATTCCAACCAAACTGGAAAATCAAAATTATCATTTACAAACTTATTTGAGTGATGAATTCTTGAAAATTCTTAAGAATTCTTAGACGTATTGATGTTTTAAAAATTTTAGGGTTTTTGTATTATTTGGTGCAAAGCTACCTAGGATTCCACCTTTTCCCCCTTTAAGTAGAAGAATTGTGAGTGCCATCCAAAGTAGGATGGCACTAACAGCCCATTCGATGCTTCGCCACTCCCAGTCATTCGTGCACTTGGATGGTCCACAGTAAGGGAAATAATCGACCTTGAATCTGCTAGGATTGTTTACAAATCCATGAATGGTGATGCACCGTTCTATATGACTGACATGTTTACCAAAGTCAACGTCTCTACAACACGGTATCTCAGAAATTCGGATAATGACCTAAGAGTCCCTTTTCTAAGAACGACCATAGGACAGAGATGCTTCTCTTACCAGTGTGCGAAACTTTGGAATCGTTTTTCTAAACAGACTAAAAATATGTCAACTTTAAAAGATTTTGCCATAAAATGATCATCTGTACACGACGGATCAACGATGTCTCCCTTTTCGTTTTTTTTAAATGTATTTGTCTTTAAGTTTCTTTTAACGATTGTAATTATGTTATCGATTAGTTTTATTTTGTAACGTTATTTTAATTGAGTAGTTTTTGTATATTTTAGCATGGCCCCCTATAAATCAGTCTTCGACTGAGGGGCTACCATGGATAAAAAAGATAAAATAGAAATAAATAGAATTAGGGACCAGATTACCTTGTGTCTTTTCCTGCTTTGGATGGCACAGTAGAAAGTAACGAATTTTGTGCTTTAATTTTTTATTTAATAGAAAAAATATATTGATGTTTGCAATGCCTTCCATTTTACCCGGGATTATGATCAGCAGAATAGAAGAGTCAAAAAATTCTCTTTTTTGCAGAAATTGTAAAGCAGTCATCTCCTTGTGTGAGAAAATTTCTACTGAGAAAATTTTTATTGAAAAATTTTCTGGCAGAGCTGAAAATTTTTCTGGGAACTTAGTTCCCAGGTTCCAATACTTTTTACAGCTCTGTCTTGATGTCAGATATGTTCGTTTTATGTTCAAGACATGGACTTTTGCGAAGCAAAACACTCTTCAGCAAGCACTCTTTTAACTCCTTAAGCAGCAGGTTTTTCCTTCAGGTATTGAAGATATTTCTCTCTGATGAGCAAGCCGCTGTTAATGAGCATCAAAATTCTTCATCTGTTTCCTGACTTCACAATGATGTAGATGCTTGCATCGAATTCTTGCAGTCTTTACACAGTTAATATGGACAATTTGCTTCTTCAAGTTTACAAACTGTTTTGAGCAGTTGTTCCTTTCCCATAGTGCAGTGTCAGTTGTCCAGATGTTCCTTTCTACAGCATCGGCGTCGAATCTTAGCAAATTTTTTTTTGCATTCATATTATATTCATATCACATTCATACTGCATTCATATTACATATCACAAGACATGTTACATCTGCACCTTACTGCACTTTATAACTAGCAATAGTAAATACTTACCCCCCCCCCCACACTAGTATTTTAAAAGAAGAACTTCTTAGCTGTGGAATTGCCTTGCCCCCCGGGGGTAACTTCAATAGGCAAGTGACGGGGGTGTGCCATTTGACGTCTGAAATCACACCCTAAAATTTATAAATTTTCACGAAAACGATATCATAAAATTTACAGGGCCATTGAAAATGTATACCCTAAAATTGTGACAACTATCCAAATTTTAATCAAGTAAGTGAAATTTGATCAAAATTGGTACCCTAAGGAGTTATTTTTTTAGAATGTCACCCCGAAATTTATGACTGCTGTGTGATTTTAGCAAAAATGATACCCCAAAATTTATTTTCTGCTCGAAAAAAAGCACCCCAAAGATGGCACATCCCGTACCAGCATATATGCTACAGAGGAAAGCACGATCTTTTGAATATTGCACAATCTGGCGTATTTCATTATTCAGAATGTAATGCTACACATGCTGGAATGATACAGTGCATTACACTTTTCGTTGTAATGTATTACAAGTTTGCTCTGAACCCAAGTAGCTAGCTCACTCATTGTACATGCCGAAAGTAGTTTGTAAGAGCAGAACTGATCATACATCGACTCAAAAAGGATATATATACATGTGCATCGGGTGTTGATTCAGTCAGAAGCCGAAAGACGATTCAGTTCTCATATTTTTATGATCAGCATTTGAATCAATCAAATAAAGGCAGAAATTTAGATACATCGTTCTTTCAGTACATGTTTGCTCTTGAAAACCAGTGGAATGCATGACGAGTTTGGTAGCTACTTCTTGTTGTTGTTGTTGTTGTTGTTGTTGTTGTTGTTGTTGTCAACTTACTTCATTTCGAACGGATAAATCTAGCTTTTAATTATAATGTATGAAAAGAAACTAATCAAATTCGAAGATCAACTAAAGCTAAATAAATACACTAAATTAGATTTGGAAGCACCAAGGAAAAAAGTTCTGTTTAATGTATAGAGGATGAATAATTGGAGTCCCATCAAAAGGCCCTTAAAAGACCATTTCGATAACTGAAAAAGAAGCTACCTTGGTTTCAAAGCAACTTTGCGGCTTTGTTTGTTTTTGTTCGAGTTGACCAACCGGACATATGATTCCATTTGTCTGTAATAGCTGAAGGTGAAGGTGAAGGTGAAGTTGCGTTTTTCAGCGCCAAACTCTGGGATCGCAGAAATAGAGCAGGCCCAATCTAGACTGCGACCCCTTGCCATGACGCTCAAGAGGTGGGGCCCCACCGGGATTCGATCGAACCTACTCCACCTGACTGTTCTGGCTGCAGTGTCAGAGGATTACACCACGGCGCCACAACACCTTCATAGCTAATTGCTTTGTACCTGGCTGTCCACAAAAGCGACGGAATCCATTTTTAGCAATTTTAATTCTTTTCCTTTTTGCAGGTCTTGGATCAACCTCTGATTGTCTTTTTGTTGAAGAAGAGGACGCAGAAGATATTCAACTCTATAACTCAGACGAAGATTTTGTTGATCAAGGCTTCTTACCTTCACTTTCTGAAGTAATTTTCTTTTTTGTAATTTTTTTAGTAAATAGATACTTGAAATTAGGGCATACTTTGGTGCATTTGGGAATGGTCATCATCTCGGTCATCATAAACTCGACAAGGTACCAGATGCATCAAAACAAACTTTGCATGTTTGAAAATTCATTATGCGGAGAGTGCGTGAGGTGTAGACTGATAGCATATTCGTAGTTATTGCTATTGATAGACTGATTGATGCTTAAACTACGACTCATGGACTGTCACATTGAAAATTGGGACGAACTTCCCCCCTCGATTTCATGACTAGATATGGAAACCATAGCAACAGTTCAGTGCTTGAGGCAACGGCGGATGGGCCTAAGTTGCCGGCTGGAACCTCCGATGTTACAAAACCTCGAGATTCAGGTTTTCAGTGACACTAGTCATGAATACAAGCCGAAAGTATCCAGATGAATGTTTCCTCAATCCAAGAATCAACAAACCTTTCACTGTGAACCAGGAGTTCCTCATTTTTAAATTGCGAGCAGGGCCGCGGAGAGAATTTGTGGGCCCCGGGTCAGAATGCAGAATGGGCCCCTTGTAAAATAAGTTCCGAAAGGTACGCCGAAGGCGTACCCGTGCGCCAGAGACGCACCCACCTAGGGGGGTCCGGGGGCATGCTCCCCCGGGGAAAATTTTTAAAAGTAAGGTTGCTAGAATCGCTCTGGTCACTATATCCACTTCTAGATACAATCGTAAAATCATACAACACGCTACTCGTCATGCATAAGAATCCTTATATAATAACAACTAACAGTTAGTGAACAACAATCTGTATGGGCATCTTTTTTTGGTATTCTTCACGTTTTTCAAACATCAGAAGCTGAAAATTAATCGATTAGAAAGAATCGAATTTTGCTTGAGAGGCGAGATATTGCAGTACTTTTGTAATTTTCTTGCATATTTACGAGCTCTGGAAGTATAGATAAATTTACTCAACGAAAATTCACGATTGCGAAATGCCCAAAAAATGGCCCAAAGCACTTGATGAAATCACAAAGAAGCTCCTCGTACAGAACAACGAAGAATGTACAATGTTCAGTTCTGCGCATGTTTGCCATGGCTTTGAAAATCTCCAATAGTTGTTCGAAAATCTGTCTCTTATCACACCTAAAAGAGGTGAAATGCCCCTTGCGTATTTTTCCGCGTGAAGAGATTTCTTGTAATTTGATCAAATGTTTTAGGCTCCTATCTAGCACTTTGCAACCAAAATATCAGTGAAGTCGAATTTTCCTATAATTTCAGTGCTGAAAAAATCAATAAAATTTGTTCGTCCTTCATCTTTTAACAAGAATCTGAATCGTTTAAATCTGTTTAACATTCTTGGTATTTTGAATGTTCGGGAATTTTTTCTAGCTCATAGATGGTAAACTTCAATGGTGTACAAGATGTATTTAACTTTTACTGCTTATAAGAAAACGTTGGAACTATTGTTTCCAGTCTCTTCTTGATTTTTGAAGCATTATGACAATTGAGAAATCATTGATGGATTGGCCCCTATTAGCACTGGCCATGGTCTAGAGACCCGTATTTGAGCCTTATTTCGAAATAACACAGTTATTATTTATGGGCCCCTTATGGCTATGGGCCCCAGGTTTCTGACCCCCCCCCCTAACCCCCCCTCTCCTCGGCCCTGATTGTGAGTCCACGTGATGTGTTGGAATCAATCAAAGTTTCGTTGATGATGGAAGGCAGAGACATTTCAGCCTCTTGTACTGGATATTAGATAAACTGATACCCGTATTTCTGTTCTACTACGATCTACTGCAACGTTTTAAAACAGCAGTGGCCAGAAACATTCCTTCATTCCTAATCATTTATTTTCTTTTGCAGAGTCCTCGGGAATGCGCAAAGTTGTTGAGCAAGTTGCAAGAAATCAAAACTGATTCAGGTGACAAAGTTATTTTCACATTCTTAAATTATTCCAAGGTTTCTTTTGAAGAATTATCGCAGTAGACCATTTAATCAATTGAAAAGGAGACTGGGGACAGCGGTCTGTTCTGGTAAATGGCGGACACAAATCTGTTAAATGGCTGCCACGGAGCTGCTACGAACATTAGAAATCAAGCTACAAAACTGTTGATTTAAGATTCATGTTTGAAATTAAGAAACCCCAGAGAAGTTGCTAAAAGGTAACTGGAAGGATATCCTATGACTCGTATGCCTCGCATGCCTCATAACGAAAATTTTTTGTAGGGAAAGTTAACAATCGTAGAAGCTCTCTGGCAGCCATTTACCAGATTTCTGTAAGCCATTTAAATGAACAAACCGCTCTTCCCCAGTCTCCTATTTGATTGTCAAAACGGTCCGTTAAAATGAAGAGGCACATGGCTGGGTCACATGATGAAATTTCAACACATTCTCCTGCTCTGTTTGGCTTAGCTTGTGTGTGTGTGTGTATGTGTGTGTGTGTGATCTTATTTTAATTCGAAATAGCATTCTAGTTTCTAATTACAAAATAAAAAGAAACTAATCTAATTCGAATATAAAAATACTAAATTAAATAGAAATACCAAATGACGAAAATTAGATATACATTTTAAAAAACTAAATAAATTCAAACCCCCCCCCCCCTGGTTCGAGTATGCAGAGAGAACTGACTTTTCACCGGTTGATGCTTCATAATGTGGCCTAGCTATGGGCTGCTAGCAATAAAAAACTGCCACTCATTGCCTTGCATGCCTTAAAGACACTCGGTTTGTTATTCAGTTGGATGGTAGAAAATTCGAATTAAATTTCTATGATGGTGATGGATTATATGTCTCTGCTGTGTCTTATTCTATTCCATCTTGATCGCCACGTTCACCACAGCTGGACCAAAACTGCCAAAACGTACACCCTTGAAGACTAAAAGTCTGCAAAATATCATCTTAAGTGTTTCCCACCCCTAGGTATCTTACTGTCGAAGAGCACCTCCCCCATGATTCTATGCGCGTTCCGTTTTGGGCCAACGCAATTTTGCTGTGTAGCAACACTGCACTGTATGACTCGTCCAGATGCCATGTCACGTGACTGTGTCAACTCGCGTTCGGTGGTGAGTTGAGTAGAACGATCCAGTCATTTTTGAGCCTTCGACGACCGATAGGTGATTTCCGAAAAGGAAGGTTGACAAAATCACAGCCCTTGTTTGTAAGATTCTTTTCTTGACTCTTTGTCAGAGATGTCTTTCTTATAGCTGTTTTGATTTCGCAGCTGGGCGGAATGCCTCTGGTTTGGCAGGATCTCTGGAGAGGCCAGGTCCATAACGCGGAACCCGCGGAACTCGCAGAACTCGCGGAATTTTTTTTCCGCGAAATCAAGTTCCGCCCTTTGTCCTTGCGGTATAGGGCCAAAAACCAAAACGCGGAACTCGCGGAACTTGGTTTGAACTTTATGAAATAAAGTCTGTTCTTCATTCCTTCGCATACGAAGCGGTTCATCAGTGTTTTATAAGCCTCTCTCAAATCGATTTTGCATCTAAGACATTCATCAATGGGCCTAAATCGTGATCAAGCCAGACAACGACAGAACCAAGGCCTACGAATGTTATTTTGTTCAGCTGAATTGCGAAATTACACTGCCAGTTGTACGCAAAGAAAATAAACTTCAGGTTATCGATCAAACTCAACGTGAAAAGAGTTTCTTATGTTGACAGACTAGTTCCGCGAAATCAAGTTCCGCGTTTTGTCCCTGTGGTATAGGGCCAAAAACCAAAACGCGGAACTCGCGGAACTTGATTTGAACTGCATGAAATAAAGTCTGTTCTTCATTCCTTCGCCTACGAAGCGGTTCATCAGTGTTTTATAAGCCTCTCTCAAATCGATTTTGCATCTAAGACATTCATCAATGGGCCTAAATCGTGATCAAGCCAGACAACGACAGAACCAAGGCCTACGAAAGTTGTTCTCCTCAGCTGAATTAGGAAATTTCACTGCCAGTTGTACGCAAATAAGTAAACTTCAGTTTATCGATCAAACTCAACGTGAAAAGAGTTTCTTATGCTGACAGACAAGTTCCGCGAAATCGAGTTCCGCGTTTTGTCCTTGCGGTATAGGGCCAAAAACCAAAACGCGGAACTCGCGGAACTTGTTTTGAACTTTATGAAATAAAGTCTGTTCTTCCTTCTTTTGCCTACGAAGCGGTTCATCTGCGTTTTATAGGCCTCTCATCAATGGGCCCTGGCCAGACAACGACAGAACCAAGACAGGACCTTTTCTAAATCGGAAAGAAATTCCGCGAGTTCCGCGTTTTGGTTTTTGGCCCTATACTGCAAGGACAAAATGCGGAACTTGATTTCGCGAAAAAAAAATTCCGCGAGTTCCGCGTTTTGGTTTTTGGCCCTATACAGCGAGGACAAAGCGCAGAACTTGATTTCGCGGAATTTGTCTGTCAACATAAGAAACTCTTTCTACGTTGAGTTTGATCGATAAACTGAAGTTTACTTCTTTGCCTACAACTGGCAGTGTAATTTCCTAATTCGGCTGAGCAAAACAACTTTCGTAGTCCTTGGCTCTGTCGTTGTCTTATTGTTGATCATGATTTAGGCCCATTGATGAATATCTTAGATGCAAAATCGACCTGAGAGAGGCCTATAAAACGTAGATGAACCGCTCAGTAGGCAAAGGAAGGAAGAACAGTTTTTACTTTATAAAGTTCAAAACAAGATCCGAGAGTTCCGCGTTTTGGTTTTTGGCCCTATACCGCAAGGACAAAACGCGGAACTTGATTTCGCGGAACTTGTCTGTCAGCATAAGAAACTCTTTCTACGTTGAGTTTGATCGATAACCTGAAGTTTATTTTCTTTGCGTACAACTGGCAGTGTAATTTCGCAATTCAGCTGAACAAAACAACATTCGTGGGCCTTGGTTCTGTCGTTGTCTGGCTTGATCACGATTTAGGCCCATTGATGAATGTCTTAGATGCAAAATCGATTTGAGAGAGGCTTATGAAACACTGATGAACCGCTTCGTATGCGAAGGAATGAAGAACAGACTTTATTTCATAAAGTTCAAATCAAGTTCCGCGAGTTCCGCGTTTTGGTTTTTGGCCCTATACCACAGGGACAAAACGCGGAACTTGATTTCGCGGAACTAGTCTGTCAACATAAGAAACTCTTTTCACGTTGAGTTTGATCGATAACCTGAAGTTTATTTTCTTTGCGTACAACTGGCAGTGTAATTTCGCAATTCAGCTGAACAAAACAACATTCGTAGGCCTTGGTTCTGTCGTTGTCTGGCTTGATCACGATTTAGGCCCATTGATGAATGTCTTAGATGCAAAATCGATTTGAGAGAGGCTTATAAAACACTGATGAACCGCTTCGTATGCGAAGGAATGAAGAACAGACTTTATTTCATAAAGTTCAAACCAAGTTCCGCGAGTTCCGCGTTTTGGTTTTTGGCCCTATACCGCAAGGACAAAGCGCGGAACTTGATTTCGCGGAAAAAAAATTCCGCGAGTTCCGCGAGTTCCGCGGGTTCCGCGTTATGGACCTGGCCTCTCTGGAGATTCAGCTTCAATGAAGCGGGGCCGACTTTTCCCACATTATCAAACTTTCATGTTTGGCAGGATGAATTTCGTTATTTAAGAACAGCTTTCTTTGACGAAAACGGAGGTAGTTGGGAGCTTTGTCTAGCTAGGAAATTTCTGGCCTATTTGCCATGTGCCTTCAGTGGCAAATGGAGGAAACTGGAGGAATTCCTACAAAATTGGCGTCCTTGTCGAATCATGATCCCTTGGAAGACCAGTAAATCTCAAAGGCTTTTGATTTGTACTAATTCTTTATACAGCTGTTCTCTCTATCTTTTAATTCATTTTAAGTAGCTGATAGGATTTTCGTGTCGAGATATGATTTAATGAAATAAAAAAGGCCATAAATGTAGCCAATGATTGTGTTGTTGTTCGTATGTTAGACAACGCTGTGTATTCATTGTGCGCGATGTTTGACTTGATGGACAGGCCCGAGTTTGTAAAATTAGTGTCCCAAAACAGCCTTACGAACTGCCAAAGACCTGTTGTAAGTTCTGTTTATGTTCTGACACCCGTAACTGCTGTAAATTCGTTAAACATTTTTTATAAGTTAGGCCAAAACGTCGTCGCCATTTTGTAAGAGTACATGACTAGAGGCTAGCCTCGGTTCGGAGTTTAGGTCGAAAGCTATCACCTTGTGCATTTATGATGTCACTTCGCTCATTTCGCAGATTGAAATACGTAGTTTTGCAGAAAAAATAGTGGGAAAAGTTGGAATGAAGTACTACGCACCATTCATAACATTGTAATCTTTTATTTTATTGATAATCATGCCCACTCTAGGATTTGCCTTTAAATATCTATGACCAGATGTTAATTTGTTTCTAGGCTCAGGAAAGTATTTTTTAGGAACACTGAGAAGCTAAGATCACCAAAGCATTATCCTTGTTCTTGTTGGTTTTCCTCATTTATGTATGACCATGTTCTCCATCTTTCTATTAAAGTCCTAATCAAAGATTGCCAGTGAATACGTATAACGAATTATCTGAAATTCCTTTCAAGCTATTGAATCATGGGAAAGATTCATCAAGCAATTGCGAGATGTTTTTCAAGATACGTGTTCTTCTTACCTGTCCTCTACATATGCCGTCCTCTGCACATGGCCTTTTCTTCTCTACATACCGTGAAAGCTCCTCTCTCTAATAAGCCCCTTCCCTCTGAGCCGAAATTTTGAATAAGCCCCCTCCCTATTAGGCCCCCCACATATATCAAATTTGAGAAATTACCTACGATTTTCCATATTTTTCGCTATGCAAGCTTGCATGCTAGTTTTGATAGTGTTTGGGGTGGAGGATGTATCGAATTTATGTACTTGACTCGTAAAATTGTATGATGAATCCGCAAAATATGGGGTAAAATAGCTGAAAAGCTATCATGTACCGGGTGAGCCAGAAAAAAGTTCCCACTTTTGAAAATTCATAACAGTAAGAGTATCTCACAGATTTGAATGATTCAAATTCTAGTTAAAAGCTAAAAGGTCGAAGTATTTTAGTGATTTTTCTCATTGTCCCATGAGCACTACAAATATAGGTAAATGCAACTTAACAAAATTTTCATTGTAGCAAAGTGACTGAAAAATGGCCGAAAACATCGATCAAAGCATAAATGACTCCTCGCACAAAACAATGAAGGAAATGCAACTTCTCATGGATGAGAGATATCCTCTGTACATGTATTGCCATGGGATTGAAAGTCTTTATTATTTGTTTGAAAATCGATGTTTTATCACACTCGAGCGAGGTGATGTGTCCATTGGCTATTGTTCGGTGTGAATAGAGTCCTTACAATTTGATCAATTTTTTTAAGCCCTTTTTCCGTCATTTTGCAACCATAAAATTTTTACAAAGTTGAATTTACCAATACTTCTAGTGCTGGTAGGACAGCGCGGAAAATCACAAAAATACTTTGATCTTTCGGCTTTTAACTAGAATTTGAATTATTCAAATTTGTGAAGTATTTCTATTTCTATTTCTAATTCTTTATACACCGAGACCCTTCAGCAACAAAATAACTTTAGCTAAAAAAACATAAATCTAATTACAATCATTTTTTAAAACAAAAAAAGAAAACTACTGCTGATCTTCCAGGGGGCCGTGTTTGCATTGGTTTCAGCTCATCAAATGACTTTTTAACTGTTTTTTATATTGATACAAGGTGGGGAGCTCCCTAATATTCATAGGAATCTCGTTCCAAGCCTTCAGAGCTGTGTAAGAAAATCTCTTTTTAGAATATTCCAGATTATACTTTGGGATTTGAAGGTTCTCACAAAATCTAGTATTATAGTTAGAGTAATGAGATCTCCGTTGAAATTTATTCCAAAGGTTTTCTGGACATAGCCTGTTCATGATCTTATATGTCATGACTGATCGATCAAACGTAATGAGTTGTTTAACTTGTAAAAAATTCTTCGACCAGTCATCCTTTATCCTGGCAGTGTCAATTATCGAAATGGCCCTGTCTTGAAAACGCTGTAATGATTCCATTTTGGAGTTGGATACACTACCCCATATGACATCAGCGTATCTTATATGACTCTCTTGGTGCTATGAGTAATCTTGGTGCTATGAATTTCCAAAAGTGGGAACTTTTTTCTGGCTCACCCGGTATATCCTTGTCATTAGATTTTGTGAATAAGCCCCCCTCTCTGATTAGCCCCCCTCTGGAGTGTCCGAAATTAAATGAACCCCCGGGGGCTTAATAGAATTTTTACGGTATGCCCTCCTCTTTGCTCTGCATATGGCAACACATATGCAGGTGCTCTCGTTAAATCTGGCGCTTGATAGCGAATAGAAACACATTACGAATTCATAGGCAAAAGAAAGTTCCGCGGTTTGTGGCCAGCTGTCAGAGGCTTTTGAAGTTGCAGACAAAAATCAACTTTCAATCTCTTTTGCTGTAGAAATAAGCGAGATGGACCAAAAAGATAGAGAAAAGAAGCCGACGATTTCTTTCTCAAGAAGTGTCAGTGAAATCACGCAATATGATCAGTCCCCTGGTGTGGTGCGACGAAACCGTCAGGAAACTCTTGACAAGCGTAGCACAAGTGAGTTCACTTTGAATTACTTTAAGAGATAAAACCTTCTTTAAACTCTTGCTAAACTGTAGTTCACATTCAGATGCTTGAGTACCTGAGCATAGATTCCAAAAGATTGGTATAAAATTTGATGACCAATCACCAAGTGTGGTGCGAGGAAACCGTTCGGAAAACCTTAACAAGCGTTGCACAAGTGAGTTAATTTTGGATTGCTTTATACCCATGCTTAAGCATGGTTCACATTAGCTCACTCGTGTCGCTAAAGCCTGGTTTCCATATAATCGTTACGATCGTTTGGATCGCTGTGAACGACTCCAGCGATCCCAGCGATCTTATGGAAACATGCACGAACGATCCTGGCGATCGCAACGATCAGGATCGCCAGGATAGAACCTTGTTCTATTCCAGCGATCCACGAGCGATCGCAACGATCCGGATCGCTGGAGTCGTTCACAGCAATCCAAACGATCGTAACGATCATATGGAAACTAGGCTTAATCATAGGTTTCAAATCTTTAAATTGTTAGTATCCTTGTTCATATTCAATTCTTTAAGGTGGGTGGCCCTACAAGAGAAGCTGGTTTTCAAGTGTCCCCCCCCCCAATAAAAGCATTCATTACAATCTAAAGAAAGAAACAAAACAGCTTGTAATTAAATTAAGCTACAAAACGTGACTTACAATATTTAAAACTTATGACGTCTACTAATAATGTTCAAAATTTGCAATTAAAACTAAAGAAAAAGGTGTCCTTTGCTAAATAGTTTTTGAAACTGTCGGAATGGTTGCCTGCTTTGTCTCGGGTGACAGGCTATTTCATAGCTTAGTGCATCTTTGAGAGAAACATTTCTGGCCATTTGTTGACCTTTTCATTACTTGTAACATTACATCGGTCCCTGTATGACGAAGGCTATTTGATGAGCAGACCGAATTTTTGGTGAAAAGGTCACACAGGTATTGTGGAGCCAACTCATTAAAGGGGCTTGAAGACCACTGCCTCAGATTCACCATATGCCAGTTCTTCAATGCTCTTCCAATCAATCGTTTCAATGGGAGGTCTGCCTGGATCATCGAAGCTGCTAAACCATTGAGTAAAATTAAATCATCAATCACCCGGTGTGGTGTGACGAAACCTTGCTGAGGAAAATCGAAAAACGAAATTTAAGATTGAAAGTGATTGCTGTTTAGACTCTTAAAGGCGAAATTATTTGTTGACCTGCGATCCTTGGAAGCTGTACGCGGCACTGCGTATAATCTTTCCTTTGCCGACAAAAGTTTCATCGACTTTCTGTTTTTGGCTCAGCTGAAAGCTGAGTCCTTCTGATTGATGAATCTCAGAAAATAACAAAGCTTAGAAGTGCACGTTCCTTATTTCAAAGCTTATCTCACAATATGGTGTTACCAGTGGAAGAGGAGTTCTGTAAATATGGTTCCGCTACTTCAAAATTGAGAATCTCTGTGGTGACAGCTAAACTTTGTGCTTCTTATGACGTAAGGCCAGGAAGCCACAGTAGCCTCTTCAAAGTCCCAGGGGGGCTCTCAGCACATACGCACATAGGAGGTCTGTCCTAGAAATTTTCTGGCAACTCAAAAATATCAGTTCAGCTTCACTGCAACCCAAAAGTATCAGTTAATTTCATACTTAGAACACCCATCGAACGTACCTCCTCATAGGTGCACATGCTTTGTGCCCCTTGGGGTCAAAGTTCGTAACTCAAAAGTCTGGAGGGGGTAGAGGGGGATAAAGGAGTAACTGCTGGGTATCCCAAGAAATAATCGTGTATTACATTTCTGGTTTTGTCAAATACATCAACTATCAAATTATTTTTGCCTGGTATAGTTGATTTTGTGATTAGTTTTAAATAAGTAAATCCAACTCGGTTTAAGACTGCCTAATTTTGTTTAATATCATTGCCGTGCCACTATTTCTTTGCTCGACCCAAGATTATTTTGGAAACCCAAAATATTGTTATTTATTTCCGGGGCCCGTATGTAGAACAACATTTATTAAATGGGTCACCGCAACGAATCACACATATTGTACCATTTTTCCTTTCTTCAGATTTATTGACCCCAAATATTGAATACCCAAATATTTATTCAACATAAGATCTCGGACCCCAAATATTAGCAATGACTCCCCGTATTGAAAGTTATTGAGTATCCCCCTGGGGGACACCCGGTTTCATAATCCTATCTCATGTTAGCAATGTTTGAAAACTGTTTTGTCATTGACAGGGAGTCAAGGAACCTAATTGCGGCGGAGAACCTTACACAGAATAGATCATCACTATGCCCTAAGTCCATTTATTTCAGAATAGCATAAGAAACGGGATTTGTGTTTGGGCCAGCATGATCAGGGACGTAGGAAGCATCTCAAACTTGGGGGCACGACAGTTTGAGGGCAATTTTTACCTTAAGAAAAAGGGGGCATTTTCTACGAATGAGGGGGCACTTCTTTGTTTATTGCAAAATCTTGGGGGCACGTGCCCCCAGTTCATTTCATTTTCATTTCATTTTCATTTTATTAAGGAGAGTAGCCCTTCAACCAGAGTTGTTTTACAAGGGGCCCTCCACTTAAAAACTTTAATATACAATTACATACTAAAAAGAATAATTACAATATAAAAACCAGGTTCCTACGTCTATAAACATGATTATTGCAGACTACAGTAAAGCTCCACGTAGAGGAAACATAGAACATTGCGGACACCTTTGTTTTAAACGAAATGTTTATTGGATGCTACTACCCTAATTCTTAGTGAGGCTACTTCCTTAACTGAAAGTGAAGAAGCGAGCTACTTCTCCAGAGGATCGAGAAAATTGTTAGCTAGCAAGATGCTCCTCCGGAAAGGTACTTCAGCCACTGCGCTTCCAGTTGATATAGTAGCCTCAAATAAAACTTAAGGCAGTGGTATCGAATAAGTATTTCGTTCGAAATAAACTTGTCCGCAATGCTCCATGGAGGAAAGTGCATATTAAGAACCTGCAGGCTGATAGGAGCCCCGGAGAATATGTTTAGATATATCCCTCTGCCTTGATGTAGGCTCGTGGTTGCTCTCATAGACCTTTTCTGGAATGCTCAACGAGTGAGTTAGCTACCTGAATTTAAGAGCAAGTGTTGCAGCTTGTTTTTTTTTCTGTTTATGATTAAATTGACCGCAATGGCCATAAGCGCACGGGAAGGTAAAATTGGGGGGTTGCCCGATAAAAAATCGTTTCTTTTTTTACCAACATTTTGCCCGACTTAAGGCTAATTTCTGCCCGATAATAGCCGATTTCTGCAAATTTTGGAGGGCTGGCCACATCCCATACGCCATGGCAATTGCTTTGTGCTTGGGTATCAGTCGAAAGTTTTTTATTTTTTTGATTTTTTTGGGGAGAAGAATTTCTAGCTACTGAAAGCTGTCAGGATTAAAATTAGTTGTCAGGATTTCTAGCTACTGAAAGCTAATTTAGGTCCACTGGTGAATGCCGCATCCAGGCATGGGATCCCTAGTTTAAGTCAGGCCTCCGAGGTCAGCCATCCGAAGTTTGACCTCACTCGACCGAGCTTAACTTCAGTAACCTATTCTATTTGTATTTCTAATTCTTTATACACCGAGACCCTTCAGCAACAAAATAACTTTAGCTAAAAAAACATAAATCTAATTACAATCATTTTTTAAAACAAAAAGAGAAAACTGCTGCTGATCTTCCAGGGGGCCGTGTTTGCATTGGTTTTCAGCTCATCAAATGACTTTTTAACTGTTTTTTATATTGATACAAGGTGGGGAGCTCCCTAATATTCATAGGAATCTCGTTCCAAGCCTTCAGAGCTGTGTAAGAAAATCTCTTTTTAGAATATTCCAGATTATACTTTGGGATTTGAAGGTTCTCACAAAATCTAGTATTATAGTTAGAGTAATGAGATCTCCGTTGAAATTTATTCCAAAGGTTTTCTGGACATAGCCTGTTCATGATCTTATATGTCATGACTGATCGATCAAACGTAATGAGTTGTTTAACTTGTAAAAAATTCTTCGACCAGTCATCCTTTATCCTGGCAGTGTCAATTATCGAAATGGCCCTGTCTTGAAAACGCTGTAATGATTCCATTTTGGAGTTGGATACACTACCCCATATGACATCAGCGTATCTTATATGACTCTCTACGAGCGCACGATAGACATTGCTTGATTGAGATTGCGAAACAATGTTTTTTAGGGTTTTTAAAGAAGCAAGGCCCCCGCGTACTTTCGCTTTGATAGCTTTAAATTGGTCCTCCCAATTGAGTCCTTGATCGATAATTACCCCCAATGATTTTGTTTTCTTCACTCGTTTTATTTCTGAGCCATTTAATTTTAGTTTTTCTTGCTCGGTTATCTTATTAGTTCTATTTGGGTGGCCAATAAACATATATTCTGTTTTTTGTGGATTAGCACTTAATTTATTCAGTCGCATCCACTCAGAGATATTACTTAATTCATCTTGGGCTTTGCGAACCAACTCATCGACACTTGAAGATGCCAACGATACTTGAGTATCATCAGCATACATGCCAGCCTGAGATGCTTTCAAACCTGACGAAGACTGTATAAGCTACCCGGCCACTCACCCCGCAATATCTGTCTTTGTTGACAAGATCGTTATGTCTCCGTTCGTTTACTCTAATTTTCATTCCTTGCTTATTTCTAGGTCAGTTAGCTGATGAAATCCCTTCATTGACAGAGATTCCGTTACCACGTTTGTATTTGAGAACTCTAAGTGAAAACGGCACCAAACCATCTTGTTCACCAGATCTTAGACGAAGAATTATATCACCTCTCAGTTCAGGTAACAATTTTTGGTATTCATTTTTTGGATGGGATTTTTACTGTCAAAGGACAGAAACTGGCGAAAATCGGTGTAAAATATTCAATGATACTCACTCATTTGTAACCCCTCGGAGCTTATTTGATTTTAGATACTCCGTATGGCGAGTATCCTCACTTCACAACAACCCTCAACTTGCAATAAATTTCCTTCGGGGCACAGATCTGTTCCCCCGATCAATCAGAATGGAAGATTTCGAATAACGTGATTGGATTGGCTGATTTTTCTTCAATTCAAACTTCCCGCCAAAGGCAAATAAACGCATGCTCGACCAAATTGACTCTTGTTCGACTGATTTACTTCAACGATCAAAATCTCGAAGTAGCGCGCGAAATCCTTTGCGTACCAAAACCAGGCTCAGGAAACGCCTGCTGGCGCTGTCTGCGATGTGATATGCGACCTCGTTTCTATTGACGTAGCAACGGAGCAATTATAATTAGGTTTGCCTAGCAACGAAATCTTTGCTGTGGAGAACGACCAAGAAGAAGACACAGATGGATTTGAAATATATTCATTTAAGGATTCACAGGATTTCAACTTTCCTCACTATTTTATACACCGTTCGACTCCCATTCGATTGATCGGAATAACTCGAAATTGCGAAAGTTTCGAATCGGTTGCCGTCTCTGAAAGTCGTTGAAGCGCGAGAATGGGCCTAAAGCAGAACCGGTGCAAGTACCCCGAAAGAAAACTAAAATATCTCGCGAGTCTCATACTATCTCAGAAAAATTTTTCGCTTGATTTATTGCCAATAGTCATCCAAAAGCATCTTCGATTGCTCAAAGCTGGGCGGGGTTGGGCAGAGTGAAATTTTTACGAGTGCGTGCTTGGAGCGTGACAAAGAGGTTGAAGTGGCCTAAGCTACCGCTGAAGAAACTTAGCCGCTGCAGCTAATTCATGATTTATAACGGCTAAACGAGTTTCGCTATCCAAAGATAAAACATTTAAAAGTCACATGAATGTCTAAACTAGCCTAAAATGCTTACCACTGTTGTAGAAATCCAATCCAAAAACGCGATGCACTTATCCGTCCAAACTTCAGTTTCCATCCTGGTTTCACTGCGAAATGCGCGATCCGCTGCGAAGGAGGCGCATATCACATCGCAGAATGCAACTCAATGCGCGATTCCTCTCCCGTGTTTAGCTCCCTGACCAAAACAATTCGAAAATCACTTGTTGGTAGGAATTTTTTGCTGTAACTGCTCGTAGAAACATCTATCTAGGTGCTGATAGCTCAGCGTAGCACTTCAGGAAAACCATTTTTTCGGCGTTTTAGAGGGGGCAAAAAATAACAGGTGATTTACGCCATCTTGAATGATGCTGTTTCTGGAAGCATTAGGACATGAATCGTAGTTACAGCGGTAGTAGAATCCGTTCGAATTGGATATCAGGCTAGCATAGGAGAACGATGCTGAACAATAGGAATCCCGAACGAGAGCACAGCAACGACAGCAGTCGCTACCGCCATTTGGTGCACTCTACGCGCAAGGTTCCTGCTTTGCAATGTCAATGATCTGAGATACTTTCAATTTTTGTAGATAAATTTTCATTGAGACTTCCTCCCATTTGTATCTGGACAAAAGAAATTTGTGACAGAAATTTGTGTGAGTAAAATAAGAACCAATTTAAGGACCTGAATAGCCTCATTTCTCACTAAATACCCAATATATAAGAACCTAGTGAGGCCGATTTCCAAAATTATAGGTTCTTATACGCGGTTGTGTACTGTATGCATCCAAGCAAAGTAGCCCGTGAAAACATAAATTCCCAGGAATTTAAAATTGTTTGGAAGGCTTTGTGTTGTTTCTCAAATAAATTGTTTCCTTAGCACAAACGCAGGAAAAGAATTTCAAGATCAATGATTTAATCAAATTGTGGAGATTTAAAAATGTCTCACTGTTTCATTAACACAGGCGAATATTCATGGACCTTTTTCTGAGTCTCAAATATGTATTAGCAACGCCAAAGAACTTGATTTCTTGCAGAGTTTCTCTGTTGGCTCTTCTTACAGTTTTTCACTTCTTTCATAGCCGACTTCAAAGGCGAATGCTTTCTGAAAGACAGTGTTCAAGAAGCTGACGTAAACTTTGAAGTAAGTGATGATTTCAGAGTCCAGAAAACATTACGGTCGCACGGTCATTGACCGGAGGAAAGTTTAGTACTTTTCTGGACTCTTGATGATTTATCCCTCGTAATGTCGTATTTGATAAGTTTGACTATTGGAAGTTAGAAGATTCCTTTCCTAATCTATCATTTCGTGCGCGATATATCGACACGTTTTCTGTCTGTTTGTACTTCTCCTGCAAAGGCATCATTATAATCCCTGTACGTGGCGGCAGATTGACGTGACCTCAAGTGCCCTGGAGAAATTATGCCACTCAAACGGGAGCTCCTCGTCTTTTTCCGTTTCATTTAACCAAACTACATAGAGTGGCATAATTTATCCAGGGAGCTTGAGGTCCTGTCAATCTGCCGCCACGCGTGGGGATTAAAATGGTGCCTTTGCAGGAGAAGTGCGAACGTAAGCAAAACAAGTCGACATATCGCGTACGATATGATAAATTAGGATAGGAATTTCTCGATTCATAATACATAAGTCTTTCTTCCAAATTAAGTGCTTCCTACAGCCCGTGATTTGATCCTATTTGCTGGAAAATGACGTTCTTTTGATTATATCACCATGCCACAGTCGAGCCATTCTCGAGGTTGCTCAAAGTTTCTCGAAGTTTTGAAGAAATATTTGTAAATTTGTGGCTTTTCTGCTGTCAGCGAATTAGCAATAAGTCAGATTTCGTTTAATTAGCAGCGAGGCGTTTCACATCAGTGAAACTTTAAATTCGAATTTGCGATGTTTTAATTTGTGGCTTTTCAAACGCATATATTTAGGAAAAGACCGATTTAATTCAAATGATCGCGAAGCATTACACATGAGTGCATGAGAACTCTCTAATTATGTCATCGTGTCGAAGTAAAGCTTGTGATCAATTTTCCAAGCAATTTTTGTAAATATGTGGTCTCTGTAAGCAAAACTTCAGAATCAAATTAATCAGAAGCGAGGCATTTTATATTAGTGGCTCTGTATTCAAACGCTGTTAACGAAGCGGAATGAACTCTCTGGTTCACTTCGATCAAATGCGCCCAGAAAATGGGTGCATTGGCAGCCATTATGGACTATTAGGAAGCGCTAATTATGTGACCTCGATTCCAAACAAAAAAACAGTATTGTAACCTTTGCAGCTTAGTGACAAGATTACGTTTAGTTGTTCGAATGATTAGTGAGTTTTCAGAAATAATTCATGTTTGCTATTATTTTCGAATAGCCAGTAGAGGTAGAGCAACGAACTCATTCTGGGGGTGAGATTGGCTCTGTATTATGATTAATGCTAGTTTCCAGTCAGCAGAATTTTCCGAGTGGGCAGAAGTTCTATTGTTCAAACTCTAGTTTCCAGTCTGTTGAATTTTCGAGCAAGCGGAAGTTTCACGACACTATGTCATTCAGCCGTAACTTTCTGTTCAACTTTAGAGTGACATATCTCTCGTGAGCAACAGAATTTCTGCCTACTCCGAAAATCTAACTCACTGGAAACTACAGCATTTCCGCAAGAAAATGTCGCTTCATAGCTGAATAGAAGTTTGCTGGTTGATTCAAACAGTTTCAAACATAAGATTTCAAACATAAGATTTCAAACATAAGAGGCGAAAACAGTTTCAAACATAAGATTAAGGACAATTTTTTAAAGAGCTCAAAAACAAGAAGACAACCCTTATGAATATTATTGAATTTCCAAAATTGCAAATAAAACAAGATTCCACCATTTCTTTCTACATTGATATACCGGGTGAGCCAGAAAAAAGTTCCCACTTCTGAAAATTCATAGCACCAAGATTACTCCACAGATTTGAATCATTCAAATTCTAGTTAGAAGCCGAAAGATTGAAGTATTTTTGTGATTTTTCTCGCTGTCCTACCAGCACTAGAAGTATTGGTAAATCTAGCTTTATAAAGATTTTATGGTTGCAAAATGACGAAAAAAGGGCCTAAAACATTGATCAAATCGTAAGGATTCTATTCAAATCGAACAATAGGCCATGGGCGTTTCACCTCCCTCAAGAGCTATAAGACATCGATTTTCAAACAAATGCGAAAGATTTTCAATCCCAAGGAAATTAATGCCTAGAGGATATCTCTCACCCATGAGAAGTTGCATTTCCTTCATTATTTTGTGCGAGAAGTCATTTATGCATTGATCGATGTTTTGGGCCATTTTTCAGTAATCAATCAACCATGAAATTTTTGTAAAGTTGAATTTACCCATATTTGTAGTGCTTGTGAGACAACGAGAAAAATCACAAAAATACTTCAACCTTTTGACTTTTAACTAAAACTGGAATCATTCAAATCTGTGAAATACTCTTGCTGTTATGAATTTTCAAAAGTGGGAACTTTTTTCTGGCTCACCCGGTAGAATATACATTTTTTACGTCTTTCTTTCAAGAAAACTTTCCTTTCAATGACACCTCTGGGGGACCATTATGGAGACAAGGTCACACTGACCTTTTAATGATATCCCTGCCATTTTAAACTGGGGGGGGGGGTGTCTTTATGCTAGATTTTTATATCAATCTTAATTTTTTTTTCTCTTTATCATTTTTGTACAAAACATGTAATTAGCCTTCCGTTTATTTTCCAGTAGATTTTATAGCATTTTTGATTTAATTTATGACAATACATACGTATATTGACTTTCGCATGTATAAAATTCCATTCGCTCCGAAACTTCCACTAACTGGAAATTAGCTTTTACGACGGTCTGCAGCTGCGATATTATCTGTAATTTTTGCACAGTAATTTGCCTGGTGGCACCAGGTGACACTGACACTTGGCTCTGAAGTACGATTGCGGAGTCTTGGACGAAACGATGATACGGCTTGTCCTGACTTTCAAATCAATGAGGATAGGATAGCCTTTAAAAGTAATGTGAAATATCTCGGTGTACAAATTGATTCCCAACTAAATTGGAAAGAACATATCACTGTCGCACTCTGTAAGATTTCACGAGGAGTAGGAATGCTGAAGTATTCCAAGAAATTTCTGTCTTTAGAGACTGTCCAGAAAATGTATTTAGGCTTAGTAGAACCACATATTAGATATTGTTGCTCGGTCTTGGGTTGCGCTGGCGATACAATCCTACAAAAGCTTCAAAAGATACAGAATCGAGATGCTCGCATAGTTACAAACAGTCCTTTTGACAAAGCATCACTGCCGTTGATTTCTCAACTTGCAAGGGCGGCGCCACGGGGTGGACTGGGGTGGACATGTCCACCCCACTTTCCTCCGGTCGGTATTCATTCCTAAGCAAAAACGACATAAAAACCGTTAGGTATACCTTCTGGCCATCAATTCTATCTCTTTTCCACCCCACTTTTTCTAGGCTGACGCCGCCCCTGTCAACTTGGGTGGCTAAATATAAAAGAAATGATTGATTTCAAAACTGCTACCACGGTTTATAAATCGCTCCATGGACTATCTCCTCCTTACATGTGGGACATGTTCACAAACTGTCTGATTGTAGGAGCCGAGTCCTAAGGAGTACTGAAACAGGTCTTGAGACCCCACGTTATTAAACATCTAAAGGGCAACGAAGCTTTTCGTATTGCGGAGTGCCTGTTTGGAACCAATTGAGCCCCGAAATTAAAACCGCCCCGTCACTTGTGATTATGAATTTTCAAAAGTGGGAACTCTTTTTTGGTTCACCCGGTATGATCATACAAGTCTTTTTTACAGATTTTGGAAACTATGCTAGTTGTTGATTTATCTAAAAATTTTCACATTGTCGAATCGTAAGAATATACCTTAAAAAAAGATTTGATTTTGCCCTTCTTTAATGTCATATTTAATTTTCCTAATTTCAGGCATTTGACCAATGTTCACTTGCAGAATCCCAAAAGAAAGGTACGAAAATATGAAATGGATTATAATAGTTTTTGCTTTTCAGCAATCTTTGAGTTTAGAAGCTTTTCAGCTGTTTAATTGTGCTACCCTTTTACCCTTGATACCAGAGCCAACATAAAATTAGATATATATGGTAAAGCAAGGCAGGAATGGTTTATGAGGCTCTTGCCCTCGGGGGGGGGGGGGGTTACATGACTTGCGGATGGACGGGGGTCTGCCGCCCGGTTCTCAAAAGGGTACCCTCTTCTAATTACCGAAACTTGCTGTCATACCCATTTTAATGATGAATTTTGGCAGAAAACCACGCATTTTTGGCTATTTCTCGCCAATTTCTCGATATTCCACCCATGTGTAAGGAAAATCTGCCAAAAATGGGACCCTTTTTGAGAGAATTTTGTGTCCAAAAACCCACCCATATGGGCGGCACATACCCGTACCTTCAACATGTTGTGTACCTTCCCCCCGGGTCTTTTCCTTTAAACAAGTTTGAGTTCTGTAAGATTTTGAGCTTTTTTTCCCTGAGTAAGTATCATACTTAGATTATACTAAAAGTTCTACCAAATATCTACCAATGTTAAAATTTGATTTTTTGAGTGTCATATCGAGGAAGAAACATGCATGAAAATTTGTCAGCCTCTTCTTTCCATATTATAGACAACAAAGGAAAATTATTTCAAGAGGCAGAAATTCCTCAAATTGATTTGCAGCCTGCGGGGCCATTACCACACTGGATGCGAGAAGCGAAGGCGGAGGATGTTGCCATAGAAATATCGACAGATGAAAATTCAAGCAATGATGGCTTCAGTAAGAATACACCTAGTGTTAAAATGGTAAGGAACTGTGCCGGCTGTCCAAAAAGTTCCCCTGTTTGAAAAATCACCTCTATTTTATCGTAAGGGAGGTGTCATAAAGAATAGAACAGAGGGGGGCGGAAGGGATTTCAAAATTCATTGTAAAATCATGTTGCCCAATGCAAGAAACAGAAACTGTTTACATAGCCCCTTGAAATCTACAAAAATGATTTGATGACCCAAGGGCTTCAAAATGAGCTCTGTGGTTTAGAAACTTCTTCATGAAAGCTTTTGCACAATACAGTTTAACTTTCTTCCCATGTATCATGCTGTCATTACCGTGTTTATGGGACTGGCAGAAGGCAGGGTAGAACCAGGGATAAATTTATCCCTGGTTAGAACCTGCGGATACCACTGTTTTGAAACTGAGATGGAGAATGATATCAGTGATCAAATGAACAGCTAAAATAACGCTGGCAGTGTTTAACACATTGTAAATATTGAAAACAAATCCAGAAACAGCTTCATGGCCCATATATATCACTTGAAGTAGCTTGTTAGCCAAACATTTTCCATCTGACAATTTTGGTAACCCTGTCAAGTCACTTCCGCCCCCCTCTGTTCCATACTTTATGACAGCTCCCTAAGGCCGATCTTTAAATTTCTTATTTTGCAATTAGATCGAAGAAAACATTGTTTTTCCAGACATAACTGATCATTTGATTTGTTTTTAAATTGATGAATACACCTTTTCAATAGACGATTGTTCTAAAGATGGTGGTGAGGAATTTTTTACCGAGATGCACTAACGTTCTTTAATAGAATTCCTATAGAATCATTAAAGATTTCGAGTGCAATGCATCTCGGTAAAAAATTCCCCGTCACCATCTTTAGCGCAATCCTCTATTAACGGTCTCGTTTTGGAATTTTATTTAAACGAATCATCGTCTCTAGCAGCATACACCACGTCTTTCGTAAATTACATGAAGAGAAATAGAGAAACAGTCGTAAGATCCCCCGCCCCCACTTCGAATTCCTGGTGCGTCGCAGATAAATCGTGAAGAAACTTCTCATACCGAACAATACAAAAGTACAGTTCTTCATGGGTATCGGATGACCATCTGCCCATTTATTGCCATGGGATGGAAAATCTTTGCATTTTTTTGAAAATTCATCTCCTATAGCTCTTGTGAGAGGTGAAATGTCCTTGCACCTTTTTCTGATATGTTTCTCGTTCCTTTAACAGAGAAATCAAGAAAACAGATCAACGAAAACCGGTTTAGCAAAAAGCAAGTGTAAGTACTAATACACCACTTCAATTAAGTAGGTTCGTTTTGGAAATTTGTCAAATTTCTTTCTATTGTTCACATGAAGATCTGGAGCCCAGATTCGGAGTTAGTACCCAAACTTTAGTCCACTTACATGTTTTTACACTGCTGGCATTTGTGATGTTGATTTTGACAGTGTAAAGTTCCAAGATTTATAAGGAATTTGACCGTGAAAAGTCGTTCGGGGTGAAACCTTTCACCCCGAGTCTTTTTCACGGTCAAATCCCTCATAGATTTTCAAACTTCACTTCGTCAAATGAAATTAACACTACAAGCGCTAGCAACATGAAAAATCGTGAACGACAATGTTATAAATAAATGATTAAAGTACCAAGTGAAGCGTAGATGTTAAAAAACACGACGTTTCGAGCGTATACTCGTTATCAAGTGACTCGAAATCAATCGAGCCGAGCAAAGAGAAGAAGAGAAGACAAGATTCGACAGATAGGAGAGAATGTGAGATGCGACGTGACGTAGCCTGAATGAGGAGAAGGAAGCAATTAAGAACAGGTGGTGGAGGAGGGGCCTATTGCAGAAAAGTAAATTGCTTATTAAGTCCACTAGGATAGAGAGTTTTTAAGTTAAATATTAAGCGTTTCTCCAAGGTTTTGCGTTTGGTGGTGTCTTGAGGTGCATGTAACAAGCCAAGAATGGACATATCGGCAGTTGAATGATTAGCTGAATTGAAGTGTTTGGATATGTTGCTGTCAGGATCGTTTTCATGGTTTTCTTCGAGGTGAATCTTATTTCTTACATTGCGCTTGTGTTCTCCAAAACGGTTGTTGATTTGTCGGGAGGTTTCGCCGATGTAAAAGGATTGACATTTGGTGCAGATGATACAATAGATTACACAGGATGAAGAACAGGTAAAGTGGGATCTGATATTGAAGGAACGGTTTTGGTTGGTGATAGTTGTCGATTGGTTAATGTGGGTGCAGGTCTGACAGAGGCGATGTTGGCAGGGAGAAGTACCAGGCTGTTGTGTAGTAGTTAGGTTGGTTCTGACTAGGGAGTCCTTCAAATTCTTGTCTCTGCGAAAAGCCAACAGTGGAGGTGTGTCGAAGATGTTCTTAGTATGTGTGTCGTTGGTGAGGATGTTGAAGTTGCTGTATATTATGTCTTTTACGTTGTTGTTGAAAGGGTGATAGGTCAGTATGAAAGGGATGCGGTTGTTACTGGTTGCGTTGTTCGATGGAAGAAGGGCGTCATCTTGAGAAAGATCCTTAACTTTGTTCAGTGCTGTTTGAGTGATGTGTTCTGGATAGTTGTTTTGTTTAAAGAAGGAAGACATTTCCTCTGCTTTTGAATGGAAATCGTCATCATTAGAACAAATACGGCGGAGACGGCGGAGCTGGGAGTAGGGGATGGAGTCTTTGCATTTCTTCGGATGTGATGATTCATAGTTGAGGAGGCAGTGGGCATCTGTAGGTTTGTAGAAGATAGAAGTTGAGATTCGGTCGTTTGAGATGCTAAGGAGGATGTCCAGAAATGGCAAGCTTTCTTCGGTGATAGAATGGGTAAACTGCAAGGCTGGATGGAAGTTGTTTGTGTAGTTAATGAATCTTTGGAGATCAGCCAGAGGAAGAGAGGTTGCACCAACGATGTCGTCGATATACCTTCTAATGAGACAAGGTAAAGGACCATCATAGGACTCATAGATTTGCCGTTCTTGATGGCCAACGAAGAGGCAGGCATAACTTGGGCCAAGTTTACTGCCCATGGCAACACCAGATTTCTGAAGATGATATTGACTGTGAAATGAAAAGGCATTAGTTGTAAGGACCAATTCTGCAAGGCGAAGAAGAGTGGTAGTTGGAGGACTTTGATGACGTCGTTTGTCAAGGAAGAACTTTAGTGCTTATTATTATTATTATTATATACATTATTTATACACGAGGAATCCCTTCAGCAAAAACCTTAAAATACATAAGCATAAAAAATAGATATATAAAAATTCAATGGATGGGGCTGATCTTCCAGGGAGTCGTGTTTGAGTTTAATTCAGCTCCTCAAATGTATCTTGAGGTGTTTTTTGAATTGTTGTAAGGTAGAGAGTTCCCTGATGGTATTGGGGATTTCGTTCCAAGCTTTTAGACCCGAATAGTGAAAGCTTTTCTTTGAGTACTCAAGATTGTATCTCGGAAGTTGAATGTCCGTGCAGTTCCTTGTTCTATAACTTGAGTACATATTTCTTGTTTTGTAAGTATCCCAAAGGCTTTCAGGGCAGATCTTATTCATCATCTTATAGGTCATAACCGATAAGATAGCCATCGTTGTGAGGGATGCATGTGTATAGTGATTTAACATCCATGGTGAAGAGATACTTGTTTGGTCCTGTGAATGTGAATTCTTTAAAGATGCGAAGGGCGTGGGAAGAATCCTTGACATAGGTAGGAAGATCTTGAACGATTGGTGTGATCCTATTGGTGTAATCGTGGTTAGCCTATAGTTTGGGTGCTAAATCCGAATCTGGCCTCTACAATTTAATTGAAAGAATTTTGAATAATTTCCCAAAGGAGGCTGTTCATTGAAGTGGTGTATTTCTCTATTTTTGATAAAATATGTGGGAATTATGAAAAACTGAAAGCTTTGCTCGAAACTGCAGTCAGTCGCAAATTAGATGTCACGTTTCATTCATTCATTCATTCATTCATTCATTCATTCATTCATTCATTCATTCATTCATTCATTCATTCATTCACATATTCATTTAAAGTTGGTTTCATATATAGTTTTACAAAAATAAATCTAATTTACATCAACTATTTACAAATAAACCTAAAGAAATACATATTAAAATCAAGTGAATTCAGCGTCTATTTACAAATTGTACAAAGGCAGCTGGTTCCATCCCAAGTCTTAATTTCCGTTTTGACAGCTGCAACAGGTTCTATCTTTTCTGCATCATCATCATCATCATACGTGAGATTTGCGATAACGCAAAATCACTTGTGCGAAACACTTTAGTTGTTGTTATTCGCGGAAATTTTCACGCGAAGCACCCTGATTTGAGACACACTTTAAAATGATCTAAACAACGTAGGCCTCGAATCTTCAAGAAAAGATGATGTAACTGCAGGATGAGTCAATTCAAAGGCTTGGCGTTTGATAAAATGCTGCTCACTGAATATCAAAGCAATGATATTGAAAACTGTCCTGTTTTATTCTCGTTATGTCCAATTAGGTTCACTAATTTAACCGACTTAAATCGGCCATTCTTTCCCGTCGAAATAGGAAAGTTTCTGGAGAAGGCCCCTTTCGAAAACCCGCTGAACTCTGCTCTTTCTCCTCCGCACTTCCCGTTCCTCCATACCGCGCCATCGCAGAGGAAAAACAAAGAAAATTTTCGAAATCACTCATATCATCTGATTATTGATGAAAGAAACGAAAAACGGATCTAAATCTATCTTTTACGAAGGAAACGATCGGATTTTACTTTCAGAGAGCAATCTTAGCAGTGGATTCCCAGTGGTTTTATTTCGTTGTAGAAAAGGCGGAATTGGTTTGTATTGTGTAAGAAGTTGAATCATGAAGCCAATATTTCAAATTTTAAATTCTGTTTTAGATGTAATGACATATGTATTTTATTTGGTTTTAGATAAATCATGTCAATCGGAATTTGATGAAGACATTATAAAAATATACAAACCGGTAAAAGAAATAGAGGTTAGTACGTTCCGTATTGAAGCATCATAATGCGCATACTAACCGGTTTTGTATATAAAGCCCGAGGTCTTAAAAGTACAAACCGAGCTTGCGAGGCGTGTGGATTAAAGGCACACTGTCGTAATGCTGATTGGATAAACAAGACAATCAAGAAGAAAAGAATTAGGTAAGGTTCTGTAACTTCGCTGTACAGTGAAATTCACGAAGATGATAATGATCTGATTCCCTTTATTCTCGAAACAAAGTATGATCCAAGAGCATAATGGCTTGGTAATTACTCAAAGGCCAGAGCTTTGTCTTTGATTTCAACATCATAACTAGCCAATCACAACCACGACAGTGTGCCTTTAAGACCGAGGGTTTTATATCTTCCTGTACAACGACAAAACCGGTTAGTATGAGTTTTTTTCCTGACAGCTGCTAAAATTGACTCGCATCATTTAATCAAGCACATTTTGTTACAGTCATGTCGTTTGAGTTTACTGTAAATCTCACAGGCCTTAAGCAGTTGCTGTGGCTACAAAAACGCGTCCTTGTCTCGTATTATACAAATCTACGGGAAACCCGCAAGAAATGTGCGATTAACCAATAGGAGTGGCGGGATTCTGTATTGCCTCGTTTTTGAAACTTCAGTCAGGTAATAAAATGATATACAAGGTGTTTCAGAAAAAATCCCAACCCACTTTCATTCAAGATTCTTCAAGAAATAATAGACCTGTACACAAAGTAAAGTTCGAATCGAGGTGAAGCCTGCATTCACAAAAGGAAGTAAATTTCATTGCTGTAAACAAGGCACTCTGTTTCCAAATCTAAACATTGTTAAAAAATTGCATGGGTTGCCGTTAGAGACGCACGTCGTTGGGTGACTCCAAAGCGAGGCGAAACCGGCAAGTCAGTATTTCAATAGATTGTTGCTATTTTGTGTAAAGGTCTATAAGATAAGATCTGTATCAATTTGACGCACGCATACCATCTGACAGTACTATCTTGTTTCCATTGATATCTGAATTGGGTGCATTTTGCTGGATTGACGTTTTCGGAAGTATGGCCTATTTTAGATGCCCGAAAGTGATAGGGCATTTACATAGACGGTATAATGCACCTATGTGAGAGCATATTTTATCATTATCTTCAAATTTATCTCATGAGGATTAAATTGCCTTTTTTCCTCTGCAAGGCATCATCTCAAGTGCTTTCAGACCTGAAATGCTTTGACAAAATTTTCTTCATAATTTTTTACTGGACAAAATGGGTTGATTTTGATTTTTCAGCATGCTGTATTTAGAATTGGCCAAACTTAAGAAAATATGAATTTAATGATAAAAAGGAACAGAGGTCAATCATTTCACAAACAAAAAGTTTCCCCAGACAACCGCTAATCCATCGCTATGTTGAGTTTTCACAAAATGTTGACTGGAAAATGATGGCAATTATTTCACTCGAAATGAGGACTCCTGGATTCGAAATTTTCATTGAATCTGGTTTTTCGGATAGTAATCATTGCTCCCGGGGGGTAACTACCATATATGCAGGTACGGGATGTGCCATTATTTGGGGTGCCTTTTTTCGAGCGGAAAATAAATTTTGGGGTATCATTTTTGGCAAAATCACAAGTATTCATAACTTTTGGGGTGTCATTTTAGAAAAATAACCCTTTTGGGTATTAATTTTGATCAAAATTCACTTACTTGCTTAAAATTTTGGATGGCTTGTGCAATTTTAGGGTATACATTTTCAATGGCCTGTAAATTTTGGAGTATCGTTTTCGCGAAAATTCATAAATTTTAGGGTGCGATTTCAGACGTCAAATGGCACACCCCCGTCACCTGCCTATTGAAGTTACCCCCCCGGGTCATTGCTTAAAATGACCATGCAGCATCTCAAAAGATAGCTAAGCCTTTCAACTAAACCGTGATAGAAAGTATTTGGCAACAGCTTTTGATTTCAGAGAGCTAGTTATGATCTAACACGTGAAGTTTTTTTTGGGGTCACCCGATATATTCAGGAGTCATTCTCAGTTCGATTACCCCTCAGCTCTTGCATTCCTTTTTCCTGACCTTTTTTCATGCACCCCCGGCCGAGACGTATATTTTGCCCCTTACAGTCTTACAGTGGGCGCTTGAGAGTTGTTGATGCCTTCTTCAAAGGTACCCATTTAACACCGTCGGGAGGTGTTATAACAAAGATACTGGGTGCTTATGCTCCCAGAAAGTCACCCGTCCAGGTAATAATCTTCAAAAATTGATACAAAATTGCAAAACTTTCTTCAAACATTGCAACAAATTTCACTTTTCTCTCTAATTTCCAGGGAAAGAAGCAGAAAAGGAGTAGGAAATTAACACCGGCAAAAGCCGCAAGTCCATCATTAGGTGAGTACAACTACACAACCTTGTCTTTGAAATTGTTTCTGGCTTGCAAAGAAATTTGTTTCTCAAGTATTGTCCATTGTACTAACTAGGAAGCCGCAGACATTCGTTTTCATATTACCGGCGGCATTTGCCGCTAACTGGAGACCCATTCTCTCCCAGGCCCCTTTGATGTAATCTTAGCAGAAAGCAAGGTCTAGAATACATAGATCAAGGCGATAGGGCAAATCCAAAAGAGGGTCCGGCATATATGTGCCTTTGAGAATCAACCAGGAAAACATTTGAAGATATGAACCCATAGCCTGGGTAGAATTTTGAAATATGACCCCATAACCATGGCAAATTTTTCCCACCAGTATCGTGACAAAGACTATGCTACGCATCAGTTGCAGTGCTAAATTCCTTTTCGCGAAAGTGTTTTGGCACAGTAGCTAATATTAGCAATAAGTTGCTAAAAGTTATTCTTAACTACGATAAATATCCGCAAAAAGACCCATAACCGTGGCAATTGTCACGAAACATGACCCATAACCCTGGCAAAATATTGCAGATACAAAGCCTTGATACAATAAATGCCGCCATTATAAAATCAAGAAAGATATAAAAAAGTTTTACAGCAGATTTACAACAAAGTACTCTCAAGTTCCTTCGAAGTCAATTGTAACATGATCTTACTTTAAAAACGTTTTTAAGGATTTAAGACTGCGTTCACACGATGCCGGCAGATTTTGAAAACGATGAAAAAAGTGACGGTAGCAAAATTTGAGCTAGCGTTCACACGATGCCGGCACAATTTGAAAACGGTAGGAAATTTGACGATAAAAACTCGTTGCAGGATTTGATGCCAAAGAATAGTACCTACACCCTAAGAATAGACTTGTCTCGATCCAAAAGTGTCGAAAAATGTTCTGTTTTCATCTTTGTTGAGTGTTTAAACGATGCTGTTTCAAATTATGCCGGTTACGGTTCCGTTTTCAAAATCTACCGTTTTCAAAATCTGCCGGCAAAAATTGTGCCGTTTTCGTGTGAACGGGAGGCCTATCCGTCGAATTTTTCACCGTTTTCAAAATGTGCCGGCATCGTGTGAACGCAGTCTAAATCCTACACTTAGCAGAGTTCATCAATCTATTTTTTTCTCCTTGCAGAAAAACTTGTGGATTTACAAAATCAAGTCTTCGATTTCTCACTAGCAGAAAGTGACGATGAGCATTATCCTTAGCATTGCATTACTGCAGATTTAAAACGAGATGTCATTAAAACTGTCTTGGTTTACAGTTCTGCAATCACATGTAAAACAGACGTGAAATACAACTGATAGACTAGCAAAGGTGACTTTAGAAAAACTACCTACAAATCTTTGTGAAACGCTGCGAGAACTGAAACGATGTGATATTCTGATAGCTCTTACGACACCAGTAATCGACTGGGATTTCTAAAGGCCGTCCTCCACTTGCTGTAGTTTCGTTAGGCGATCAGCGTGCTCACCTTGTGCGCATGCTCTGCTACTAGAGAGCATGCGCACTAGGCAAGCTTGAAGGTTGCCGACCAAAACTACTGCAGTGGAGGTCGGCTTTAAGACCACGTTTACACTGTATTGATACAGTTTTGATCCTTTACAAAGCTGTGACGCTTCAAGACTGTTTACATTGCTCCTGTACAAGATTTTAGATGGACTGCAGGAAACGATGAATTTGGAAAAAGATTTACGTATTATATGTCGAGTAATTTCTATCCTAATTTATCATGTCATTCGTGATGTATTTACTTGCTTTCCTTTTGTGCGTACGTCTCCTGAGAAGGCGCCATTTCAGTCCCACGCATGGCGGTAGATTGACATGACCTCAAGGGCTCTGGAGGAATTCTGCCACTCAAACATAATTTGAATTGATTGGCACCTTCGCAGGGGAAGTGGATTTTTCTGCAGAGGAGAGAAAGAAGTATTACTGATTAGCAAGAACAGATTAAACTGGAGTCTATACTTTTGTTACTGACCCGTAGCTGTACCGGTAAACGTAGTCTGAGCTTGGCTCTAACACTTAATTAGATTTTCAGATTAAAGCGCATCATTGTCCTCTTTCCGGAGTGCTTCCTTGGTTCGTTCGGTTGCGAATTACAGTAAACAGCCGCGTAAATCCCGGGGGAAAGGTACAGAACTTGTGGATGGACAGGGGCCTGCTGCTTGGTTTTCAGAAAGCTACCCCCTTCTGATTGCCAAAACTTGCCTTTATACTCACTTTTATGGTGAATTTTGGCGGAAAACTACCCATTTTCAACGATTTTTTCGATACTTCTGAAAACATTTGCAGATGTTAGCTATTCAATCGGGGTATTGCAAAGTGCAATTGCGTCAGGTAGCGGTAGCCTTTCAACAGCGGGGCTTTTTAATACCGGTAGGATATGTAACGCTGTACTAGCCTTCAAAATCAATTCATGTTTTATGTAAATATGTATCAATCATTTAAAAAGTTGTGAGGAATTTAATGAATATCGACAAAAGAATTTTCATTTTTTTTCCAATTGTCTCTTCTTCTTGCTTCAGCCTCCCGGGAGGAGGGCAAGATGGGGGTTACGTGACTTTGATTTGACCAAGGATAATTAGTTACAGACAATTTTCGAAAATACTTATTTTATGCCAAAATGTAGACTGGAAGTTGGACCTAAATGTAAGATTCTCCCTACTGCTTTTTGTCAAAAAAGGCCCATTTCAGAAATACCGATTATTCCAGGCTAAAGTGTAGATTATACACTTTGCATTTGGGAAAAATAAGCCCATTTCAAAATAACCGATTTTGACCAAAAGTAAGGCAAAAATCGGCCAATTTCGAAAGTAAATATTTTTAGCAAAAAAGAAGGCTATACTCTTTGAATTTTTGTAAAATTAGGCCCAATTCGAAAATACCGATTTGGCAAAAAAGTAAGGCTATACCCTTTTATTTTTTGTAAAATTAGGCCCAATTCGGAAATACTGATTTTGGCATAATAGTAAGTCTATACCCTTTGAATTTTTGTAAAATTAGGCCCAATTCGGAAATACCGATTTTGGCAAAAAAGTAAGGGTTCTCCCTTTGAATTTTTGTAAAATTAGGTCCGATTCGAAAATACCGATTTTGACACAAAAGTAAGGCTATACCCTTTGAATTTTGGTAAAAATAGGCCCAATTCGCAAATACCGATTTCGCAAAAAAGTAAGGCTATACCCTTTGAATTTTGGTAAAAATGGGCCCTTTTCGGAAATACCGATTTTGGCAAAAAAGTAAGGGTCTTTACTTTGAATTTTTGTAACATTAGGCCCAATTCGAAAATACCGATTTTGGCAAAAAAGTAAGGCTATAACCTTTGAATTTTGGTAAAAATAGGCTTATTTCGGAAATACCGATTTTGGGTAAAAAATTAAGGCTATACCCATTGAATTTTTGTAAAATTAGGCCCATTTCGAAAATACTGATTTTGGCAAAAAAGTAAGGCTATACCCTTTGAGATTTGGTAAAAATAGGCCCATTTCGAAAATACCGATTTTGGGCAAAAAAGTAAGGCTATACCCTTTGAATTTTGGTAAAAATAGGCCCATTTCGAAAATACTGATTTTGGCAAAAAAATAAGGCTATGCCCTTTGACTTTTGGTCAAAATAGGCCCAATTCACAAATACCGATTTTGGCAAAAAAAAGTAAGGCTATACCCTTTGATTTTTTGTAAAAATAGGCCCAATTCGGAATTTTTGGCAAAGAAGTAAGGCTATGCCCTTTGAACTTTTGTAAAAATAGGCCCTTTTCGGAAATACTGATTTTGGGAAAAAAATAAGGCTATGCCCTTTGATTTTTGGTCAAAATAGGCCCATTTCGGAAACACCGATTTTGGGTAAAAAATTAAGACTATATCCTTTGAATTTTTGTAAAAATAGGCCCAATTCGGAAATACCGATTTTGGGCGAAAAGGTAAGGCTATACCCTTTGAATTTTGGTAAAAATAGGCCCATTTCGAAAACACCGATTTTGGCAAAAAAATAAGGCTATGCCCTTTGAATTTTTGTAAAAATAGGCCCAATTCGCAAATACCGATTTCGCAAAAAAGTAAGGCTATACCCTTTGAATTTTGGTAAAAATAGGCCCTTTTCGGAAATTCCCATTTTGGGCAAAAAAGTAAGGCTATACCCTTTGAACTTTTGTAAAAATAGGCCCTTTTCGGAAATACTGATTTTGGAAAAAAAATAAGGTCATACCCTTTAAATTTTGGTAAAATTAGGCCCAATTCGAAAATGCCGATTTTGGCAAAAAAGTAAGGCTATACCCTTTGAAATTTGGTAAAATTAGGCCCAATTCGAAAATACCCATTTTGGCAAAAAAGTAAGGCTATACCCTTTGAGATTTGGTAAAAATAGGCCCATTTCGAAATTACCGATTTTGGGCGAAAAGGTAAGGCTATACCCTTTGAATTTTGGTAAAGATAGGCCCATTTCGAAATTACCGATTTTGGGCGAAAAGGTAAGGCTATGCCCTTTGATTTTTGGTCAAAATAGGCCCAATTCAGAAATACCGATTTTGGCAAAAAAGTAAGGTCATACCCTTTAAATTTTGGTAAAATTAGGGGCCCAATTCGAAAATACCGATTTTGGCAAAAAAGTAAGGCTATACCCTTTGAATTTTTGTAAAATTAGGCCCAGTTTGGAAATACTGATTTTGGCAAAAAAATAAGGTCATACCCTTTAAATTTTGGTAAAATTAGGCCCTTTTCGGAAATACTGATTTTGGCAAAAAAATAAGGCTATGCCCTTTGATTTTTGGTCAAAATAGGCCAAATTCGGAAATACCGATTTTGGCAAAAAAGTAAGGGTCCTTACTTTGAATTTTTGTAACATTAAGCCCAATTCGAAAATACCGATTTCGCAAAAAAGTAAGGCTATACCCTTTGAATTTTAATAAAAATAGGCCCTTTTCGGAAATTCCCATTTTGGGCAAAAAAGTAAGGCTATACCCTTTGAACTTTTGTAAAAATAGGCCCTTTTCGGAAATACTGATTTTGGCAAAAAAATAAGGTCATACCCTTTGAGATTTGGTAAAAATAGGCCTATTTCGAAATTACCGATTTTGGGCGAAAAGGTAAGGCTATACCCTTTGAATTTTGGTAAAGATAGGCCCATTTCGAAAACACCGTTTTTGGCAAAAAAAAGGCTATGCCCTTTGATTTTTGGTCAAAATAGGCCCAATTCAGAAATACCGATTTTGGCAAAAAAGTAAGGTCATACCCTTTAAATTTTGGTAAAATTAGGCCCAATTCGAAAATACCGATTTTGGCAAAAAAGTAAGGCTATATCCTTTGAATTTTTGTAAGGTTAGGCCCAATTCGAAAATACTGATTTTGGCTAAAAAGTAAGGCTATAGCCTTTGAATTTTTGTAAAATTAGGCCCAGTTTGGAAATACCGATCTAGGCAAATAAGTAAGGCTATATCCTTCGAATTTTTGTAAAATTAGGCCCAGTTCGGAAATACCGATCTCGGCAAATAAGCAAGGCTATATCCTTTGAAGTTTTGTAAAATTAGGCCCAGTTTGGAAATACCGATCTAGGCAAATAAGTAAGGCTATATCCTTTGAATTTTTGTAAAATTAGGCCCAGTTCGGAAATACCAATCTAGGCAAATAAGCAAGGCTATATCCTTTGAAGTTTTTGTAAAATTAGGCCCAGTTTGGAAATACCGATCTAGGCAAATAAGTAAGGCTATATCCTTTGAATTTTTGTAAAATTAGGCCCAGTTCGGAAATACCGATCTAGGCAAATACGCAAGGCTATATCCTTTGAATTTTTGTAAAATTATGCCCAGTTCGGAAATACCGATCTAGGCAAATAAGTAAGGCTATATCCTTTGAATTTTTGTAAAATTAGGCCCAGTTCGGAAATACCGATCTAGGCAAATAAGCAAGGCTATATCCTTTGAATTTTTGTAAAATTAGGCCCAGTTTGGAAATACCGATCTAGGCAAATAAGTAAGGCTATATCCTTTGAATTTTTGTAAAATTAGGCCCAGTTCGGAAATACCGATCTAGGCAAATACGCAAGGCTATATCCTTTGAATTTTTGTAAAATTATGCCCAGTTCGGAAATACCGATCTAGGCAAATAAGTAAGGCTATATCCTTTGAATTTTTGTAAAATTAGGCCCAGTTCGGAAATACCGATCTAGGCAAATAAGCAAGGCTATATCCTTTGAATTTTTGTAAAATTAGGCCCAGTTCGGAAATACCGATCTAGGCAAATAAGCAAGGCTATATCCTTTGAATTTTGGTAAAAATAGGCCCAATTCGTAAATACCGATTTTGGCAAAAAAGTAAGGCTATACCCTTTGAATTTTTGTAAGGTTAGGCCCAATTCGAAAATACCGATTTTGGCAAAAAAGTAAGACTTTACCTTTTGAATTTTGGTAAAAATAGGCCCAATTCAGAAATACCGATTTTGGCAAAAAAGTAAGGCTATAAGTGAGAATTTATGGAATAAATTATGGTTAACGGCAAGGCATGATGGGTATCCCCATGAGCCTTTGGGCCTGACCGCGTGGTGCAGCTTTCATGTGTTTGGCGGTTATGAACCGACATAGTCATCAATTTGGCGAGTTCAAATAGTTTTATCATGCATTTTTTTGAGAGAATGGTTTCAACTGAAGTGATAGATAAGAAGACATAATCTTTTGGTGTTTCATAAAGAATGTTAGACATGAAGAAATGCAGTTGCTTGAAGGAGAGAGTGGTACTCAACCAGTAAGCGACGCACAAGTTAGGCCGATGCCGAACTGAAGAAGAAGCCTTTTCTTGACTCCTAGGTAAATCATCTGCAACCCTTGGCATTACTATAGCAAGCAAGCCTTGCAGCCAATGAACACATGATTCATCTACGGTTCAACATGACATCCGTACTCGGCATTTTATCACTCGACGAAAGAGGAGAGGAAATGCAGTTGGAAATAGAGTTGGTAAGGCAGATCAATATCTTTAGACGGAGAGGACCAAATTGGGGAAGTGTCTATTGGCATTTCAGTGAATTATCTGGCTTGCAGGTTTTTGGAAGAGAGCAGCAAGAGAGTTACAGTCCCGATCGTGCATGGCTAGGGCCTAGCTTAGCTGGATCGGAGTATAGAGAACTGGTCAATGGAGGATGCACTTGGACAAAAAGTTAATCAGGGCATACAGGGCCTGCCAGGGCCCACTGCGAAAGTGAATAACGAAGATCATAAATGAACAGCAAATATAATTAAATGAGCAGGCAAGTATCACATTGGGACCCAGATTCCATAATCAGCCATAAAACAGTTTTGCTCCAGGACCACGCTGGGAAACATTTGGCTTTTGACAATTGGCGTAGTGCAAATTCTTATTAACAAAAACAAACTTTCCACACTGGTTCCAGGAGACAGCGCAAGCAATTTCAGAACCTTGGTTTTCTCTTGTAAGCCTCACAAATCAACAAGTATTGTTGGCATTGTGGTCAGTTGGTGCTGCAATACACCTTGGGAAAAGATCAATAGTTTGATATAAAGCCTAAGGTCCTTTGGTAAGGACCACCTGATAGTTTGATTAAAGCTTAAGGTCCTTTAGTAAGGACCACCTAATAGTTTGATTAAATCCTAAGGTATCCTGAAGTAGTTTACCCAGGCTCACAATGGTTTGATCGAATGAATCAAGTTGTCTCAAAGGCAACCTGGTAAGTTGGTGAAAAGCAAAAGCAAACAAGGGCAAAAATTGATAATAGTATAGAAAAGGCCCGCATCAAGGTTCATCTCACTAGTAGCAGGAATGGTTTGGTCAAAAGCCTACCTATAGTCCAATAAATTTGCCTGGTCTCTTTCATGAGATTGGGGTTAAGTCTAAGGCTGTTTGCAAGCTCATTAACATGATGGTACCCACAGACATCAGGTCCCCCCCCCCCATATAGGCAGGTAACAGTATGGTGACCTTTGGCCACACCCTGGGGTTGGGGTCTCTTTGGGGAAATTTGGCGGTTTTGCCATGCTCCCACATACCAGCATGGCCCCATCTCCCCCTTACCACAGGGGAGATTGTACCCCTGGATATTACTAAGAATATGTATACCAAATTACAACATATTATTTGATTGACATGCGACCCCAAATACTGCCAAACACATGCTGTAATTTCTCTGTTGTATTATCCTCCTTGTGGCCCAGAATGCCGCGGAATGTTAAGTGAGAATTTATGGAATAAATTATGGTTAACGGCAAGGCATGATGGGTATCCCCATGAGCCTTTGGGCCTGACCGCGTGGTGCAGCTTTCATGTGTTTGGCGGTTATGAACCGACATAGTCATCAATTTGGCGAGTTCAAATAGTTTTCCTCCCTCCCTCCCTGCTTGTGGTTTTGGCATTAGTTGAAATAACAACCCAGTTAGTGAATGTTTTTGGTTGTTTGGTCATGGTTGAAGTATTAAGGTGGATTGAATAAATTTAGTTCTACGGATAGGAAGTGTACTTTAAGGTTCCGCTGGGCTCCATCACACTGCACATGGTTATCATTTGGTAGGTCGATCTTACACATACAGCCCATAGCAAGGTAAATGATACCAAAATGTTCGGATTTCATTCAGATGGCAAGCACATTAATAGCAGGCGAATTGGTTTTGCACAGCTACAACACCCGGTGGTTGTGGTAGTAGTTACAAAAGCAAGATGGTTTCTTATTTTAATTTTATTTGAAACCAGAGCCAAACAGCACAGTAACTGATTAGTTGTATATATAGACAAGTTGGTCGGCACATTTAAATATCAAGCTGCCAGAATATTATGGGTTGTTGGGTATTTGTCGTAGAAGTAGTTTGGATTAACCATAATTAGTAGTATTGGTAGGCAACAAAATTACAAGTCAGGTCAAACTGCACAGGGCTAGTTACCAGCATAAACGTTATCTTCACACAGCATCCCAGCAATGTAAGATGAGACATGTAATATGAATTGAATTCATTCACACACAACCTCAGTAATAGCCTACGTATTGGTCTCTTAGCACCGCAGCAATCCAATGGTAGCTGTACCAGTGGTAGATACCAGAGGGTTTGCGTAACTCAGCCCCCCCCTTGCAGTTCATTTAATTTGATTTCAAACCTGGGCCTAAGACTTCAGTATTTCAGTAGCAGTATACGAGTTAGTTGGCACAAAAGCTGCCAAAAAATATTTCTTGTGATTTGGTCTTTGTTGTTGCACTGATGGGGGCTAACCGGAATTTAGTTGCATGTCTGGGCCCAATCACATTCGATCTGGTTACGTATATGCACAGCAGCCCAGTGACGTATTGTGAAATACAAAAATTCAGCCGCCTTGTGGTTCAATTTATTTGTTGGCAACTTGGGCCAAATCGGCATAGCAACTCACTAGTTGCATACAAGTTACCCACCACGAATACAGATACTGGTAGCAAATATTTTGGACTGTTTTGTATTTGCTGTAGTATTAGCAGTTTATCATAAGGTAGTTATGTTGGAAGGTAATAGAATCAAATAAGGTATCTGGGGGCTAACATACACCACATCAACAGCATGGTTTCCACTGCACAGCAACCCAACAATGATGATCCACAAAAGGAAGAAGGGGCTCATCCACACAGCATCACATTGATAGCAGATAACTTGGTCGCCGTTGCATGAGGGCATTCCCATAGGTTAGGAGCGTGGGCAAAGCCCAGGGGGCAAGTAGCCTCCTTCATTGTACATGGAATTTGATGGCAAAATCAGGGTGAAATAGCAAAGCCATGCGTGGGTAGGTACAGGTGGGTCTCAAGTCTCTCACAACCCAGTACACATCACAACCTACCTGATGATATGTGTCTCGTTGCGGGGCAGCCAGCAGGGGATGATCGCGATTTAGTTGTAGTAGTAGTTATCGTTATTTAATGGTAATGGTAGTTAATGAAGCTCGAAAGGGGCACTAGGATCAAACCTTCTCATCAGTTGCATACAAGCAGGCCCCAGAATTCTCTGCATCTCAGTAATCACAGGGTCGAGAGCACTCATGCCGTACGTCAGGGCGGCAAAGCTGACTCAATTGCAAAAGCAACTCAGCTCAATAGTATGCATTTCAGGGCAGAAAAGTAGACTCAATTGCAAATGCATCTCTCAGCTGAATGATAGGTAGATCAGGTCAGAAAAGCAGACGCAATTGCAAAAGCATCTCACCTCAATAATAGGTATATCAGGTCAGATAAGAAGACTCAATTGCAAATGCATCTCTCAGCTGAATGATAGGTAGATCAGGTCAGAAAAGCAGACTCCATTGCAAAAGCATCTCACCTCAATAATAGGTATATCAGGTTAGAAAAGAAGACTCTATTACAAAAGCATCTCACCTCAATAATAGGTATATCAGGTCAGATAAGAAGACTCAATTGCAAATGCATCTCTCAGCTGAATGATAGGTAGATCAGGTCAGAAAAGCAGACTCAATTGCAAAAGCATCTCACCTCAATAATAGGTATATCAGGTCAGATAAGAAGACTCAATTGCAAATGCATCTCTCAGCGGAATGATAGGTAGATCAGGTCAGAAAAGCAGACACAATTGCTAAAGCATCACAGCTCAATAATATGTGTATCATGGCAGGAAAGCAGACACAATGGCTAAAGCATCACAGCTCAATAATATGTATATCATGTCAGGAAAGCAGACACAATTGCTAAAGCATCACAGCTCAATAATATGTATATCAGATCAGGAAAGCAGACTCAATTTCATAAGCATCACAGCTCAATAATATGTATATCAAATCAGAAAAGCAGACTCAATTTCAAAGCATCTCAGCTCAATCATATGCATATCAGGTTAGAAAAGAAGACTCTATTACAAAAGCATCCCAGCTCAATAATATGTATATCAGGTTAGAAAAGAAGGACTCAATTACAAAAGCATCTCAGCTCAATAACAAGTATATCAGGTTAGAAAAGCAGACACAATTGCAAAGCATCACAGCTCAATAATATGTATATCAAATCAGAAAAGCAGACTCAATTACAAAAGCGTCTCAGCTCAATAATATGTATATCAAGTCAAAAAAGAACTCAATACAAAACCATCTCAGCTCAATCATATGGATATCAGGTCAGAAAAGCTGGCTCAATTGCAAAAGCAACCCAGTTCAATAATATGTATATCAGGTCAGGAAAGAAGACCCAATTACAAAAGCAACCCAGCTCAATAATATGTATATCAGGTCAGGAAAGCAGACTGTATTGCAAAAGCATCTCAGCTCAATAATATGTATATCAGGTCAGAAAAGCTGGCTCAATTGCAAAAGCAACCCAGCTCAATAATATGTATATCAGGTCAGGAAAGAAGACCCAATCACAAAAGCATCTCAGCTCAATAATATGTATATCAGGTCAGAAAAGCTGGCTCAATTGCAAAAGCAACCCAGCTCAATAATATGTATATCAGGTCGGGAAAGAAGACCCACTTACAAAAGCATCTCAGCTCAATAATATGTATATCAGGTCAGAAAAGCTGGCTCAATTGCAAAAGCAACCCAGCTCAATAATATGTATATCAGGTCAAAAAAGCTGGCTCAATTGCAAAAGCAACCCAGCTCAATAATATGTATATCAGGTCGGGAAAGAAGACCCAATTACAAAAGCATCTCAGCTCAATAATATGTATATCAGGTCAGAAAAGCTGGCTCAATTGCAAAAGCAACCCAGCTCAATAATATGTATATCAGGTCAAAAAAGCTGGCTCAATTGCAAAAGCATCTCAGCTCAATAATATGTATATCAGGTCAAAAAAGCTGGCTCAATTGCAAAAGCAACCCAGCTCAATATATGTATATCAGGTCAGGAAAGAAGACCCAATTACAAAAGCAACCCAGCTCAATAATATGTATATCAGGTCAGGAAAGCAGACTGTATTGCAAAAGCATCTCAGTTCAATAACATGCATCTCAGGTCAGAAAAGCTGGCTCAATTGCAAAAGCAACCCAGCTCAATGATATGTATATTAGGTCAGAAAAGAAGGCAGTTGCAAATGCAACTCAGGTCCATAATAGGGATTTCCGGTGAGCAAAGCTGGCTCACTGGCAACAGCTACCCAGCTCGGTATCTCAGGTCAATACAGGGGGGTCACTCCAGGTCTGATCATGTAGTCAGGACAGAAAAATTGGTTCGATTGCACATACACAGCATCTCACCTATTAGATGCAGAGATGTGCACAAGATGCAGGTATACATAGTAGACGCAATATACACATACCTGCGCGGGTTGAGACTTAATATAGAAGAAGAATCCTATCCTTATAGCGTAGCTCGTTGAATTACATCAAATGCTATCATAGTTTCATAGCAAGAGGGCGGAATACTAATCGATTGCATTGCAGTAAGCATCAGCGGATCACGCCGCTGGCTCCTCAACGTCGCAAAAGGTTCATGCTCGAGAATGAAGCAGAGGGTGGAGCTCAGAGCTCGAAGAGGCAGGTGCGCCGACAATACAAATGGCACAAGCCCAGAAGTACACAGGAAAAGGAAGTAAAGAACCAAGAACAGTGAAAAGACAAAGAACAGTGAAGAGCAGCAACAAATCAGACTGTTAAGAACACAACATGAAAGATAGATTGTTAATTAGGACTGGGTCGTATGTCCACTAGTTAGGCGGTTTTGCCATGCTCCCACATACCAGCATGGCCCCATCTCCCCCTTACCACAGGGGAGATTGTACCCCTGGATATTACTAAGAATATGTATACCAAATTACAACATATTATTTGATTGACATGCGACCCCAAATACTGCCAAACACATGCTGTAATTTCTCTGTTGTATTATCCTCCTTGTGGCCCAGAATGCCGCGGAATGTTAACCTTATAATTTTGGTAAAAATAGGCTTATTTCGGAAATACCGATTTTAGGTAAAAAATTAAGGCTATACCCTTTGAATTTTTGTAAAATTAGGCCCAGTTTGGAAATACCGATCTAGGCAAATAAGTAAGGCTATATCCTTTGAATTTTTGTAAAATTAGGCCCAGTTTGGAAATACCAATCTAGGCAAATAAGTAAGGCTATATCCTTTGAAGTTTTTGTAAAATTAGGCCCAGTTCGGAAATACCGATCTCGGCAAATAAGCAAGGCTATATCCTTTGAATTTTTGTAAAATTAGGCCCAGTTTGGAAATACCGATCTAGGCAAATAAGTAAGGCTATATCCTTTGAAGTTTTTGTAAAATTAGGCCCAGTTCGGAAATACCGATCTCGGCAAATAAGCAAGGCTATATCCTTTGAATTTTTGTAAAATTAGGCCCAGTTCGGAAATACCGATCTAGGCAAATAAGCAAGGCTATATCCTTTGAATTTTTGTAAAATTAGGCCCAGTTTGGAAATACCGATCTAGGCAAATAAGTAAGGCTATATCCTTTGAATTTTTGTAAAATTAGGCCCAGTTCGGAAATACCGATCTAGGCAAATAAGCAAGGCTATATCCTTTGAATTTTTGTAAAATTATGCCCAGTTCGGAAATACCGATCTAGGCAAATAAGTAAGGCTATATCCTTTGAATTTTTGTAAAATTAGGCCCAGTTCGGAAATACCGATCTAGGCAAATAAGCAAGGCTATATCCTTTGAATTTTTGTAAAATTAGGCCCAGTTCGGAAATACCGATCTAGGCAAATAAGCAAGGCTATATCCTTTGAATTTTGGTAAAAATAGGCCCAATTCGTAAATACCGATTTTGGCAAAAAAGTAAGACTTTACCTTTTGAATTTTGGTAAAAATAGGCCCAATTCAGAAATACCGATTTTGGCAAAAAAGTAAGGCTATAACCTTTGAATTTTGGTAAAAATAGGCTTATTTCGGAAATACCGATTTTAGGTAAAAAATTAAGGCTATACCCTTTGAATTTTTGTAAAATTAGGCCCAGTTTGGAAATACCGATCTAGGCAAATAAGTAAGGCTATATCCTTTGAATTTTTGTAAAATTAGGCCCAGTTTGGAAATACCAATCTAGGCAAATAAGTAAGGCTATATCCTTTGAAGTTTTTGTAAAATTAGGCCCAGTTCGGAAATACCGATCTCGGCAAATAAGCAAGGCTATATCCTTTGAATTTTTGTAAAATTAGGCCCAGTTTGGAAATACCGATCTAGGCAAATAAGTAAGGCTATATCCTTTGAAGTTTTTGTAAAATTAGGCCCAGTTCGGAAATACCGATCTCGGCAAATAAGCAAGGCTATATCCTTTGAATTTTTGTAAAATTAGGCCCAGTTCGGAAATACCGATCTAGGCAAATAAGCAAGGCTATATCCTTTGAATTTTTGTAAAATTAGGCCCAGTTTGGAAATACCGATCTAGGCAAATAAGTAAGGCTATATCCTTTGAATTTTTGTAAAATTAGGCCCAGTTCGGAAATACCGATCTAGGCAAATAAGCAAGGCTATATCCTTTGAATTTTTGTAAAATTATGCCCAGTTCGGAAATACCGATCTAGGCAAATAAGTAAGGCTATATCCTTTGAATTTTTGTAAAATTAGGCCCAGTTCGGAAATACCGATCTAGGCAAATAAGCAAGGCTATATCCTTTGAATTTTTGTAAAATTAGGCCCAGTTCGGAAATACCGATCTAGGCAAATAAGCAAGGCTATATCCTTTGAATTTTGGTAAAAATAGGCCCAATTCGTAAATACCGATTTTGGCAAAAAAGTAAGACTTTACCTTTTGAATTTTGGTAAAAATAGGCCCAATTCAGAAATACCGATTTTGGCAAAAAAGTAAGGCTATAACCTTTGAATTTTGGTAAAAATAGGCTTATTTCGGAAATACCGATTTTAGGTAAAAAATTAAGGCTATACCCTTTGAATTTTTGTAAAATTAGGCCCATTTCGAAAATACTGATTTTGGCAAAAAAGTAAGGCCCTTTGAATTTTGGTAAAAATAGGCCCTTTTCGGAAATACCCACTTTGGCAAAAATGTAAGGCTAATGTACCCTTTGAATTTTGGTAAAATTAGGCCCAATTCGAAAATACCGATTTTGGCAAAAAAGTAAGGCTATACCCTTTAAATTTTGGTAAAAATAGGCCCAATTCGGAAATACCGATTTTGCGCGAAAAGGTAAGGCTATACCCTTTGAATTTTGGTAAAAATAGGCCCATTTCGAAAATAATGATTTTGGCAAAAAAATAAGGCTATGCCCTTTGATTTTCGGTCAAAAATAGGCCCAATTCAGAAATACCGATTTTGGCAAGGCTATACCCTTTGACTTTTGGTCAAAATAGGCCCAATTCGGAAATACCGATTTTGGCAAAAAAGTAAGGCTATGCCCTTTGAATTTTTGGAAAAATAGGCCCTTTTCGGAAATACTGATTTTGGCAAAAAAGTAAGACTTTACCCATTGAATTTTGGTAAAAATAGGCTCAATTCGTAAATACCGATTTTGGCAAAACAGTAAGGCTATACCCTTTAAATTTTGTAAAAATAGGCCCAATTCGGAAATACCGATTTTGGCAAAAGAGTAAGGCTATACCCTTTAAATTTTGGTAAAAATAGGCCCAATTCGGAAATGCCAATTTTGGCAAAAAAGTAAGGCGATACCCTTTAAATTTTGGTAAAAATAGGCCGAATTCGGAAATACAGATTTTGGCCAAAAAGTGAGGCTTATTCGCCAAGATGAGGCCTGTTTCGAAAATACTGATTTTGGGCCAAAAAATAGCGGTACAAGCCTTTGATTTTTGGTAACAATAAATGATTTTTGAAGATCTAAATTTTTGACAAAAGAGTAGGGCTTTTCCAGTGTGATACAGTCAAAGAGAAAAAGGCGAGAAGTCAGAAAAAAGTTAACTTTATCAAATTTGATAAACTAAATTTATCAAGATCTCATCAAATCGATTACAGTGATGTTTTAGCTTAAAAATGATATCTGAAGGATCAAATAAAGCAAAACAGATTTTGGATTTCTGACTCTGGAGATCAGGGCCGCGGAGAGAATTTGTGGGCCCCGGGTCAGAATGCAGCATGGGCCCCTTGTAAAATAAGTTCCGAAAGATACGCCGAAGGCGTACCCGTGCGCCAGAGACGCACCCACCTAGGGGGGTCCAGGGGCATGCTCCCCCGGGGAAAATTTTTAAAAGTAAGGTTGCTAGAATCGCTCTGGTCACTATTTCCACTTCTAGATACAATCGTAAAATCATACAACACGCTACTCGTCATGCATAAGAATCATTATGTAATAACAATTAACAGTTAGTGAACAACCATCTGTTTGGGCATCTTTTTTTGGTATTCTTCAAATTTTCAAACATCAAAAGCTGAAAATTAATCGATTAGAAAGAATCGAATTTTGCTTGAGAGGCGAGATATTGCAGTACTTTTGTAATTTTCTTGCATATTTACGAGCTCTGGAAATATAGATAAATTTACTCAACGAAAATTCACGATTGCGAAATGCCTAAAAAATGGCCCAAAGCACTTGATGAAATCACAAAGAAGCTCCTCGTACAGAACAACGAAGAATGTACAATGTTCAGTTCTGCGCATGTTTGCCATGGCTTTGAAAATCTCCAATAGTTGTTCGAAAATCTGTCTCTTATCACACCTTAAAGAGGTGAAATGCCCCTTGCGTATTTTTCCGCGTGAAGAGATTTCTTGTAATTTGATCAAATGTTTTAGGCTCCTATCTAGCACTTTGCAACCAAAATGTCAGTGAAGTCGAATTTTCCTATAATTTCAGTGCTGAAAAAATCAATAAAATTTGTTCGTCTTTCATCTTTTAACAAGAATCTGAATCGTTTAAATCTGTTTAACATTCTTGGTATTTTGAATGTTCGGGAATTTTTTCTAGCTCATAGATGGTAAACTTCAATAGTGTACAAGATGTATTTAACTTTTACTGCTTATAAGAAAACGTTGGAATTGTTTTCAGTCTCTTCTTGATTTTTGAAGCATTATGACAATTGAGAAATCATTGATGGATTGGCCCCTATTAGCACTGGCCATGGTCTAGAGACCCGTATTTGAGCCTTATTTCGAAATAACACGGTTATTATTCATGGGCCCCTTGTGGCTATGGGCCCCAGGTTTCTGACCCCCCTAACCCCCCCTCTCCTCGGCCCTGCTGGAGATCTTCATTTTCAGACTTGGATGAAATGATTGTTTTAAGCTAACGAGAAATGACGCTAAGAAAAAAGGATAAAACAGTTCAGAACTGTATATCTTATACCTAGGTTGTAGTATTTGCGTCTATCTGAAGGCACACAGCTATAGGAGTAGAGTAGGGGTCTCCTTTCACGCAATATAATTGCGGTCCTGAATAATCCCTTTGGCAGACTATTTGTCGAAATATGCTACTTTAGGCAAGTTAAAATTTTGTAGACATATTCGGCCTTGAATTTTTCATTTTATACTTTCAGTTTCAAAGTTGAGCAGCTTGAAGGTCCTTTTCCGGAAAATGAGCTTATTTTGGAATAAAAACGAACAAAAGATTGCATAGCATGACATGCAGCTTTCCTTCCCTGTGTGTAAGTAAATATATTATTGTTTGAATCAAAACAAACAGAGCCAAAATCAAACGAATTTGTTGTTGTAATGAGCATTGTAGTCAGCATCTACCAAAAATTACATGAAAATAGCAAAGTCAACAGTGTCAATGCAATAGACCTTTTAGCTATTCTAAAGAAGAATCTAAATCGAACAATATTTGTGTACATTTTGTCGAGCTTTCGAATGTGAACAATTGTGCCAGAAGCTCTAACGCCACTCGATAGAACCTTGCGTATAAAAATGTATAAAAATATCGCTAGATCCAGACTACTTTTTAAGAATAGCTAAAGGGTCTATTAGCGGCTTATCAAAGGTGTTAATTCTACAAAAATGGACCGTTTGGGGAAAAGGAAGGTTTTTAGTCTTACTTACTTTTAGCAAATACTTAGAGATGGAGACAAAAATGGGGCTTTCTAGAGAAAATTAGAGCCTAAACTCTTTGGCAAGATCAAACTTAAAATTAAACTCTTTGGCGAAAGATTAGGAATATCAAAACTGGCCTATTATCCCGAGCAAATCAGGGTCTATAGCTTTACTTTTTGGCTAAAAATGAGAATTCCAAATATCACCCTCTTTTATATGCGGTGTCCCAAAAAATTGTGTCCCGTTTGGAGGAGCCATCAACTCAATTATCTCAGTTTTTACACAGTTGCATAGGCAAGGCTTCAATTTAGAGTTTAAGACCTTTTATGAGTTAATCTGACAAGTGGTTGCTGATTTATGGCATTTCTTTTTCTATTGACTCTGGTCAAATCATGTAGTCTAAGTTTCCAAAGAAATGGCTCTGGCATCGTATTAAAATTTTTGTTAAATTTTTCTAAGGGTTAGCTGTGTTGCCTCTTCATAAGAGAGCACTTTCTACCTTTTAAAAAATGTGGCGAAAATTTTGATACGATGCAACGACCCTTTCTTTGAAAACTTACTTTATTTTGACATTGCTTGAGAACAACAGAAGTTCTGTTTTCGAAGCAACCACTTATTTTGCCTCTTCTCTACCATAAATCAGCAACCACTTATAAGATTGACCCAAACAAGGTCTCAAACTCTAAGTTGAAGCCTGACTTAGAGATAATTGAATCTACAGCTCCTCCGCAGTAGCCATACAAACGGGGCTCAATTATTTTGGGACAACATGTAGGAGACAGGAAAGCCTATCTAGCCTTAGTTTTTGGCCAAAAAGATAAATTCTCAAAATCGACCTATTTCTTTCGAAAGTTTCCTGTCCGGGAAAAATAGGCCAACTTTGAGAATCCCTATTTTGTTGGCCATAAAATAAGGCTTATTTTCTTCAGGGAAATAGGCGAATTTTGAGAATCTTATTTCTGGCCAAGAAAGAAAGATTTGTGGCTATACTGTAGGCTTTGCTTCTTCGGAATAATAGGCCGATTCTGTGAATTATTCTTGGTCAAAAAGTAAGGCTAAGGCTAAGGCTAAGGCTATCTTCTTTGCTAAAATTGGCCAATTTTGTGAATCCGAATTTGTCGACAAAAACAAAGGTTATAGGTTACCTTTTTCCTGTTATTGACCGTCTTCGAAGTTTTTTGACAAAAAGAAGGCTATAGGGTTCTTTCTTTCGCACAAAGCTGTCCGTCTTGAAAATTCCTTATTTGGACCTATAAGGTGGGTCTATAGGGTTACCTTTTTGATTAAAGTGGCTCTCCTTCAAAGCGCTTATGTTGGACCAAAAAGCCTTACTTTCTTCACTAAAAATTCCTGCTTTTGAAACTGTATATTTTGGACCACATGGTAAGGCTATGTTCCTACCTCTTTCGCTAAAATTTACTGCTGATGAAATACTAATCTATATGCAAGAATAATTTTTCACGTTCCTTACTGTTACTCGAATTTGATGTCACTCGTACAATCCATCACCATCATTCAATTCAACGCAGAAACTGAAACTTATGTAATCAGTCTAGTCTTACTTCAAAAATCTGATACTTGTGCCACTTCACACTTGTTCATAGCCTCCTCCGCCCATCCCAAGGATTGCACAACTCATTCCTAAGATTTGCAAAACGGCAACGGAAATTGCAAACGCGCCAATAAGAACGAATTGTCCTTTGAGAAAACCTTCAAACTTATCCTTGCAGCCAGCTTGGTACACATTATGTGCCATCATTGCACATTTGCTGTTCATCTTTTCTGTGATGCAGCAACTTGCAGGGACGACAGAAACCGTGGAATTTCTTTTTGCTCCTCCTTTGGTTTTCCAGTCGTCTGGGCCATTGATCCCGCAACATTTCAACTATGAAAGAAGAAGGATAGATTTTGTAGCATGTATGTATGTTTGTATAAATGTATGTATCTTTTTGCCACAATAAAAAACTTACAAGTTATCACAATACATATGAAAAATAAATACTATACAATATGATATAAACATAAAGCCTAAAAACGTAAAAGGAAAACATCCCCAATTACAGTGGCAGGGAGAACAAATGGTCCTTAGGTGCCTGAATAAACTGGCTCCACAATACTTATGTGACCTTTTCACCCGAAATTCGCTATGCCCATCATATAGCCTTCGTATTATGGGGACAGATCTGAGGTTACCGATGAAAAGGTCAGCAAATGGGCAGAAATGTTTTTCTTATAGAAGTGCAAAACTATGGAATAGCCTGTCAGCCACGTTGAAGCAGGCAACCTCGCTGTTTACTGCTTACCGGCCATTTTACCCCAAGAAGCAACTTATTTTACCCCTGTAGGTCCTACCCAACGTAAATAAGCAAGGACTTACATCTCGTTGTACCCAGTCAAGGAACGCATTGGCCTTCTGCTCTTTGCCATACTTATCAAGTCCTCTTTTAAGGGCTTTGTCTGCCACTCCGGTTGCCTGAAAGAGAGAAAAAGTCCTATAAAACTGAATGGCCCCATAGGAGAATGATTTTAAAGTTTATTCACCCAAAGCCTCACTCCATCAGGACCTAGACTAGATTGATTGCATATTCTTAGTTATCGCTATTGATATACTGATTGATGGACGCTCAAACTACGACTGATGGACTTTCACATTGAAAACAGGGACGAAGCTTTACCCTATCGATTTCATAACAAGATATGAAAATCATGGCAACACTGTACGAGCTCAAGGCAATGGCGGATGGGCCTAAGTTGCTGGCTCGAACCTCTAATGCGAAAACAGTTCAGAGTTCAAGTTTACAGTGATATCAGCCATGAAAAAAGCCACGAGTATCCAGATGAATGTTTCCTTGATCCAAGAATCAACAAACCTTTCACTGTGAACCAGGAGTTCCTCATTTTTACAGCCAATTAGCTTCCATGGACTTCACTTTAGCAATTAGAATTTCCAACTGTCGAGGGTTGCTTGCCTCGCTTCTGTGACTATTCTGCAGCCTCGTTCCAGACTGCACACCTAAACGTGTTCATTCCCGTTTCAGATTTTATACAAAAGTCCATAAGTCCCAGTTGGAGCAAAAATAAAAATGTTGTTGTTGTTGCCATTGTTGTTGTTGCTATTGTTGCAATAATTGGGACTATATCGTGAGTCTAGGAGCTAATTTGTTTCTGCAAGCGTAGGGAAATGAGTCGTAGTTTTAGCGTTATCATATCAGTCAAAAAGCGAAACTACGACACGTAATCGAGGTATCGAGTCTAGCTTACCCAGCAAAGGAATAAAAAATCTTTGAAAAACATTGCATGATTGATTGATGCAGCTTTCGCTTTCTCTTATGGCTAGCAAGGAGGAAAAATCTTTTGGCTTTTGCCTGTTTGTTTACATTTTATGCGTGTTTGTTTATATTTTGAGCGTGTTTGTTTTCGTTTTTCTTGGGAGCCAATCATAAGGCTCTTACATTTCACGTGACTTCGAGGTGGATTTGTAGCTAATGGCGTCTTATGAACACAGAAGCTGTGGGGCATTTGGAGCAAAATCATTCTCCCTATTTAGGCCCGGAAGCACATTAATTTTTCGAGCGCTTTATTCTCGAAAATTAATTGACTTCGGGCCTAAATAAGAAGTATGGTTTTGCTCCAAATGCCTCACAGCCTCTGTGTTCATACAACGCCATTAGCAACAAATCCACTACAAAGTCACGTGTAAAATAAGAGGTTTATGATTGGCCCCTCTAAAAATGTAAACAAACACGCAAAAAGATTTTTCCTGCTTGCTCTTTTGGCTTGAAAAGAACTTCAGGTATTTGGTTGCAAGTGCTCTTTATGGCGACCTTGCTTCTATGATCATTTCCAGAAGTGCCACATCTTCTTTGTTTCAAACGTTGTTCCAGTTGTAACGTCATTAAATAGCCAAATCGTAAACGACAAAAACTTACCACCATATCACAGGCTTTCATAGACCACTGTTAAGAATAAACACTGGAAAGGCTAAAACCTTGTTTTGGAATGTTCACCAGGTCGCATAGATACAGGTAGTAAACATGACCAATGGCTTTTGCCACCATTTGCTTTTGTTTTTGTGAATTTCGTATAGTCAGTTATTCTGGAAGCTGTGCAGAGCAAGTCGCTGACTTCCCGCAAGGCATGCTGGTCTTTGTACTCCCTTTAAGAAACTCATAAGAAACCTTGAAAAGTCCAAATCTGATACTGGCTCAGACTCGTGGTTACTTACAACAAATATGTGCAGCGTCGAGAGCACAGGTAGTAAATGCAATGACTGTCAGGGAATCTTTAAGAAAACTGCCAAGAAACCCTGAGAACTCAAAATCTAATAATTTGGGGGCCATATCTAGGGGAACTTTCAGTACTAGCTCAAACTGTTAGTTTCTTAGTAAATCTAATCGCGAATACGCGAAAATGTTTAAACATGGAAGAGCTTCAAAGGAAAACATTATTTTGAAATCCCACCAGGGCACATGTAGTAAACAAGAAGACTGCTATGGAATCTTTAAGAAACTGATAAGAAACCTCTTGGACTTATAATCTGCTCATTTTAAGAGACTTCCAGTACTGGCTCAATTTCTTCGTTTGTTATGAAAAAAGTGTATATACTGTAAATTACCTTTTCTCTGTAGACAAGAACAAGCGAACCAGCAACGATGTCCATTACCAGGACAATCACAACGAAGATCACAAATAGAGCCATTATGTAACGATTGCTGGGCATGGAGGCACAACAGCATCCCAAGACAGAAGTGACAAGAATAAAAATACCAACGTACATCACATAATTTGCAGCAATATAGTACTTGTTCTCAGTGAATGTTAGGTATTCCCCGTATGTCTTCTTCACTATAAAACTCAGGAGAATAAGTGCAGCTCCAGTCAGCTACGAAAAAAAGGAGTTAGTGATGATGGTGGTACTGAACAGGAAAAAACTTTCACAGGAAGAGACTTTTGTGAGTTGGCAAGAACGCAAAATGTTTGGAATTATCATTCGCGAATAGGCTAAAATAGAAGCTTTGGCGGACATACTTCACCAATTTCGGTTCAAACGCAAAAAATGCGAAAATTTCTTCCCTGTAAATTTTCTTCCTAAAAGCAGCAGGCATCAACAGTGTCAATGCTGCGAATTGTCGTTTGAAACATTGTTCACTCGAAAAGGTAACTTTCGGAAACACGTTAAAAACTCTCAGAAATTAATGACAGAAATTTGTATAGATGTCCTAAAAACATGTGTGCCGTTTGAATGAAAGAGTCATCAATCCAATTTTCCCATTTTCCAAATTTATGGATAGAAGAGACTTTAACTGAAAGTTTGATACAAAATTTGAGTAAATCTGTTGAAAAGATGCTGGAAAATATTGACAACAAATTTGAGTAAATCTGTTGAAAAGATGCTGGAAAATATTGACAACAAATTTGAGTAAATCTGTTGAAAAGATGCTGGACAACGAACGAGGGAAGTCCTTTGGGAGTGACATGAATAGATGACAAAATAACAAGAATATTTACATGGAATCCTAGGATGAGAAACCATGTTGTTGGTTTGAAAGGACTCAAAGACATTTTGAGGAGAAAAATATCGGACAGACACATCCCGGGGGGAATGTGCTGCAAATCACCATTCCTAGCAACCCTAGATACACGTATTTTTCAGAAGAAACTGCTTATAAGAAACTCAACGCTCAGATTGCCAAGAAATTAAGGAACCGCAGTACTGGGAAAATGTGACTTAGGAGACTATTCCAAAGGGAAGCTAAGAATATATTACCCTGGGTACCAGATACTCTCGTTTTCTTTTTTTAGAGAGTCTGGTTCCCAGGGTAAGCATATTGATGCCTTTGATAAAATAGCCGTGCTAAGACAAAAACTGTGTCAACTGGAAATATTGCCATCTGATTGGCTAGAATTTGATATCAAGTGGCTTGAGCCCTTTAATGAAGGAAATCCATAGAATTTTCTGACTTCATTTTCACTTGTTTTCTGTATCATATTATATAAGTAGCACCACATTCCACATAGCCACTTGCAAATTTAATTACCTTGTGATGTTCTTGTTCTTTCTGTTAGTATGTTAAACTCTCACTTTAGTTCCTCTTCTTGTTATTAGTATCTAGTTCTAGCCATGTACCTACTTTAGCTAAGTATCCATTAACAAGATTACTTAGAAGGTACTTGAGTAATGACGAAACATTGGAAAAGCTTCACAAAACGAGGGAACAAGTAATAAATATGAAGATTGTCAGGGACCTGTAAGAATCTCGTGAGAAAGAAATATGAGTACTCAAATCTGATAATTTAAAAAAATTGTCAGCACTTGCCCAAATTCTTGGTATCTCATAAAAAGATATTAAGTATGTTCAGGGCCGCCGAGAGGGGGGAGGCGGGGCAATTCTCCCCGGGGCCACGGGGTCTAAAGGGCTTCATAATTGAAGATTGTTGATATTTTGACTGCAGGACATGCTCTAAAATATATTTTACGCCAATCAAAAGAGAGAGATCGAAAAAAATTTCAGCTCTCTTCGCTGACAGGGGGCCTCATTGCGCAGCGCAGTTTTGTCCCTGGGCCTCGAAAAGCTCTCGGCGGCCAAGAGTATGTTTTTCTTTGCTGTGCGCACGCTCATTGGTAACACTAACACAAGTTTCAACCATTACAACGAGCTTCAACTTGCTTCAACAAACAACAGGGTTCACATTTAAGCAAATTTCCCATCCATTCGATTCAATCCCTTTTCTGTTGATAAGTGAAATTTCATGTCAGAAACTAACACAACCTCACCATTCTGACAATCATAGGCGATTTTCAGTTATATCAAAATCTACACATTTCAAATCACTATGAATATAAGAATGTTCAACTTATGAATATAAGAATGTTCAACTTATAGAAACTGCAGAAGCAGATAGTCAATGCAGAATGCAAAGACTTCGAATCTTTTCGGTATAAATCTAGGCAAGTGAGGCAAATCAGGCAAGTACTGCTTGCCTGTCAAAGAAAATTCTACTTATTTACTTCTCGATTCTGCCTGCATTAATTCAAAATGGGGATTTTTCAACGAGCTGAAAGGCGTAGTCTAAAAATTTTTTCTGGGGCTGCCGCCCCCGGACCCATTCGTTAGGACCCCTACGTTAGGATTTAACTTGCGCTTCACGCTCGCACTCCTCAGTCACTTTTCCATCTTGATCTATCCCTGTGAGGGCAGCTTATCATATTGTGCTATGGCAAATTTTCATATCAAAGTTTGGCCCCTCCACTTTTCAGGTCTCGTCGGAGGCCTTGAACAAGCAGCCAGGAAAGGGAAAGATAGAAAGGCCTGATCATATTCGGTAAACTTCTTACCATTAGGATCCAATTAAAGCAGCATCTAAGACAGCACCTGCAGCACGCAGCACATCCCGCCATGTTTCTTTGCCACGTTCTTGGAGAAGGATTTGTTTCCTAGCTTCGCTCTCTCTGCACTCTGCTGAACTGATGTGTTCTGCTTACACACAGGATTCGCGTTGACCTCAGCACCTCTTTTCGTCATCGTTGAATCTGATTTGCTGGAATTCTAAAGTCTTTGTATTCATTACAATGGATTTCCTTAAAAAGTGTCTTTCATTACTCTTTCTTTGTGCGGTTTTCTGGTTATTCAATAAGGACAGCCAAAGAATTGTTGGTCAGTTTTGGCGTGGTCTTTTGAAAACACTTGGCCATCCAGCAAAAATAAGGACAAATAATGTTACAAAAGGATCTGCTATATGGCACCCCATTTGTGTCAAACAGTATTTAAAATCTTGGAAGTGGTTTTAAACTCTTGGAATTGGTTTGAAAATCTTGGAAGTGGTTTTAAAATCTTGGAAGTGGTTTGAAAATCTTGGAAGTGCGTGGTTTTAAAATCTTGGAAGTGATTTTAATATCTTGGAAGTGGCTTTAAAATGTTGTAAGTGGTTTTAAAATGTTGGAAGTGGTTTCAGAACATTTTAAGTTTGTGAGACAGAAAGAAGAAGTTTGAAATCTAAAAACTATTTCAAAATAGTACATGCAAGTGATTTTGAAAACTTATAAAAAGGGTTTCGAATCAAGGCGAATAGTGAATTTAAGTCCCAGCGCAGTAGGTTGCGGCAACCGAATGTATACATTTTGAGTAATGCTTTTGTAAGATCGAAATATTGCGACAACAAGAACATGACAAAGCACGTGCAGATAAAAACGCAGTGATTTGCGAAGGTTGCCAGGATGGATGAAGATGAAATGAGGGACTTCTGTCTCTTGCTTCTTCGTTAATACCCCGAGGGGGGGGGGGTACTTGGATACAAAACGACGGGGGTGTGCACGCCTTCGATAGTTTTTGTGAGCCGGCTTTAGAAAAACTGCCAAAAACGATACCCGGCATTAAAATTTTGGAATCACCGAAAACCACATTTCTACAGATGTCAGTCTATTATAGGGTGCCTCAAAACCGCAAAACCGCCAAAATTTGCGTTCTTAAACCGTCAACCGCTAGCAATTTTCACTCATAAATCGCAACCGTCAGTCTTCTTCAGTACAATAAATATTCTTTTCGAGATAGCTATTTCTTGTAAATGAAGCAGGAATCCTAAGGTAATTTGTTTGAATCTAAAAATCGCGATGTTCGTCCTGTTACAGCTATGCGAAGGCCTGATAGATGATAACGGTTTTGCAAGCAAAAACCGTAAACCGTTCGTTTAAATTCTAATTTTCCGCAACCGCGTAACAACGCAAAAACCGTATACCGCACTGATTCTCTTGCAGCAACCGTATTCCGCATCCAAAAGAAGGCTGAATCCGACTAACCGCCACACTATAAGAGACCCCCTAAATAATGTTCTGTAGACAGGAAAAAGTAGCCTCTTTTCTGTTCTTTTTGAATGAATCAAGTGGGAGGCCACCGCCGATTGCCTGTTTGTTGTGAAGAACTTCATTGGGAAAATTGGGGAAATTATCAGATGCTCTGTTGGCGAAAAAGTAACCGGTTTTAGAAACAAGATTAAATTCTGGCTACCGGCTTTAGATTATATCAGTAAAACAGATACCTGGCCTTAGAATAAATGGCTGCAAAAGATACCCGGAAAGACGTGCACATCCCGTCAGCAAAATATATACTAAGTACCCTCCCCCCCCCCGGGGGTTAATACATGCTAATCCAAGGCTCCTTCGCAGTAACTGCTCAAACGATTACACTTTTTTGGTTTTTGGACACCCGGTATCCTGCTTCTTTCGGCACATGCTCATGTTTGCTCTTAAAAACCATTCCTGCAATCCACAACGAGCGAGCTACCTGGATTTCACAGCAACTTTTGAAGCTTTGTTTATATTAGTCTGCACGCAGACTTTGGTTACTGTGGAGGAGAGGAAAGAAAGAAACTACCAGTTTCTTTCTTTTTTCTCCTCCCCAGTAACCAAAGTTTGTGCGCAGGCTATGTTTATATTCAATTTTTTTTTAATTCTGGTGTCAATCGAAAGCAACTGATACAATCGTGTTACACAATCTGCAACTTTGTAGCAGTTGACAAGTATTGAAAGGTGATCTGAAGCGACAATTTTTATTGATGCAAATAAACAGCACTTTTGAATGATAAAGAGTGTCGTCGATTTTGCGATACCTTGAGTCATTTTCGACTTATCCACTTTTTTGTATGACTGCCTGATGAACGTCTGTGTCTCCAAAAGAAAACTGACTCAAAGGTCTTTTCCTCAACTGACATGATGTCAGTCCATCAGACAATTTCTATAACACCTATTCACCTCAACTTAGATGTCTCCTACAACTGTAACCTTTCAAAGATCAGATATATCTGTATTTCAATATATCATCCTGGCAATTTGCTAACAAAACGACGTCATCAACTGAAACTTAATAACAGTGAAATCCGTTATTTCCTTTATTTAACTGCTCGGTCAAATGGTAGTGTGCACTAGACTTATTACTCTGAGTCCTAGTAATCACTACCACCCACCCACCCCTCGCTCATACTAGTATGAGCGAGGGGTGGGTGGGTGGTAGCGATTACTAGGACTCAACATAATAAGTCTAAGTGTGCACTGCAAGAATCACTGTTGTAACCTAATCCTGAGCAGTCCAAGAACTTCTAAAATAAGATCCCAATCCCAGAAAATTTCTACAAAATTTTCATCCCATTCACAGAATTTGTGTGCCAAAATCTGCCAAAAAACTGGCATACATCCCTGTGTACGACTGGATAGTGAAGTGCCCTCCCTTGGGATTTTAATTTCTTTGTACATTTACACTTTGTTAAATTAACCGTAATATCTATTTTAATGTATATACACAAATTATTCCTTGTTGCCAAAGCCCCATAACTTCAAGCATATGAAAGAAAGATTTGGAAGAGTTGTTAAGGGTCAAAGAACCTTTTTGAGATACTACAAATTGTTGTAAGAAACCTTATCTGCAAAAGTTTATTCCCCTAACTTTCTATTTTGGCAGATTCCCCCCAAAAGTTTCTTCAAACAAAAGTTCCTTCCCTCAGAGTAGCCCTTAAACATTGCCTTTCATTACTTAATTTTTGGTACAAACATCCTTTGCAATAAACAACCTTCTCTTGTATGCAAATAATATGCAGCTACAGTAACAGGAAACAATTTTTTAGGGTCAATTGGTAGCTACAGAACTCTAATTCTCAGTATAACCATTCCAACCTGGCATAGGTACTAAGTAAATCTGCTTACCATTTCTTACAAAACTAACAATACCTTTGTATGCAGTTCTTGGAACTCCAGCTTTCAAATCTGTCATGAGTCCAAACTGTCTAGCATGTGACTCTATCTCATTGTTTGAGGAATACAGAATCCTTGCTGCTTCTCCTTGGAAATTATCAGTCATTGCATCATCTATGTGTACAATGGGAACTTTATTCACTTTCTGTAAAAACTCTTTGTCATAATTTGATTTCAGGAGGTAAGATAAGTCTTCGTTCATGAATGGATAGAATTGGTCATTCAGTTGTATAAACCGCAAGTATTGGTCATAGAACTGTCCCTGACTAACTCCAATCCTTCCAAATGTTTTGCTGCGACTAACTTCTGGTCGTATGCAGGCCCTGTTTTTTCTTTGATTTGGATTTCTCATCCAGTCATCCCAAAAGCCAAGTGGCCATTTTGGGCCAAGCTCCCTCCATAAGTGTCTTGAAATCATCCAGCCAAGGCCTGGGAAAAAATCAGTCCGATAAAGAAGTTTATTGTCTTTGACATATCCTTCCTTGCCATTATCGTTCCAAGCTGAGATGCAGAAGAGTGATTTGTCGATGTCCAGGAGTGGCCTTGTTGCCATGAAGTATTCAAAAAAGTCAGGAGCTAAAAAGAAAAATGATTCAAGTATAAGTATGCACTGTGCATTGCCTCAACAGCCACTGTTATGCCTTGAACTTTTAACTCATTCTTAGATCTTGGATCTAGTGCGTTTGGCACCCATATGCATGCAAAATTCTGGAACCAACTTATGGGGATAGAATGTGCAACGTATCTAGTTGGCACCAAAATTTAATAAGGATACTGCAAAATGAAATGGATCTAATTGGATTTGATCCACGTGTGAATGTAAAACTTTTTGAGATCCACTCCAATGTGCATATGGTCAAAACTTCAGATAGGCTTAAGCCTATTCATCGCTGATCATTGTCTAACAGCATTGGAAATGATTATGTCCTGAGACAATGATTGGCACTGAATTATGATTTAGAGAAAACCAGGCTTTAATCTACAGATTATGATAGTGCACTTAGATAGTTATTATGAAATGCTAAAGGGTTTTTTAATGCTTGGAGGCATAGGGTGGTCATTTGAAGGTGTTGTGGCACAGTGGTATATCCTCTGACTTTGCAGTCAGAACGGTCAGGTGGAGTGGATATGATACCCAGTAGGACCCCACCACCTAAACGCCATGACAAGGGATGGCAGACTTGATTAACGCTTGTACTTCTGCAATCCCAGCACTTGGGGCTAAAAACTGCAAAATCACCTTCAGCCTTTTGGCACTACTTTTCAAAATGTTGAAAAGTTGGATTAAATATTGAACAACTATATAAACTGGGCAGTGTAAGCAGGGGAAAACTGGGTAGCCTTGCACAAGATGAGTTGTGTTAATTGCTGGAAAACAGCAGACCATGAACTGACAAATCAACATTCCCTATGTCACAGGTGACTTCAAATGGTTGCAGCTGGAGGAAACCTTTATGAACAAAGATTGCAGCAAATCTCAAGTTTTTTGCTCAAACTATTGTATCCCAAACTTACCCATTTTACCTCAAGAAGACCCTAAATTACAATGATTGAATGGCAAAATCTTCCCTTGCACTTCCTTCTTCTACTATCACATTTGAAAATACAATTTTACCTATATTCAGGTCATCTTCAACAATGATCACACTGTCAATTTTGGGATCTTTAAAAGCTTGTGTCAACGCAAATCTAAAATGCCTTGAGATCTTGTAATATCCCATGAAATGCCTCATATGGTCAGGAACACCTTTGACATCAGACAAATCTGGCTGCTTGACTAAAGTTAATTTGTCTCCATATGACTTGATAACATTTTCTGTTTCAACATGGCCACAATCTTGGCTAACTATTACTGGCATGTCAATGTCTTTAGGCTTCACCTTGAATATATTATCTAGACATCTACTAACAGTTGGTCTGTTGCAAGCAATCACCAATACAGCTATCTTGTATTTGAATTCCTTATCATGTTTCAAATTATTGATCAGCTGGGAAGCTTTGCTTTGTTGTGATTTCTGCTCCTCAAAAACAACTCTTTTTTCAGGCTTGTTTGTTGGCTCCTTTTCAATTTTCTTTTCCGTCACAACTGGTAATAAATCTTTACTATCTTCTGGGATTATATCTGGCCTATGGATATCTTGTTCTCCGTTTTCTGTCATTCCAATTTCGCTTGACAAAGCAGGTCTTTTCTCGATGGACTCGATGGGCCTATTAATAGTGATTGAATCATCATTGTTGCCAGAGCGACTCCAGTTCCTCAAAAGAACCAAGTTCCCAATGACAAATACAGCTCCCAGGGTGAAGATTATTTTCCATTTTCTCATCATCCTAAATCTTGAAAATAAGCGCATAATTCGTCTCTTTTCTTCAGGCCAACGAAGCTTTCTGCAGCGTGGCAGCCATCTTGCTTCCTTCGAAAATTCGAAATGATTGATCAACATCGAGAACGAGGTTACTCATCTGTCAATCACATCACATCACATCACACCGTCGTCACCGTCACACCAATATCGTTGCATCACACAAGTCAATCACCATGATTACGTCACTGCTGGCAAGGAGGGCAACAAGCCTTAAAGTAATTCAACGGGGTTAAAAGCAAACTTAGCTGAGGAGACTGGGTAATTTAAAAATAAACTATTGTATTTGATGTTTTCGATCTATGAAAACAATGAGAAGATTAGTGGCGTCTTCCGTTCTTTTGTGCTATGTTTAGATTATGCGCAGACCCATTGTCCGAAGGAGAAAGTGGGCCTTCGGACAATGGGTCTGCTTGCAGGCTAGCCTAGCATGGGTCATGGGTATTATGAACATGACTTGTGACGATAATGTTATACCTGACCTAAATGTTCCTTAACGTATTTCGTATTCGGTTACCTTGCTTGTCTTCAATCATAGTCATAAGAGATGACTATGCTTCAATCCACTGCTTTTTATTCATTTAGAAACATTTGGGTTACATCTAAAGACTGTTCAAATAACTGGCAAAGGTAGAAGAACACCAAAGTTGCCATTTCATTTGAATTTTGTTAATCTTACTTTATAGGCCTTTACACGATTCAAAATCTTAAACAACTCTGCCAGATATCTCTAATGGACAATGATATATTGCTCATGGATCTGTTCCCAAACACTTATAAACGTAGAAGAGCACCAAAGATGCAATGTCATTTGAATTTTTGTTAATCTTACTTTGTAGGCCTTTATACGATTCAAAATCTTAAACAAGTCTGCCTGATATCTCTCATGGATCTGTTCCCCGGGGAGGGGGGGGGGGGGTACATGACTTGCGGATGGACGGGGGTCTGCCGCCCGGTTTTCAGAAAGGTACCCTCTTCTAATTACCAAAACTTGCGGACATACCCACTTTTATGATGAAATTTGGCGGAAAACCACCCATTTTTTGCTATCTTTCGCCCAGTGGCGTAACGGAGCAACTAGGGGCCCTTAGTAATTTGCTACGCAGGGGCCCCCTGAGGCGGCAGATAGATCAACAAAGTTCGCCAAATTTCCAACATCAAAACGGTGTTTTTATCGGCAAAATCAACTTGAGCCCAGCACATCAAAACCTTCATAACCGGCCTCTATGGAAGTATTTTAATGATGGCACGTTTGCACAAGAAACATATTCGGGACAGTGGCTGAAACTGAATGATTGCGAAGCGAGCTACATTTGGGGTAGCCCATCGGGAAAATTTTTTGAACCATGCTCTTTAGAATATCAGGAAAAGCATCTTTCGTTGAGTTTTCATCATCAATGCAGAAAAAAGGATAGTGGTCGACGACATGCTTCCCAATGGAACATTTAAAAGTTAAGTTCAGGTATGAAATGAATTTTGGTAAAGTCATCCTCTAAAACGTTCATATTCGCTAGAAGGTAGCAAGGCATTTTTGAAAAAAATTTGCAATTTACACCACTTATACCAAACTAAACTTGCATTTAGTTCAATTCACTGCGGTGTTCAATTCACCAGAAGTCTTTGGGTCTCTTTAGAGGGGCGCTAAAGAACTCAGTGCGAATCAACACGACATGTTGTTTCGCCAAAGCTACATCAGTACATTCCTGAAAATCGTAAGGGGGCCCCTAAAGCTCGGGGGCCCTTAGGAGTTGCTCTAACCCCAACCACCGTGCGTTACGCCACTGCTTTCGCCAATTTCTGGATAACCCACCCTTGTTTAAGGAAAATCTGCCGAAAAAGGGACCCTCGTTTAGAGAATTTGGGGCCCAAAAACCCACCCATATGGGCGGCACATACCCGTACCCTCAACATGTTATGTACCCCCCCCCCCGGGATCTGTTCCCAAACACTAGCAGAGAAATAAGTCAAGCAAGGATGTAATTTCTTTTGAAGTTTTCACCACTTTCTCTTCATACGACATAGAGAGGTATTTTGCAGGACAACAGCTCACCTTTGACTGATGATAGATTGACACTTTAGTTTTGAACAGCGACCACATGCTTTTTATTCCAAAGCAAACAAAATGTGTTAACTTTTTTATTCATTCGCAGGGCCGCCGAGAGGGGGCAGGAGGGACAATTTACCCCAGGGCCTCAGGGCCCTCATTATCGACGATTTTTGACATTTCGACAGCAGGAAATGCTCTAACATGGATTTTCAGTCAATCTAAAAGACGTGATCGAAAAAATTTTCTGTTCGCTACGTTCGCAGGGGGCCTCACTTCGCAGGTTTGTCCCTGAGCCTTGAAAAGCTTTGAACGGCCCTGCTCATCCGAAAGTCTCCTGCAGCTTTCCCTAACGAAAGAAAAATTTGAAGGATGAAGGCAAAGGAAAAGACAATATGTGAATGGATTTATCACGTGACCAATCGTATTAATTAAGAAGAATGTAATGCTAATGATAAAAAATCATGCAAATTACAAAATCGTTTCTCAGAAAATCCCAAATTAATATGATGACAGAAAAGGCTGTAAAGAATGGCACTTAGAGGGCCTGTTTGATCCGCTTGACATTTTTGCTGACAGTGATGTCAATAATAAAATTTCTTCTCCCATTTCATGCGCATAAATTTCTGCTCGAATTTGGAAGTCAAATCCTACAATTTCTGCAAACAAACCATAAAAATTTCAAAGAGCGGAAAAATGGCCTTTGGGATAGAGTAGTGCATAGGCTAAACATAAATAGTAAGAGTTAATGTAAAGTATAAATTCCCAATTTCTAGTGCTGTGTGAATTATTCACCATGCAGAGCGTAAAGTTTCTTTTGTTATGGTTGTGTTTTCACGGCATGGTGCCGTATTCATCTATGGTCTGGTGACACATTTCATGCAAAGATTTTCCACACAGTATATGCCTACAAAATAGCTCCCAGTTTTTTTGCACAAAACATTGCCTTCCCTTAGCAACAATGGTGTGCCTGCCAAATATGGCACTTTCAACGAGATCATTAGATGTACAGAACAACTCTCTTGTTTATTATCATCTATCTGAATACCCATTGTTTTATGATTACAAGAGATCAGGAACAAGGCAAAGTCCCTTATCATGCATGAAATCCAGGTCACCTATTTTGCTGTCAGCATGACTGCCTGTGCTGAAGCTATGCAGACATAAATACTTTAATTCAAGTCCAAAAAAGACTTCTAAAATTAAGCAAAACTATGAAAACAGCAGCTACATATTCAATGACACTTTACATGATCAACAATTGGAGAACTACAAGCCCTAGCTGTCTAAATGTTAGTAAATTTCAGTTCCGCGATACAAACTTGTCAATCCCCCAGTTTCAGACAACTTCATACTGTCCTCTAATCTCATTCATCATGACACAAGCGAAGATGATGCCAAGGATCTGCAAGAATGCAATACCCAAAGCAATGGCACCAATAAGTACCAATTTTGCCTTGACGAAATCTTCAAACTTCTGCTTGCACCCTTTTGTGTACAGATTGTTGGCCACCTTGACGCAATTAGGATTTTTGTGGTCCTCTTTACAACAACTTTCTGGGATCGCAGAAGAAGTCGCGTTTCCTGTTGTAGTCGCGTTTCCTGTTGTGTTTGAGCTGGCTTTTGGACTCCAGTCCTTTTGGCCATCAACTCCACAGCATTTGAACTGAAAAGATAAAAAATCATATAAATAAAGAGTTTACACGGTGTCTCACAAAAAGCTTTCCGCTTTAAACTAATGTATTATCTCTTGAGCTGCCCACCCTAGAAAACAAATCGTAAATCCTTGAATAAGCGCCTGGGCCGTTATTTAATCTTCAAGTCTCAAAGGGGGCTCTTACTCAAGCATGGGGCTTGTTCGAGCGGGGTGCTTATTTGATTTTTGGTCACGGAGTGTACCATTGTTATGGGTATGGTGGAAAAGGGTGTTTCCGGCGAGCCCCCGTCATGGTTTTATATCTCCTCCCATCCTGCTTTGCGAGATGATGAAAGGAAGTGAATTTGATTGGATTAATGAACAAACAGAAAGGACATCATGATTTATGATTGGGCAAGCGGGGATGGACGGGGGCACCTCACAAACAGGAAATGAAAGTTTAATAAGTTCTTTGTGATGCAAAGTTCAAGCATTGCAACACACACAATTGTGGAATGGTGCAGAATAAAGCGTTGTTTGTTTGCGTTTTCTTTCCTTGCAAGGATGAATAAACATGTTGATTGCCTGTTGATAGCTAAATGGAAGAGGAAACTGCTTCCAAACAATCGACATATTGTTTGAGCAAAGTTTGATGTCAAAGAATAAAGTCCTAGGAAAAAAGGAGTGCTTTGTGTAAAGTGTCGACTGGTCCCTCGGCTGGCATTAGTAAAGGGCATGTTAAAAGGTTTTTGTTTATATCAGATATCAAATCGATCGTGACGTACCTCTGAGGTTCCTTTGATTCTGGATGTCAAAGCAATTCATGAAAAGACAAGTAAAAGAGGGATCTTGAAAAATACGCTTTTCATGTTCTCCTAATAAATATTTGAGCCCATGTTAAAACTGTTTTCTTGCTACAGCATGATAAATGGAAACAAAGACTGACAAGAAAGAAAACTAGAACAAACACTCTTGTTTGGCTAACTGCCTTTCTTGTTCCTGTAAAACTAAAAACTTATGTCTCAGCAACTCGTTTTGACTAGAAATTCAAATAAGCAACTGCTCCTTAAGGTGCAAGTGGTGGGCCCTTATTAGAGAGGAGGTTATTTAATGATTTTCCCGATAGGGTGGGGGCTTATTCAGGCGTGGCGCTAATTCAACAATTAACAGTAACATTTCCAAAAAGCTTACTTCTACAGCCCGAAATGAGCACCAGTTTGATAAAATTGAGCAAGGGAAACAAGGGGGGGGGAAGGGCAATCAAATACAAATCAACTTCTCAGCATTTGTAAGCAGCCTTTCATAGTAACAACATGTTGATCAAAATGCTGACCATTTTTGCAACTATTACCACCCTTATTGCTTACAGAAATGGGATTCGAGACCCTCAGCACATAATCCAATTACAGCGGTGCCACTCATGTTGAGATGAATCATAGATTATAGGGAAATCATTAGGGTGTGACCAACAGCATATATTGATGTTGTATATAAATGATGCTTACAAATGCTTAGAAGTTGATTCATATTTGATAACCCCTGTGTTGCTTAATTTTATCCAACCAGTGCTAATTTAGTACCTGCACAGGTACACCTTGAAAAACAATTCATTTGTTTGCTAGGATGAGTAGGTCGAGAGATACTTGAGCTTAAATTTAGGAAGCTGTCTATGAGACACCCTGTATACTTGTGCAAATGCTTGGGGGGTATGTCAACCTGTCATCTGATGAGGACGTGCCATTTTGGCCCAACAACTGGTACACATAATTCTGTAAATTCTGAAGAATTTTCGAGCCAAACTCCTGGAATAATAAAAAATCTCCTGAAAAGGATATATACCCATACTTCCAAAAAATGTCTGCATATTGTGAAACCCATAATTTGTAATGGTTTGAAAAAAGTATAAACCTCTAGAAAATGGCAACTTCCCGTGCCACAAAAAGTACTAAGATACTCCCCCCAAAAAGTGCAAATGTAATCATGATTGCCAAGTTATGGCGATTCTGCACAGATTTCTGTCTTTCTACAACTTCTACAATTTGTTGAGTAGACAATGATAATACTTCAATTTCAGGGGGGAAGGCTGCTATCACCCCACCCCCATGTTGGGTGGAACAAAGACATTTTGTTTTGAAACACTGAAAATAAACAACACTTTTTAATTGCCAAACTGTCCACCATAGTCCAAGCTAAAATATTCATTCTTATACAACGTTAGGCCTTGCACATATTTATGTAGCATGATCTTTCTGCCAATGAATTCTTGTTTCGCTGATGGCTAATGGACCCTCTCATGAAGAATTCAGCATGATGATGTGTGCAAGGTCTGAACCATAAGGAGTACTTTGCTATTTTTGGATAGGAGTTCACCAGATCTAAAATGGTTATCTTTACCTCTTGTTGCAGCCAGTCAAAGAAATGCTTGGCTCCCTTCTCTGCATGATATTTGTCTAGTCCATTTTTGAGTGCCTTGTCTGCAACTTTGGTAACCTGAAAATCAAAGAATTTAACCATCTTAACGTAAAATACATAAAACAACATCAAAATCAGGTTATAAAACTTTGTATTGTTCAAACTACAGAATTCGTTCTATGACAAAGAAAGCTTTGAAAAATTGAAATCTTCTTGCACAACAAAGCGTGGTAATCCAAAGTATACATCTGCCACTAAATCTAACCATACTCTGGCCAAAACATTTCAAGTCTTCACAGAGGCGCCGGAAGGAAGACAAAGTGGCGGGGGCAGCTCATCAAAACAGGGCACTGCAAAATAGGAGCTGGACAAACAACACACTCTTCTTAGAAATTTTACTTGGCACAGGCTACAAGTAGCAGTAAAAAAGTGCAGAAGAGTACCATAGTGAACTTAGGATTTTGGTGTACAAGAACATAAATTGAGGAGGAAAGCAGTGGCGTGGCCATGGCAATATACTGGCGGTGTCTGGGGGCATGCCCCCAGGAAAATTTTCGAGAGCACGCCCTCTACTTTGTCTTAGAGCACTGCTCCCGATCCAATATTTACCCCTACACTAGAATAGAATCTTTGACCGTTGGTAGCACCATCTTTTATAAATTAGCGTATCAAGAAAATTTCCACGTCAACCTCATTTTCTTTGGTTTAGAATGCCTATCTTCATCCCTTTTTCACCAAAACAAAAACTGGATAATTTGATACTTCTACAGGTGTCTCAATTAGACTTTTGAGTAAATATTGAAAAACAACGATAAAATGAATAGACTCATGGGAAGATAACCATGTCCCTAAGATTATGAAATAATTTTAGAGACCAGAATCTTGCAAATCGGTTGAAAATTCACTGAGTTGCGAGCTTTCAAAGATCAAAAATATAAGATACAATGCCTGCCAAAAGTCCTTGGAACACTTAGGCCATTTCCTCATAATCCGCATTTCTAACCATAGCTATCAGGCCCCCGAAACAATGTTGATTTCGACATTTATTATCCCAGCATTCCAGTCCAGCAGAGTCGCGGATCGTCCTTTCATCCCGACGTTTTGACCACAAAACAACATTGTTGTAAGGGGGAGAGGGGGAAATCGCAAAACAAGGCAAAATTAGCAGAGGTGTTGCAAGACTTTTGGCAGGCATTGTAGCTGAAACCAGAGACCAGCAGATTGCTTGTCATGCAAAAAACCTCTAAGACCAAGGTAAACAGAAGCTTGTCTAATGTTTTTTTATATTCATCTAAAATTTTACAATACATGTTACACCTACATCCTACTATACTTCCTAATTACTATACAAACTATACAAACACTACAGGGACAGGACCACAAGGAGCAAAGGACAATGACTACCCTGTGGCCATAATGTCATTCCTCTTGTTGATATCAGAGCAAACCAAATAGGACTTCCAAAAAATAATTTAATTCCTGCAATCATTGTCCAAATTTGCTTAACACTGCTTATGTCCAAAAACAGTGGTTCCAAACATAATCAACGAGAGATTGAATCTGTTTGGGATCTGTTTCCTCATAGCATCCATATGCTTAAAGTTAGATTATCAAAGATCTGTTCAAATCCCACGTGGTTCGCCATTAAACAATTGACAAATAGCAGAAACGATGGTCTATGAGATTTTTACCAAAAATTCCATTTTGAGGTCTCTGGTCTCAGTTTTCGCACAAACTTGAACTTCAAAGGCTTGTAACTTCAAGAGCCTTTAGCAAATTTGCAAGATTCTTGTGTCAAAAATCAATTTAAAATCTCAGAAAAAGGGTCACTTGACTAAGTGTCCATTCAGTGTATCGTTATTTTTTAGTATTTAATCAAAAGTCGAACAATTTTTTTGAGACAGCTATGTAATAGCTGTCTATCAATCATAGCTGTTTGCGTGAACATCTTTTACACTGTCTTTTAGACTGCTTCTTACAGTCCAGTGTTGCTTGCTTCCAACAAGAAATGCCTGGAGAAGTTTGTCCACGGATATTTTTGAAAATGGCAGCCTCTACCTTGGCTCAAAATGACTCTCTCAGTCACTTATGAGCATTTCTCAAAATTTTTTTTACTATACCTGTACTAAACTACTTTCTGTTAGACTTTGAAAGAATCTCGGAGACCATCTTTTGACGGAAGTGAGGGCTTTTGGAGAAGCAATAGGTCAAAAGTTTCAGATGCAGGCTATACGATAATTTTTTTAAAAGGGCACTAGCTGCCCCCATGCTGCCCCCGCACCACCAGGGCAACGGGGGCAGCTGCCCTCGCTGCCCCCGTGCCTCCGGCGCCCTTGAGTCTTCATGAGAAATTCTAATTCTTAGGGAAGGAAATTTCCAAGGTTCAACAGATGAAACAAGGTTCTTTCCCAACTTTTTGGAATTCCCTAAACTGAATCAGATATTCAGGGCATGAAAAAATATTTCCTCCAACCAGACAAGTGATCAAGCTTAAATTTCCTGCAGTTAGAGAACTTGAAAACACCCAGCCTTCCAGCAGACAAATTTCCTCCAGGTCATTAACCAAATGAAAATTTCCTGTCACCCATGGTAAGTTACCAAATATAGATATCCCTTACTAGTGTTTCATAGTGACCTTGTTTAACAACAAATCATGTTCAAACTACACCAACAAAGCACATAATTAGGTATATATATATACCATAGGTATGGAAGATTCGGAAGAGTCATGATCAAATCAAAAGGGCCATTTGAGATGAAACAAAAATTTGACAAGATACCTAATTTTCAAATGTTTATACCTATGGGGTTTCCCATTTTGGCCAATCTGTGAAAGTTAATTCAGAAAATTTCACATTTTTTCGTATTTATAAGTTTCCTCCTGTAAAAGTTTCTGCACCTAAAGTATTCCTATACCGTATATCCAGTTGTATACAAAGGTGTTCATTACAATTCTAGTTGTATTGAAATATCTTCTTTCCTTGAACCACTGTAAATTTCTCTTCTGAATGGAAAATGAAAATAAAATGTATGATTTTAAGCCAAGCACTTATTATCAGTTAACAACCCAGAATGACTTTCGTCTCAGAAATTTTCAGTCTCTTGCGTTTTAATATCCTCCTTAGGGATGGGGGATTTGATTCTCTTACCTTCTTCTTGTAAACGAGCCCAAGGACTCCAGCAACAATTTCCAGGATGAAGATGATGACCATGAAAACAGCAAAAGTTGTGACCATGCAGTAATGTTCCTTGATTGCACCACAGCATCCCAAGAACGCAATGATGAAGACAATAACACCAACACAAATCAGGAAGATTGCAGCATCAGCATATTTGCTGTCTGCAAATGTCAGGTATTCACCGTATTTGCTCTTCACAATTGCTCCAACTATGATGAGTGCCAGTCCACTCAGCTGCAAGAAAATTTGGCAACTACATTTACTGCTGACATGTACCAAGGAGAGGAATAATAGGTGTGAGCTATCGAATTTGGCTTTATGCAAATTATTTGTTCAAGATTCAAATGATTATTGTATATAACATTTGGATTCAGCAAAAACCAAAGACAAACACTTGAGTTGTTATCTTGTGCTAATATTTCAAGATATCAAGAAATTTTTTCAATTTCTTTATGAATTTTACAGATATCTTTTACTTAAATTCCTACCCTGACCAACCCCCTGGGGCAGTCTGAGGGGTCAACAAGAATTTCTTAACCAGATACAGGAGAGGAATAATAGATTCTTCTGTCCGGAGATTTGTGAGCAGATTTGTGAGCTTTTAATTTGACCTTATGCAAATCATTTTGTTTAAGTTTCAAATGATAACCAATTGATTTTTTCTTGAAACAAAAGGATTTTTGCCAAAGGTGTATGAAATCTTTTGGGAGTGAAATGCCCCTTGTCCTGATTCCCTTTCATGAGTTCATCAAAGGGTTTGATCAAATCTGTAGTATACAAGTTAAATGAAAATCTGGAGTTGCTGAAAGAAACTATTCACTGGATTTCCCAAGAACATGTCATGAGTCATCCTCACATGATAGCCATGTTGTGTTCAAAAGGTTTGGACTAGGCATGTACTTTGAACTATTTCATCTGCAATTGTAACATCTATTTTGACATCATTCCATACATTCAACAGACTGTTCCCCAAGCAACTTACTCTCACCTTGCCCTATGGGTGGGTTGGTCCTTGCAAATTTTTTCCTCTTCTAACTAACAATTTTAAATTTCAGGGTGACGTTTCTTTTGGAAACAACATTGTTTGACACAAGCCCTGATTCTGGTTCAACTAATGCTTGATACTTGAAAGTCATCCGAAAAATCTTTCGCGGCAATGTTGGGAATAAATCATCAGCACTTTCATTTCTTGACTTTTTCAACAGCACTTTACATCATGGGCGATTCTGACACGTGAAGAATGTTTCATAATTGTCCATAATACTTCTCAAATGGATTAAAATCCTTACCTGCCTGTTTTTGTGGGTATTCCCTTTGATTTCCTTGATTTTGTTTGAGCCTTATTGCTCGCTGCAAGTCTCATCCCGTCTGCCATTTTGAAATTTGAAATTCGGCCGTTGGCTGACTTTGCAAAAAGTCATATTTCTCAAGCAGGTCTTCTTATAAGCAAACCCCTACTACTGGTAAAAAACTTATGGGTACGCAAATAGCCGATTTTTCTTAGGAGAACCATGGCAAGCACCGCGTAACTTTCTTTTGCCCAAAGCATGCAAGAACAGAAGGGAGTTTTGATCGAATCACGGGGGTAACTACATGGCATTGCTACATGGAGAAGATATTTCGCTGCTTGCGTCGCTTGCGTCAAGGAATCTCAAATACAGCAATAGTATGAAATGTTTGAAATGCTGCCGTTTTTTGAGACAATAAAAGAATGAATTGCAATGGATGGTATAGCATGATAACCTCCGTGTCTCAATGCAGAAAAGGAACGTTTCATGAGGTCCCGGGTGTCTACTTGTTTTTATTTGAACGGGGATATGCACTCCAGTCCAAGAAATGATCTTTTCACCCTGCTTTAGAAATTTTGCCTCCAAGTAATAGGCCGAAAAGATCTGCCGAAATTATACACGTTTTTTTTATAAGAAACTAAGAATTTGGACTAGACTGAAAATTTCTTAAAGTTATCTGATTTTGAGAACTCAGAGTTTCTTACGAGTCTCTTAACGGTTTCAGAACAATCTTCATGTTCACTACCTGTACCCTCCTGAACAGTTCAAAACAATGTTTATTGAAGCTTGAAGCGGGCTTGAAGACTTTCCAAAGCCTTTACATCACTCAAGTGCCTGTTGAGTAACATGATACAGGAAACGAGTGAAAAAAGAATTAAACTATGTCAAGGGTTTCCTTTATGAAAACAAATAGTTTTTTAAACTGTATTTTCCCAGTACTGGTGTTTCTGAATTTTTTGGCGATCTGAGAGTTCAGTTGCTTATAAGCAGTTTCTTACATAACAAATACGTGTACTCCAAAGCGCAAAAGATACACGGGAAATGACGAAATAATAACTCACTCTAGCAAAATACCCCTTCTTACAACCGGCTGTAGATCAATTGTCTTCTTTTGATGCCCGGCTTTAGAAAAGACGATACCCGGGCAGGAATGCACATCCCGTCAGAGAATTTCAGTCGCTCCAAAAAGCCTTAGAGCCATGCGACAGATTTTTAAGAGGTTAAGGGGTCGAGGCCACCGATCATTTTCAATAATTAGCCCGACAACAACGCGTACTTCACCAACAAAATTCGAAGTTTTTTGTCAAATTATTTTCTTTAGATTCACCCTTCTGCCAAATTTGGGCCATCCCCTTGGACAAAAATATTGCCAAAAAAGCCCTTCCTAACAGAAGTTGTCAAAAAGTATGGGTTAAAATCCCAGCTTACCTGGACAAACAATTTGGGATTGGTCCATCATCTTTGTCAAGGCAAATATAGGAATACTCGAATCTTTAGATTTTACAATTTTCAATCATTTCATCGGTCAGACATTTTTAGTGTCCGAAAGTGTTCTGTTAAGGGTGTCCGAAATTCCATGAAAAAAAACATCCGAAAAATAGTTGTCCAAAAACATTTTGTCCAAAATTCATTAGTACGAATTGTTTTGCTTTTTATGTAACTACAACGATCATTTACTGCGGTTCATGTTGTTTCCCGGCCTTTTAATGACAATACCGTTGTTGTTGCTACCACGAAACCTTCTCTCGCGTTTACCCCCATGTGCTTGAAACCTTGCTCAGTCGCTAGCTAAAAATGCCCGGGCAGTATTCCAAATATGGGCAAAAGAAAGTTACGCGGTGCTTGCCATGGTTCTCCTAAGAAAAATCGGCTATTTGCGTACCCATAAGTTTTTTACCAGTAGTAGGGGTTTGCTTATAAGAAGACCTGCTTGAGAAATATGACTTTTTGCAAAGTCAGCCAACGGCCGAATTTCAAATTTCAAAATGGCAGACGGGATGAGACTTGCAGCGAGCAATAAGGCTCAAACAAAATCAAGGAAATCAAAGGGAATACCCACAAAAACAGGCAGGTAAGGATTTTAATCCATTTGAGAAGTATTATGGACAATTATGAAACATTCTTCACGTGTCAGAATCGCCCATGTTTACATACTGCAGAAAACTCAAGAGAATCTGACAAAGTACTGAAAGTTCCTTAAAGGTAATGTGTCCATGTAAGTACAGCTGTGTATACACATTGTCAAAATATGCTGACAAGACGCTGACGAAGAAAGGTCCAGTAGCGCGCTGTGATTGGTAGAACTTAACTGATCACATGCAAATTAAAAGTCAAATTTCATAACGAGGCTTCCTGACGTAGTTCAGTTCTGGAAAAGCAACCGCAAGTAAGTGAGGAGTCTGTTTGTATTAAAACTCGCTGTCGCAAAATTGTATTTGCTTGAGTGATCACATGAAATTTCATGTGAAATTGGCATGCCCCCCGCAGAGCTGCTGTACTTACATGGACACATTACCTTTAAGGGGGATGGGTTAACAAAGTACCTTCATTCGACGAAATTGCGAATTTGCAGTCGTCTTAATAGGCCATATCACAGAGATTTTCCATTACTTTTCTCAAAATGAAGGTGTTACTTTAAAGATGGACTCTTACATGTTATGGGGAAACAAACAAAACACTCATTCGTCGTAGGATTGCAGAGATATTGGTGGATTTTTAGAGGTAATTTTTATTGTGATTCACCCTATCCACCAAAGTCCATGCAGAAAACAATGGGCACATGTGACCAACAATAATGATCATCAAGGTAACAGGTTTGTTTCTGGCTAAATGACCAAGCCGCTCTGATGAATTTCGTAGGCAGTTTCTTACAAAAAATAAGGTGTCCATCACATCATAGTTTAAATCTAATCCATATTTGTGGTTAAAGCCCAAGCCAGCATCTTTTGGATGTGGAAACAAAACTTGCAATTCTGAGCTTTTCTTAGTATCTCTGAATGTTGAAAACAGCAACATGATATCTCTTCCAGGCCAGTTTCCTACGTCTGCCGATGGGTGTGTTTAATCTCTTGGAAACGCGAAACCATGCATTCTTGCTCATGGCTGACGCCCCTTCTTGAATATGAAACAAAAGAAACAAACAACGGCTTTGCACAACAAATGGAAATATTCGGATCAATGGTAATCAATTCGTGAGTCATCCACGTCTCCCCAGTGAGCGAGACCACAATTTGGAATTTATTGAACGTTTTTGCAAATTACCAAACAGCTTCTTTGCTTCAGTTGCTTGACATGAAAATCGCAATAGGTAAAAGCCAGATTTGTTCAGCAGGGTTTCCGGTTTGTTTCGTAAGAGATGCACTGCAATGGTTTCGTCAGGAGATCTCCACGAATTTCATGTTACCGGGAAAACGGAAGGGTCATGTGAAACATTCAAATCACCAAACTGCTGATATGGCATTTCAAAACGTTAAGTTTGCGGACTCCTGCTTTGTATTATCATGTGAATTAGTCCTGGAATCGTGCATGATAGGAAACAGTCTTTTGACTATGAAACGGAAGGGAAACACCCACTGCTCTCTGACTGACCTCGATCGATGCGTTTGCTGGCTTAAAATATACTGGTTTCACCCTGTTGAATCGTACTAAACTCCACGAAAACCCTTGAAAAATGTTCTAAACTAATTAGCCATCGCGTCAAACATTTATAGGTTTCAAGTCTTCCCCTTCTAATGCATGATGTAAACTTTTGGTCAGGCGCGCGACCACATACAGCCTAAGCTACTTTCTGCGGGAGCGAACCAACCAACAAGCTTTAAAATTGCCCTCACAATAAACTTCAAAGCATCATCAAACCAAGGAGCTGACCACTGCTTGACTGGGGTTTATACTGCATATTCAAACCTAAGACATCGCCAGATATCGGTGACATTAGGCAGTCAAAGCGATAGACTCCGAAGTTTCCTGAAGGTGCTTAGGCCGGAGGAAGGCCTCCACCCTCCTTTCTAAACTCTGGGCTCAAGAACAACTTTGCTGCATTATTTCAAGAAATTGAAGGACTTCTTATCCAAAGAGAGGGCTTGAAGAGAGACTTCAACTTACCTATAATACGACCTGCATAAAAAAGGAGAAATCCTTTTTCATACTATGACGAAATAATGTATCTTAGGAGATGGCAGCCCAAAGTTGGTTTAGTTTTAAGGCTTCTACCTCACTGGGAAGGAGGGTTAGGCCAGTAGCGGGCCTCACCTTTCACACTGCCAATTTGCTGCATTATCGAAAAGTCAATCAAAGTTTCCTTACCCAAAATAAGGCGTTGAAGAAAAACATCAAATACTTGACAACGTTCATCTTTCCTTCCATGGCCATTTTGTCTTTATTTTCGCTATACAGCTGCGACTCTGGCAACACACCTGTGTTCAAATTCGCATCGAAGCTCGCAAATGAAAAGAGGGCGTGCTATCAAATTACCTTTAATTTATGCGATTCTGGGAACAATCATATCCAAATTTATACAAAAACTTAGCCAATAAGAATAAGGCTTCAAATACAAAAGGAAAGCTATTAACCAATCCGCATTTAGCTCTTTTGTAAGATTACAAAAAAAATACTTGACCTGTTACAATCGGCGATTCAAAAACAGTAACAATCATAGAATATATTACTTCCACAATCGAACAAAGAAACTTTGATAGGAACAAACAACACAGGGAGATCATACAGTTGTGTGAGAGAGGTGAATTCGCGGTTTTTTGCGCCAATTGAGTCCGCCAGCCCTTGTCATGACGCTCAAGAGTGGTAGGGCCCCCCGGGCACCGGGTATCGACCCCACTCCGTCTTACTACAAAGTCAGAGGATTACATCACTGCGCTACAACACCTTCACAGTGGCAGCGCCACGGGGGGGGGGGGACTGGGGGACTTGTCCCCACAAATCCCAAGAGTCAGCAAAAAATGTCAAAGAAAAATGGCATAAAATTAGTTGGGGATACCTTTACATACCATGCATTACATACATTCTAAATACCTTTAGACTGAAAAATTACATCAAAATCCCCCCATTTCTCTCGGATTTTTCGGAGCTGGCACCGCCACTGAACCTTCATATAAGTATCCCCCATAAATGAAACACAAATGTAAGAAACACAGACCCTAGACTTGCCCCAAGTCTACAATGGAAGTGATAATTTGTTTCACAAATCAAGAAATATGTTTTTGTTTTGTGTCTGAGTAGTTGATCGATAGTACATAACTTTTATAATATGAAACTTTAGAATAAGAAATAGGAAAGAAATTTGACAAGAAACAAGAATGGAGGAATTAGAATGGATAAAAATTACATGTTTTTATATACTGTACACACGTAATTTTTCCAAGGTCATACCACTCTATAAAATCTCGAGCACCCTTGGTAAAAATCCTTTGTCTTCAAGCAAGATCTGCAAAAATTCCTTAAAAATCCCATTGTTTCTAAAAACTTCGCACACCTTTTCAGAAAAGAGTACATCTCTTCTATTTCTTATAAGAAGCTGACTGCTTTTAGAATAAAACTCTCAGATCGCCAAAAATTAAGAAACTCCAGTAAGCTTACTGGGGAAAACTTTTTAAAGAAACTCTTTCTTTTGGTAAAGAAATAATACCCTATTTTAATTCCCTTTGTTTCCCCATATCCTTTTACTCAAAACCATAGTGCATTCCATTTTTTCTCTCCGCCGGATATTTCCACCAAGGATGTGGGCATAGCAGGATTTGCCGCCAGTGCCAATTTGGTGGTGTTGATGAAAGTGAGAAAGAACACAGGGTAATAACAGGTTCCGGTGATAAGCCCAAAAACAGGACAGAGAACAAAAGAGTGAAGAAAACTACTGCCTCCATTCCATCATATTTACTGAATTTATGGTCACTTGCACCACCAGCTGCCGCCAGAGCACAATGTACGAGATTTCTCCGCCAAAAACCTTGGCGTGAGGAAATCGAAAGGTGGCTCTCCGCCGGATTTCTCCGGCGGAAAGGCCTCGGAATGCACCCAGGACTCAAAAGATACCTCTGTAAACTTTATTTTGAATTGAAAAGGGCACAGGAATTAAACACTGGCTCAAATTCTTAGTTTCTTGAAAACGTACGTATGAATTAGCAACTGGTTTTTCACCGACTTTCAATTATCTTGTAGCAGAAATCAACCAAATGCCAGCCCTCATAAATGATTCTCATATTCTGATTTGCTCGACGTAGAATTGGTGCTCTGCGGAGGAGTTTAATTACGACTATTGACACCCTGTGTTTATAACATATACTTTCGGCGGGACAAGTTGGCCATTTGTGCTCAAGGAAAAGGAGGCGAGCGTCCTGTTGTGCTCACTGCAAGCTTCCAAAAAATACCTCAAAAAGCGCCTACATCTTCATCTAGCCTTGCCTCAAAGAGCATTCAAGATGGAATCAAAAGCTGAAGAGGCTCATTTCAAGCAAGAGAAAGAAGGAGAGAGCGTCACCTTGAAGATACGCTTCGCACAGTTCAAGCAGACCATTGGGCCTTCTGAAGATGGGACGTCTGGAAGCTGTATGAAATTGTTCAATATTGCGTTGAGTGTTCTGCTTTTGGTAAGAATCGGTTGATACCGGGAAGCTGATACGATGATACTTTGAAATTTAAAACTGTGTACCTCTAAAAAGAACTGTGTTTACACACAGTGGCGTGGCCAGGGGAGGGTATGGAGGCAATTGCCCTCCTACTTTTCAAAAATCGTAATTGGAAAATGCAGTAATAATGTCTGGGTATACCTTTTTGCCCTCCCAGTCTGAAAATTTCTTAGTTTTACCCTCCCTAGTTGTATTGAAATTTATAAAACTGTATCAAAACTAAATCCACCTTTCATGCAGGATATTTTCAAACTAAAACAAACAACAAGGTCAGCAGGAAACCCACTTTTTAAGTGTCTTATTATGAGTCCCTTTTGACCAAGTGGTATCCGCTAATCAAAGAATGCAGGGATACAAGGGAAGAAAGGCATAAGTCTACCTTTGAAATGGACAATGCTGAGACTAGACTTACGCCTTTGCTTGCCCGAGTTCTTTGATTTGCAGATGTCACTTCGCTCAATGGGGATTCATAACATTACAATTAGATAATGGCATTCTGGGCAAACTTTTCGAAATGACCTTAACCAGCTGGAGTTCTCGTACATTCAGATGCCCTGCCACAAAATTACTTCACAGTGCGAGTGTGCCCACAAAATTACTTTAAAGTTTTTAAGGTGAGCAAGAAACCCAAATGAGTTGATTCATCATAGACCAAACCAAGTTACTTTCGGGTCAAAAAGTATCCTATCATTAGGACCGCAAATTTGGAATGCTTTGCCCAAACACATTGAATTAGCCAAAAACATTCCAACTTTTAACAGAATGATAAAACAATGGGATGGGCCAACTTGCGGCTGTGATATCTGTAGCTTGTAGCTAGCACCAAAATATGCATATTGCATAGATGGACTGTTAGTAGTTTAAATATTCGATTTAGATTAGTTTCTGATAGTTCGTTTTAGAAGCTAGAGTGAAATTGAATCAAAATAAGATGACAAACAAACAAAAACCCACTAATTTTTGTCTGGCCACACCACTGTTTACACAGTCTCACCAATGAATAAACCACAACCTGGGATTTTCAGAAGCTGCCTTTTTGCACAAATTATGTTGGCCAGACAGGGGCCCCTGGGTGCGTTCTGAGACACTCCTGCCAGAGAAATGGGGCAGAGAGCCATCTTTTGATTTTCTCATGCCAAGGGTTTTGGCAGAGAAATTTCCTTTGTTGTGGTCTGGTGGTCTGGTGAACTGTTGGTGCTGTGTGTGTTGTGTAAGTGACCACAGATTCAGTATGTACGATCAAATGGAGGCAAAATAGCTTTCTTCACTTTTTTGTTCTCTGTTATGCTGGAACAAATGTATGTTACACCAAATATCTTTGGTGTGGAGCAACATAAGGAACAACTTTCCACACTTGGTTCTCTGTTCTGTTTTTGGACTCATCACCCAAGTCTATTACGTCCCTGTGTTCTATGTCACTTCCCCCACCAAATTGGCTCTGGTAACCAAGCCTTCAATACCCACATCCCTGGCAGGAACATCCCACAGTTCAAATGTCAAAATGAGGCATTATGTGAACCTGTGATATGCCCAAGAAATGAACAAATTAAAATAGTTGTTTGAAAGATGTCAGCAAAGAAAACCTTGGTGCAAAGAAGGCAACTTTCCAATTAAGGTCTCTATCAACAGAATGCATTGGAGCTATTCAAAAATGAAATGATTGGAAACAAAGGAAAATAGATTTAAAGGAGAGTAATTAGGTGATTTTTAAACAGTATAGGAGAGCAATCTACAGCTTTCCTGCAGCCATCTTTGGATTTGAAATTAGTGTCCAAGAGTAAATCAACCTTCAATATACAAATTAATGTGGTTACAATTAGAGCCAGTTTGCAGGTGCACAAAGAAATAACAACCTTAAAAGAAGATATTTGTCATTAAAATTGCATGCATAGTTATGAGAAATTCACCTCCAGATGTTTTTAATCTTGCAAAGCTGCTGTAAGTTTATCTAAACCTTTGTAAAACCTTTAATCATTGATTCTATTATATCAAACAATGGGATTAAAGAGCCTGGAAAATACACCGTTATCACTTCCCAGAATTTCAGTATGAATTTTTCATGCTGTCTCTTTCATTAGAAGGCTTATCCTGATATTAGTTCAATCCATTATGTCCAGGGGCGGATCCACACTGGTGCTTTCGGTGCTTGAGCACCAGTCAGATTTTCAAGTGCTTACGAACTTTGAGTGCCAAGGTTCAGAAGTTCACAATTAAATGGATCTTGTTTTCATAAGTTTTTGAATGGTTGATTCTATCCCAAAAATAAAATCTTGAATTGAATTCAACAACGCACCCATGTTTCCAAGGAAATTGCGCAACGAAATCTTCTGTCGAGAAATTTTGGCAGCGGATGGTCCACGACCCCCTGTTTCCGAATGATATCAGAGCTGCCAGGAGCCAATCACTGTGCACAAGATTGAAAGGAAAGTAAAGTCAAGACAACCCCCCGCTTGATTGGACTCGACTTCATTCTGAGGCCTTTTGTGAGTCACATGACCTGTTGCGCGTCATGATTCATTTTGGTTTTCGCGGGAGCCCCAGTCACATTTGAAATTATTTTGTGTCAGCCAATCTGCTTCCGAGCATTTCAGGCGGGAGCCCCAGTCACTTTTGAAAATATCACTCTAACCAATGGATGATCGAGACGACTGGAGCTCAATTTTGGCGGGAGCCCTAGTCAGATTCAAAAATCTTTCTGGCAACATGAGTCTGTACGGGGGGGTACATTCAGACCTGGAACGGTTTTGCGCGGGAAGTGCAATCATCGTTTGCTGTGGCCTAAGTTAGTTTCTTCGTTGTGTCTGTCAAAATAATGTCCAACTTTCGAGCCGAATTAGAATCAATCCTTAATAGCAAATCGTCGAAGGAGGAAGAGAAAGAAAAGGCCATTCTGGGGTTACAAGAGAAAGCCACAGAGCACCTCGAATATCAGAGAAGGGAGAAGAAGAGTTGTGGAAAGGAGCCACCAAAGTTACAAAGATGTGATTTCGCGGCACTGCAATTTCCTGAGAGTCAGAGGGGAAGAGCAAATGATTTGCAGCCGGTTCGGTGAGTCTCCAGCTACCTAGATTAAAGCGATTCGAATTTGATACGCCATGAAACAGTTCATGAAACTCTGTCATTATTGGTCTTGTCTGTTTGGCTGTTTCTAAAGTCGTCTTTCAAAAAGAGAAGGCCCTGGCCAGCCTTCTCTAGTAAAATGCTCAACATTCTTTAATGCATTGAAATCTCGATAAACAGTTTAAAAGCTAGAATAGAGGGGCCAGTGGGTGTTTTGTGTGCAAGTCTTCCTGCCTGAAGAGAGGAAATTGAAATTGTAAGGGCTACAACAATTTTAAGATATTTTATCAGATTTCAGGCTCTGTAGTAATACTATTTCCTTGTACAGTAGTAAAGTGTTGTGCAGTAGTGCTCTATTTTAAAAGAGAACTTTCATAAAAACACCAACAGCACAAGTTTTGTGTCTAAAATTTGGATTTTAGCCCATAGCGCTGAAAGTTTCTTAGGCCCTGTTCATATGCTTACCAAGCTGGCCTGGTGGGCTAGATGGTTTTCATCTTTTATTCATATGGAGAAGTTCATGCCTTCTAGCCAAGACAGAAATTTGACACGTATCAAAAATGAGACACCAACTCATTCTTTAGATAAGCAATGCATGGGCAATAGCAACATTTTCATCTTAGTAACTGGGATGGAGTTTTCATATGGGGGAAATTTGATCTTGCCAATACACCAGTAGGTGAGATTTGGACAACGAGTTCCAGCCAGGTAAGTGGGCTTGCTAGCCTCCATATGAATGGGCCCTTTATTTCTTATGAAAGTTTCCACTTTTTCATATAAAATTTCATTGAGTTTCTTCTGTTTAAAATAGTTGAATGCATTTCATTTCTGCCACTGCCACTTGGTTTTCTGACACAAAGCTGAATATTTGAGATTCATTGTGCTCAAAACATGAGTAAAAGTGAATATATCTCAAAGCAAGTTTCAAAAACAACTTTGCCAAAATTTTCATGAATCTTACTTCCGAAAGTTTCTTAGTGCTTCTCAAACATATACAAGTTGAGAGTTTCTTAGCTTTTTGTTCATCCTAATACTAGTTTCTTAAAAGCCAGTTTTTCCATAAATGGGTGTGTGATGAAATGATAAAATTTTGAATACAGAACTGAAATAATTTGAAACTGAATTCAGTTGGAATTTAGGTGGTGTTGAAAAACAGGATGTCCGGTTCGGAGCAGAATGTGTCAAAGAGGTTAAAATCACAGACTAGATAACTGTATAAGGTTTTTATCTTTTACTGAGCAAAAATCAGCTCCATGCATTCTATCACATTACTATAAAATGATCTCTTGCTTCTGGTGTGGTTAATGTGTCAAGATTCTTTCTTCATTTGTTGGTTTGCAAGTCTTGCTCAGGATACTTTTGATTTTGTAGAGCTTCTGGAAATGGCAATTGTTTGTATAATGCTTGTTCGATTGCTTTGATTGGAGATGAGTCTTTGGCAAATTGTCTTAGAGCCTTGACATGCATAGAGCTGTTCATGAATCCAAGCTACTATGCTGATCATCCACACTTTGAAGATCTTGAGAAGTCTGGGAAAGTCAGTAAAAAATCATCATTTGTGAACTCCCTGACATTTGAAGCATTTGATAATTATGCCATTGGTGACTATTCCTCTGCAGTTTGTGAGGAAGCTCAGATTAATGTGTCTGATGCCCGGTATTCCTCTTTTCTGTGTTTGCTTGCCCTGTCAACAGTTATTGGACAGCCTATTGAATCATACTTCCCAATAGTCAATGATAACCGAAATGGTGATGAGGATTTGAGAAAATGTGAGCTGATTCGCAATGGCTGTATCATGCCAAGAGAAAGTATCTCCCACAATGATGAGAAAATTCATCTGCTTCAATGTGCCAGTGTGCCTATTGAGTATTTGTACACCAAGATCATCCCAGAGAGGAAGGACCATTTTGTTCCCCTGTTTCCCCCTGGCAGACTAACAGCTGCAACAAAAATGACAAGCAGAAGAAAAAGGAAAGCAGCTGAACCAGTTCCAAACCAACCTAAAGGTCCAAAACTCAAAGCAATACCCTTTATTGCTCCTAAGGTCATCAACGTTGATGAAATTCCTTCTTCATCAAATGCTCCCTCTATCAGACATAGCAAACCATTGATCTTGCAATCAGCAAAACACCAAGTCAAAATCAACACAATGTTTAAGAAATGCAGCCAACCAGCCAAGGAAAAATCTGTCCCACTTGCCAGCACAACTGCTTCTCTGGAAAGTGTTCAGGAGACAGCTGTTAAAGATTTTGAAACTGTCCCTTTGCAACCTCATCTTCAGAATGCTGCAAGTGCATCAGAACTTGGGTCCGCAAGCACATCTGATAAAAACATGGTGCCTTTGAATCAAGAAGTTGATAGTCCAGTGGTTGAGAGTCCAGTGAATGATATAGGAAAGTTCTATAAATCAATTTCCACATTTTCTGATGATAAAAAACATTTACTGCTCACAAATGTTTGGAAGCCAGGCCCTACTTACTGCTTCCCTTCTAATCCTTCTGGTAGAAAGTTTCAGTACAAGTGGTTTGACAGGTTTCCATGGCTTGTGTATTCCAGAGAATTAGATGGTGCCTTCTGCTTAAACTGTGTAGCATTTGGTGGGGAAAGCACCCATAATGCTTCAAAGCTTTCACATCTCTTCAAAACTCCCCTAACTGACTGGTCTAAAGCTCTTCAACGATTGAAGGACCATGCAACAAAGTCCCAGGTTCATGAAACAGCTACGCTACGGTCAGCTCAATTTCGTGCTTTTATTCATGACAAATCAAAGTCTGTTGATGTACAGCTTGATTCAGTTGTTTCAAGACAGGTTGAGGTGAACAGAGCAAAGCTAGTGCCAATTGTGGAGGCTATTATATTGTGTGGGAGACAAAACATTGCTCTAAGAGGTCATCGTGATGACTCAAAGTATTTTGATGATCCTGCTAACAACTGTGGCAATCTTCAAGCAATCTTGAGCTACCTCGTTAAGTGTGGAAATAACAAATTGTTTGAAGAACACATCAAACATGCCAAGCGATCTGCAACCTATCGGTCAAAGACCACTCAGAACGAAATAGTTCGGATATGTGGTCTAATGATCACGGAGAAAATTATAAATGAGCTGAAGGAAGCAAAATATTTCTCCATTCTTGCTGATGAAGCAGCTGACATCAGCAACTTAGAGCAGATGGCAATCGTGCTTCGCTTTGTTGATAAATCAGCAATGATACGGGAGGCTTTTCTTGGGTTCTTCCATTGCAACGAAGGCTTGACAGGAAGGGAAATTGCAAATATGATTATGAAATCTATCAAAGATTTAGGTCTTGATCTCCGTTTTTGTCGTGGCCAAGGATACGATGGTGCAGGCAATATGGCTGGCAAATGCAACGGGGCTTCCACTTTGATACAGCGCCAGTACCCGCAAGCTTTGTATGTTCATTGCAAATCCCACGTCTTGAATCTTTGTGTTGCCTCTGCATGTGCTATCCAGTTAGTTCGCAACATGATGGGACATGTTCGTGTGGTAAGTGAATTTTTCAATGTTCATCCAAAGCGCTTTGCACTGTTGTCAGAGAAAATTCACCTTCTTTTGCCATCAGCTGATCATAAGGCTTTGATCGATGTTTGCCGGACTCGCTGGGTAGCAAGGATTGATGGTTTGTCCGTGTTCATACAGGTGTTCATTGCTGTTGTTGATTCCCTTGAGTCGATAAAGAATAACGAGGGTGGGTCCTGGAATAGTGAATCGATAAAAGATGCGAATGGTTTGTTCTATGGTACCGTCTCCTTCGAGTTCATTGTCTGTCTTGTGATCGTTTCTCGCCTTTTGGAGATTACTTTACCGTTGACGAAAGAACTTCAGTCACCTACTTTGGATGTCATCGCTGCAGTAGAGATGGTAACATTGATGTATTCAATGTTACAGAGAACGCGAAATGAGATAACTGAGTCGCACGATGAATGGTATGACGAGGCCGTAAGGCTCGCTGATAGCGTAGGAACTGTTCCTTCCAGGCCAAGGACAGCTGGAATTCAAGCACATCGTGCCAATACACCGTCAGACTCACCTTCTGAATACTATCGACGTGTGATCACGATACCATTCTTAGACCATCTTTCTAGCCAGATCCAAACCCGGTTTTCCCAAAGAAATGTTGCAATTCTGGATGCATTCTATGCGTTACCTTCGACTGTTTTGTCAGATCCTACCTGGATGGAAAAGTTTTCGAGATTTCTGTCATTGTACGAGGGTGATCTTCCTGAGCCAAGATTTCTCAAAACCGAATTGAAGTCATGGGAAAATTATTGGAAGTTGTTTCAGAGAACGATTCCTACAACTTTAGGAATGCTTCTTCCATGCATCGATAAGCTCATTTTCCCTAATATTTTCGTTGCATTGCAAATTGCTGCAACTATTCCAGTGACTTCGTGTTCTTGTGAGAGATCTATTTCCGTATTAAGAAGGCTCAAGACTTTTCTTCGAAATACTATGGGACAAAATCGTTTGAATGGGCTGGCAATGCTTCACGTTCATCGAGAAGTCACACTTGAAACGACCGATGTTATTGAGCGATTTGCACTAGAACATCCGAGAAGGATGAAGCTCGTTGACATTCTTCATTCTGATCCACCTGTAAATTCATGACTCGAAAACGACCTTTGGTAACAAGATTGCTCGACTTGTACATATTTACTATTCTTATTACCAATCGATACCGAGGTACTCTAATTTTCTGGTTGACATCACTCGTTGATATCTAGGCAATATGTGAGATTAAAGCTGGTCTCTAAAAGTAAAAGCAACATCGAAGTTCAACTGATGTTTTCGTTGATTTCTATTTTCGTTCATATTTTGATGGGATGATTGCAAGAAATTGTAATCTTGTTGAAAAGAGCACTGCTTGGTGAGGAATTCAAATGCCTTTGTTTATGTTTGGTCGTATCTTGGCTTACCAATAAATCAAGAGGTCTGTTGCAATTCTAGATGAACGTAGACAATTTAATAGGATGCGGGCGAATGAAAAGCTCCGATAGCCTATGCACAAAGCAAAGTTCTGTTTGATCCATATCAGATCATACATCATACCATTAGTTATGTTTGGTGAATATATAGTTGATTAAAACTAATCAAAACCAGCTATTTGCAATATTTCGTCCTCCCAAAAGTCATCCCATTGTTTGGCTGGCCTGTTGAGAACTCTGCATTCGAAGATCACTGAGATGCAGCCCCTTGTAATCACCATTCCACGCTTGAGATAGTTTGAAACATTACACTTGCACCTCACTCATAAGTTGCTAGGTATACCATGTATAGGTTAGACTCATTTGTAATGTTCTTAACAAAGGGTGGGAGACGCGGCCCTCAATCAATTTATTGACTTTACAGAATTAAAAAGTTGTCCGTGTATTCAAGATTCGACTTTTGTAGAGAACTTGGTATCTTTATTTGGCAAAACGTAAAGCGATGTATCATGAACATTAACCGGATTTTTTAAAAATCTTCTCGTTTACTGAACAATAGACGTAATTGTGGCGTCGGTGATGATTTAGATATTTAGATTTTAAGCTTTTTATTGCTGATGGTTAACGCGTTTCTAAAATAGGATTTTGCGTTAATCTACAAAGTTGTGAGATCGTGAGACTGATAGGCAATTAGATATCTCCATATTCGCAAGCAATTAACGCTTGTAAATATACTGTAAACTTCTAGTCAGAAAGGGAGTTGCCTTTGGCCTAAAAGGGCGGTTCCCATCGAAAAAGGGCGTTTCCCACCAAAAAAAGGGCGTGGCCCAAAAAATTTTCCGGGGGCTCCGCCCCCGGACCCCCGTTCTTGTCGCGCTCCGCGCGACAAGAGCACCAGTCACCATTTGCGCTGGATCCGCCCCTGATGTCACACCTGTCTTCTGAGCTGAGCCTTTGCAACTGTTTTAAAAGTAAAGTGTACATGGTGTACTGTATGAGTGAGTCGAAAAAGAAGCTTATGCGTTTGGCGGGCTATGGAATAACAATTATATGACCGATGTTCAAAACTAAAATGTTGAGCCGTCAGTCAAAGGCTAGCTTAGATGAGAAGATTTTGTTTGGTAAAATTAAAGGCCCAGCAATTAGAAAAATACCTACTGGGTTTGGTTGGGAATTGAAAATTCCATGTTCCATAGACCTTTTAGCTATTCTACAAAAGAGCCTGAATCAAGCGTTATTTTTATACAATCTTATATATACGCGAGGTTTGATCGAGTGGCATTGGAGCCTCTATCACTATTGTGCACATTCGAAAATTCTTCAAAATGCATCATAACAACGTTCGATTCAGATTCTTTCCTAGAATAGCTAAAAAGGTCTATTCTGGTCCATGACTCACTTGCTATTGAAATTGAAATGATATTTCTGAAACTGACAATCTAAATTTTGATGCCACATAAATCCTGGACCAGAATAGAACGTGGAATTCTCAAATCCCAAACAAATACCTTGCAGGCATTTTTCTAGTTTGTTGAGTCTTAAAGATGTGCAATTTTACCAAACAAAGTTTTCTCATCTAAGTTAGCCTTTGTCTGATACAGTAGATTACCATTTTAGTTTTGAATATCAGTCACATACTTTTTATTCCATAGCCTGCCAAATGCGTATAAACCTTTTCTTGATATCACTTGGTACTGCAGCTGTTTACAAAGGAATCTGGATTGACACAATATTTGCATTACATTTAGCAGAAATGTGATGAATTTTGAATGTTTACAGTTAAGCTATAGAAGTTTTAATGCTATTTGCAAATTTTTTTTTTTGAAAAAAGTTTGAAATTTATAACTTTGCTCTCTTACAGTAATGCTTAATCCAGACTGTTTTGCAGAAGTAACAAAGGCAGAGGTGGCACCAGGGAGGAGGCAGATTCTTCCCACTCTCTGATATAGTCAGCATTAATAGAATTGCCACAAATGCCATCATCTTTGATAATATCCCTATTTTTTTCTAATTTAAGTAAGAGCATCCCCCCAATTTTATTTTATCTTTTGCATCCCCAGATAGATTGTACATGAAACATTTTGACACATTGATCAGGCTTTTGATTGATTGATTGATTGATTGATTGATTGATTGATTGATTGCTTGATTGATTGCTTGATTGATTGATTGGTTGGTTAGTTGGTTTGTTGACAGTAGGATCGTAAAGAAGATGGGGCCCATAAAGATGCATCTACGAAATGATATACCTCTAAAAACTTGCAGATATACCCTTCTTATTGGGGGGGGGGGGGCAATAGTCCACATGCAGTAGAGGCATTTTTTACATTAACATGAAACAAATTCTTTGCATTATGATAAGAATTTTTGAACCATATGAAAAATTGTAGATATTTTCTGCAGCACTTTGTCAGTGTCTGCAAAGCCTGTACTGTTGTCTTGTCCACTACCTCTTCTGTATGTTAGAGAGTTCTTGTTTCCAGGTAAGTTCTAGAAAGTCTAGCCTGTGTGCAGTCTTTCTGTTTTTTTTTTGACTGCACACAGGCTATAGAAAGTCTATTTGTAAATATCTTACATGAAGACTTGCTAAACCATTCCTTTTGAGAAAGGTACTGCATTTTGTCTTAGAATTTGTTCCTTTCTTTCCAAAGTTCTCAGACAATTTTTTCCTTTTTTTGTAGGTGGTTGGGCTTTTGTGTGTGCTAATGGGAATTGTTTGTCATGCAAAGTTTTATTGGTACTTTCATTACATTGCACAAGGATATAACACAGTAGTGACAGTTTTCATTGTCTCCGGGTTTGTCATGATCATTGCTGGGGCATGTGGAATCTTTAGCTTCATGAAAAAGTCATACAGTGCTTTAATTTCTTGCGTTATCATTCTGGCCATCCTGATTGTTTTACATTTTGTTCTGGGAGGATTTGCATTTGCCTACAGGAGTCGGGTAAGTATGGCTGTTTCCAATTATATATTTTAATGGTCGCACCAGATGAGTTACAGAAGGGAGATGTTTATGTATGTAATACATAGTACATAATACATACATACTATGTATTTTTTTGCCACAATGAAAAAAATTACAAATACATATAAAAGAAGATACAATATAATATAAACTTTGAGATTAAAATCGCAAGAGAAAAACACCCCTAATTACAGTGGCAGGGGTAGCATTAAAGGGTCAAGCTGACCTCATTTCCATTATGGTCCCCTTAGAGGTGGTGGTATAACAAAAAATGAAAGAAAAGAAAATAAGAAGGTACTGTAGTTGTTTTCAGTACAAAACATGATTTATAAGGCCAAACATGGTTGGGAGAGATGATGAAGGGTCTTAGTAGAAGGTGTATATGTCATCTTCCTCTTTTTGTATATTTTGGAAAAAATTTTCTTTGATCTGATGTTTGAATGTTTGAATTGGTCAATTTCAATGGACTGTTACAAATATATATGGATTGCAATGAACAAGCACCTTACAAACAAAATATTTTTGCTGTTTTGATGTTATGCTCCCTAAAATATGCTGCTTCAGAAAATTGCATGACAAAGATGATTGGGGCACTACTTTTAATTGGGGCCCCCAGAAACTACCAACAGAAACACGTAGGGCCCTGAGTGGTTGCGGCCCTAATTTTTTGAATGACTACAATGTGTTTCTCCAGGGCTGTGAAATTGAAGTGCAACCCAGTTAATCTCATTGAAAAGCACTAATTCAATTGCAGGCTGATCGACTCACCAAGAAAGCTCTTAACACAGGCACACATGAATACTTTGCAGATCATAGGTCCAAAAAGTTTATGGACTGGGCGCAAGGAAAGGTAAGCAGCTGTTATTTTTTTGAAACTGAACTTCTGTTCATCGGACAAATTTCAATACTGCACCATTCTTCCCCTACATTAGGTGCTAATGATTTGGCCCTTGATCTTCTGGGTGTTCCAAAAAAGTTTCCCTATTTGAACAGTTCCAGGAGAACAACCATTGTCTCATTTTTTATTGGTAATCTCTCACCCACAGGTTAACTTGAATCCATATAATTTTTCATGTTTTTTTGCCAATTAAGAAACCTTCAAAAAGTATGAAATTTGCAAAAACTCTCAGCTTGAGAAAGCCATGAAAGGAGAAAAATCTAGCGATAAAAGTATTCTCCATTCCCTCCATGTTTTGTATAATTGATATGAAGAGCATAGACATGCTTATCAATTTCATAGATTTGTATTCACACTTGGCAGTGTGCAAAGTGTGGATCACAGGCCCGATAAGTAATGGTTTTTTTGCATTTGTGATATCTTTGTTGTTGTGGGACAACAAGAATTCCCCAGTTTTGGGTATTTCATGACAACAGTTACCCCAGTTTTGGGTGGTCTTTTCAATTTTTGTCCCCGGTATTGGGTACTTTTGTCTAGGTCTCCTCCCCAAGTCCCCGTCCCCAGTTTTGGGTAGCTTCACCGCCAGGATCACAGGACGTTTTCTTAGGAAATTTATTTTCTAATTAGCCATCAATAAAATTTTTTTTATGGGCGCAACAGACAAATATTATCTTTCTGCGCTCATACACTTCAAGTTCAAGCTCCTTGCTGTTAGAATTCGTTAAAAGTTAAATTTTTGTGGTTTTTAGGCTGCAGGTTTCACCATTGCGTCGATAAAATGTTTTCGGCCTTTTGTGATATTTTCGGTAACCTTGTTGGCCCTTTTTACGCTGGCCCTAATTCTGCCACTCCCAAAACTTGCTCTAACACCATGGTTCACGTCACTCAGAGAGCAAGGGCCGTGGTTCACGTCTCTCAGACGTGGACATGTAAGGCCGTGGACATGTAAGGGCCGTGGACATGTAAGGGCCGTGGTTCACGTCACTCAGAGAGCAAGGAAAAACAAATAGACAAACTCGGCTAACATTTGTATACACCTATTTCAAGTCATGTGATCCAATCTCTTGATGAAACATCTCTTCATTTCTCTGGCAAATTTCCTGCCATGCAAAGCTGTGCCGTGAATGCGAAAGTAGAATAATACGGAAACTTCCCAAGAATATGGTCACATGACTTGAAATGGGTAAAGCAACCCTAGCCGGTCTATCAATTATGGATATTTTTAGTACTTTTACCGACCTTCTGAGACAGTTCGCCAAGACGCAGATTGAGCTCATTTGTGCGAATATCTGTTTCAGGACATTGACTTAGTTGATACGACGTCCAAAAGAGCATTCACTTTACCAGTTGATATTCTGTTTTGTTGATATTTTAAGCAAATTTTTGCCAAAAATGTAGAAAGAAAACCATAAGTGAGCAATTGATTTCTGCTCCACTCCATCTGCAGTCAATTCATCTTTGCCCTTTCAATGTCCTATTATTCAAAAAGAACAGGTAATTAAAGCTCTCACACCTAGAGTTACCTGCCCATTCTGAAAAATGCCTAAAATATGGTGCGTGCTAGCAAAAATAAGTCTTGAAAAATTAACCGATGCGTAATTTAGTTCAACCGATACGTAAAGTCATATTTTATGTACTACAACTATTGCCGTACGTCATTCTCAACATTTTATTAGAAAATTAACGCCGCTTTTCGAGAAAAGTTAAACATTTTTGTCCTTTTTAACGCCGGCCCTTTTCCGTCGGCCGTTAAAACGCTGCGTAACGAAAATTAACGCCATTTAGGGCCGGCCTAAAAAGGATCGATGAGGTATTCCGTGCTTCAAGTCGGGAAACATGTTTTGAGACACTCATTAATTGTTGAGAAAGAAATGTGAACAGGAGCTCTTAAAATCGAATTTTTAGTGATTATTCAGACTGGAGTACATTAAGTGCAAAAATTTTCGGCAGATAAAATTTCGGACAATTAACTTCGGCGAAAATATTTTCGGACAAATTTTTTATATTTCGGACAAATTAATTTTCGGACGAATTTTTGACAAGCCTTTAAGCCATTCATGCCAAAATCGCATCAGGTTTATGATTACTGAAACTAATCACCTTTATAAAGTTCGAAGTAGCCTCCTATCATGTCCCGAAGTCCCTTCTCACGTCAAATTTTCTAACTTCTAACATAGCGCAGCAAAGTTTACTAGTTTTCGTGTCTATATTCGTATTTCGTCACTTTGAAAAATGATGGTGAGAATATTGTTGCTATTTTTTGACTGATCACAATAACATTGGATTTGAAACATAGTTCTTCTCAAGACTTTGCATGTTTATGATAATCCTTCGTGCCACCATGATTGAGATTCGGCTTCATATTTCTTGTCTCCGTTCCTGTTGTTGTCATTCAATTCACACTACGCATGCGCATATCAGTGAAAGAATTTTCGGCGTGACAAATTTTCGGACACTACCATATTTCGTACAAATAAATCTTCGGACAAGTCTTTGTCCGAAAGTTTGTCACGCCGAAAATTTTTGTACTTAATGTATCTCCTTTAGGACAACTAATACCAATGAAAAATTTCTAATTTAAAGAGCAGATAAAAGAATGCAGAGAACAGAATCTTGAATCATCTTGTGTAAACCTAAAATGAGTCCAATAAGTTGTTTACAAAGTTTCTATCTTTACTTATCATATGACTGATTGTATCAATTTTTTACCCATCCATCTGAAAAATCCTGTTATCATTCATTGCCAGTTTCATTGCTGTGGTTTAAATGGCCAGAAAGATTATGGAGCTGGAAACAAGACCCATTCAACCTCGAAGCCTCATGTCACAACCCATGCACCAGCCACAACAACAAAAATTGTTTCAACCACGACTAAAATGCCTGTGACAAATGCAAGTACCACAACTGAGCAGCCCAGTACCACTTCGAAGGCACCAACCACGACAACGAAGGCTGCAAAAAGTACAACTAAAGCTCCCACCACGACGATGCCCCCAACAACTACGAAACCCCCTACAACAACGAAGCCCCCTACAACAACGAAACCCCCTACAACAGCGAAACCCACAACAACAAAAGCCCCCACAACGAAAGCTCCCACAACAAAAGCCCCCACAACTAAGCCCCCCACAACGAAAGCCCCCACCACCAAACCCCCCACAACAGAAGCCCCCACAACTAAGGCCCCCACTACGAAAGCCCCCACCACCAAAGCCCCCACAACAGTGAATGTAGTTAATGCTGATGCTGGAGCATTTGTATTTGGCAGAGCAAAGCATGGGTTGCCGGAAACCTGTTGCAAAAAGGGAGGTGGAAAAGCTTGTGCAGACAGACCGTCTGATATTTTCAAGGAAGTAAGTTTTTTAAGCCATTTTTATCTGAATGCTGTTGTGTTGTACCACAGGAAGCCCGAGCGGTTAAATGAAAAATTTCAATGACCCAGGGGGACTCCCTATTAGTTAGTGACGGGGGGTCAGACATTTTTTGGGTTTGTAAAACGTTGTCTAGTATACCTTTGGGTACGCGATTTGGAGCATAATCGGTATATTTTTGGGGTTGCTGATGAGAAAATTGGAGAAGGTGAGTGCTAGGCTGAGATTTTCACCAAAATATCGCAAAGCAGCTGCCGAAAATGCTATAAAACCTTTAATTTTCATGTACCATGAAGCTGTGAGTATATTTTTGGGGTCTACAAATGTCCTAATTTCAGTATATTTTTGGGCTGAGTATATTTTTGGGGTCTGAAATTTCCTAAATTTAGTATATTTTTGGGTTTTTCAAAAATATACTGTGTCTGACCCCCCCGTCACATACCAATAGAAGTCCCCCCCTGGGGTCAATGATAAGTTTGAAATTTCAACATAATACCGTTGCGTCTTATTTGGTGCACCTTGCTGGGGCTGTGTTGATTTGCCTATATTGACGTCTGTACTACGTAATTATTTGAATGCAGAGTTCAAAGTGAAGTAAATAAGACTGTGTCACACGATGCTGGCACATTTTGAAAGCGGTGAAAAATGTGACGACGGTAGCAAAATTTGGGCTTGCCTTCACTCGATACCGGCACAATTTTAAAACAATTGAAAATTCAACGGTAAATAACTAGGTGCAATCTCTCCAACAATTTGATGCCAAAGAAATGTACCTACACCTTAAGAACCGTTTAGCCTAATTTTGAAAGCGTTGAAAAATGTTCTGTTTACATGATTTTCGAGTGTTCACACGATGCCGCTTTCAAAATGTGCTCATCAGAGTTCAGTTTTCAAAATGTACCGTTTTCAAAATCTATCGGCAAACAAATGTGTCGTTTTCGTGTGAACGGGGAGGCCTATCCGTCACATTTTTCACCGTTTTCAAACGTGCTGGCATCGTTTGAACACAGTCTGATACAATTCTCTATAAATTTTGGGTTGGAAGCGAAGTCAAAACAGATGATTGAATTTAGTTTGAAGATAAGTCTCACTCGTTGTAATATTTACACAGTGCTGTATTAGTAACTTTACTTTGAACTCTCGCATTCGAACAATTATGCAGTGCAGTGGTCAATAAAGGAGACACAAGACAGGGGGGGTTGAGAGCAGCAACAAATAAGACACAAAGGTATTGCAGTTTACTATTTTGAAATTTTAAGCTTATCATTGAAATTGTGCATTTAACCACCTTGGACTCTTGGTATTGGTACCGGGTAGAGCTAAAAGATTAGACCTATTCGTAATCAAATTCAGTTTGAGACAAATGATGAGATTCCCTGTACAGATTTTTGCTAAACCATCCAATCATGGACGCTGCTGCTTTTCTAAAGATTTAATTCTCGACTCTTGAGTGGAACGGAAGTTGTTGGTGTGAGGGGGTTAAGGTTTTTTATAATTTCGATTGAGATTTCTTAGGCCTCTTTTCATGGTTATAATGATTTGTTTCATTCATTCCAGGGTTGTTACGCCAAAGTCGATTATTTTCTCAGCAAGATCATGTGTGCAATTGGATCAATAGCTTTTATCATGATATTCTTTGAGGTAAGTGCAAATATCGTTATTACCCCTCGATCTGTTCTATGCCAGGTGGCCCACTATGATGTATCACTATCAGCGTTTCCAGAGCTGTATGATTAAGCTCTTTTAGCAGCAAGGCGCGAAAGTCCTTGAAAACCCGGCTACTTTTTTATCTTTTAGAGCATTCTAATTTTCCAGCCTTTTGCCTCCTAGAAATCTGTTCACAAACAGGCAAATTCCCTAATTACAGTTTGCATTCTCGCATTGCCATAATTTGTAAATATGCTCAACATTCCATTTTGCTTTCCTTCTCGACGTCCTAATTTTGCAGTGCGGCCTTCAAAAGTATACTTTTCAGGTTGTCAGTTTCAGAATAGAACGTACAGTAAGTCTCTCGAGACTCGCAAAAGTTTTGAAGTTGATTTCCCTTTGTAATTAACATCCTCGAACAAAAGAATTGTGCTGGCGTCTTCTTGACTCGCGTCTTATTTGCTAAAACAGCCCTTTATACATTATGTGCTGAGTTCAATGAGTAACCTCTCATTGTGATGGCCAAAGGTTAACCTAAATTGACACCAGCTTTCTTTCAGTTCCTATTTTTTCTTAGAACTTCTTCATTTGTAACGTGCGCGGTCGGCGATATCATTAGCACACGCCGGTAGAACCACCTTTCAGTAGCTTCAAGTTTGCTCCTCAAATGATATTGGCTACCCGGTCTTTTATTCTTATTCTTGTGTCGTGCTACCCCTTTAATCTTTGTTTTGAAAAATGTTCTTTACAGTACTTACCCTATTCTTCTCCCGGGGATAACCCAAGGAAAATGAATTGTCTTGAAGCGATAATAGTTTGAATTCAATAGCATGTAAGTTTTTGTTTTTCATTGTCACAATTTAAGTCATGCGGCCTGAAGATGACCGTTTTTGGAGAAACAGTTGAATTTATGAAGCTTTCGCTAGGTAACATTTGTTATCCCCACCAAGTACGTCACAATTTACATAATGTTTGTTATCTTGTAGTTGTTACATCTAATAACCGCTGCCTTGTCATCAAGCAAAATCAAAGAAGAGGCAAGTTATGTCAAATTCTAAATTCGAAGTCATCCTTCCTCGATGATGCCACAGCTGCGTCATATCTTCTCCTAGAAAAGACTCCCAGGTGACTCGAAATTCAATATTCTTTATGTATCGTGAGTTTATAAGCTGTATCTAACCGATGAATCAGGCAATTTATCACAAATTTTTGCTTTCCTCCGAACACGTCGATTCCAGTTGGATAGCTAAAATGGGAATCTTGGATGTCAATTAATTAGATCTGCTTTTACAGTCAGCAGAATGGCGTAATGCAATTCATACAGCATCACGTGGAAAGCATGTCTCGGGCTGTGTGAAAATGTGTTTATTTCTTGTTTCTTGCTTAGTAACTCAGCTTTTGGAGTAGTTAGCGTTTTTTTGGTAACATTAGGCGTATGCTCTTATTTTTCGTTAATTTTGTTCTATATTTATCACCCTTTTGCTTATTTATGATAGCGCAACAGGTGTTGCTTGCCCCGAGCTTTCGTTGCATTTGTATTTTGTTTCGAAAGTCAGGGATCATTTTTCGTTGTCTCAGTCGAATATCGTTTGTGCTTTATTTAGCCTGCAGAGTCGTAATGATCACCTTTGATAGTCGTATAAACCAGGCTGAGAAAACAATTCAATTCAGTTCAAATCATGTAAAATTGTTGTTGTTGATGTTGATGTTGTTGTTGTTGTTGTTGTTGATGTCGCAGTAACTGAGATTGCGCACCGAGTCTATGCTGCATTCTGGTATGTCAGATTGCCTGATTAAGTTGTTGAAAAGGAAGCTGGTAACGAGTGATTACTTTCAGGGGCATGATTAGTGGCTCCAACGATTTGCGATTAACGATGATAAGCATGCAACATGCAACAGATTTTGTGATCAGCAACAAAGATTATCTCGTCCAGTGTGCTCAGGAAGATTGCTGAAGGTTGAGGCTAAAATGCATTCTTTGCAGGCAAAGAGTTTGGTTTAGCCCCAGATCCATTTGGATTCACAACACTTGAAAGCATAGGTGTGTGGACATTGTTTGAGTTTTATGTGTGCAGGCGTCTGTACGTAATCAGTTACCTAAATCCTGCTAATGCATCGATATCGTTAACATTTGCTGTAACCAGCCTCAGAAAAGGACTAATTACTTTCATTAGCGCCTTGAGCAAGGACAAATGTTTATCAATGAATACGTCAGTTGGTTCGAGAAAGTTTATCAAAAATACAAATTTGCATGATTGAGTTATGTAGGAAGCAATATGCAGCATGCATTTAGTGCGTGTAGTTTTTCTAAAATATTTATCATTTCCGTTTAGACTGTCTTAATATTTAGAATGGAACCAGTTTATGTAAATACATTTCGATGTTTGCTGATTCTTGAGCGGCAGGCATGGTCAGTGTTGGTGAACTGAGTATTCACATTTAAGTTAGCCTGTAGACTTCAAAAGCTGCATGATTCGTAGAAACTGATGTTTTGTTTATGATCCTACATTTCAATAAACATCGAAGCTTTCCTCAGCTGGTACATAAGTTTGTTTTGGATCTCAAATACCCTAAAACTCTATTAAGCCCCCGTGAGGCTTATTTAATTTCGGACATTACAGAGAGGGACTTATTAGAGAGGAGGGCTTATTAGAGGGGGTGGCTTATTTACAAAATCAAATAAAAAGATTATATATGATAGCTTTTCAGATCTTTTACCCTATATTTTGTGGATTCAACATACAATTTTACGAGTCGAATACACAAATTCGACAAATTCTCCATACCAAAAACTATCAAAAGTAACATGGAAGCTTCTCAAGCGAAGTATATAGAAAATCGTTGGTAATTTCTGGAATTTGATACAAGGGGGCACTTAATAGAGAGAAGAGTTTACCTAAAATTTCTGCGCAGAAGGTAGGGGCTTATATGAGAGAGGGGACTTAATAGAGAGGGGGCTGAATAGAGCTTTTATTGTACTATCTTTTCAGCTAAGCTTATCTAATAATTTGCAGTGAGATCTACTTTTTTACAATAATTTTCTAGTAATTTTGAAGTAATTGATTCGTACAGTGTATTTAGAGAGGAGGACAGTTTCAGAACAGCACAGCTGAGCTTTGGGAAATTTTGTAGTTGGATTAGGCTATTTAAAGATTGCTGAAAATTTAGAATATTCGGCTTCAGTTATTTGTCGTAGAGTGGAATTTCATTTCTGTCGTTAATCAATCAGATATGTAGCAAATTCGTTATATTTTCACTGGTTTCAAACTTCTTAAAGGGAGTATCCAATGGCAAATAGGCTTCTCTATAAATAGAAGGAAGAAAATTCGCAAACACGGCATTGTTTCTTTAGCTATCGATTATTAACAACACGTGTGGACCATCAGTTTCAATGGGCTATATTTAGATTTTTCTGCTCTGTGAAAATGCAGGCTTATATCCTTGCACAAACCCTTTAATTAATCAAATATGACGTAGTAAGTTTCAAAAATTTCCTAACGCCAAAACGCCAAAGCGCTGGTTTGGAAGTAACAACAAATTTGAACTTTTTTTGCACTTTGATATTTCAACAGACAGAGCAGGAACTGCGCAAAAATGCGCGAAAACTCATAAATTTGAGCCTCCCAACCTCCCTGCAGGAGATCCCAAAATTTGGCAACACTTGATATTTGGTCCCTTGGACCTTAAACTTTTGATTTATCATTTCAGAAAGCTTATCTATCTGTTCAATTACTTCCTTATCTCCGATTCCTCGATGACGTCATTTTAGGTAGTTTCTGCTTTGTCATTTCAACACTCAAAGACCGAATAGGGGCCGAATATTAGCAAACACGGTATCTGCAGCGTGTCCCCAAAAGATTGTGCCCCGTTTAAAGGGGCAAGGTCAGGCAATGTAAACAAACTTTCAAAACGACGATTTTGAAGCATTTTTGATAGGCCATATCACATTGATTTTCCACTACTTTCCTCAAAATGAAAGTGTTATTTTGAAGATGGACTCTTGTACTTCGTAGAGAATCAAACGAAACACTCATATAAAGTACGATAGCAGAGATATTGGTGGATTTTTAGAAGTAACTTTATTGTAGATTCACCCCATCCACCAAAATCTCTACAGAACACGATGGCCACGCGTGGGCAACAATATAGATTCTAGAGATAACATATTTGTTTACGGTTACGTGACCCTGCCCCTTTAAATGGTTGTTTTACAGAAGCTGTAACTTAATTTCCTATTGTTTATATGTTTGAATAGATTAGGCTTCAACTTGGAGTCTAAGGCCTTGTTTTCGCTAATGTGACAAGTGGTCGCTCATCATCATCATCATCATCATTAATTTATTTACAGTAGGCTAAAAAGTTTTAAAATAGCAACATTACTGCTAATTAAGGCCTACTACTTAACTTAAAATTAAAAGAAAATATATTACAAATCGTTTAAAAAATTTAATTACAACATATCGTATCATGTTAGGTACCCAACCTGTGGCATATATGTTTTGCAAAGTCTACAATGGCAGTTCTCACCCTTCCAACATTTAAAGGTAATGTGTCCAGCGATAGCCAGCAACTCTGCGGGAGGCAATAAGAAACATGTGATTTTCCATGTGATCACTTTCAACGTTGAAATGAGGCAGCCATTATCGCTGTCTGCTTCTGCATGTTCGCTCCTGTGCAAGGCCAGCATTTCATGTGATCAGTTTTGCATCACAATGGAACTGACCAATCATAACCCGATATTTTGATGGATGACTTGACAGGTCGGGTACACCCGATCCTTATGTATGGACACATTACCTTTAATATGGTTTTTGAAAATAGGAAGTGTGCTTGCTTGTTTGACTATATTTGGTAAAGTCGACCAAAGTCTATTTCCAAGGAATGATATAGTCTCAATTCCATGTGTTGTTGTACGAACTTTTGGAATCAGCGAGTCGTTACCGTGCCTTAGATTGTAACCAGTATTGCGCACAGTGAAAATATCCTTCATAAAAGGAGGACTTAAGCCAGACTTTGTTTTATAAATTTCGGTCATAAGCAACTGTAGATTCTTTACGTGAATAGATACCAAATTCCTTTGCTCCAGAAGAGACTCAAAGTCTAAAAAGTCATCGCTTTAAAGGGACAGGGTCACATAACCGTTAGACTTGCTCCAAGTCTATTCCGTGGTATATCGGTACTGAGGAAAATAATTACCTCTGCGGGGGCGTACGCAGAGGTAATTATTTTCCTCAGTACTGATACACCACGGAATAGACTTGGAGCAAGTCTACATAACCGTAAACAAACCTGTTATCTCTAGAATCTATATTGTTGCCCACGCGTGGCCATCGTGTTCTGTACAGATTTTGATGGATGGGGTGAATCTACAATAAAGTTACTTCTAAAAATCCACCAATATCTCTGCCATCGTTCAACATATGAGTGTTTCGGTTGTTTCTCTACGAAGTACAAGAGTCCATCTTCAAAATAACACTTTTATTTTGAGAAAAGTAGTGGAAAATCAGTGTGACATGGCCTATCAATAGTACTGCAAAATCATCGTTTCAAAAGAAGTTTGTTTACATTACGTGACCCTGCCCCTTCAAAAACAGCACTTTTATCGTTCTCAAGCAATGTCAAACGAAGCAAATCTTCAAAGAAAAAGTTCTAGTGAAGTGTTTAAATTTTTCCTACATTTTTAAAAGGATAAGTAATGCTATATATCCACAAGGCGACACAATTAACGTATTCACAAATGTAGAAAACAATTGAATAAAATGCTATAGGCATTTAGTTCAAACTGACATGATTAATTGTTTGAGAACAATACAAGTGTTTTTTTGAAGCAATCACTTTTTTGACTTTGATGTTCCATAAGTCAGCAACAATTTTCTTGATTGATTAAAACGAGGTCTCAAACTCTAAGGGCCTGATTACATGGGCGAGTTGACCCGGCTGTAGCTCGTTTACGGCTCAGTGAGCTGCCCCGGTGCTTCAGTCAAATCCTTCATAAAACCATTTTGCGATTACATGAGGCGAGCCAACCCGCACTGCCGGGTTGTTTCGCTTTTTGAAAGTGGGTCAACCCGGCCAGGCGAGCTGGCCTTTCCCATGTAATTGCAGCACCCGAGTTAACACCGGGCTGACTATCCCATGTAATTGCAGCAACCGAGTCAATATCGGGTTGACTCGCTGTACGCGCATGCGTTTTGACCATCGCTAATCAAACAAAGCCTCGTCTTGGTTTTTTAGCCGGGTTGGCACAGGGCCAGAGCCGAGCTACAAGTAGGTAAACCTCTCCATGTAATCGCGATTACTGGAGAGCCAGAGCCGAGCCAGATCCGAGCTGCAAGCGGGTCAACTCGCCCATGTAATCAGGCCCTAAGTTGAAGCCTTATGCTACTGTATCATTAAAGGGACAATGGAGCATACACCTCCTGCACGGTAGCCACACAAATGGGGCACAAGTTTTTTGTAACAACTCGTATGTTCAAGATAAATATTAAGGAACATTTTTAAAATTGTCTTTGATGATGCCCATTTCTGAAATTGGGCCATCTTACTTTGATGAATGATGTCCACATGATCTTTGAAAACTTCAAATCGAGCTACTTCAAAAATGGTTGTTGGGGTTTTCCGTCTCATGTCCTCTTTTCTGCGTTCGTATACCAAATTTTCAAGTAGCCAGTTAGTTCGCTTGAGAGTGAAGACTTCTTTGCGGCAGCAATTCTAAATCCGTCAACATTATTGATGTCACTGCCCAACTCTTCGGATGGATGCAATCTTCGTGATAATGATCAGGAAATATCTGCTATTCCCTTCCGCAGTATGAAAAATCTTCCCTTCTTGTGTGCAGCTACGAGATATCCTAGTTGGTTTCCCTTTGTGTCACTTTATTTCCCTTTGAAAGAAATAAAAGATACATCAGCTGTCAAATTTGACAATGGCACTTGGAAATTGCAGCGAGAAGCTGAAATCTAATCTATTACAAGGCAGTCTTGAAATTGTCATGAATTCAGATTTGGTCCAAGTAAAAATATGGATGCAGGGCGTCGCATCTCGGGATCGCATGGACTTTCAGGACTGTATCGGATTCGGAGTTGTCAAAGCTAACTTTTCCTACGAAAACAAACTCCACACGATCCCACGATGCAGAGCATTGAGCACCATCACGTTCGTTGGTGTTGGTGTTGTCGTTATTGTTGTCGTTGTTGTTGCTGATGTTGTTGTTGTTGTTGATGATTTGATAACTGGGAATAGATAGTGAGTCCATGCGCAAGGGTCCATTGAAGAATTGTAGATAATAAGGTTTAGGACATCAATTGTGCTCTGGAGGTGCACGGTAATTCGAGAATAACGTTCACTGCAAAACATTGTTCGCAACATTCAAAACAGTGCTGCGAGGCAGGAGTTAGGAATGTTCCATGCCTAAATACAAATATTCCTTTCATGAAGTTCATTATCAATTCAAAGTAAAAAATTCTTTGCATTGCCTTATGAATCATTTTAAATGAAACTGAGGAGTGCATGCAAGCTTATAATGGATTTATAAAGACAAAAATCATGAACCTTGTGGTAGGCTTAAAATCACAGACATAGAGAAACATGTAATCTCATAATCCAAGCCAGCACTGTTCTTTGCTGTATTGTGGTCGAACTGGTGCGTCAGTGTTTCTTTAAGGAAGGGAGATTAATTTTTACCATATTCCCACGAATGAAAGATAAAGTATAGAGGACCCACACAGGAGCTGGTCAGGTTGGAAAGCGTAAACACCTCGAATAACCAACCGACAGAAAAAGCTCTGCCGAGCCGAAGTACATGAAATATAACGCCAGAGCAAGGTTTCTCCAAGTTTCTTTTACCACAACCCCTTTACTGCCTGGACTATACTGAAAGTTTCTTACATGGATTTCTTGATTTGTTGTTCTCTACTTGCAATAGTTCAATTTTCGAATTCACAGTGTATGTTACCGGAATGAAAGATCCATTGTCACCCAGCCTAGGCCCTTTGCTTGTAATGGCAAACCGGCTGGATATCAAATTTGGCCCAACGGAGTTGTATTGTCTCGCTGGCTAAGGGAATTGTCACTTTTAATGCTAGGGACTGGGATGCAAAATTTTTAAGCGAAATAGGGACTTTTCTTACCCGGTTTGTAAAGTTTAATGATATGTGGCAGCTCTTTTCAAGGTAGCGATATAATATGTGGCACCACTTCTCATACCCCACTATTGAGTGATTTATCTTGGATTTGCATGAAAAAATGAATCACTAAGAAGTGCAGCATGGATATGAAACAGACGGAAGACCAAATCTTAACATGACATAGTCACCAAAACAAAGAATCATCACCATTTCAAGCAACTTCTTTTTTTATATCATCAGTTAAAAATTTACAATAGTCGATACTTATTACACTGCTTACACAATACTCTACAAAATAGTTTCTTGAGTTACATTTTCCCACCACTGGAGTTTCTTAATTTTTGGCGACGTGAGTGCTGAGTTTCTTATAAACAGTTTCTTATAAAAATACGTGTAGCCGGTGTAAATCCCCAGCAATAGTTGAAGTTTGAAATGATAGAAAGTCAGTAAACCGTCTAGGCCAAATTTGATTTGCAGACACTCAAAAAAGCAGTGTTCCCAGCAGATGGTTGTTTAATGGCATTTTCAGCCATGGCCGTCGAGAGGCAGCCCGGGCCCCAGGGTGTGGCATCGAAGAGACCCTCCAGCGCAGGAAAATTCTTCGCCTGTGCCCTTTTTCTCTTGGATCTCGCCCTCCTCCAATGCACTGGCAAAATACTGCTAGATGGAAAAACCCTCCTATGCGCTGTTAAAAACATAATTTTAGACTGAAAAATTCGTTTACCTCGTGTCTACACACTCCCAGTTTTGAATGCCAGTGGGCCAACGGGTCAAGGCACTTTTCTCGAGGAAAATTGAAAACAAAGAAAAGAGTACATAATAAACATTTTTCCGGGCCTCTAAAGGCTCCGGGCCCCCTGGTAACTACCTTGGCTAACCCCCTTCTCGACGGTCCTGTTTCCAGCGGTTCAAAAGGTCACACAGAAGATCATCGCAGTTCAAATCGACCGCAGTCAACCAAGAACAACCGAGATTAACCCTGGACACAGTATGCCAGTTTCCGGTTAATTGTCCTTTTGTTTTTGCCTCCTCTTTGTCTGAGCCAGACCAGATTCGCATAATTATGCCAATGACGTCAATAGAAATCAATTATGCAAAGCATGACAAATAGGTACAGAGTCCATTCTGCCACAGGGAGACCAAAAACTTTTTACACGTGATGATGGTCTGTATTTCATCATGTGCCACGCCCCCCAACGTTGACGAGGCTTTCCTGCAAAGCCAAAGAGGTGTAAGCATGGGTGTTAGGACATGCTTTCAAAGGCTTGTGACAAAGTTATAGGAGGACTGACCTAGAAAGAATAATAACCACTTTAGCAATGAATTTATTCTTTATTCGAAAATCTCTTGCGACCAGTTTCTCAAGTTCTGAATTTTTTATCTCACTTAATGTTAGTTTAGTTTAGTTTGTGTAAGAAACATTGATGTAAGTTTACCTTTAGATGATTCCTCTGTACCATCAAATGAAGATTTTTAGCCATGTTAAAAGCTGGAGATTCTCATCCTCCTGTCGAAAAAGCGAAATAGTGGTAAGAAATTGTCTTATCCAAGAGAAGTAAAAGTGCTAATGTGAGAGACTATGAGCGCAGTATAGTTTATTAACCATTCTATTGAAATAGATTTTTCTTTTTCTGACGGGACAGTACAAACGTGAATGAGAAGGCTTGAGCAACTTGCGGTTAGTCTCCTTGTCGAGACTTAATGGGCACATTTTCCTCCCAGTTTCGCTTTGATTAGCGTTGCTAAATGGTTGCTAGGGGACCAGGTACCGTTCACAAATCAGCATGTTTACTATTTAGTGTTTTTGCAATCGAAGAACTGACCAAATTTTCAAAATTTTCGGTAGTTAATTGACGAAATTTAATTTTTTTCAAAAATTGAAAAATTTACCATCAAATGGCATAATACTACCTTAAAGCTAATAAGATCATGAGTCAGTTTACCTTGAAAGTTGAGAGGCATCCCTTGACTATAGTATCAGTTAGTCCAGTAACGAGTTCCATTCAAAAGGAAAACAGTTCTTAAAGGGTTAAAGGGAACAGACAATGATAGGGCAGGAGAAATAGTACGACATCTGATTGGGCTGCGCTTTCAAGGCACCATCTCATACACGACTTCGATAGAGGATTGCGCTAAAGATGGCGGCGAGGAATTTTTTACTGAGATGCATTGTGTTCGAATTACAAATCTTTAACGATTCTCTAGGAATTCGATTAAAAACGCAGTGCATGTCGGTAAAAAAGTCCTCGCCGCCATCTTTAGCGCAATCGTCTATTAACGGCCTCGTATCGGAAATTATTCAAAATTCTTTTACATGAAAGTTTAGAAGCCAAATTCGGATTTAGCACCAAAACTTTAGTCTAACTGTGAGTTTTCATGTTGCTAGCAGTCGTAATGTTAATTTTATGACGATGTTCTAGATATTCTAGAGAAGCAAACAGCGACTGTACACGTTGAACAAAACTAGCAACGATTCACCTGAAAATTCACCTGAATTGGTTAAAACCATGAAGATTCCATCTATTGAAAGTCAGATTTATGATGCGATAGAGCACATCGAAAAGAAGAGCAAGAAAAGAACTGATTTAGAACGAATATGTAAGTTTGTTGTGAACGAGAACAGTGGCCTAAGCAAACACGATACCGTAGAAACCCTGTCTAGGATGCACAAGGACGGGTTATTGAAATTAAAGCAGTACGACGATGGCCCTGCTTCATATAAGATCAACAAAAGTTGCAAAGAAACGAATAAATCTTGTGAAGGAAACAAAGTACAAGGGGAAGCAAAGGAAGGAGAAAATGAACGGGAGTACGAACAGTCAATTTCAACAAGCGATGAAGATACGGAAAACGAACTTGAATCAGAAGATTATGAAATTAGTGAAGGTGATGACGAACTGGAAAGCGTAGAAGGTGAAATTGTCGATAAACCTACCTTGCAAGATTCTTTTCTTGAATTCTTAGATGGTGTCCGCACACCCGAGAAAATTTCGACGAACGGCTGTCCGGAATTCTCAACTTTTGACAGGAAAACTCCTAACGATGAGTGTAATGGCTTGAAAGATCATGCGGCCTAGGCCAAGTCCATCGATGCACAATCCCCCCCTCCCTACAGAGCACACTCAGCAAGTGAATTTAGTAGCTTTGCAGACGTCATGGGCAAAATGGCGGACACTCTGAATAACCACATAGAAATGCTGCGAGATGAAAAGATCTTGAATCGCATGCTCAGAAATACCATTGAAATTCTGAGAGATGACAATGGCTACAAGGATACCAGGATAAAGGAACTGGAAACAATTATCGATTTTATTGGCAAATCATCTCAGGTCAAAGTTCAACCAAACCTTGGAAGTCTTGGAAGTCAACAACGTTCCCTAGAGAATGCACAAGAAACTTGCACGTTGAGTCCCCAGGAGGACTCACCAGAGACGTGCAGTCACCAACCAGCTCCTGAGCCCCCTGAGACTCAAGAAACTCAAACAACACCAAGTTTTGAATCTCAATTGCAAGCCTACGTCAAAGCGAAAAGAAAAAAATATGAAGAACATTTGGTAAAGAGTAAGGCTGAAGCAATGCATTCCTTGAAAAAACCGCAAGAAAAAGAACAAGGAAAAAATCAAAATCGAAAGAAAGGAAGCAAACAAAACAAAGGAAACCTGGGGAAAGCAAATAGCCAATCAGTAAACCAGTCTGTCCACCTGGATGACAAACAACCGTACAGTGAACGCGTACAACCTCAACAGCAACAGAACCAACAGCAGCAGCAACAACAGGTACAAAATAGTCAAAGCACCTCTGACAAGTCTCAGCAACCACAGCAAAAAGATAACTTGCCTCCTTCGCAGAAAGGGCAGTCACAGCAACAGGGTCTCTGGAGGCCTGGAACTATTCTCATAGTTGGGGATAGTATGCTAAATGGAGTGGAGGAACGCAAAATGCCATCTAATGTCAAGGTGAGGAATTTCCCTGGTTCAACTGTTAAAGACATGCATGATTATGTGAAGCCCCTGTTGAGAAAAAAGCCGTCTCATGTAATTTTGCATGTCGGTACAAATGATGCTGTTAATTCTGATTCAAATGCCATTGTCAACCAACTCATTAATCTGAAAGAATACATCGAGAATGAGTTGCCTAATAGCATGGTCACCCTGTCACTGCCGATGATGAGAGCTGATAATGCTAAAGCAAATAAAATTCTGGTTGCAGTCAAGAATGCAATAAAGAAGATGTCAGTTGACATAATCAACAATGACAACATCAAGAGAGACCATCTTGGACGTTTAGGCCTGCACCTAAACTTTTATGGGAACACAAGATTTTCAGCTAACCTATTAAGTAAAATAAAGTTAATTTAACAACAGTGACAGAAATAACAATGTATGCAATGAAAGTCTTGAGTTGAATTGTTGCAATGTGGGTAATAAGGATAGCACATCAACGGAAAGTCTAGGATTTCGTAAGGGGATGGTAATTGCATCCCTCAATATCAATAGTTTGCTTAGACACCATGATGAGCTAAGTAACTTTCTTTTTGAGAGAGGTATCCATATACTTGCCCTCAACGAAACTAAGCTGGACAGCAAGATCTGTAAAGATCTCTTAAAAATTGAAAATTATAAAATTGAGAGATGTGACAGAAATCGAGAAGGGGGTGGAATTGCTCTCTATATAAAAGATAGCATAAAGTACCATGTACGCAAAGATTTGCCCGAGAAATCGCTTGAATTATTGTGCATTGAGGTCGAGCCTTTAAAAGCTAGACCATTTTTCGTTATTTCATGGTACCGACCCCCTAGTGACACTGTAGAAACTTTTGATAAACTTGATCGAATTTTGCAGTTTCTTGAGACCGAGGGTAAAGAGCTTATACTCCTTGGTGATACAAACTGTGACTTCCTTAAGTTTTCAAGCACGTCAGATGTGTCCTGTCTGAATAATCCAAGCAAGCACATGCAACAAATCTACTGTTCTTATGAGCTAAAACAACTCATAAACAAACCTACGAGGGAAACTTCTCTACAGTCTACCCTTATCGACCACATTGCAACAAGTCACATCAACAATATTACATCTTCCGGCGTTCTAGAAATCGGTCTTAGCGATCACTACTTGGTCCTCTGTGTAAGAAAGTTCCGGGGAGCCCTCAAGACTAAACATAAAGTAGTAACAACTCGCCAGATGAAAAAATTCAACGAGAGTGCATTTTTGCAGGACCTTGCATTAATTGACTGGTCGTTGATTTTGCAAAATGGTACTGATCTCAATGAGCAGGTAAGGAACTGGTGCGAAGTGCTCTCGATGATAATTGAAAAACATGCTCCTTTAAGAAAACGGAGGGTTGCCGAAAGATACACTCCTTGGTACACTTCAGAGCTAAGTAAGCTCTCGCAAGTAAGAGACAGAATAAAGAAAGCTGCAGTTAAAAACCAATCTGAATTGTTATTTGCTGCATATAAACAAATCAGAAATAAAGTTACTAATATGAACCAAAAGCTAAAAAGGGATTTTTTCTCTGATAAAATAAATGCCTTTGAGGGTAACATGAAAGAAACTTGGAAAACCGTCAACCAGATGATAAATAAGAGATCCAAAACTACTCATATTTCTTCTCTCGAGGATGGTGACAAAGATATTACTGACTCTCAACAAATTGCCGACGCTATGAACCAGTATTTTTGTAACATAGGAGAAAAGCTCAGCAGCAAAATTCCAACAAGGAGAAATCCCCTGTTATCTGGGGATGTTAAGATAAATCAGCATTCTAAAATCTTTAGGTTCAAGAACGTTGATGAAATGCAGATATGCACGGCAATGAAACGCCTTAAAAAATCTAATGGATTTGGTTTAGACGGTATTTCAAGCTATTTTTTGAAAGCCGGCATGCCTGTCCTAGCTAGCTCATTGAGTGCCATTTTTAATAATTCTTTGAGGCAGGGTGTATTTCCTGATTGTTGGAAAACAGCTAGGATTGCACCTATCTTCAAAGATGGCCCTGAAAATATTAAATCTAACTACCGTCCAATTTCGGTCCTACCAACGGTTTCGCGTTTATTTGAGAAAGTTTTGTATGGCCAACTTTACCAATACCTGGATGAAAATAAGTTGCTTTACTTGCACCAATCTGGGTTCCGATCATTGCACTCTTGTGTCACATGTTTACTCAAGAGCACGAATGATTGGTACACAGACATCGACAGAGGCAATGTCAATGCGGTCGTTTTCATCGACCTTAAAAAGGCTTTCGACACTGTAGACCATAGTATCCTGCTAGAAAAGTTGTCACTTTTATGGCATAAGGGGTATTGAGCTTGAGTGGTTCAGATCCTATCTTAGTGGGAGAAAACAGTGCTGTAAGGTGAATGGGCACATATCGAACATTGAAAGTATTCGATATGGAGTTCCCCAAGGGTCTTGCTTGGGACCACTTCTCTTTTTGATATATATTAATGACCTTCCACTTGCACTTGATAATGCCAAGGTTACTATGTATGCAGATGATACCAGCATCTCTTATTCCTCTAAATCAGTTGATGAAATCAATTCAGCAATCAATGATGATTTGTCCAATCTCAAATTATGGTTAGAAGGCAATAAGTTGTCTCTAAATGTTACGAAAACTCAAGCTATGCTTATCGGTAGCAGGGCAAAACTCCAGAACATTTCTAACAGTGATGTCATTAGCCCTAAGTTTGTTATTGATGACGAAGTTGTCCCGATGATAAATGAAGCTAAGTACCTTGGAATACAAATTGACAAAACATTGGGTTGGAAGGAACATATCAACATTATTGCTGCGAAGATTTCGCGAGGGATAGGGATGCTGAGATATGCAAAGAGGTACGTCCCACTCAGTACAGTAAAAACCATGTACAGAAGTATAGTCGAACCCTATCTACGATACTGTTGCACGGTATGGGGATGTTGCACTGAGGCAGACTTAAAAAGATTGCAAATTCTCCAAAATCGCGCTGCCCGTATTGTGACAAATAGTGCTTATGATGCACACTCCTTGCCCCTTATTAAAGGTCTGGGCTGGCTAACAGTTAAAGAGCTGATCAGGTTTGAAACGGCAACTACTGTTTTCAAATCTGTTAACCAACTTTGCCCAGACTATATGGCCCAAATGTTTCAAAGACAGCGTGAACAGGCAATGAGGACGCTAAGAAACACCGAAACTGACTTGAGACTTCCTTTGTTTAGAACAAACAATGGACAAAAGTCATTTGCATATCGAGGGGCTACCGTTTGGAATAGTCTAGATCACCAAATCAAACTGTCTCCCTCGCTATCAAACTTCAAATTTAAACCAAAGGAAGAATTATAAGGCAAACTTTACGTACTTCCTTCCATCAAGAACATATATTAATTTTTCCTCTCTGTTGCAATTTAATTTCCTTTTTTCGTTTGGATAGGAATAATTAAAATTAGGTTTATTTTTAGGGAATTTATCTGACAATGCATTAAGTGGTATTAGGAATTTCTTGAGTAATTAATTTTTTCTTTTTGTTTTTCTTTTCTGTTTTAACAGGGCACATTGTAAAGCAGTTTTTTTTCCCGTATGAACTGAATGTTTTTTACCCTGTATAAATAATTTAAAATGAATGAAATGAAATGAAATGAAATGTAAAGTTTGAAAATCTATAATGGATTTGACCGTGAAAATGGCTCAGGTTGTAAAGTTTCATCCCGAACGATTTTTCCCTTATAAATCTCTTATAAATCCCTTATAAATCTTTGAACTTTAATTTGTCATAAAATCAACACCACAATTGCCAGCAGTTTAAAAACATGCAGCAACACTAAAGTTTGAGTGCTAAATCCGAATCTGGGCTCGAAATTTTCATTTGAACAATAGGAATAGGAAGAAATTTTGACAAATTTCCAAAACGAGGCTGCTTAACTGAAATGGTGTATTGGACCGATAAGACATATGTGGCACAAGACCAATTTAATTGTGTCAATTCCCTTTGAATGTAAGAAGTCCCTGCAATCAGAAAGCAATTCCTTTGAATTTTCTGGCAGAAAAAGAAAAACTCTTACCGGTGTTGTCGTGATGTCCTCCTCGTCCTCATCATCTAAAAATATGAAGAAAATATGTTTGGTATCTCTCTTTAATTCAGAGTACAGCCATTTTTTTCAATTTGTTTTGAGTGGGCTTGTAAGGATTTCTAGCTACTGAAAGCTAATTTAGGCCCACTGTGCATGCCGCATCCAGCATGGGACCCCTAGTTTACTGTCCTTTCCGAAGGACGGCGAGGTGAATTGTGAGGTCAGGCCTCCGACGTCGCACCCATCTGGAGTTTGACCTCACTCGACCGAGCTTCACTTCAGTTACTGTAGCACACTTGGAAAGGTTTGTTAGTCCACAAGAAAATAATTCCATATTTGGCTAGGATTTAATCAATCTTTTGCAGGGTCACTTCGCCCGAGCTTTTGATCCAAAAAGAATAACTGATCAACTGTTAGTTCTCTTTTCATTATTTCCGGCACAGCTTCCAAGCAAAGTCCGGATAGATTTAGAACAGCATGGTTTAGTATTTTTATCAAACGATTTTTGACAGGAAGGCTATCCTTTCCATTTCCCTACAATTCTTTTTAAATCGGCCTCATACTCTTTTGGGACACCCGCTATGTTGCTGCAAAGCTCAAAAGATTCCAATTGAGGACTTTTTTTGAGTTAGCTTACCTGTCGATCTTTTCCTTCTGATGTGTCCACGAACATACGTGATTATCGGCGTCACCTCATCAAAAATCGATGTAGCAGGGGCCAGTCCACATAAACTATCACTATAGCATTTCACATTAAAACATTCCTTCCCCAGCATCAATGCCACATCGCATCTTTTATTTCTGCAGCAAGAATTGACGCATGAATGCTGGTTGCTGACAATTCCGACTGTTTTAAAATCGCCTGCAAGGATGCCGCCACGTAATGTTGCGCCATGGATTGTTACACCGCGGCGACATTTCATGTGTTGTGGTAGATTCAGGATTTGATCTAAAATGGAGAAAAGAATTTAGGAGAATTTGATTTCTTTTTTTGGGTACTGAAGGTAGTGAATGATGTGATAAAGCGATTTCTGCGAGAGACTGAGCGTGTAATACTTAGATTTAGCTGCGTCAGCAGCCATTGTTGTGTTAGCTTCGTTTTGAGTTTGGGAAAGGAGGCTGTCTCCTTCGTGGGGAGTGTTAGAAGTAGCCTTACTCCACAAAGTTCCTCATCTTTCGCATATCATTTCATTGAATTTAATTTGTGTTGTTGTTGTCGCTTCGGTAGTTGTTTGTGGTATCAGTTCAGTTCAGCCAAAAGAGCGAAGCTATACATGTTACTCGTAGCGAAGTTGCTCGATACTCGTATAAGTTCGCAGATAAAAGTAGAAAGGTTTCTGAGAAGAAAGAAAACGTTTTCGTTGAAACTGTGTGCATCATTTCCCCGATTATGGCAAAGAACCCATCTACCCATATATTCTTTTGTAGAATCGTATTCCGAAGCATTGGACTGTTAGCTGATAGATAAGCTATTATCGCAAACTTTTTTTCAGTTCTACAGCTTTTTGCGCAGCTTTGCATTTAGCTTTATTCGGAGTTTCTGGTTATTGTTCGTTTCATTACATTTCATTACAAATTAGACCTTTAAACGTCAAAATTCGTTTAAAATGTAGTACTGGCGACGGCGTTGCATTCAAAATTCTGCAGATTTACGAACCCTTGCCGTTTGTTGCAGTCACAATGTGTACCAAAAAGGCGATTTTCCTTAAAGTAAGAGACACGAATGCTCTGTTTGTGAAACTTGTGGAATGGCAGGCAAGGGCGCCGGAGGCACGGGGGCAGCGGGGACAGCTGCCCCCGTTGCCCTGATGGTATGGGGGCAGCACAGGGGCGGGAAGTGCCCTATCCAAACAAACCTTTCTCGTAGATCCGCTGCATCTGAATTTTTCGGCCTGTTGAGCTTCTGCAAATGCGATTCACCTCTGTCAAATGATGTTTTTCGGGGTTCTTTTGTACTAAACAAGTAGAAAGAGTTGCTGAGCATGCAGCATATTGGTGGGATAATAACTTTCCCGAGAAACGCTGGAAAGTGACTTGGAGAGTTGTGTGTAAGTTCTCCGTGCAGTGTCGATTTTGATTGGCTGCCCCCGCCGCTTCGTCTTCCTTTCGGCGCCTCTGATGGCAGGGAGAAGTTCAGAGTAAAAGTTAATGGCAATTGGCAATTTCACTGTTGAAAGCCGTTAAAACTCGTGTACATTAGAATGTGAGAATGAGGTTAAGCAGATTAGTATGTTAATTGGTTACCTCGTTTCCATCCATGCCAATCGCTAAAGCGATGTATTAGATATCTTACATTACTCTTTCCAGATGACTTTGAATATAAAACAGCTAAAAGCGAAGATTATTAAGTTTTAACATCATTAGTATCAATAGTTAGAGTCTACAAATTTTTCATTCCAGGGAAGACAGACCAGAAACTGCGTACGCATGCGTAAAAAGTCGTAACTTTGAGCGCCCTTAGCTCCCAGCAACAGATCGTGAAATTAGGTAACACTTAGTTTTTTCTTCCTTGGGCCTTGAACTCGTGACTTATAATTTGAAAAGGCTTGTGCATCGAGACACTTTCTCATCTAAGACTTCTTGATGACGTCATTTTACGGAGTTTCTGCTCTGTCTCCCGGGAACGGCAAGAAGTTCGTCTGAACTTCCTGCGAAAATTGTTCGATTTTACATTGATTTTAGTGGATTGTGCAGTGTTTTATTTCGGTGCAACTTGCAGGTAGAACATAGTTCAGAAGATACTTTGTGAAATTGAACACAGTCACAAACGAGGAATTTAAGGTTTAAGCTCAAAAAACATAAACAAATACTTATACTGTATGCAAGTTTAAGAATGATTGCTAGGTAGGTAGCTCAAAACAATAACGGGAACTGTAGGTGAAATCGGAGTATTGGCAGGAAAACAGAGCTTGATTAGAAAACGAAGAGCAAGAATTGCGACGATAATCATGTTCATTTTTATTATTTCATTCCAAATCCTAGTAAATTACGACAAATCCATGTGACAAATCCGTGTGACAAATTAGCCTCGTGCTCTTGGAAACTTGATATTCTGATGATGAAGCAAGTTTGCTTCGAAACGTAAATAATTATAAATATGGCCTAGTCTTTAATTAATTTATCGGATTTGTCACATGGATTTGTCACATGGATTTGTCGTAATTTACTAGGATTTGGAATGAAATAATAAAAATGAACATGATTAGCGTCGCAATTCTTGCTCTTCGTTAACTGTAGGTGAGTAACCAAAATGCGCATGTCTTGGAGATGAGCAACCAAAATGTATAACCGTATCTGGTCGCCACTGTCCTCCTTCCTCGAAACAAAAACCTCTGCCTAGGAAAAAATAGCCACTGAACAGTTCGATGATAGGGTTGACCTGGACGATGTCCACTATTTAAAGCTTTACTATCGCTATAAATACATTCCTAGCCTCGCTTTGTCAGTTGTCTTCTAAAGTCATGAGAGATGGTCGTCAGATCCGTTTGTTTTCCTTGCTATGGGAAGTTACACCTTGTTGATCTACAAAGAACTTCAAAGGGAAACCGCGCTAATCCTCATGACCGAACGATACATGCGAGGCTGACAACTGAATTATTGGCTACCAATAATTCAGGCGCGGTTTATATAGCGATAATAAAGCTTTAAAAGAAATCATGAATGTATTTTGTTCGAATTGATGATATAAGCCTCTTTTCTAGATAACAATTATGACAGCTTCAGGTTTTGCCATGTATTGGCCCCAGTACTAAATTCAGCTTCTTTTAAAAGAATTCCTTGCTCCTAACAATCTTGCAAAATTTCCTATGAACTGCGTTCCCCTGTTCTAACACTTTACCGGTCTCTGCAATGGCCTATCTTCTACCGGGTGTCTCAAAAAAAGTACCCCCTTTTGGCTAGAAATAGGAACGAAACGATAAGATATCATTACTCTCCGAGTGGACAGCTAAATTTATCAATCTTCAACTTAGATTCACATATCTTGCATTTAAAAATTGGCCACCAAACACTGGAGATACAGGCTTGCAAAGTCAAAATTTACAGTGCATCCGAAACCAGAGGTTTTGTAAAAGGGCCCAGCCATGATTTGCTATAACAGGCATGTTGCACAGGAACTTCGACTTTGACCTTTAGCTTTCTCCATTGAAAAGAATTATACCTTGAAATGCTTCAATTGTTCTACAAATAGTTATTCCTTTGAGGAATCAATCCGTGCATTGCATTCCATTACAAGTGTCAAAGAAGAAGAAAAGGAACACATGCATACTCATTTGGGAGATGTTGCACGACTTCATCATTCTTACCACATTTTTGTTATGCTTGTTTAATCAGGGCAATTTCCACGAATCTTTTTTATTCTTTTCAAAAGCGAAAAACTGAAAGTTAAAGTTTACAGGTGCTTTGGAAACGATCCATAATGCAAATCATGGCTAGGCCCTTTTACAAAACATTAGCCACGAGAATTTTATCCACCATTCAAACTGACACAGTTAAACGAGCTTTCTCCGATTCAATATTCGATAACCTGGTTTAGTTTAAGCTGGTTTAACTTGCAATAGACCTTTTCGCAATTTCGAGAAAGGGACTAAGGAGAGCGCAGCCCATTCTAACAGCCTTGGCAACGGTAGGACGACGAGGTGAGTTTTGAGGTCAGGCCTCTGGTCACCCATCCAGAGTTTGACCTCACCCGACCGAGCTTAACTTCAGTCACCTGACGAGGACTGTATAAGCCACTCGGTCATTCACTCGGTCACTTGCTTTTCATTTCACAGGCCACCAAACGTACATGTTGAATTTTTTTTATCGCCTGGTATGTCATTGGAAGAGTAGATAGTTGAAAGTGAAAAAGTACTTACATAAAGAAGACCCATCTTTATTACTCTTCTTATAATTTCTCTTTTTATCCCGTTCTTTCTGAATTCTTCGAAGTTTCTCCATAGATTTTTGTTTGCTTGATTTTTGAAGAGTCTTTCTTTCTAATATCTGATTTCCAGAATCCTTTGCGAACAAATCTGACAACTGCTGTTGCCATGGTTTCGCTTTCACATTTGTTTTCTTGACAAAGTCACTTTGCTTCTCGTACGATAATTTTTCATTGGAATTTTCTTTATCATTCTCAGTCAATGTGCTCTGCTTTTTTGAAGGAATACTACTTATAATTCCTCGTGCAATGTCATTAAAATCCGTTGATTTTTCGTTCTCAGCTGTTGCATCTGTAAACGCTGCTTTTACAACGCCATTTTTTAGGCCATTTTCTTTCACATTATCCTTCGACACTACTTCAGCAGCCTTCCCCTGACTGGTCCTCGATTCTGTCACTTCATCTCTTTTAGGCCCATTTTTTGTCAAAAGTCCTATAATCTTGTCAGCTTCTTTTGGTAAACCATTCACATCCACTTGTGATTTCACGTCCATATTATCTTTCTTCGTATTTGATGAAATATCAACGTTCAAGTCACTATCTTTATAATCAGAGACAGCATTGGCTATTGATGATTTCAAAGGCTTTAGTGCTGCTGCTTCCTTTATTGCAGGTCTCCCAGTGTTACCAATTGCTATTGGCCTAATATTATTTATCTTATTTACTTTACTATCTGTTGCAGTAGCTGTGTCGATAACGTCTTTAAGTTTTGCTACTACGCTTTGGTCATTCGTATTCTGGGGCTTCACCAATAAACTGCTTTCCTTTTGGCCAGAGTTCTTACTTTCGTCTGGGCTCCCTACTGAGGTTATCCTACCATTTTGGTTTAGCCCACTGTGGCCTGAAACTCCATCTGCTACATTGCTTTCGCCACTAAAATCCCCTATTGCCAGACGTTTATCTCCATTGGAAGCCCCATCTCCAACACTACTCCCCCCATCACCAACACTGCTCCCCCCGCTGTCATCATCTGTCACGTCACTATCAACCTCTGTATCACTTTTCACATACAAATGACTTTTAGCCTCGATTTCATTTTTCAAGTTTTCATCACTCGTAGCCTCCGTTTCACTTCTCCCTGCCGAAGACCCATCATCAGAATCATCACTGCTGTTTTCATCATCTTCGGAATAACTTTTGAGCGACGCCATTACTGAGTCGTCATCTGTATCAATTGCTTGAAAAGGATTTGGAATTCCGGATCTTCCACTAGAAGGTGTTTCTGCCTTCACGGATTTTGCCAATACTTTTGGCTCATTTATTGGTGCATTTATTGGACTATTTTTTGCATTGATTGGAACATTTATTGGTTCATTTGCTGGTCCCTCTATCGCCTTGCTCATTGTCAACTTTATCTGTTCACTAATCTTTGCATTAGTCGCCATTTCAGGAGCAAGCCTTACTGCACTTCCTTTAGCCTTGAAGCTACCTTTAGTATCAATTTTACCACTGATACCACTTGTTTTCCTCCCGGAAGAATCTTCCGAGCCGAATGTACCCAAGATATCGTCCTCATCATCTCCATCATCACCGGTAGATCCTGATCCGGAAGTCGATCCTTCCAGACCAGAATCTTCTTCGTCATCCTCCTTCCTTGCCTCTGATCCCAAGTGCTCTTTTTCTGCCACCCCTGCTGTAGTTAACGGCGTTTGCATGCCTCTTGCTCCTGTTGTAGGCCTAAACTTCAGTGCTCCAAGCTTAGACACAGGCCTCTTACTCTCCTTAGCCGCTTCAGTAGGCAGCATGTTTTTCTCGCTCTGCTTCGGAGATACGTTGCTCTCCTTAGACCCTTTCTTTGGTACAAATCTTTCATCGTGCTTCTTCGGAAGCTTGCTTTGCTTTCCAGTTGGTATTAATTCCGGAAATGATGGCTGTGTTCTCCATATAGTAGGCCCAACTTTAGATGTTGTTTTTATGCTACCCTCAGTTGTAATTTTCGATAAAGTTGTGCTACTTTTAGTGGTTGTTTTGGGTAAAGTTGTGACAACTTTAGTGCTAGTTTTTGGCAAAGTTGTGCTACTTTTTGTGTTAGTTTTAGTTGCAGTTCGCATAAGGTGAGTCGTTGGCTTTTTCTTGATATTGTGCTGTGTCTGTTTCTGCTTTGGTTCTGACTTTACCTCTTCACCTACAAGGAGAATGGGACTGTTCTGTTTGTAAAATGATTAGTCAGCAGAATGCGTTCAGTTTTGAAAATTAACCACAAAGATGAATCGAATTTTTAAAGTTGCAATTGTATCTCAGTTGAACAAGAGCAAATGGAATAGATTTCACACATTCAGTGTAACAGACCATGATGTTTTGCGTTCTCTGTTTATTTTGATTTCATCGAGTGCACACAAAGCCGTGAAATCTATTGTTCATAGCCACATATTGGTTTGTCTTCTCGGAAAGCTTGATCATTTTTTACAAATTGACCCATGCTAAATTGTACCGGTACGGTGCAAATTGAGTGGGCTTCTTCTCGCTTCCCTTGTTTACCAATGTAGTTTTGTGGAACGTTCTCTGGGAGTGCTTGCAAGTACCACCAATAAACGGGGGGTGGGGGGAGTGAGAATAATGGGAGGGGTTAGGGTTGGTTCAATATGTCAATAGTCAAGGGGTTGAAACAATCAGGGGGAGCCTGGAAAAACTAAAAATAGTTGTTTTCTTTAGTTAAACGCATATTAAACACAATTTTATATTTATTCGAAGATTATGTTCCCTATCATTTGATTGTCAAAATTAAAGGGGCAGCTTTTCAAGGATTAGAGTGTTTATTTTTCTTTTACAAGAATTCAAGAAAAATATTCAAACAAATTTAATCTTAATTTCTAAACTGGTTGACGAATGATTAATTGATTTCCAAGGTGATCATAGTTTAGCGATTTTTGCAAGGTGTTATCGAGCAAAATTCTGTCTCTCTTCTGGGTTATGATTTAGAAATTGAATGACGTCACATTCTCAAATGAGCTGAAATGTGGAACACGCTGTAATTTCAAATTTTTTAAAGATTTCTGAAAAGTCCAACGTTAAAATTGTAGACAAGTAGCGAAAGTTTCTTTCAAGCTATTCGATTAGAACAAAGTTCATAGAATTTTACACTCACGTTTTCTACCGATCTAGAGATTTGGAACCTGTTCTCACCTTTTGTAATAAAGGAAATTTCCGCCCTCAAAGTTGTTCCATCACTTTTATGTGAAATTTGACAAGAATCGTCATCTTGGCATCGCACAGCATGACATACATGGCCTATCTTCATTGCCAAGTCGCATTTGTTTATTTTACAGCACTTCGCAATGCAATCCTCCATACTTGATACTCCAGAAAATAGGGTGTCATTTCTAGAACGGAGGCCTCCATGGAGGAACACGCCATTTAGGATTCCTCCGTGTGTACAACTGCTCCCACCATTTTCTAAATAGATATCAGATCAGAATTTTCATTATTTTCATGAACATGAGAAGAGTATTGTATGAGCCAGAAAAAGTTTTAATTTTTGAAAATTCACTGCCAAAAAATTGCTTCATTCGTGCTGTTGGCCAAGGTTGCTTTTGTCATGGACATTTCCTATGCAAGAATGCTATAAAAGAAACACAACAGAAAGAACGTTTAGGCCACCGAAGCATTGGTTCAGTGCATTAGTTAAATTCTTTTATTTTACTTGTAAAAATTCTGTCTACAAGACGCTGTCAAAGATGCACAAGGAAGGGACTCTTTAGGCCAATGTAGCATTAGCTAAGTTCTTCGGATAAAATATTCGTTCTAAATCTTATTAATTGATTTGTTTGAAAAAGTTCCATCTCGGATATGGAAAATATGTGCAAAAACATGAAGAATATGAAGTTTGACCTTTCGTTAAGTGATAAACACAAGAAATCGATCAAGCAGAGCAAATCTACTAAAAACTCAATGAAGTGCAACGAATACTTACTTTTCCCCAAGGATTTATTTGGAATCACAATCACAAACAGTAGGCTGGAAATCAAAAATAACATCACCGATTTTTCGCATCGATACATTGCATTTTCTTCATTCTTCCATCAAGAAAATTTTACGGATTCGAGCCAGGATTTGCTTTCGTATTACGTTCTATCATTTTGTAAATAATAATTGCAAACAGTAATTTAATTAAAAAAAGGTCAGAAAACAAGCGTGCAAGCGTCCGTGATCTTCTGACATAGCAAACAACTCGAGCGTTGCAGGTAGACGGGGGATGTGTCTGATTTACAATTGTCACGTGACTACCATCAACCAGCATGCTTTGGGAATACATCCTTTAAGCCTGGTATCCATATAATTGCAAGGATTGCTGGTGACGCAAGGATTGCAAAAAATTGTAACCAGCAACTCTCAGCTATCCTTGCGTCATGTAGTTTCCATTTATCACAACGATCGCACATTGTTCTTAGAAATTTGGCGGCAAAATCCAATTCTCAAAACTGGGTAACAGGTAACAAAGAAATCTCTTTTGAAAGAGAGGCCTCGATCGCTGAAATTCATGCTCAGTCAGTTTCCCTGTGACGCAAAGATCGCTGCGATCGCAGAGATAGAAAATTTGATCTCAAAAACGCAAGGATCGCTTGCAGCGCAACGATCGCTGGCAAGATGAAGAAGACAGTTTCCATTTCGATGCAACGATCGCTGGTTACAAATTTGTGCGCGATCCTTGCGTCACCAGCGATCCTTGCGATGATATGGACACCAGGCTTTAATGGCCACTTTGTTGCCGCTGTCACCATCATCATCATCATCATCATCTTCATCATCATCTTCACCACCACCACCACCACCACCACCACCACCACCACCACCACCACCACCACCACCACCACCACCACCACCACCACCACCACCACCACCACCACCACCACCACCACCACCACCACCACCACCACCACCACCACCACCACCACCACCACCACCACCACCACCACCACCATCATCATCATCATCATCATCATCATCATCATAATCATCATAATCATCATCATCATCATCATCATCATCATCATCATCATCATCATCATCATCATCATCATCATCATCATGTATTTATTTACTTATTTGTTTACTTATTTGTTTACTCATTTATTCTTATAATAGGCGAAAACAAAACATTAGCTAAAATCGCAGCTCATTAAAGCCCATCTCAATGGTTCACAAAAATGGGTGATAACAATATATTTACTCGGCGGTGTCTTATAACCCACGACCATCTGATAATATTGTCAACATATGTAGATTTTTGTGTCTTCCGCGACCTTGTTTCATATTCAAGATAATAGCTCATGCAGCCATGCCAATCAAGGCTTGGGCAATCGGCAGCCTCAAAGTACCTGACGTCCATCAGGCTGTTTTTTTTTTTTTTGTTATAGCGTAGGCCGAAAGGTTATCAACTCAAAGTGGGCGAGCCCTGCACACATGCTTTTTATCATGTTCACCTAAGAATGCGATAGAAATCCCCCGTCTAAGGTTAGTGCCCTGCTCTTTTAGCAGGTGACACTTGGGAGATTTGATTGAAAACGTCTCTAACGCTTTGCGCCTTTTAGGCAATCTTGCAGCGCCTCGGATAGACAAACATTTCAGCAAAACCACAAACTTTTTTTACTCAATTCAAAGACCTATTTCTTCGTTGCCTATTGTATGAGCTGCAGAGACATGGAGCTTTGATTTTGGCGAAAATTTACCGTTTTTAACATGTTTTTTTGCGGCTTGTAACGATGTTTTGGTAAAAGTCAGCCAAGCGTGAAGGTTAAGCAAGGGCAGAGTAAAGACCTCATTGGAGTAGAAATGCGTTGGGATTGCGACAAAAGTGGACTGACTGCATTTTCTCGTAGTTAGGCAGCCTGATAACTGTTCAACAGGGATTTTCATTAAAGGACCTTGACGGCAAGAGGCCGACCGGGCAAGGCCTGGTGCGTCCGACCAGGTAGTCCATCCCTGGATTGCAGCCCGGATGGGGGTACTTAGTATATTTTGCTGCCGGTATGTGCAATCCTTGAAGGGTATCGTTTGCGCCTCTTTTTATAACGCCGGGTATCAAATGACGGCAGCTTTTCAAAGCCGGTTGTCAACTGAAATTAAACTTAACATTTCAGTTTTCAATATCAGCTGCATAGTTTTATTTCATATCTTGCCAAGCTGTTTTTGACTCGCCCGGTATATTTAAATTTTACGGCCTTTTCAAAGAGTTCCGCCGTTTGAGAATTTTTCTTTGTTAAGTTAGAGCTTCGTCGATAAGTCAAATTAAGAGCCTTTAAGATCGATCAAGTAGATTTGTTTCAATAATCAATTAAAGCGAGCAACTGATTTACTGAACAGCCTACTTTTACACTTAACGAAAATAACTTCCACAATAAAGACTTCATTATAACGGATGCCCAAAACAATTCCCCACGTTTGAAATGTTCGAAAATAACAAACTTTGAATTGCAAGGCAAACTTTCAAAATTTATTTTTGACTTATTGATCATGGACCAAAATCTTTCCCGTAATTAGCTACCACGGCAAATTAAATCATCTTGGTTTCAAAATTAGTAAATTATGCCCTCTTTTCAGTTACCTGATTTGAGGCGTCTGCAAACGCAAAAATTATTCATCCATGAATTTCTTTTTGTATGTAGAGGTCTTTAGGAAGTTCAGTCGTTAGGAAGTTCACGAAACCATGACGGCAATGGCAACTGCAACGCAATGTTGCTTTTGTTTCAGAAGTTTAGATTAAAAAGATTCCTTGTTTTTTGTTCGAATTTGCTTCCCTTGAGAGTCTCTGAAGCGCTCTGAAGTTGTCCTTTTCAATTTCACAACTTGGAAACCCTATTTCTGGCGTTCTGTATTACAGATGTGAGCCTTGTCTTCAAAGAAAAAATATGGTTTTCAGGCATCTCTGAGTATCTCTGAGGAGGCCTGATTTTTGCCTTATGGATGATATATTAAAGGTAGCGTACAGAAACAATACTTGCTTTGCAGAATATCTGGTGTTGTTCTGGCTGGCGTTGCCGTCCTGGTTATCGTAAAGTCTCTTATAACTCACACTATCACTGGAGACTTATATGATTAAGACTGCGTTCACACGATGCCGGCACATTTTGAAAACGGTGAAAAATTAGACGGATAGGCCTACCGTTCACACGAAAACGGCACATTTTTTGCCGGCAGATTTTGAAAACGGTAGATTTTGAAAACGGAACCCTAACCGGCACTTTTGGAAACAACATCGTGTGAACACTCGAGAATGATGAAAACAGAACATTTCTTGACGCTTTTGGAACGAGACTTGTCGATTCTTAGGGTTTAGGTATATTTCTTTGGGATCAAAATCTGCAACGATGCTTTTGTAGTCAAAATTCCTACCGTTTTCAAATTGTTCCGGCATCGTGTGAACGCTAGCTCAAATTTTGCTACCGTCACATTTTTCACCGTTTTCAAAATCTGCCGGCATCGTGTGAACGCAGTCTAAGAAGATTACCAAATTTTAGATGTTAGGAAAGATGTACAATTTCGCTTGAACAAAAATGTCTCAATATAAGGTACTTCAAAGTGCTATTGTGTGCCTTTCATTTTCATTGCCATTCTATACCAAACATTTTCTCATTTTCATTGATTACTGGATCCTTGAACAAACAATCAAATCAAAAGAATTTTTAGGGCGTCTTTGATTGGTAATTCCAAACCTACCAAATTCTGAAAACGGTAGACCCCTGACTTCGCAGAGACGGAAACATAGTGCCCAATCAATCAGAAAATTCTTCGGGTTCGTCCTGGCGAAAACGAGGTTTCTAGTTGAAATACACGAAAACGAGTCCGGTGCTTGGCAACAAAGCTGAACTGACTCAATTACCATGGCAGCACGAGCAAATTCGCCTCGTTTTCAGAGTTTCCCAAATCAAAACGAGAATCCCTCCAAAGTCTGCCAAACCTTCCGCCTGTTGGAGCAGAAGGTTTGGCAGGCCTTCCAAACCTGCCAAACCTGCCGTTTTCAGAATTTGGTAGTCAATCAAACACAAATTCCGAGTCTTCCAAGTCTACCGTTTTCAGAATTGGTACAAATCAAACACATCCTTATTGATAAACTTATTTATCGAAGTTTGATGAGTTTTTAAGCTTTATAAAGTTTTGGGACATCCGGAATTCGAATTGCATCATGTAGTTTAAGCATATTTTCCTACATAAATAGCGATTATTGCTTTCTTTTTCTTGCATGCAGCTGCTTGTAAATGACAATAAGATAAATACGTGTTTCCATCACTTCCACAAAATCTCAGTGAAAGAGGTGGTGGTTCTGGACAAATGGGACATCTAAAAAAACAAAAATGAAATTGATAAGAAGCATACTGGCTGGACCAAGAAAGGCCAGTCAAGGTGATCTATATATGTCTTAAAAAAACAGCCTTCAGTATGGTCTAAGGTCTATTCGATATCAAGGTGCTAAACTTTGGAATACATTACCCTTGGAACTCCGAAATGCTACAACAAAAATAATGTTCAAAACAAAACTAAAAATTCATTTATTGAACAAGCTCGACCGTTGAATCGAAGCTATTTTGGCATGGTAAATGCACAATTATGAAAACTCTTATAAATTAATTTGATTATACCTTAGGATGGGGGGGGGGGGTGCTCTCTCCTCGATTAGTTTACCTGTTGAGAGAGCTCCTCCTTTTAAGTAATTCCCGGCATTCAATTTATTTAGACCTTGTATTTGTATATTGTATTAATTGTCTGTATCAGTGTATTAATTTTTGTGACATTATTTTCATATTTGTACTTTAGTTATTTGTTTGTATTGTTAGCATAAATTGTATGAAGTGAATTTAAATAAAATGAAACTGAAACTGAAAAAATCCACTTGTTTGCAAATTGGTGATGCCGAGAATATTCTTTATTCTTTTATTTTTCATATTCTTTATAGCCATACTTAGACGAGGTTACATTTACGATAGTTATGAAAAAACATACTAATTCAAACGAACTATTAACAAACAAAAATAGATATACTTTAACGAAAATTAGTGGTATATTTTGCAGGTGCATTTGTCGCCAGCCCAGCGTTTGATCCTCATTTTGAAAGCCGAAAATGGTGCCTCATTTTGGAGACTGTCATCGACGTTGTTCCTAACGAATCTTTCTCTACAAGACAGTGATTCTTGCCCAAAATCTTATGTCTTGTTTGTGGCAGTTCAGTTTACATAGATTTTGTATCCTCAGAATATAATAAAATCAATGTTTCTTCTCATGAAATTCACATACAAGCGATGGATTAAAATGATTCATTGACTTGTAGATTTCTATCATTAATTTCTGTACGTTTTTAGCATGTATACTACAGCAGCCTCTTCGAGTGAGCAATGTTTCAAAGGAACATCGTAGGTATTTGAATGAACGAACATTTGGTCGATAGTGAAGCGTAGAGCTCAAATCTTTCAAATCTTTAAAAAGGTGGATGTAAAATTGTATCACATTTTTCAAAGAAATGAATTACTTAAAAGGAATTTTGTTAATTTTCTGTAAATCTGTCGTTGAAAATTTTTGATGTCTTTATTGTTATCAAATTTGCCAGCATTTTGATCATTTTTGTAAAAGTTCACCGAAAATTTTGAAAAAATTAAAATCATGGAAAATGTTGGATTACTTGAGGAAAATTGATACAACCGTAGGTGATGGGGGAAGTGAATGTTATTTATATATAATGAATAATATTTGATAAGTGTACTCTTAGTGCTTGGTTCTTCTTATCTTTTCTCTTGCAATCTGTTTGTCTAACCACTGGACTGTTAGGCCCATCTCAAAATTGACCACCAACTCAGTAATTAGGTCCCAGTCTCTGACTTGGAGAAGTGAGAGAGAATAGGAATCCCCTCCTCCTTTCACTTCTCTGCGTCAGAGACTGGGACCTAGTTAAAGAGGTGACGGTCAATTTCGAGATGGCCCTAGCAGTCCAGTGGTTAGGCAGATGGATTGCAAGAGAAGAATAAGAAGAATGAAGCACTAAGGGTATATTATATCACATTATTTTCATTCTATACAATAAGATTCATTTTCCCCTATCACCTGTGCTTACGGTAAACATTTGTCGTCAGTCTTAAGTTCCATTGGTTGATAAAAGTCATTCTTGAAAAGCATGCACTTTCATCGAAATGACATTTATTGACATTTTGTGACATTTGAAATGACGCTATCAACTATACTTACGGGATGAATTTGCAATCTGTCTCAACTTCCAGTGGTATATCCATAACCTTGATAATAGCCGTTCTTGAAAAGCATGCTCTTTTAACGACATGACATTTATTGCTGTATCTTTCACCGTCACTTCCACAAACTGGTTGATAATGGTAGCTGCAGTTTATGTTTATACACCCGAATCTGTTGCCAGGCCTGTCTTTACTCACAGTGCCTGCAAGGAAAGGAGAGGTACTCTCGAGTATCGAAAAATTGCCCCCCCCCCGCGTATTAATCTTCGAAAAATTTGCTGGCCCCTCACCCTACCTTTATTCAAAACCCCTTTTATTATAATCCTTGACAAATTGACATGATAGTGAACATAACTAGTTAACATAGATATACCGGGTGCGCCAGAAAAAAGTTCCCACTTTTGAAAATTCATAGCATGAAGAGCACTTCACAGATTTGAATGATTCAAATTCTAGTCAAAAGCCAAAAGATCAAAGTATTTTTATGATTTTCCTCGCTGCCTTATCTGCGCCAGGAGTATCGATAAATTCAACTTTCGATAGAGATTTCATGGTTGCAAAATGACTGAAAAGGGGCGAATTATCCTACACCTGAATAGTGAATTGGACTTATGAAAAGTGATCAAAGCCATAGGCTGACCTATAAAAGTATACTGTTTGTGAGAACTTCCACATTTGTACAAAGCATTTCAATCCAGTCCTTACCATTTAAAGATGAAATACATGGCCCATTGTACACAGGTATTACTCCTACCCCCGTTTTACAAGCTTCTTTTCTCATTTCACATCTGTTGCTATATGTCTTCCAATCATTTCCACACACGGAGGTCTCATCAGCTGACTGTTGGCAAATCTTATCACAAATTGCTGGATACGGAATTGCGCTGGAGGGAACTTTAGGGCGGTATTTTCTGTTTTGACCTTCATAGCTTGCCTTTGTATGGTATGTATATCTCATTTGATAAGCTGGCGGGTGGAAGGTTACCGGACGGCCTTCCCGGTTCTGAAGTTTATACTGTCTGTGATTAATTGATGAGTGGGATGTTACTTGAGGATCTTGTTCTTGAAGAAACGGGTGAACGGTGTTAACTACAGGACGGCCTTTTCGGTTATGAATTCCATAGTGTTGTTTCATCCTGTTTGCGTAGTTTCTTTGGTGATCTGGTTGGCGTTGGGTGACCGGACGAGCTGGTCGTTGAAGCATCAAATGAGCGGAATGAACTACAGGATGGTCTTTTTCAATGCGTCTTCCATAATCATGTTTGGAAGAATCTGCATAACTTCCCTGATCAGGTGGCGAGCGGTACATTACCGAATGATCTGGTTGCTGAATGAGTGGATGGCCGGACCGGCGGATTATTGGGTCTATGCTATTCCCACGACCAAGCCCTTCTGGTTGAGTAATCGGGATGCCTGCTTGGTTAATAACTGCAACTGGGATCGGCTGACTATGGGGATGACCATTGCATGTTCTCTCTGTGAAAAAATGGGCTGTATGAAATGTGTGGATAGTGGGCCAGCGCGGCGCCGCAGTTGCATCATGGCAAGGTTAGTATATCCGTTGCCACTTTGCTACCGTATTCTCCTTCTGCAGACACAACTCTGTAGGCTAGATACAGCTTTTGGGGTGAGCAGTCTGTTGAGGCCAATCCGTAGGCGACAAAATTGGACAGCAGATTATGTTTATAGAAACTTACACCAGTTGTGAAGAAATAAAATCTCACAAAAAGTTGAAGAGCAAGGGCAGTAAAATCTGACTTCAGGTTATCCGTAAAAATTGCTCTAAGTTTGTATGATTTTGAAAAACAATGACAAAATAGGTTTGCTATTTATGTAACTATGTTCCAGAGACCTTGAATCAATTTTAGGCAACATAATTTTGCACATCAGACAATTCACCGAGTCAAAAGCCTTTCAAACGCAAGTGTGCGCCAAAGCCGAAGCCAGAGGCTTCTTTATAGCTTCCTTCCAAACGTAACAAGGAGCCATCCTTTGTTTTGCTTCGCCAAACCATACCTTTTTAGTAAAAACCTACCATTTTTGAATTATTGTATTTAATTTGAAAACATTTGTCGTATCTGGAAGACTGATATTTGTGGAAGTTTGTAAGTGAAGGATTACCAATCAGGCACACCCTAAAGAAACTTTAAGTATTGGATAAAGTTCCCATATATTGTACTAGTATAAAGTTTCATACAGTAAAAGCCTTGCAGACGTCAAAATGGTTTCCTTCCAAAGAATTCTTGTTTTGAAAAGTGTACAACATTTAGAATGGCTCAAGACTCCTTCACAAAATGTAAAAAGTTCGTTTCATGTTAATGTTCACAAGGCCTGTATTGTTTATGTAAAATACATATGATTCACAATGTTGACTTACCTGTAGCCAACCAGATTGTTAATCCAAGAAAAATTTTGAAGACTTCCATTTGATTCATTTTTTATCCATGAGCGTCAAAATTTCTTAGCAGTTGTGACAAACATCAGTGTTTGCGTTGGATTTTACTTTGTGAGATTCTTTGAAACTTACATTGTCAAACGTAAAACCTTTTTGTTGGAAACGTCGACTTCTTAGTAGACTTACGACAAGAAAGCTTTAGAGGCTCAACATCAGCTGCCTGCCACCTTTCAACAAGGACTCATGCAGGACAAGAACAGTGTCGCCGCCCCATAAAGTTGGGGCTCTTTGTCCAGGTTTTAGAGCAATCGAGTCTGTGACCCCTTGCCATGACACTTTAGTGGTGGGGCCCTGCCTTGAATCGAACCCTGTCCGCCTATCTGTTCTGGCTTCAATGTCAGAGGATTACACCACTGCGCCAGAACACCTTCGAACAGCCTAGCGAACAATAAGGTTACGATTCATTGAATACCAAAATTCAATACGATTGAAGAAAACTCAACATGCCAGGTCATAAGTCTACTTTTTAAGTTAACCTCTGTGTTGTGCAACACCTGTGCCAAAATTTGATAAAAATAGCTGAATAGGACCAATGGTACAATGGCTGTAATTACATAATTGTCAACAGTTGTGCCGCGAGTTGTGCATTACGGCTCAAATCTTTAAAAAGGTGGGTGTAAAATTTTATTACATTTTTCTTTGAATTGAAGTATTTGATAGGATCTTGGGGCACCAGGGTTGATTTGGTGATATTCAACGAAGAAATTTCTGCTACCTAAGTTTCTGAAATTTGTCAATTATGACGTCATGTCATCGTTGATGTCATAAATGTTTCTTGAATTTCATCAAAATACAAAACATTATACATCAATCGAAAGCTCTTCAAACGCTCTTTTCAAATATGCAAATATCCCATGTGAAGACAACGCACCTGTCAAAAGTTATTGAAGTATTTAGGATAATTTTGCCCTTCCATCGATCATGTGATATTCGAAAATGTTTTGAAATGACACTTTGTCCCAAATTAATCACAATGGTCTCTTCCAACAATACAATAAAAACTGAAGTTAGGCACTTTGATGGCCTTTGATAAGATGGTTAGCCTATTTTCCCCATCTACAATGAACTTGAAGGTGTTGTGGCGCCGTGGTGTAATCTGCAGCCAGAACAGTCAGACAGAGTGGGTTCGAGTCCCAGTAGAGCCGCACCACTTAAGGTGGGGGTTGTAGGGGGTCACCGAAAACCGTAAAACCGCCAAAATATTTCAGAAAAACCGTAAAACTGTCTCAAAATTCAGCTAAAACCGTTTTCACACCTTTCCACGCTTTGCATGTACCACCTCGGTTCTGTGCTGTAGACGAGTGCCTTTTTATCATTTATATGACTTCTAATCATTTATGATGCCCTAAATACGCTGGAAAAGGTGAAGTTAGTAGAATGTTCACAAAGTTATATCGCAATGGACATTTATTTGTAGCTTTTATTTCAATTTCAGATAATTTGACTGCTCGAATCAGATTTTGTGAAGAAATCTGGAAACCGTTGAGAAAGAGAAGAACCGTAAAACCGTCATTTTTGCTGCCAAAAACCGTCAAACCGTCCCAAAAACAGCTTGAAACCGCAAAACCGTCGCCCCTACGACTCCCACCTTGAGCGTCATGACAAGGGGTCGCGGACTCGATTAGGTCTGCTCTATTTCTGCGATCCCAGCCGGATCCCAGCGCCTGGCGCTGAAAACGCAACTTCACCCTCACCCTTCACTTGAGGAAAAGACAGAGGGCAAGTCAAATGCTGGCGCCATTTGAAGGGGGCGTTGGCTTTTTGATTTCCTGACTTCCCTTTTCCCTCGGTCCATGATCAATGATGAAGGTTGGGCTTCGCTTGCAAAACAATTCTGAATTGTATTGCCGGAAAAAGTTTTCAATTCACAAAGAAAAGGTCACCTTTTTCGGTAGATCAAAAAGGTCTGCTTTCTGAAGCACCCTGCGGGACCTTGTCATAGCTTGACAATATGGATGCTATTTTGACCGTTTCCTTTCTATAATTCTCTTTGTCCCTTGACAAAAATGATTATTTGCAAGAAAATATTTACACTCCAGTAGGCTCAAACAATATATTTCCTTTTAATAAATTGCCTAGTAATGAAGTAGACAGTGCAGAGAACTACCCACTGGGGATTACCTCCTGTGTTGGCATTACGAAGCATAACGAAGCCACATTTTCAACAAACCATCTTCCTCGCAGGAGCAAACAAGGCAGTTTCCTGTCAGTTTGGTGAGTATTCCTCGATTTTGCTATTTTGTGCAGTCCTTTTTACAAAATACTTTAAGGCTTTTTGATTGAATAATGTCAAATACTGCAGGTCACAAGTATTAGAAACAATTTGCCGTTCAAGTTTTATCGTTGCCATTTTATTTTATTTCATCTTTTGAATTATTTTATTTTCGAATGCAGAGAAATCTTTAAAGCAGCATCCACAAAAATTAACAAAAGTAGCATTCAAAATATCATTGCGCGCTGGAATACATACCAAATCTGTCTTTCGCAAAAGTTGTCGTAAAACGGTTGATTTCTTCTACTGTATTAGGTTAGTAGATTAGTTCTGACTGTGGTTTTTAGTGCAGAAAGACGAAGAGTAGACCTAAAAAAGGATAGGCCAGGGAGCACAAGTATAAAAAATATGGAAAAGAGAGCCAGCGATTATCAGTTGTGATATTCTTCCGCTCAACCCGCGGCTCCACCAATCTCCTGGACTTTGATCAACTTCTTCCTTCCCTTTTGTTTATTGATCAAAGGCGAGACTTGAAGCAAGTCCACCAATCTCCCTGCTATGTGCTTCATCATAAACAACGAAACAAAAAACTAAGAATAATAGCTTGTAGCAATGTTAAACGGATTAAGGTATCATTCTGTTAAGTTTGGTGACTGATGCAAAGCTGTGGATTTGCGGCAAGGCCCCCACTCGGAAACCATGGGCAATGTCCTTTTTCAAAATTTTTGTTGGCTTTACTCTGCTGGTGGCCAGTTCAAGTCAGTTTTTGATTTCATGATCATTTCATTTCTATTTTCAGCTGACGTTTGGCAAAATGGCGGTTATATTTTGTCTTGGAGTCATTTTGATCTCGATATTGTCGGGTAAGTTCTTCTATGACAAATAGATTTAACAAGAACAACCTCTTGTCGCAGTTTTTCCAGCTACCGTAGGGAGGAGCATGTTAAAAGCTGGCCCCTCCATCCCATGTTTCCCATTGCTAACATGGAAATTTAAACACCTTCTGCAGTGACTTTCCAATAACTTGCGTGTACTTGTAGGAAAATTTTCAAGAAAATGCCTCTTTCGATCCGGTGTTTTAACCCCGGCGGGGGGGGGGGTAACTTCAATAGGCGGGTGACGGGGGTGTGCCATTTGACGTCTGAAATCGCACCCTAAAATTTATAAATTTTTGTGAAAATGATACCCCAAAACTTACAGGCCATTGAAATGTATACCCTAAAATTGTGACAGCCATCCAAACTTTTAACAAAGTAACTGAAATTTGATCAAAATCAGTACCCTAAAGATTTTTTTCCAAAATGACACCCCAAAATTTATGACTACTTGTCATATTACCAAGGGTGATACCCCAAAATTTATTTTCTGCTGGAAAAAAGGCACCCCAAAAAATGGCACACCCCGTACCTTCATATATGGTAGTTACCCCCCCGGGGGGTTTTAACCATTGCTATATGGAGCCTAGGAAAATTTTGCGAAATTTTTACCCCATCAAGTCTGTAAAGTTTCTTTACGGACTAAGTCACTTATTGTATTAAGTAAGGCGGAGAGCTTTCAGTTCATCGAATCAGTTAGCCTAGTTTTCAATCTCGGCAACTGGATGATATGCCGCAGAGCCTCAATAAGGCTGTCAGAATGGGCCGAGCTCTTCCTAGTCTCTTTCTCTAATTTGCGAAAAGGTCTATTAAGACGCATGATATAGCAGTAGAAACAAAAAGAAGATATTTCCCTGAAATTATAACCACTTTTTCGTTACAGACCAGGTTCTAGGTTCTCAGTCGTTTTGTGATAACATTTGCAAGCTTGATCCACTGGAAATGTATGATAGAGTATGTGGCAGTGATGGGAAAACATATGCGCATAATTGTGCTTGGAGGAAGTCTGTTTGCAAGAGCAAAGTAGCAGTTTCAGTAGTTCATGTAGGTAAGTGCCAGCTAAAATGATTTCAGAGTATTGGGAGGAAATCACAGCTTCTGCTTCACCATTAACAGAGGACAAGAATTGCGACGATAATCATATTCATGTAAAAACAAAATTCCACGTTGACAATTCCAAGGTTACTAAGACATTGCAAGAGTTACGACAAACCATGGTTGAACCGATATCATCTTTGACATTCGAAGCAATTCTGTGCTTCATCATTGGAAGTTGGAATTAAATGTTCCAAAAACACAAGGCTTCATTTATATTCATAAAGACAATACTTCGACAATACACCGCTAAAAGTGCATGTTTTAAAAGTCCTACCTAGTGGAAATCGCAGCCTTACGATGAATTGGAGAACAACAACGACGACAAAAAAATCATTTTATTCATTTTCAGCTTTCCATAATTTTCGACGAATCCATGCTATAGGCCTAATTAAGCTTTTATGAGACAAATTCAAGAGACAAATCCATGATGAGACAATTAAGTGGCTAAGCCATAATTTGATTACGAACGTTTCGAAACAATTTCGGAAGTCCTACCTACGTGTAAAGGAATGAAGAGGCAAGCCGAAAGGGTACTGATTAAAACAAAGCTAGGGAAATATAAGAATCTGTGGAATTAAGTGAAATCGGATTTCATAAAAAGACTACATGTACAAAGTACAAGCAAACTCAGTTGTGAAAATAAGGGTTTTAAAGGCCACACCACTTGGCTTGGACTTGCCTAAGTCGCATTTGGCTACACCACTTGACTGAATGGTATGGCCAAGCGGTTAAGGCGCAGTGTCTCGAATCTAGCTGACACTACAAACCACTAGCCAACAGCCAACTCAGCTGTTCATCCTTCCGAGGTTGGTAAAAGATAACTCAAGTGAAAGATAAGATAACTAAATGATAACTAAATGAAAGAATTAATAATAATAATAATAATAATAATAATAATAATAATAATAATAATAATAATAATAATAATAATAATAGTAATAATAATAATAATAATAATAATAATAAAGGCAACTCTCAGGGCACAAGCCGTAGCACAACAGGCCTAAATCTGCTGAAAAGCTGCCTAGACTTATGACGATGAGTCACTTGTATCCCTGCGGTAAACCTTGCTCAAGAGGGACTCATAATGAAACAGTTAAAAACTTGGCCCTATTTTCTTCAATCATCAATGGAATTATAATGGAATCACGGCTTCGAATCTCAATCGCGTGGGATTGTTTTCAATCAAATCTCAAATTCTATCACATTTACACTGTCACAATAGTAATTCACAAATCTACGAAAAAAACACAAATCTCACAATCTTGAAGTTTGGGCCTAAATAGGGCCAGGTTTTCAGAGTAATATCACGAGTCTCTGCTGACTGAGGCACCATCATCAAGTCAAAGAGCACAGGGAAACAAGAATCTCATCGTCATGAGTCTGATAGTTGCCAACATACCTAGCCTTTGTAAAAAGAAATAAAATTGCTTGCTTGCTTGCAAACTTTGTTTAAGAATAACAAAGGGGTTAACGTCGACATTTTCCACTTCTGTTCAAGCAATCCATTATCAAATTCATGCTTTAGATTTCTAAATTATGCCGTTTCAGGAGAATGCAAGAAAGGTGTTGATTGTGTGAAAGGGATCGACTGCCACATGGACAAAAATCAGATCTGTGGTAGTGATGGCAAACCGTACTACAATGAATGTGCAATGAGGAGACATGCATGTAAGGAAAAGAAGGCCAAAATTGGTGTTCAAATTGGCATAAAATGTAACAGGTATCTTGCTTTTCAAAAGTTTCTTTTTCTCAAATAAAACGACATATATTCCTCCAAGAGTTTCAAGCATCTGAAGTGTTGGAAATTTTCGGAATTCGGAGGAATGAGCAAATGAAATGTTTACTCACTGGACAAGGAGTCCTAAGATGGCAGTCCAAAGATATACAAAAGTAGACGTAACAGCGCAACTGTGAAGCGAAACTTAAGCAAAGAATGTCATAACGGCGTAGCAGTTCAATGAAAGATGATCTACAACGATGGTATATCAACGTAACAGCGCAGCAATGTAAAACGTTGAAGCGACACATATCGTAGCAGTGCAACAATTCAAAATGAAAGTAGGGTGCAGCATTGGTATATCAGCGTAAAGCCGGATCTCCACTGGGCGGGAAAATATCGAGCTGCGAAAAGTAGAACGTATTCCTACTATTCAAGGCTCGACAATTTTCCGCGGCGACAATTCTATCAGCCAGTTAGATTGCCAGAAAACTTTTTTCTGCTTTAACGTTTTTCCGCCTAGTGGAGATCCGGCTTAACAGCGTAACAATGTTACGAAAGAATACATCAGGGAACAGCGCAACGATTCCTTGAAACGGTGTTAGGGTGCAGCTATATATATCAACGTAACAGCGCAACGATGTTACGGAATAATACAGGGAACAGCGCAACGATTCCTTGAAACGGTGTTAGGGTGCAGCTATATATATCAACGTAACAGCGCAACGATGTTACGGAATAATACATCAGGGAACAGCGCAACTATTCATTGAAACGGTGTTAAAGGCAGTCTGTCCCCTATTGTTCTGACTTTAGCAACGGCTTTATTTACCTTATTTACGCTGGAGCTAAATTCATGCATCATTGAGTCTCTATGACCTTGATTTCTTTGGATAAGGCGAATTAGCACCTCCCTCTCGAGTGTACAATAGAGCTCTTTATCAAGTTTATTTTCATTCTTCGAACGGGACAGACTGCCTTTAATGTGCAGTGGTGGTAGGTATATCAACATAACAGCGCAACAGTGCAACGCAAGAATGCACCTCGTAACAGCGCAATGATGAAATAAAATGAAGATATCCTTTTTCAATTTTAGTTGTCCAAAATGTGATGATGACGATCACCACCAGCCCGCCGTCTGTGGCAGTGACCATAAAACGTACAAGTCTATATGTCATCTAAGAGCAGCAGCTTGCATTGCGAAAACAGCAATTATTTTATTGAAGAATGGCGCCTGCGGGGGAGAAACTAGTCCGCTGCACCCCGGAGAATCGCATGGAAAACCTAGCGGAAAGCCGGAAGGAGGAGAAGGCATTGATTCTTTTTTCTCTGACCAGCAGCGAGAGGATGGAGAAGAGGATGCACGTTGGGGAGGCGGTGCGGGAACTGATAAAGATTTCCCCAGGAGTACTGATGATGCTAGATTGTTAAAAGATCAGGGGGACGAAGGAGATGAGGATGCACGTTGGGGAGGCGGTGCTGGAATTCATAGGGGTGCTGATGATGCTAGATTGATAAAAGATCAGGGGGACGAAGGAGATGAGGATGCACGTTGGGGAGGCGGTGCGGGTACTGATGGAGATTTCTCCAGGAGTACTGATGATGCTAGATTGTTAAAAGATCAGGAGGAGGATGAAGAATATGATAACCTTCGTCGAGATGATGACAGCTAAGGACGTGCAAACATTTCAGTTTTTTACTTCTTTAAGTATTTTTCCTTTAATTTACTAACAAGGAGAGATAATGTTTCAGCAGCATTCATTGCGTTTGATTGACAACCAAGTGCAAAGCGAGCTACGATGGTAGACAAAGGGAATCATGTTCCCAATTTATCCAGTCACAAACAAAAGCAACGCAAGCTGCAAAAGTTGCTCTGCATATTCTAGAAATGGCTTTAAAGAGCAAAGATGAGCATAAATCGAAGAAGAAGGATATTTCTAACTGCTTAGGGCATGTATCTGTTTCGTTCAAAAGCAAATTGAACCAAAAGGACTGAGATTCTGAGTGGGCCTAATGGGGCCTTCGCCCCCTCAACAAAATTTCTGTAGTCACTCCCGTATTTCTCTTATTTGCTCTGTGTGTTTTATTTTGCTATTGTGGAACTTAGAAGTAATTTATCTTCGATCGTCCAGACTTCAATCAGCTATGAGAGCCACTGAGATTTTGCTTTATGTTCAACGATTACAATTTCTATGCCAACGTATACATACCTTTAAAGGCAGTCTGTAATTAGATACAACAATTAGCATCTTTTCACGGCAATTTGAAGGGGTTGGCCTCGACATTTTCCGGGAAGTAGCCTGGACCCCCATAAAAATTTTGGCTGGTTTCGTTCACCTCTCGGTTAACTTATGGCCCCCGAGCAAAATGTTGCATTTCGGTCCTTGTAATTGAATCGCCTTCCAATCGGCTTCTGAACCAAGAAAATGGAATGCTGAGGCGGGTGTTAAGATTTAGATGCATCTTTTTTTGTGATACATACTCATGTTTGTTCGTCAAAGCCATTTCCAGAATACACAACGAGCGTACAAGATACCTGGATTTCAGGGAAACTTTTGGGGCTCTAAGGAACCCTTTTATATCAAGGTGAAATATTGGCTCTTAAAAACTATATATAATCAATATTTGATCTAAATAATAGTCGTCATTTCTTTTTCGTCGTATTGTGGTTTCCTGTCTTCGTATTTTTTGGGGCTAACTTTGTTTTTGTTTGTAACTTGACCGACCGGGCAGGCATGGATTTCCCTTTGTAATCACAGATCGCTGCTTGCCTTGATGTCAATCAATGGTAGAAGATCCTATACACTTTTCAACTAAGCAGCCTCATTTTGGCATTTTTCAGAATTTCTTCAGCTTGTGCCATGAGATTGTTGACCCCAGATTGACATTCAAGACCCAAATTATAGTCTAACTGCAAACGTTCGTACCCTTAGTGTTAGCGATTTTAATTCTATGAGGATAAGAAATTTGAAAATTTTGATGGTGATTTATGGGTGTAAAGCCATGAATTCTAGGAAAATAAAAGACGGCTATTCGACTAAACTTGGGGCGTTGAACCCAAATCCATGGTCAGAAAACTTCGTATTAAGAAATTTTCAAATATTTGCAAATCGAGGCCGTTAATTGAAAAGGTGCATTGTGTCATTATTTGTCCTTGTTTTTATGACAACACATTTTTGCCATTTGAGTGAAGCTGTAATAACTTGTTTTGTATAAATCGCGTGCAACAAAAGCGTTTCAACTTTTCTGTCATGGAAAGTTTCAAAACAATATAGTAGAGAAAAGCAAGGGCAAATTTTGTTGGACAAAAGATTTGGGTTTCTGAAAGACAAAGCATTTTGCATTTCATGAGCAAAGATTTCACACCTCTGAGTGCTCTCAATCAAATTGAAATAAATAAGCAAAACATTATAGTCGGCTAGTCGGCTTCGTTGAAAGTGTGTGTGAGATCTAAGGCAAGTCAAAGTCTCAAAGTCTGCCTTCATTTGTTAACTGTTGTTGACAGTTTTCGCTCAATGTTTGTCACGTCGCGCTACATTTGTTTCCCAGTGGAAAACCAACTTGAATAGTTCATACTTCGCATTTTTCATGTCGCACGAAATTTGTCGCCTGGTGGAATGACAGCTTATCGCCCCCGTGCCCCCCTCTCTCCCCGCCTGATATGAAAACAGCAAGCTTCACCGAGTCTGCTGACAACTAAAAAAGTTGTAATCTTTTCGCTTCTATTCAAGTTTGTTCTGTGTTGTCAGAAACCGAGCAGAGGGCATTACAATTTTTGTATATTTATTGCTCAGACGTACGCAGTCACTCCACAGCTCCTGAATCAAATAAACAAAATCCGTGAGACAGAACTTTAGATTTACCCTTCTTCTTTTGTTATAAGCACATACCTTCTCTTAAAAACCTCCCATCGCCCGCACCAAACAAGAGTTCGCCGTACTGGTTTCAGGGCAACTTTGCGGCTTCGTTTGTTTTCAATTTCTGTTTGAGAGAATTTCTTTTGTCTGCATTTGCTAATTGGTTTGAATTGAGGTGTGAACCAAAGCGACTGATGCTATTGTATTACAAAATCTGCCCTTGTTGGGTAACCAGAATGCCCACTACTCAGCTGTTGAACCAAACAAAAAATTCGCCGATGGGAATATTTAGATGTATGCCTCTTCGTTTGATAGATTTTAATGTTTGTTCTTAACAATCATTTTCGGCATGCACAAGGAGTGAGCGAGCTACCTGGATTTCAAAGCAAGTTTTGGGGCTTGCTTGTTTTTCTTTTTATTCGAGTAAAGTTTCCAAAAACTAATCCGTTTGCAAATTCTTCAGTCCTGATACTAATGCTCCAATTCGGGGATCATCCTACAGTTCCCCGTTTCACAGCCCCCGATTTCCAATGATTTCTTTAACAAACCGCCCTTTGCGAAAGCTGTAATCATTTCGCTTTCCAGCAGCCTTGTTGTTGATTTATCAGATTACCGAGAAGCATGATTCAAAATCTGTTGTTTTAGATACAAAGATAAAACTGCATAATGTTATCGCACCGATTTTGTGATTACCCAGCTTTCAGGAAAGATTTTCGTACTGGCAAATCCTTTTTGATTGGCTCGCAAGGTATTTCAAGAAGCAAGCAGAATGTTGTGGTTTTCGGAGCAAGTGAAGGTACTGAAAATCTTTCCTCTTGTTTCTTTCCGGCTGCACTCATTGCAGTTGTTGTCGATGGCTTCTTCGGAAGCTAATTCGAAGTCAAATAAAGCAGGCAGAAACGATGTTTTTTGAAATGATCTATTCTCTTGTTTCTTTTCGGCTTCAGTCATTGAGTTTGTCGATAATTTCCTCTGAAGCTGATTTGAAGTAGAATAAAAGCAAGCAGAATCTTGCACTTTTCAAAAGAAATGAAGGTACTCAATTGTCTATCCTTTTATTTTCTAGCTTGAAATAGCTGGCTGTTATTATTGACTTTGATACTGATAACTTCCTCGCAAGCTGATTTGGAGCCAAATAAAGCAAACTAAAACCTGTGCTATTCTAAAAAAGCTAAGGTAGGTCGATTTCATTCCCTTGTTATCTTCTAACCAAACAAATATACTTCAAATGTATTCTTTCATCTAATAAAGTGATGCTTGAAGATACTGGTACAATAGATTGAAGAAACAGCCGCCATTCCTGTTAATTATCTTTTGATCATAGGCAGTTCGAACACTATTGTTGTGCTGTCTTAACTAACCATGAGTACTCACCAAGCCTAGCAATGTTTCCATTCTGTTACAACGTCGTGTTTTTGTTAGGCCATAGCTAAAAGTTCTGAACCCCAAAGCTTGGGAGGCGGAATATTGTTGCAGTTCAGTTGGGATTCAAAACGTGTAGCTCTGGTCTAACAAAAGCACGATGTTGTAACGGAATACAAACATTGCTTGGCTTGGTGCGTACTGAATCATTATTGTTTCATGGTTAATTAAGACAGCACAAAATAGTGTCCGAACTGCCCATGGTTTGATATTGTATCTTTGTCTAAGCAACCAGAGCTCTCACTTCGCTCGTTCATCGACTAGCACCTGCGGAGGGCTGATAAAATATAACTACAGAACAATTTTTTATGATCCAATAAGATGCTACAATACATATTATGTACGACCTACACAACTTACATGAAGTAATCTAAAGTGCTGATTTGAAGAAGAATAACTCGAGCAGAATCTTGCGCTTTTCAAAACAAATGAAGGTACTCAATTGTCCATCCTTTATTTTCTAGATTGACATAGCTGGCTGATTTTATTGAATTTATTATTGATAACTTCCTCGCAAGCTGATTTGGAGTCAAGTGAAAGCAAACAGAAACCTGTGCTATTCTAAACAAGCGACGGTAGGTCGATCTTGCTATCTTCTAACGAAACATATGTACTTCAAATCTATTTTTCCATCTAATAAAGTGATACTTGAAGATACTGGAATAATAGATTGAAGAAACAGCTTCCATACTTTTCTGTTAACTACACCAAACGAAGGAAATCTAGATATATCGCTTGATCATGGGCAGATCGAACACTATTGCCTAGTTGTCCTGTCTGAACTAACCATGAAACAATAATTTAGTAGTCACCAAGCCAAGCAATGTTTGTATTCCGTTACAACATCGTGTTTTGGTTAGGCCCGAGCTACAAGTCCTGAATCCCAACTAAACTGCAACAACGTTCCGCCTCCCAACCATTTTCTTCATCAAGTTCTCAGCAAGGTTCGATTAATATTGAAATACAAACAGCAGCATTCCCTCCATACTTTTTTCTACTTAATATTTCGTATGGTGCAGTGCAACCTTTAGTTGAAAAGTAAGTGGCATTCATGGCGAGGACTCGGTGACGTTGTGTCCTTCCTCGTCATGAGTGTTACAGTTTGATGTAATTGCAGTTTTGTAGTTTTGATTAAAATTTTATAAATAAGTAAATGAAAATGATGATGGACTCACTGCCTCGATTCTCGAATCACTGTCGCTAGTCTCGGAATCTCGTCCGAATGTTATCAGTTTTTCAGTTGAACCGAAATTTCCATCATAACGGCCGCACCGTAGCAATTCAGAAGTCTCGCAATGTTTTTCAGAGTAATATCATGAGTCTCTGTTGGCCGAAGCGCCATCATCACGTGAAAGAGCACATCGAAATAGGGGACTCTAGGTAATAAGTCTAGGATCGTCCTACCTCTAAGTACAATCGTCCAAACGCAAAGGTCGTTTAGAAAAACCTTGTTTCATCAATTTGACAATAAATTGATAAAATTCAGTCCAAGCTCTCTTGACATCGGGAGTGCAATGATCCCCAAGGACTTCTTCAATTTGACTGATAATTGCAGATCCAAGAGCCTACAGAAAATGGAATATCATTTTAATGTTAACCTCACAATTCTCCGAAACTAATTTTTTACAAGACATTAAGGATTTGAGCCAGTACTGAAAGCTTCTTATGATTATCAGATTTTGAGTACTCAGAGGTTCTTACGAGTTTCCTAAAGGCTCCCATGTTCGCTTCCTGTGTCCTCGTGACCATTTCCAAACAATGTATTTCAAGCTTTTGCAATGTTTAGACACACAGCAAAAAATACCAAAACTCCCGCATAGTTCTTAGATGGAAATTTAAGGGAATGGACAGGTTTCAATGGAAATTTAAGGGAAACGGAAATTTCCATTTCCCCTTTGGGAAATTATGAGAAATGTGTGAAAACAAAAAACAAAAATGTGGTGAAATTTCATCATTTTTTGCTGTGTAATTGAAGATAAATTAAAAGCATGTCAAAGATTTCCTTTATCAAAATAGATAGTTTCAAAACTTATATTTTCCCAGTACTGAAGTTTTTGGCAATCTGAGAGTTGAGCTTCTTATCAGCAGTTTCTTAAAAAATACGTGTATCCCGGGTACATGGTTGATGGGCTGTGGGGCTATATGTGTGCTGCAGATATTAGAATTAAAACGGTCATTCAAAGGCTAGCTTAGATGTAAAATGTTTTTTGGTATAAGCATTTATCTTTTTGACACAGATATTTGAAAAACGCTAGTAAGAGAATTGTGTTGGAGCAAAATCTCCACATCCAATTCTGGTTCATTATTTACCTTGCATTGAAATGTAAATTCAATGCAATTGTCTTTTTCGAAAACACTTCTGACAAACGGCACTTAAAAATTGCATTCCTTTCATACCTGTCGTTAGCAAGAATTGGCGAAAATAATACCACGAAAGACGGAATGCACGTCCCATCAGCTAAGTATACCAAGGACCCTCCAATCTCGTTCCCAAGGGGAATCTGTTGTTGTCAATGAGAGGCTAGACCTCAAAAGATGCCCTTAGAAAAATATTAACGGGAATAATTAGAATAATGTAGGGTTCCAGTTAATTGAATACCTTCATTGTCACTGGGTACGAGGGTAATTATGAAGCACTTCCTCTTGTATTGTATTACTCCGGTCTCTATAGTGCAAGTAGCTTCGACCCAAGCATAACCAGCGAATATTTGCTACAAAATTCAGCGATAGCGAGTGTATCTATTTACATATGTACAAGTCTTTCACAAGTAATAGTGTATCTCTTCATCAAATCGTAACAAACTGATTTCAACGATCGGGAACTAACCTCAAACCCAGCACAATCACATCTGGCCTAATTTCTGGCTAGCCCTACACAACCACGTCCGCATCTCAACATGTTCGCTCAACTACTACTGTCTCCTAAAAAGTCACGTGATATAATAGTCTGCACTACTGTCCAATCAGATACTAGCTGACGAATACTGTCCAATTAAATGTATGATAAACAACAGCAATAGCTACAAAACCTAACCCTTTAGGTAACCTACACCTAAACACAACATTTCCTCCCCTTCTAATAAAGAATTGTCTTACCAATGTGCTCCTAAATATCATAAATATCTACAAAATACCAAGAAAATGAGTTAAGTAACCTCCATACCTGTCAGTTTGTCTAGGATTCGGCCTAAGTGCATACCCATGTCTGTGATCAATTGCTTCTTCTTCATCCTCATCATCTGATTCCATCATTTGAAACAAATTTTCATCCTCTTTATCTCCATTATCAACAAGATCCTCCACTTCTTCAGCGTCGCTGGTAGCCAACCGAGCATTTTCACGGGCTCTCCGTAGTCTATCTCTTTATCAGCTTCCTTCACAGGAACTTGATGATATGCCTCTTTCAAATCTAGCACCGAATAATACTGTTTACCATGTAAACAATCAAGAATGTCATCTGTTCTTGGTATCGGATAAATTGAAGGAATTGTCTTCAAATTTAACTGCCTATAATCAATACAAAGACGTAGAGATCCATCTTTCTTCATAACTGGTACAACTGGTGCTCCATAGGCAGATTTTGATTTCTCAACATATCCCTTTTGCTTCAATTTTTCAACTTGCTTCCCAATTTCTTCCCGTTGACTGAAAGGCACCCTACGCGGGGGCAATGACACCGGAATTTCATCAATCAGCTTAATTTCATGCTCTACATGAATTTTCCTTTCCGTCGAACTCTTCATTGAATCATCGTATTTCACAAGCAGACGATCCAGTTTGGCTTTTTCATCCACACCAATGTCTCCACAATCAATTTCAGCCAAATTCAACCCATTTTCAACTTTCTCACAATCAGCAACAACAATTTCAAGACTTCTCAGCACTCCCAAATCATCTCCTTTCCTCAATTTAATTTCGTTTCCAGACTCATTAACCACAGCAACTTTGACTGTCTTTGCGATATCCTCATATTTACAATCAGTAAATTGCACATCATGAGATTTCAAACTATCACTACCCTCAAACAAATAAGAGTCTTCACTGTCCTTAAAACGTGCAAAATTCTCCACTCTTCCCTTTTCAAATATGAGGCCATTTTTCGGAATAACGGTTGACTTGGCAACGCGAATGTAAGCCGAGTTCGTAGATCCCTGTCTCTCTTTGTAAAATCGAACTTTCACAGCCTCTCCTTCATTTGGTACAAAGGTAATCGTGCTCTCTTCCTGTTTTCGATGAGTTTCTTTGAATCGCTGCTCTGTGCGAATCCCAAAAATACATGAATCAACTGCTGATGTGACCAACAATGACTCATACTCGAGCAAATAATACGATCCGTCTTCCTGTACCAAATTAACATTCATGTAAACAACACCATCAAATTCGAATCGATTCCCAGCAACGCCCACTCCAGCCTCGTTTACTGGAACTAACGGAGGCTTCACTTTGAACTGATCATAAACTTGTCGCGGAATGATCGAGAACTGGCTCCCTGGATCGTAGAGAAATTCTAATTCACTGCCATCTATTACCACTCTGAATACCATCCTTGCTCCGGGGGTAATGGTCGAATGTCCCTTTACACTGCGAATTTCCCATGCTGCTGATTTATTCTCTTGTGTTTTGGGGCTATCTTTAGACTGTCGACAATATTTTGAAATATGTCCTTTCTCTCCGCATCGATAACACTCTTTCAATTTAAAGCACTGCTGTTTATCATGTCCAGATTGATGACTCTCTTGACGGTTTTCCTGTCAGACTATAATTACTCATACCCCCAGCTGGGGTATGATATATGAATATATAAAAAAAGAAAAAAAATATTTAAAACAAGAGTCACTCTTACATCAAATAGACACTAAGCGAGCAACTCTATATTCAAAAGCAAAGAGAAAAATATCAAATTATAAATGCAACAACTGACTGCAAACAGCCAAGCAAAGCACCTTTACTTCGAAATTAAGGATTTTACAGGAGGTTATTTTTAATCATACTTTTGCGAAATGAGGATAATTTGGAAATAAATATAGAAACTTTTTTATAGAGGGATGGGTTCCTTCCATTCAGTAATGATTGAAATTTGTAAAGGGAAGGGTATTTCGTAAAATAATTAGGGATGTATGTTTTTTGCAAGTCTTTCAGTGCAGAGCACTTTAGTAGTACATGGAATTCATCACCAACTTCAGCAGTATCGCACATGTCACATTTACGAAGATGGTAGTCTAATTTAATCCATCTTCCAGTTTCTACTGGTAATTTGTGGTTTGCACAACGAAACTGACATAAGATCTCCCTGTGTTTCTTTGGTAGTTTCCGAAGGTAATCCTCAATTTCAAAGCTTGTTTTGTATGAGCTGTATGTTCTGCCTTTGCTGGACTTCAACATTTCAGAATTCCAGTTTTGCAAAAATTGATCTTTCAGACATCGTTCAGATGTTTCACATAGATGAATCTTAGATTGGTACCCTTGGTTTAACCAAACATCTGATTTTCCAATAGAATCAAAAATTGTTTTAAGGGACATTAACCATTTGCAGGTTTCTGGTCTGTCCAGCAAGGCAGCATATAAATCTTTATTAATCTTACTTTGATTACTAATCAATAAATTACACCAATAACTAATCATACGTTTTTTAATACTAATCGAGATGGGATACCGACCAAGTTCTCCATACACCATGTAATTCGGGGTAGAGTTTCTGACATTTAATAACAACTTATAAAATTTAAGTTCCAGTTGATCTAACATTTTTGTACTTTCGAAACCCCAAACTTCAGCTCCGTAAGTTAATATAGGGGCGACTAAGGAATCAAAAAGTTTTAACTGTATCTCAACAGACAGTTCAAGGTCTCTACTTCTTGCAATAAGGCATCTTAAAGCTTTGTTTGCCTGAGTTTTTATAAACTTAATTGCGTTGATAAATCTTCCGTTGTTCCTAAATACAATTCCTAGATATTTAAATTCATTCACGATCTCAATTGGTTCTCCTCCAAATTTAAAAGTAAGATTTTTATTGTTTTTACCACTTCTTGAGAAGATCATAACTTTTGTTTTTTCAGTATTTACCTTCAATTTCCAAGTCTTACTATATATAGCCAGATTATCGAGACTTTTTTGGAGATCTTCCTTCGAATCGGCTAAAATGACGGTATCGTCTGCATATAACAACAGTAATAGCTTTGAGAAGAATTGTTTAGTTTCAAATTCTTTTGTTTAGGTTGACAATGCTCACAAATGCGTTTACGCACACTGTCATTAGAACTTGGCTGCTGTTGAATGCCATCCATTTTTCTCATCAACGAAGCCATCATATTTTCCAATCGAGATAATCGCTCGTCATTTCCTGTTGACACAGAAGCTGCACCATAATCGTCTCTCTTTCCATATAAGGTCGTTTTGCTGATACCGAAGGCGTTTCCCTCCAATTTCGTTTCAATTAACTCAAGTAAATTCTCGACTCTTGTATTCCCTGCTAACTGTAACAATTTGATCTCACTTTTAAGAGACTCATCAATGTTGGACATTACATGGCTGATAGCAATAGAGTTGATGGCCTGCTCGTCTTTCAAATCATACAACTCCTGGATCGTTGTCTTCAAATCATTTACAAACGTGACAATCTTCAAACCTTTCCGAAACTTTAGTCCTCGTAACTTGGTTTCCAATGACCGCTTGTAATCAGCTCCACAAAATTTCTTTATCAAAGCTTCTTTCAATTCTTTATACGTGCACTCTGCCTTATTTGTTATCGTATTCGATGCAACGGTAAAAGCATTCTCATCCGTATAACACAGCAACAAATTACGCCACGCCTTATTCTCATCTTTGATTGCCAACGCAGTAAGCTGTGCTTCGAATTGCAAACACCAACGAGTAAAGCTAGTTTCATTGTCTCCTCGAAACTTCTGAATTTGTGGTACCTTTGGCATCGTTTCGTCTCTCAATCTAAATATATCCTATCTCGTATCTCGGTATATCTCGGTAGAACCTCCAAATATTGTATTACTCCGGTCTCTATAGTGCAAGTAGCTTCGACCCAAGCATAACCAGCGAATATTTACTACAAAATTCAGCGATAGCGAGTGTATCTATTTACATATGTACAAGTCTTTCACAAGTAATAGTGTATCTCTTCATCAAATCGTAACAAACTGATTTCAACGATCGGGAACTAACCTCAAACCCAGCACAATCACATCTGGCCTAATTTCTGGCTAGCCCTACACAACCACGTCCGCATCTCAACATGTTCGCTCAACTACTACTGTCTCCTAAAAAGTCACGTGATATAATAGTCTGCACTACTGTCCAATCAGATACTAGCTGACGAATACTGTCCAATTAAATGTATGATAAACAACAGCAATAGCTACAAAACCTAACACTTTAGGTAACCTACACCTAAACACAACACTTGGAAGGTCACTTACATTTAAAGGATCTGTTTTTAACTCATCTTCGTGCTTTGTTCCAGTTTGCTCCATTCTATCTATAAAGATATCTGCATTATTTATAGAACTGACTGCATCGCGAATTGTATAGACTATGTTTCTTGAGTGCCCGAGGAGAACCGGGTGATTCTTTATTTCCTCCAGGTTCCTTACATTTCCAAATCCTGGAAATATTGTAATGAGTTCCGGTCTCACTTTAAACAACCTGAAAACAGAGTGGAAAGACTAATGCATTGTTGATAGTAGAAATACATTTTGCAAGAATTTGTGCGCTTTTCCGTCGTCCGTTATCCTTTAAGTTTCCAAATCTTATGAAATTAATCTTTAAATCGGCGCAAAAGGTGAATACGAATTTCCATGATCTTTTTCTTCAAACCAAAGAACTTTAGCCACACATTCATAATTCTACAACTGGACTTTTCAGAAATTTTGAAGATTTCTCAAAATTACTTCGTGTTTTACATTTCAGCTCATTATAAGATGTAACGTCATCAAATTTCTAAATCAAATACCACAAAAGTAACAAACTTTTGATTGATGCTATGTTGTAGACATCCATAAACTATGGTTTTATTTTGTTGCGTCAAACAGGTTAGAAGTTGCGATGGTTTAAGTTTTTGAAGATTTTCCTTGAATTCTCCAAAAGAAGAAAATACTCCTATTCTGAAAATATTGCAGATTTCAGAAAAGTCCAACGGCAGAATTATGGCAAAATAGCTTAAAATTTCTTTGAAGCTATTCAGTTGAAAGAAATAGGTCAAAGAATTCTATACTCACCTTTATAAAGGTTTGGAAGGTATCTTCATCAATACCTTTTTGCTTTGGACAAATTCGCGAAATCGTTCGTTAAGATCTATTTTTACTTGATACACTTCATATGGATTACTCTATAACATTGCAACACCACAAGTAGCAAACGACAATTGACAACCTTGCAGCCACAGGGAGACCAGGATATTATTGTCGCTAAAATAGATTTTTTTTCTTTCGAAATGAAGTAGAAATATTCTTTCTAAATAATTGTTGCTAAATTATTGCTAACAATGAAATTGCTTTCCTTTGCCCTACCCCCCTCCCTCCCTCCTGCTTGCTTGTGGTCACGTTTGTACTTTAGTACCAACATATGGAATGGAATAAAAGTAATAGGCCTTTCTCATTCCTCATTCTGTTCACATTACAAGATGCCCTTACCCCCCTGCCTCCTGTCTCGCAACCCCTCATTCTTGCAGTCAGTTCAGTTCTGTTGGCATTGCATCACAACATCACTGCCCGTCCCCCCGCCCACTGTCTCTAGACCATAACGAGGTAAACACATATTCATTCCAGAGACAATCAAGAAGGCTTTGATGACACCGCCTCTGACGTTTTCGTTATTGTGTGATGAAAATAGGTTTTTTATAACAAAAGTGAATTGCAGGATTGCGATATTTCGTTGAATGGAAGGGAAGAAAGACAGAAAGGAAATAAGAAAGTAAGTATAGGCAGTGATAAAGAAAGAAAGAAAGAAATGGAGATATCGCAGCTTGTTGACTCTTTTGAAATACTTTGCGGCTAACGCCGCAACTAATAAACAACTACAAAAGCTATAAAAATACATTTGAATACTGATAACTGCTAGAATGTGATTCAAAGTGAATGTCGGGCCAGCATAAGGCCATGATCAGACTCATGACAAAATTCCAGTTATCGCAACAGCTATCTTGACAGCAACAACAATATTATCATACTAGTTTAACAATAGTAATAATTACGAATATATTATCAGTCTAGGCGCATGATGCTGGACAACAGAAACGTCAGGCGAGGGAAGAACAGCAGAAATTTGATCCCACCACTGCCCCTTCTAAAATTCTCTTGCGCAAAACACTGCACCCATGCATATCAGATCATGGTTCTTAATTTCATATTCAATTGATAAAGGATATGGGATGTGACCCTCTTGTTAGCCTTTTGCAAAGAGCTAGGAATGTGAAAGAGCAAGCGAAACGAGCACTTTATCTGAAACGAGCACTTTATCTTTATGGAATTAAAAAAGAAAGGAAAATCTGAATAATTACTGTGAGAATTGTTAATCTTATTCAGAAAAGTATTGAGTCAGGTCCCAAAAAGTAGATGAAATTGTCTTGGCAGTTTTCAGTTAAATTCAATAAATTAAAATTCCTTCAATTAAAAATTTATTAGATATTGGTCGGGTGACCTAACAAATAGGTAAACTGAGAAAACCTTCCGTCAACAATGATCGGCGATTCAAAGGTGTTTTGGTAGCAAAAGGCATAACGGAAAAACCAGACCCAGGACTGCTAGGACCGGACCTCGACGGACCAGACCCTCGATGAATATCCATACATTTCCATGTTTCCAGACAACACACCAGGTATATTCATAACGGGCTTCTTACCAAGTATATTCATAACGGGCTTCTTGCTTTTTGTACACATCAGAGCTACCTGAGGTGTAGAAGTGTATTATCATTAAAAAGCCAACATTGAGACTTAATCAGTAAAGCGGTTTTGGTAGATTTTCTCTGTATTAGATTTTTCTATTTCGTGTTACCAAAATCTTGGTCTTGACATCAGTATGAATCTTGTTCTGAAGAAACTAAAGTGAATAACACGGCCTTGCTAGACTATAGGCCATGCGTGAGTCTTCGTTCCTTCAACTGCCTTTTTCTGTCAATTTGTATAATTTACGATGCATTCTTGCATTTGATAAGGTATACACAGGATGTTGCTATCTTCAGCGATGATGGCATTGGTCTTGACTTCTCCTAGACTAAGATTTCTGCACTGGCATTGCAAACCCACGATGGAATGGAATGTTTATTCTTCAAGGGTCTGGTCCGTCAGGGTCCGGTCCTACTGGTCCTGGGTCTGGTTATTCCGTTATGCCGTAGCAAAATACCATAGCTAAATCTCTGTTATTTTATTAATTTTTATGGACATGGCAAATCGGTGAAAATAGGATTCAGTGACATCAGGGAGATCTTAGAACCGTCAGAGTTGATCAAAAACGGCATAATGGAAAAACCAAACCCAGGGCCGGACCCTAACAGACCAGATTTCTGATAAATACCTATACAGTATTATCCCGCCAATTAGAAACTCATTTTTTAAAACCAGGCTGCTTGGTTTCTTATAAATGGAGAAAAAAGATAAAACAGGCTGAATTATTTCTTATAATTACAGCAAGAAACTCACCAAATGTGCATCAAAAGAAACCATGAAATTTGTTATTATGTGGATTACATTAAACCAAATGTTGGGCAATGACAATGACTATTCAAATTCAGTTACTGTAACCTTAAATTGACAATCCCTCCTATGTGAAATATAAACAGCAGAAAACATTAACTACATTAGTTACTGGCCATGTGATATTTTTTTTAATTTTAAAAGCAAATTGTCAGATTTTTTTTGTTTTGTTAGACACATAATAAGTTTTGTATCATGAAGTACTTGAAAAAAACCATTTTTCCAATCAAAATAATTTTTAAGAAATGAAATTTAAAATTTCAGGCAGATTGGTTTCTTATATCACGGTAGATATTGGGCCATCTGGCAGGCTGCAGTTCCTTATAAGTCAGTTTCTAAGGCCCCGTTTACACGAGATCGGATCCAAATGGATCCGTACCCAAACTGTAACGGATAGACCTTGCGTTTACACGGGACTCGACGGATCCGAACCCATTTGGATCTGCTATCCGTACCCAAACGGGATCACTTTCGAAGGTGATCCCGTTTGGATCCGATCCCAAGAAGGTCTCGTGTAAACGGGTGGGATCGGATCCAAACTGGTACGGATAGGCAGTGACACGATTAAACAGACAATCCTTTGATGATATTTCAAAGACGAGAATCAGAGATGAGACAGAGTCTATTAGAGTGCAAAATTTCAAAGGATCTGATTAAAACAAGACAAAAGGGTTACTAGAGCGCTGCTAAGAGTTCATAAAATCCTAATGGATCCGATCCCGTGTAAACGCAAACAGTTCTGGATCCGATCCCGTGTAAACGCCCCTCAAAAAGTGGATCGGATCCAAATGGATCCGATCCCATTTGGATCCGATCCCGTGTAAAGGGGGCCTAAGTGGCAGGGTAATACTGTACATTTCCATGTTTCCAGATAATAGATCGGGTACATTGATAACGGGCTTCTTGCTCTTTGTACACATTAGAGCTTATTCTCTGGATCCTAAGCACGAGGGGGGAGGGGGGTTCTTCTATAGTAAAGGTACCTGGGGATGTGCCGCCCGCAAGGGTATGCTTTTTCGGACTTCTAGTCTAGCCAAGGGTGTACTTTTAGCAATTTTAGTGGAGTTAAGTCTAGGCAAAGGTATGCTTTTTGGAAATTTTGGTCAAAGAAATGTCAAAATTCGGTAATTTTTGTAAAAAAAACCCAACTTTTTTAAAATTTTAGTCCAGAAAATGCGAACATTTGGCAAGTTTTGCCTAGAAAACGCCAATTCAGAGCACTTTTGAAAGGAAAATTAGTCTAGCCAAGGGTATCATTTTCACAAAAATTGGTCTAGCCAACGGTCACATTTTGAAACTGTGGGCGGCACCCCCCTACCCGAAATTTAGCCGAGAACCCCTCCCCCCGTGATCCTAAGCTCCCTGAGGTGTAAATAGATCATAAAAGAAAGCCAACACAGAGACTTCATCAGTAAACTGGTTTTAGTTGGTTTGTATTAGAATTTGCAATTTCGTGTTGTTACACAATCTTGGTCTTGACATAAATATGGATCTCGCTCTGGGGAAACTGAAGTAAGTTACACGGTCTTTACTAGACTAGACCAGGCCATGCGTGAGTGTTTGTTCCTTCAACTGCTCTTGTCTGTCGATTAGTTAATGTATATGTCATATCGCGCATTCTTGCATTAGATGTGGTATCTAAAGGTTATTATTATTTTCAGCGATGATTGTATTTGTCTTGTCTTCTTTTGGATTAAGATTTCTGTGCTGGTATTGCAAACTCATGATGGGCCACGATGGAATGGAAAATTTATTCTTTAGGGGTCTGGTACGTTAGGGTCCGGTCCTACTGTTCTTGGGTTTGGTTAGTCCTTTATGCCATCAAAAACAATGGATCCATATGATCATTGTGTACGAGACAATAACGGCGGCGTTGTGGCCAAATTGGCACTTTATTTTCACTTGTTTCCTCTATCACATTACTCGGAAGGTACATGAGTCCTCTAAACATAGGAAAGGCTTCAGAAGACTTATTTTGAACTGCTCATGCATGAGGGTCAAGGTATTGAACAGGTAAGGTATAGTGAACATGAAGACTGTTATCAAGCTGTTATTGAACCTTTAAGGAACTCGTGAGAAAAATCTAATTGCTGAAAATCTGATAATTTTTAACAAACTTTCAGTACTGGCCTAAATTCTTAGTTTCTTATGAAAAATAAGTGCATTGACTCACCCCGATACCTCGTTTGTTGGTATCGGTGCTTTGAGAGCAGCGCTCTCAAGCACCGCAATACCAGTAAACAAAGTACTTACGTTCAAGTTAACTATCGAGAAGCATTTTAAGAGTGATTAACCATTGATTAAAGCTAAATTCACATAACTGAACCCTACCAAACCTGTATACTTTTCTTGGCCACCTCGTGTATGATCTCATTCTCTTACCGATAAAAACTACCATTTCCCAGTACCACTATGCTCTTCTCTAACTCTTTCCATGTTTCCTGCAGCAGTTCTTTTTGATACATCGACAACGGGAACGTTGTTTTCGCTCCATAATTTCTTGATAGCTCTAAGGAAGCTCCACAACCCATTTTGTTATATTTCTCTGTTCTTTCCCATCTACGATATTAACTGAAATCTATATAGGATCCTGTCACATCAATGACGTAACAATCTTTCAAGTGATGAGCTGACCGTTAATTAATAGAAAAGAAAATAAAATGTCAGATCGACCACCTGTAGTCTCAACTTTGATTGAAAATTTACTTTGCGAGAAAGACGTCAGTGGCCAGAAACGAGGGGCATTAACTTCCTTGGTTTAGACAAAACCTAGATTTGCTCTAAGTCAACCCCGGTAGGGCCCCACCACTTGAGCGTCATGACAAGGGGTCGCGGACTCGACGAGGTCTGCTCTATTTCTGCGATCCCAGCGCTTGGCACTGAAAAATGCAACTTCACCTTCACCTACATCAGCACTCAGGAAAATGATGACCTCTGCGGGGGTGTAAACTCCTTCACAGCGTCCTCGTCGTAGTTTACGCCCTCACAGAGGTCATTATTTCCTGAGTTTTGGTATACCACGGAATAGATTTGGAGCAAATCTAGACAAGACCTAGCCTGTGTTCCAGACCATCACCACCAAGGAGGAGAGTCTGGAAGACAGGCTAACACTCTCCTCCTTGGTGGTGATGGTCCTGAACACAGGCTAAGAAGATCGTGCGTTCTTGTTTTAGAGATAGGCCTATAGTAATCTGAGTGCACCACCTCCAAACTTTTCCTCAAGTTGATTTTAACTCATTTTGGATCTTTTTTATTCCTATAAAACTTTTACAATATGTTTTATTTTCTACTGTACTCTGATAATTGCTTGCCAACACTACATTGATGGCTCTGGTATCCAGGGTAACAGGGACGATGATACCATGGAGAGCGAAGTTAATAACTCCCCCATGGCCAGTACATAAAGGCAAGCAACGTTAATCCACACAAAACTGTACTACGAACGATTTAAAACTAATGGATACTATACCAGATTCTGTCTAACATTACTAGATGTCAGGTCAGCGCCGTAATGAATTTAGAATTTCACGAGCAAAACTCTTTATCTTGTCCTGTAGTTAAAAGATACCTGACATCTAATGTAGAACAGAAATTACAAAGAAAAAGAACATTTACTCTCAAGGACTTGCTGGCTGTGGCTGCTTTGTACATAACTGAAGTTTGAAAAGATCTTAGTCAGACTGACCAGTTTCGTGAGATTTTGGATCTGTTGGATGCGTAGTAGAGGAAAATATTTTGCAGAAGCTAACGTAGCCTGGGCGCGAACTTTGGTTACTGGGGAGGAGAGGATAGAAAGAAACTACTTGTTCCTCATCGCTCATCCTAGGACTCATATTATTCTTCATGCATAAAGCCAAATTTATTTTAAGATCGGTTTTTGTTTCTGTCGGGGAAATTTGAGGACTTTTTTGCTGGTGGGAAAGCTATTGAAAAGTCTCCTTAAGATAAGCTCGATCAAAGGACGGTATACGAGATCCCAAAATCGATGGAAACAGCTATTTCTGCTTTCTCTGTTGCTTTAGCTGTCCTTCAAAGTAAACCCATCAGTTTGCAACTTACTCAAAGATAATGAATTTTCTGAAACAAAATAATTATCTAATACTAAATCAAAGGCTTTTATTTAACCAGCATACCTCGTATGTGCCGTCTCTTGGTTGGCCTTTGTTGTCACTGTTTTTCATAGGCCATGAATATGGGCCAACATTTCCAATATTTTCATGGGCCAACCAAGAGATGACAAGTACAAAGCATGGTGGTTCAATAAGGGTCTTCAACATTGACGCAAACTTTAAAATGAGCAGATAAACCTGACAACAACAGTTGATACAAATGAATGCAATAAAAATGTAATAAACATTTGACTGGAGCGAGCACTTCACTCGTTGGAAGAAAGACTGTGACTGGCAGGACTTTGAATTGGCTAGTGAGGATTTTTCCCATCATTTTGGTATGTCAAAAGATGCCCTGGCCAGTTTCCACCTCGCGAATAGTTTGAGAATGAGACTAGTAATAGCAATTTAGTAACTCAGTTGAAGGAAGCGAAACCACTATGAAGGTTGTTAAGTCTACAGACTGGTAACGTCTGAATCTTTTATGAGGATTGACGGGGGCAGTCATCGAAATGGGTTACATTTTTGCATATATGTAGTCCAAATTACAAGGTTCCTGAACAATTGAAATTCATACCTGAAATCAGACGGAAGTGGGCTTTCAGGTGACAATCTGAGGCAAAATGGATGGTAGAATTCCTGTGGAAGAAAATCCCCTTTTCTGAGCTAATATTAAAAAATTTTTTGTCCTAATTCAAATTCTGCTCTTCAAGATCCTTCAGGTGATGTCTAAGTGACAAAGATTTATGAGCGGTACGGACACTACAGATAGAGATGGCGCTAGAGAAGGAATGCTGGGATGGGAGACAAAAACAAAAACTGGGGAGACAAAAAGAGTGCCGACAGCGAACGAAGCGAGAATTTTGTTTACGGGCCACACCTTTCAGATTGGCTAAAAATTCGACTACACTCTCTAGAAACATGAGCAAGTTACGGACTGGTTTTTAAGTTTTTCTCCTCGGAGTTGATCTCTGTACCATAGATTCCATTCTCCCTGCCGGTGCTCTCGTGCTTGTGGTTTGATGGGGGCTGGGCTGTTTGTGCAGGTTTTGGGGGTACTTCAGTTTCGACTTAGCTTTTGATTTTGTTTTTTTTTTGTTTTTTGTTTTGCTTCTTTTTCTACTATTAATAAGGTGGTTGCAGGAGAAAAACTCTAACTTATTTGATAATCTTTAAATTCCGAAAGTTTTTCTCCTGCAACCACCTTAAGCTACCGTTAATATTGTGTAGAAAATTTTAAGTGGCATTCGTAGTGAGGACCCGGTGACGTTGTGTCTCCTTGCTACAAATGTCACAGTAATTGCGTATTGAATTGTTGTTTTTAAAATTTTAGATCGATAAAAAAAGTTACAGAAATGCCGACAGTGCATATCAATTTTCAAGAATTCCAGTGCCGACAGGGGCCGGGGGGAATTTTTGGGGATCCTGCCTCCCAAAGCCCCCTCCCCGCGGTCCCGCCATCCCTGATAACTGAGCGAGTAAAAAACAATCCTAATTTGGAAGTTTACTGCTTCCTCGACACCAAGGCAAAGATAATGGCAAGCACAGTGGAACTTCCTATTAACGGACACCTCTATGCAATGGACATCTCCGAACAACGGACAAATATTTTAATCCCAAATTACGGTATGACAAATAACCACACCTCCAAACAGCAGACACCGCTCTACAACGGACAATACGATTGGTCCGACAGGTGTCCTTTATATGGAGGTTTTATTGTATGCCATTCAATAGTGGACATGACTGATGAAATCGGCCAATCCGTTCTGAAATTATGAAGGGATTTCTCTAGAAAGCCTCTACAAGAAACCTTGGAAACGGGAAACACGTGCAGAAGTCATTGCCGTGAAGCAGAAATATAAAGAAGATTGATCGTGATTTTATGCCGTTTTTGAAGGTTTTCTGAGGGTGTTTTCTTGAGAAAGGCCCTCATGTGTCCAGAACAAAGTGCACTGCAAATTCCTGATTCTTAGCAAGAATAAGAGTGTGTTTGATTGGTTATTCGAACTACCGAATTCTGAAAACGGTAGACTTCACAGAGATGGAAACACATTGCTCAATCAAACACAAAATTCTTCAAAGCAGCAGGTTTCACTATGGTCTTTGCGATAACGGGGTTTCCAGTTGAAAAACGCGAAGACGAGTCTGGTGCTGGGCAACAAGAGTAAAGTTACCGATTAACGTAGCAATTCGAGCGAATTCGCCTCGGTATCATAGTTTCGCAAATGAAAACGAGAATCTCTCCAAAGTCTGCCAAACCTGTCTTTTTTGGAGCAAGCTCAGCAGGCCTTCCCAACCTGCGAAACCTGCCGTTTTCGGAATTTGGGAATGAATCAAACATAAATCCCGAATCTACTGATCCTACCGTTTTCAGAATTGGCACGAATCAAACACACCCTAAGTATCTGAATCTGCTCATTCTGAGAAATCTCAAGTAAACATATTCTAATTAATGGACAAGTCCGGGGTTAGTATAATTGTTGATTATTCAAGAGATTATACTGTTATGAATGGTGTTTAGTACTTTTTTCAATCTTTTTCTCTATTAATCTGCAAAACTGCATATTTCAACCTGCTATAAAGTGCGGAATGACGTCATTTTTCATGACGTCACTTCATGTTGAACAAAGCGAGGCTGCCAAATGTGTTGATATTGTACCACTCACATTGCTAGCCTCCTTATCGCGCCTTCACACACTCGTACAAAATACAAAATGGCGACTATATTTGGCCTAACTTTGGAAGATTAATTAACCAATTTATGAAAGTAAAGGCATCAAAACTCGAAAAGAACTCACGATTGGTGTTGAGCAGTTGGTGAGGTTGCTTTTCAACAATGATTTTATCAACCCGGACTTGTCCTTTAAGAATTCTTGCAAATAATTTTTGCTTACCACACCGTCAATTTTTTAAGCAAACAGCTACTAATCAAGTAAAAATATCCTAATCAAGAATTCTTGCCAAGAATTTTTTGCTTACCACACGGAAAAGTATAAATGTGCTTGTTTCAAGAGATTTTGTTCTTGAGACTAGCATTTCATTTCTCATTTGAGAATCAGAAATTTGCTGTGTGGCAGATTTCAGTCAAGTTATTTTTCTCAATTTCTGTTAAATGACATATTTCCCAATATCATTTTCTCGATATCTAGAGATAGTAATGGCCTTGCACATGTGAAGGACACTAAACTTTACTGAAAATAGATTAAAATTTAATTTGGTAGGAATTTTACCCCATGATAACTGAATGCACAACGGCCCGCACCCAGTTATCAGGCTCCTTGACACGGTGCCGCTGCGCAGCCAGTTTTGGAGTCTGGTAACAACCCATGGTGACTGGCCCGAGTGATCGAGGAAACATGGCCGCCAAGAGGGTTTCAGACTGGATAGTTTGATGTATTCGCGAATTTTTTATGTTGTTTTACAAGCGGATTACTCGTTTTTTGTATGAAATTCCTTCGTATCAACCAGTATCAACATTTAAGACGTGGCAGGCTAACACACACATGAACTGCTTTTTTACTCAAGAGGAAGTCCGAGGGGAGGTAACTCCTATAGGGGGTCTGGTATATATCTGCCTTTGAGAATTCAGAGCTAGGACCAATAACCAGGGCAATGTTTTGAAATATGACCCCCATAAACGGGGGAAAATTTTCCACAAGTATCATAAAAGACTACGCTTGTTATCATTTGTAGAGCTAAATTTCTTTTTACAGAAGTTTTTGTCGTAATAATCAAAAATAGCTATCAATTGCTAACATTTACTCATAACTGAGGCACATCTCTATAAAGCAGACCCATAGCCAGGGTCAAATTCACAAAATATGATCGATAACCTGGGAAGGATATCGCAGGGTTGACCCAAGACCTGGGCTGGCACATGTATACGAAACCCCCTATAGGAGTTACCCCCACCCTCAGAAGAAGTCTTTTCGCATAAATTTTGGGAATACTTTAACAATACTTGGATGTTTGGAAAAGTGCATGGTTTCGAAGTTTCGAAGTTATTCCACAATAAACATGTAAATGTGATTTGCTGATAAACTTTATCATCTACTATGCAAAGTATAGCTTTTAACAAGGTCGAACATGTCCGAGGCGAAACACTTTACTGTATCTTGTGACATAAAAATCTATTTCAAGTTACATTTCAAGTGAAAAATCCTACTAATAGATACAACTAAGACTAGTTTTGTTTTGCATGATCTTAAATGTCGTGTGGTGGCATCTGGTATCAGACACATTCTAGTGCAATGATTATGTATGGTAATAATCGACGCTCTTGGACAAAATTTCAAGATTCATTATTCTCTAAAACGTATGATCAAAAATATTGGAAGGGTAAGTTATGCAACTGTAGTCAGTCAAAACATATACAAACGTCCTTGCTCTCCAGAATCAAAACTATGAAACCTTTGTTCATCATTTACTTACAAATTTTAGCCTCTCTCCCCCATTAAGCTTCTTTCTAGGTCTTAGGCCCTTTGGAGAAGCCTTGTTTCATTAGTTTGACGATGGTATCATAAAAATCAGTCCAGGCTTTCTTGACATCCGAAGTGCAGTGATCCCCAAGGATTTCTTCGATTTGCTCCATTATTGCAGTCCCAAGGGCCTGCAAGAAATAAATTAGGATTGTTGGTTTAGATTTCATGACGGAAAACCGATTTTCAGAATCCCCCCCCCCCCCCCTCCTCTAGAAACTTATTAATTGCTCTGGAACCAATCGGTCTGTCGAAATTCTGCAAAAAGTATGGTATTACTCATGTTCATCACAATCGAGAGACATATTAAACAACACTGTTTGTTTTCATGGCTTTGGAGAAGGCTCATTTCAAATTATTTGACTGGCTTCGGAAGAACTTCATTTTCCATTCCGCTGATTAAAGAATTTGATTATTCTTTTTGACTCATGGAGTCCATAGGATAGGAGCGAATCCTGTCTCATGTCTCATGTCTCATGTCTCATGTCTCATGTCCCATGTCATTTCCATCGTCCGTGGTTTTGTTGTTTTGTCATGGCTCAAACAGTCATTTTGGGAGCAATTGGGCCATGAATCGGGCATTGATGGAGTCAACGTTCAGTACAGACTGATGACATTTAAGCAGCTATGACGTCAATTGCCGCAATAGAACAAAGGAAGCACATTCTTTCCAATATTAACGACCGAAGTTGGACTCTGCATCCACTAATTAGGTTAAATAAACAATTTGACAATCAAAGGATTAATTTAAATTGCGATATCAGGGTTTGGACCCTTGGATTTGTAATCCATTTATCAGGCTAAGAAATGGGACACCTTCTATTTTGAGTTTGTATTTTGATTTCTGAAACCGACAATTTTCCCCTCCATTTTACTGAGAATGATGTCACAAATAATAAGCACGAGTGAAAGAAAGTTTGGCGAGAGTTTCTATTACGATTGAAATTTCATTCTTTGCTGTTTGTCAATTTTTAAGCGGAAGATGAATGTCATCTTTAAAATGAGGCTTGGCTCCATGAGTCCCGCCAAGGGTTCTTTGATTAATTTCTTTCTTGTGAGTTGTTGGGGATACTATTAGCGAAAGTCTTTAGGGTTTTCTCCAGAAGAACTAGACGCCTCTCGAAGCGCTTTGGAGTCTGCGCAGTATCGATCTCAGGGTCATTGCCCCTCATCCTTCCTTTGTGAAATTGCGCATGCCCCAAAACGCTTCGCTCGTCCTATTGATCAGCGAACCAATCAGAGTTAACGTCTTTTTCTTCGTGATTTACAAAAGGGGGAATTCGCAGTATCCCGAACAAGGAGAGTCTGGTACCCAGGGTAATGGCAAGTAAATCATGGACCAGTATCGAACGTGGAATTGTCTTTCCTATGCAAACCCTGTACCAGCATTTTGCTAATTTTTGGCCCTAAAAGATGAGTGATTTTGCCAGGCAAGATATTCACATCTGGATCAGCCGTTGACTGACAGATTGGTGTTTTGATTTCGAATATCCCCGGGGGGGGGGGGGTACATGACTTGCGGATGGACGGGGGTCTGCCGCCCGGTTTTCAGAAAGGTACCCTCTTCTAATTACCGAAACTTGCGGTCATACCCACTTTTATGATGAATTTTGGCGGAAAACTACCCATTTTTGCTATTTTTCGCCAATTTCTGGATAACCCACCCTTGTTTAAGGAAAATCTGCCGAAAAAGGGACCCTTGTCTAGAGAATTTGGGGCCCAAAAACCCACCCATATGGGCGGCACATACCCGTACCCTCAACATGTTATGTACCCCCCCCCCCGGGCGGATATCGGTGACGTACTTTTTATTTCACACAGCCAATCAAACTATGGGCTGTTTGACACTGCAGTAATGTTTTTAGTGTTTTTGCTTCTGCGGAGGAAAATTAGACATTTCTACGGAGGCTGTTTGAAGTATGAAACGAAGAAACATCTTTTCGTTTCTCTCATGTCTTCCTCGGCCTCTTACGCTAGCTCCTCCGTAGTAGCAAATAATTTCATCCTCCGCAAAAGAGCAAAGCGGTGGCAATGAAGCACCACTACTGTGTCTAACCACCCATGATCAGACGTGTTAACTTTCTTTTTGATTCACAAGGTAATTTTACAAAATCTTCCTCAGCTGAGCAACTTACATTCAAATGATCCGTTTTCAATTCATACTCATGTTTTGCTCCCAATGTTTCTAAGTCATTTATGAGCACTTCTGTGTCATCCAGTGAAATAATTGCAGCACGAAATGTATATGCTATGTTTCTTGGGTGTCCAAGCAGAACAGGATGATTTTTTATTTTCTCAAAGTCCTGCACATTTCCAAACGCGGGGAATATTGTGACAAGGTCTGGTCTCACTTTAAACAACCTGTGAAACAAAAGAGAAGGTTGTACGACATTTTCCCAAAAGAATCTAAGAATTTGTTCCAGTACTGCAAGTTTCTTAGAATTTTCGAATTTTGCGTACTTCAGACGAGTTTCTCAAAGGTTCTATGACAATCTTCATATTTTGTATCATTCATATTTTGTATCATTTTGTATCATCATATTTTGCAAGAAATTCAAGTAATCACTTACTAAAAACGTTATTTCACAAAATTACTTCACAAAATAAGCGTTTCGTCGCACACTCTTCAGTATGTCTTATGTGAAGAACAGATGACACCACCGGTCTGTTTTTATAGCGAAAAACATTTCAGCAATCAGCAATGAAAACATGGAACGTAATGCTTCGACCATAGAGGAAATAAACACAATGACACAATTCAAGAAAACTTGACAATTTTCTCCCATCAAGTAAAGACAGTACGGTAAACCTAGAATTTTAAGTAGATTAGCATAGAGCTCAAACCTTTCAAGTCTTTAAAAAGGTGGGTGTAAAATTGTATCAATTTTTTCATGAATTGAATGATTTCAAAGGAACTTTACTGTAAATCTGCTGTGGTAATTTTATGATGTCTTAATTATTTTCAAAATGGCAGCATTTTTGATACCTTTTGTAAAAATTCATCAAAAATTTTGAAACAAAATAGAATAATCATAAATCTTAAATTGCTCGAGGAAAATTGATGCAGTCTTCAAGGAAGCCATAGTTTATGAATGTCTACAACATGGTTGCAAGCAGAAATCTGTAGCTCTTCTGGTAATGGATTTAGACATTTGCTGACGTCACAACTTCAAAATTAGTAAATGCCGCCATTTGGAATTCAATCAAGATATCTAATTATTGTTTCGGCAGATTTACAGCAAATTGTTTAAAGTACCTTTCAAGCACTTAAATTCAAAGAAAAATGTAACAGAATTTTACACCAATGTTTTAAAGATTTTAACTCTATGCTAAGTAAATTGCATACATATCCGTACATAAATTTCAATGTTTAGACATTTATCAGCAAGTACCTTCTGAAAAGACAAGAATTTATCTCACCTATAGAAAATGCCATTTCCAAATGTCACGATGTTCTTCTGTAATTCTATCCATGTTTGATGCAGGAGTTCTTTTTGATACATCGACAATGGGAAAGATGTTTTCGTTATGTAAGTCTCCCCTGCTTTCACAGGCTGCTCCGAAGAGGCTCCACAACCCATTTAGCTGTCTTGTTTAGGCCTAGAACTGTAGACAGATTTGTTGAATACTTCGGTTTAAAGTTGATATCTGAGCTGAATTGGTTGTCAACTCAGCTTCTTTTCTTTACAATGTATGACTTTAAAGTGCTCGACCAATTTTTAGGAAGTAAATATACAAATCTGAGTAATCATTTTTGATCCATGACTTGCAACAAAATGCAGGATCTTCTGGAAATTCAATATGTTAAAACTTTGATTATGATCGACGGGCACTAATTGCGTATCCGTGTGAATTTCTTACCAGTTACAAAGGTTTTATCATTTACCTTGTAGACTGTGACTTGTTGAATGCCAAACTTGCCACAAATTTCTGCTTCCAGATAAAGAAAATTCACTTGAACCTTTTCGACTTCTCAAAAACTAAATTTACTTTTGGTTGCAAATCGCTAATTTTGAATGTTTGTCCTCAGGTTTTATTAGTCAAAAGACATAAAGCAACTTTTTATTTGGTAAATATTGTCTATGATGAAAGAAAATCATTAAGACCATAACTTGCGTACCTGCCATATTTGCTTACTTTATGAAGCGAAAGAGGCGTGTTTGCATACAAGCATCAATTTTTAACCTGGCAGATGGACGTTGAGGATCGTTTCTATTTTCGCCTTGTTCGTTGGGGATCCTTGTTGTTGTCATCGTCATCAAAATTTCTACCAGTTACATAACTCAAGAGCTCCTGTTCCAGGTACACAAGTCACGACTTTCTGTTGACGACAGCGGAACTCACAGAGAAAGAGAGAAAGCAGCAAGCTGCGCTTGCTGGTGACGCTCATATATCAAGCATGCGTCAACTGATGTTATTTGTCAAGACCTGCCTCAAGTGTCTTCGCTGAGTCGGAGCTTCAAGAAGCTTGTATTCTCCCAAACAAACGAGGGTAATTCATTTCATTTTCCTTATCTATAACCAGCTATGTTGTAATATTATAAGGAATCAAACCCCAACATTGACAAAATCGATACATAAGGCATATGTCAATCGATCTTAAGGCCTGCGTCAAAGTTGTTCTAAAGTTTGAGAGTCTTGTGTCCACCTACTCGAACGAAGCTTATCAATCTTCTTCAGGTATGAACGGCCATGTCACGATAATTTACCTCCAATATTGACAACAACATTAATATATCAGGCGTGTGTCAAACAATCTTATTTGTCAAGACCTGCCTCAAAAGTTGTCCTTAAGTTGGAGTTACGAAGGTCTTGTGTCCTCCTGAACTAACGACAGTGATATACCTTCATTATCTGCAAACTATTACGTAACAATAAATGTTGCTCCAACATCGACAACACTGATCAATCGGGCGTGTGGCAGGCAGTAGATCTCATTTGTCAAGACCTGTATCAAAATTGTCCAACACTTGAACAGGGACCGCGGAGAAGGGTACCCACCCACTTTTTGGCAACAAATGGCCTTATTTTTGCTGGCAAAATTTTGAAAATAAGTAGCACTTAGTCGGCAGAAAGAGGAGCTGAAATTGGTCTTGATTTTGTAGTACACTTTACAGGTCAACGATTCAATCTGCCAAATTTTAAAGCATACGAACAACTCGAATTGCTCCTCCTCGAGGCATTGGGGGCATTGGCACCCAGTGATTTTGCAGATGAAATTTAATAAACTACTCACTATGATGGTGATAGTTTCTTCATGTTATTATGAAATTCAATGAAGTTCTCCAGCAATTCAATGACCTTGATCCTAGAGATTTCTACCTATAGATCCTATAGCATTCTACCTTCCCTATCCTGTGAAAATCCAGGTTTTGTTCGTCTGTCGGACGGACTAGATAGAAAGCGAATTTTCAGTGCTAGTTTTTCAGTTGCATGTCTTTGCTGCTGAAAAGTACTTTCCTGTTAAGTTTTGGTATCTATGTATAGCTAAACTCTCCACGACTGCATTTCGATTCATCTCTTAGCTTAAAATGATTATTTACATAGCATGAGCATACATTAAGTGCATGCAGTCCGTCTGTCGGACGGACACTGTCGGACGGACAAAATTTTCCAATCCTTTTGGCAGCGCCTACTTCATACTGGAGACTCATATGCCTTTATAGCGGGGCCTATTTTGAAATTGGTCACACTTAGAGAAAATTGTGTTTCTGCAAATATCAAAAATTGTATGAGTTCCAAAGTAATTTAACTGTTTTCAGTATCTGCAGGCGGAAGATAGTGGCTCATTTTACCATCATTTTCACGAAAAAATCATGAGGTGAAAATTTTGCTGCATAAAAACAGATTTTTGACCAAAAACGTGCCATTTTTGAACTTGTCTTAATGGTACTGAATGGAGACGAAGTTTTCATGCAACATGGGGCTGAGAGCAAAATTTTGCACGGGATTATGTTGAATTTTACTCGAAATGGCGCCACACAGGCATAAGGGCTTCCAGTATGAAGTAGGCGTTGCTAAAAGGATAGGAAAATTCTGTCCATCCTACAGTGTCCGTCCGACAGATAGACTGCATGCACTTAATGTACTCACATGCCATGTGATTAATCTTTTTAAGCGAAGAGTTGCATCGAAACGCAATCTTGAAGAGTTGAGCGATGCATAGATACCAAGAGTGTAAAGAAAAGTGCTTTTTAGCAGCACAGAGATGCAATTGAAAAACATGCATTAAAATTTCACTTTCTATCTAGTCCGTCCGACAGACAAGGAAAACCTGGATTCCTGCAGAACAAGGAGGGTCAAACGCAGATCCAGATTGTCTATTTCATAGACAACCATGTGTTTTAGATAGGTTCATAACTGAGGTAGCCATACGCGTTAAGGTTTGGGCAGGCAGAAGCTTCAAAGTATCTAATGTCCATCCGACAGATTTTTGAATTAAAAATTAGGCCCAGCGCTACTTCATGTAAAATTCAGCATAATTCCATGTTTGAATTGGTTCTCAGCTTCATACCAGCTGAAAATTTCGTTCCCATTCAGCACTGTGAAAACAAGTTCAAAAATGGCGCGTTTTTGATCAAAAGTGAGTTTTTACGCAGCAGCAATTGCACCTTACGATTTTTTCGTGAAAATAATGATAAAATGAGTTACTTTCTGCCGGCTGCAAATGCTTTATACTCTGCAACTCACAGAAAGTCTACTATTAGCAAAAATACGATTCCCTGAGTGTGACTAATTTCAAAATAGGCCCATTGTAGAAGAATTATAAACGGTAAAAGCTGTAGACTTTGTAGAATGAAGACGACGATGAGAAAAGACGTATTATGGCTTCGACAATCCAGTTATAAAGAGAAATGTCGACAATCCAGTTGAAAATCCATGATTATATGATTAAAGAAAAAAAGTTTTGCAGTCCAGTTGAAGATTAGTTTTAGTTTTACGGCATAATTCAGTACGTTTCGACTCCAGCTAGAGTCATCTTCAGCAAAGGAAAAAATGTGCATGAGGGCCTATTAAACTAAAACGAAACACGGCATGTGGGAGGGGAGAAGTTCCTAATAAGGTAAAGTAAACATCAAACCAAAGAAGAAAAAACTTTTGCTTGCCACCATTGATTTTCCTCAATACTAGAATTAACTTTAAGTTTTATCCATGAAACTGGTCGGTTTAATTGAGATTCGGGCCCTTTATCTACTGCAACAAATGAGCCAAAATGAGCTGTGCTTGCGACATCATTTCCAGTAATACACCCCCCAGTAACGACCCCGCCAGACCTTGAAAATACGGCGGGGAAATTACGAAACCATACATTTTCAGCGGGGACTAGAAATATCATGACGGGGAAATGAAATTTTCGGATATTTTCTATCAGGGAACTTGCATAATTTTGACGGGGAAGCAAAAAGTTCAGCGGGGAAACTACAAAAAACAAGGCGGGGAAACTCTTTGAACTCAAAACTTAGCGGGGAAAGGAGTTTTCTTGGCGGGTCATCCTTCAACCTTGGCGGGGCAATGTTTCAGCGGGGTCGTTACTGGGGGTTGTAGTAATCGCAACCTTGACCTGACGTCTGGTGTGGAACAGAATCTAGTACATTATCCATTTAGTTTTCAATCGTTTGTAGTGTAGTCGTAGTTAGTTGAGCGTTGCATGTCTTTTTATATTGGCCATGGGGTAGTCATTGTCTTTCGCTCCCCATGGTATCGTACCTGTAGTATTTTATAGTAATTAGGAACGTATAGGTAAACTTTTATATTTGCATAAAAAAATTTTTCCTCAATCAGTTTAGAGTCTATTGGTTATTTTTATTTCTGTGAAAGGTTCAGATGCCTCTTTACATAAATCCTGCCATAACACAGGGGATCCCCTTAAAAAGTCGGAGAAAACTACGCGAAATGCGTTTTCTGCGAGTGAGATACCACAATTTTCATTTCTGTTGAAGGTTTAGATGCCTCTTCACACAAATCTTGCCATAACACAGGGGATCCCCTTAAAAAGTCGGAGAAAACTACGCGAAATGCGTTTTCTGCGAGTGAGATACCACAATTTTCATTTCTGTTAAAGGTTTAGATGCCTCTTTACATAAATCCTGCCATAACACAGGGGATCCCCTTGAAAAGTCGGAGAAAACTACGCGAAATGCGTCTTCTGCGAGTGAGATACCACAATTTTCATTTCTGTTGAAGGTTTAGATGCCTCTTCACACAAATCTTGCCATAACACAGGGGATCCCCTTAAAAAGTCGGAGAAAACTACGCGAAATGCGTCTTCTGCGAGTGAGATACCACAATTTTCATTTCTGTTAAAGGTTTAGATGCCTCTTCACACAAATCTTGCCATAACACAGGGGATCCCCTTAAAAAGTCGGAGAAAACTACACGAAATGCGTCTTCTGCGAGTGAGATACGGCAATTTTCATTTCTGTTAAAGGTTCAGATGCCTCTTCACACAAATCCTGCCATAACACAGGGGATCCCCTTTAAAAGTCTGAGAAAACTGCGCGAAATGCCTCTTCTGCGAGTGAGATACGGCAAAGTGCGTGTTGTTCCTTTGCAGATGCCGCGCTTCGCCGTGTATCACTCGCAGAAGTTGCATTTCGTGTATTTCTTTTCCTACTGTTTAAGGGGGGGGGGGGGATGCCCTGTGGGCACAATCTTAATATTGCAATATATTTATAAAAATTAAACGTTATATCAAAGATGGAAGATTACCTGCCCTGGGTACAAGAGCCTAATGTTGGGAACGAGAGCCTAATGTGGGGGAACTAGTCTGGCACCCTGGGTAGAAGATTACCCAAAGCTCCCTTCAAGTGATTCAATTTAGAGAACCGTGCAATAACATTTTACACATTTAATTCGAAAGTTCTGCAAAAACTTGCGCTTGTGCTTGCACACCCAAGGTGTTGTTTAACACCGCTTAGACATCGAAGTGAAAGACAGCGTCACATCATCTATATCTTTGTTTACATTTTTCTTACAGAAAGAAGCGATATTGTTTTGCAAATTGTAAGAATTTTGAAAAGAAACACCATCAATAAGAATTATTTCATCATTGTGATCTATTTCTACGATTCAAAAAGATAAATAATGTTTGGTAGCAAGCTACCAATATTTGGCAAGAAAATGGATGCCGTATCTCATTCGATATGCTGTTAGAAACCTGCTATTGACTCATTTCAGAAGTCTCTTGTTTCGCTCCCCGCAGACTTGTCGCCACTGAAGAATAGAGCGATGCAAAAATAACAAGAACAACAATAACAGCAACAAAAACTGAAAGTCCAAGGCACTTGTGTAATTAGTCTAAACGCGTAATACATTAGTCCAGGGTGAAGTTGACTTGACAACCAGAGTCATCATCATCATCATCATCATCATCATCATCATCATCATCATCATCATCATCATCATCATCATCATCATCATCATCATCATCATCATCATCATCATCATCATCATCATCATCATCATCATCATCATCATCATCATCATCATCATCATCATCATCATCATCATCATCATCATCATCATCATCATCATCATCATCATCATCATCATCATCATCATCATCATCATCATCATCATCATCATCATCATCATCATCATCATCATCATCATCATCATCATCATCATCATCATCATCATCATCATCATCATCATCATCATCATCATCATCATCATCATCATCATCATCATCATCATCATCATCATCATCATCATCATCATCATCATCATCATCATCATCATCATCATCATCATCATCATCATCAACAAAGATCATCATTATCATGATCAGCAGAGGGTATAGACTTGCTCCAAGGCTATTCCGTGCATTATCGGCGCTAAGGAAAATCTATATATATAAGCGATGAAGAGTTTTGTTACGCACATTCCTGTTTGTGACACTTTCCCGCACGCAACTCCTCACGCCTACTGCTTACCTCCAAAAATTTCAGAAAAAATATGTAAAATAGCTGACGATAAAGGCTTGCCTGTGGTCCAATACTTTTCTTCGTACAGTATCTTGGGGTAATGTGAGGAGGGGTTTTGTACCCAAATTTTAGCAATTCAATTCAACAATAGGCCTTAACCTTCGACCTTTCTTTGTGGATGCTGATGGCAGCCATAGAAATGTGATGGCAGCGTTTAATCTGAGCTAAAAACAAGTTTTGTAGCTGCTTTTTCCAGACACCGAGGGAGTAAAAGCTTGCAAATAGTTGATATTATGTTAGCTGCAGCATCTATCTGGCTTGTGGTAAGGTATTTCGATGCTCACGTTGGATACAATGAAGTTATTGCTCTATTTTGCAGAGGCTCTCCTCTTGGTTTTGTCGCAGCGCTACAAATTAAGAATTTGCCCTTGTAGTTTTTTCGGTCTTCTGCTTATAAATTTACTGGTTGCAACGCATAGAAACTTTACTCAATTCTTAATGAAGATTTGGCCCAAGTTACAAAGTGATTACTCTTCAAACTGATTTTTGACGCTTTTATTAAAGGCCATACACGCAAAGCACGAGTTTCTCTGCTTCGGCCAAAATGGCATACAGTACAAATCAGACCTGTGACCCTAAGAGCATTTCCAAATGTTGACGGGATGACTGGCTCAAGGCCAAATCCAAAGAAATCCTGTTTACCCGTATAAAGAATGTTTGATTGTAAACTGTTCCTTAATCAAGTTTTTTACCAAAGAAGAGTACGGTTAAAGTTTCACAGCGAGGGAGAGCCTCGGTTATTACAAAAGGGGTGACTGGAAATAACCTCAATCACAGTTCAGCAATTCACTCATCGCTGGGGCTAAGCTAAGTAACATAACTGAACTGTGCAGAGTCTGAATTTGGCGAAACGATTTTCTTATTTAATGACGAAATAGCTATTTCTTGTCTGCTGTTGAATGAAAATAATGCAAGTTTAGTAATGAATTAAGCAAAGCTTACTTCGAGTCCAGTACCTGCCTTTGCCACTCCCCTGATTCATCGCTTTTCCATCATTTCAAAATTATGTAAATAAGGATGAAAGGTCCTACCTAGGTCTATTTTTCGACGAGTTAGTAAATGACTTCAACTCTATTTTCCTTCTATCAGAATCATCTTTTGTACTACTTGTTTACGAACTCTGAAAGAGAATTCAGCATAAAAGGTCCAACAATGGACAGATTTTCTGCCATAAGATCATTTCTGAAGTCTTTTTACTTATATCATGCATGCAGCCGTTAGCTTGCCAACTCGCAATACTGAAAATCTGCCCCATCACGTTATCTGTTCATCATTCGCACAAAAAACTCAGACGTTCTTTTGACCGGACCCGAGGACTCTGCGACCCGGGACTTACAACCCCAGATCATACGACAATGCGACCCAAGGCCAAAGTTTTATGTATTTGGCTAACAAGACTTTGTTATGATGTATTGATACTTCCATTATTTTCAACGTCAATAGATATGCACATGAGTGACTGGGGATCTGGATGATAATAAAGAAATGTTTGCATTTAAGATATAACTTTCTTACTTCTTTGTTATTGTTCTAAAAAATTAGAATGGCTAGAAAGACTGGAGTAGCCCTAACGGTCGAAATGCTTTATAGCCCTCCATTCTGAGTCTGTTACTTTCATGGCCTTCTAACTGAAACATGGAAAATTTGAAGAAGTGCATATTTGTGGATATTTTTTTTTATTCATATAAATTAATTACAATACAAATTTTACATTCTACTATACTACCCCTAATTACTTTACTACACTACGGGTACGACACCATGGGGAGCGAAAGACCATGACTACCCCTTGACCAATACATAAAAACGCACAACATAAAGTAAAGATAAGAAAGATAAGTAAAGAAAAGAAAGAAAGATAAGTAAACCACTAATTACAAATACAAAGTTGACAACTAATTTTGTGGATATTCAACATAGATATTCATCCATTCTAATTGTATTCAGAGGGGCCGGTTTAGCTCACAACAACTGGCTAGCTCAGTATGAATACACAGAATTCTACGTGACCAAGAAAACTTTGACACGTACTAATGTCTTGCGTGTTCACAAAACCATCGGTGGTGAAAAATTTTTTAAGCTATATGTATCAAACTTTGGACCGGGGTCGTATGGTCGAATGGTCGTATAATCGTATGGTCTGGGGTCGTATGATCTAGTGTCACAGGGTTCGGGGTCGTGCGGTCGTACAGTCCGATTGAAAGGACATATCCCATGCCACTGAATCCTTTGAGGCTAAAGGTTACCTATGGGAACCAACAAGATATTCCATATTTCAATAAAATCGCAGTTTATTCATATGAAAAGCTGAATTCTAACATACCATAGTATTTTCTCACAGAGCACCTTATTTCCAATTCCTTACATATCAATGCACACATCTATTTTATAAGTGTACAGTTGAGCACGAATGTTTCTTTCAAAAAAACTGCTGATAAGAAACTCCATTCTTATATCATCAAAACATTGATATTTTCATTGCAAGAAAATATAACTTAGCAGCTATTCATTTCATTCATGGAAAGCCTTGGCATAGTTTGACTTATTTTCACTTATTTCCTGTATCATACTATACACTGCCTTCGCAGTTTCCTGTATTACTGCGAAGGCACTAGAGCAATTTCGAAATATTGGTAGGCTTCTTTAACAGTGGCAGAAATTGTGGGGATTGGGGACATTGCCCTCAAATTCCGAGGGGCATTTCAAACTTCTTGTACATCTTCTGCAAAAGTCCTTTTGTTTCCCCGAATGTTCCACCAAAATCCGTAAACATTCCTCTGTTCTGAAAAAATCTCGCACCCTTTTTCGAATGAGTGAAATGCCACTTGTCAAATTCGAGAAGATTAGGAAACTGTATTTAAAAGTCAGAAATCCTTAAGTAAGATCGAAACTGCAATGAAAAGGCGATTCACAGTGGAGAAAAAGAAGAGCTCTTATTAGCAAAAGCAAATAAAAAGGATATGCTCAAAAGCATACTGTTCAGCTTTTATTTACACTTTCATTTCTTTAAATTTGAGAAGAAAATGGTCGGGTAAGTTAGCAACATTTCCAAGCGACGTTGGAGCGTGGAAGGGAGAGGCTTTTTGCTCCAAATCTGACCATTCAAAGAATTACCCTAGGAGCCAACTTTCTTTTAGATATTTGAAACGAATCTATGCATGACATGTCTTTATCAATAGGCTCCAGATTTGACCTAAACTGTATGAAGGGAAACAACCATCTGACCCCCCTTTCGAATTCCTGGGTACGTCGCTGGCTTAGAGACAGATGTATCATCTATCTATAGTAGATTTAGAGCATCAATGGTCGGCAGCAATTAAAGAGCCATTGTCACCCAGGGTCCTTTGCAGGAATGTTGCAATGTCAGATTATTTGAAAATAAAACAAGGTATACGTAAGCGGAAATATGTATTCACTTTGCAGCAGATGAACTGAGGAGACTGATACCTTTTACTACGCCAAATTTGATTTACAGACTTTCTGAAGATGCAGCCTGTATACAAAAAACTCTAGGTGACAATGGCTCCTCAGGAACTCAGAAAAAAATTGAGGGGACCAACTTTATCATTTGAATGAATTTCAAACAGTGGCCAGGGGCGAAGGGCGCAATTGTCTCATTAATCATTCTGAAGCTAAGAGACACGAGGGAGCCCTGAAGCATCTGCTACTGGATTCATGTGCTGAAAACGTGACAATTTTGCTGAGGTTTCTGTGAGGCTTATTTGGGAGTAAAGGAATGTTATAGAAAGAGACATGTCTGATTTTCTCATTTTATGGAGTATAGCATATCACTCTTACTTAGTTACTTGAATTCTTATGAATGACCATAACTGATCTGATTTGTTGCAAGGCTGGTAACTTGGCTTTTTTCAGCAAAATTTTGGAAATTTGGCTCGTTTCCCTTATTGTTGGCTTCAAAAATTAACTTTTAATGTTTGGCTTAATTTTGGCTTCTTTTAAGATTTTTGGTCAATTTTCATTCAATTCACTTCAAACTGGAGTACAGACAATCACAATCTAGGACATTTTTCTTTGCAAGGCAACATCAAAGATACAGGGTTTTCATCGGAGCTACACAATATAGTATGTGAAAACAATGGAATGCAAGTGTCCATTGCTTGAAATAACAATAGAACAATAGGTGGTACAGCAATGGGTCATTGTTTTGAAAGGTTTTGCTTTATCTGGCCTTTTTCTGACCCCTGGTTTGGTTTCGGGGCGGTCCGGAGATCTACCAACCCTGATTTCATGCTGAATTTAAATGGTGGTCACTGAAGGAGTACGGTAACCATATAAAGCACTCCGCAGGAGCTAGGAATGTTAAAGCGCGAGCGAAGCGAGCGCTTTTACTTCCTAGTTATTACCTATGCGATGGCACAAGCCACAAAGAGGACGCTATGAAGGCATTTCTTCGCAGCATCCCCTTCGTGGCTGATGCCTCAGCAGAGGTAATTGTGCTACACATGGATCGAATCTTTGCAAAACTTCTTAAAATGTGTAAAATGTTATTATTGTCTAATTCTCAGGGCCGCCGAGAGCTTTTCGAGGCCCAGGGGCAAACTGAGAATCGAGGCCCCCTGCGAGCGAAGCGAGCAGAAGATTTTTTTCGATTGCCCCCTTTAGATTGGCTTAAAATGCATCTCAGAGCATTTCCTGTTGTCAAAATGTCAGAATTCTCAAATTGTGAGGCCACTTAGACCCTGAGGCCCTGGGGCAAAGTGCCCCCTGCCCCCCCTCTCGGCGGGCCTGCTAATTCTCTCAACTGAATAAACCGCAGGGAACCTGAGATTGTTTGCCGTGATTCCAGAAAGTGTTTTTTTTGATCCCATCTTTATTTTCGGAGTTGCAGTGTTTTAATCAGGCGGCGCCCCCTGGTTTTAATCTTTAATTATGAGAGGATGAAGTACGAGAGGCGATACCAGAGATTTTGACAAAGATTAACAGCACCATGAATTTTGAGCTGACTGAGGTAAGTCAAAATGACCAGTACAAGAAATACTCATTTTTTGAAGATCTTCAAGACGATTGCAAGAAATATCTGTAGGTCTTATGATTGACGATTTGGCAATTTGATGACATCATAACTTTAAACTAGCAGAATTTTTTTAATGCTGTTTCAGTTGAAAGAACTAGGCAATAAAATTTTACGCATTGAATTCTAAGTTTTGCAAAGATTCGAGCCCTATACCATCGTCGTCATCATCATCGTCATCATCATCTTCATCATCATCATCATCATCATCATCATCATCATCATCATCATCATCATCATCATCATCATCATCAACATCATCATCATTCATCTACGTTCATTTACATTTATTTACACTCAGTTACATTCATTTACATTCAACTACATTCATTTACATTCAGGTACATTCAGTCACATTCTGTTACATTCTGTTATATTCTGTTACATTCAGTTATATTAAGTTACATTTAGTTACATTCAGTTACATTCAATTACATTTATTTACATTCATTACTTTCATTTACATTCATTTACATTTATTTACATTCATTTACTTGCAGTGGGCAGGCAAACCTAATAATGATAGCTCGAATTCAGCTAATTCTAATCTACTCTACATTACAGAACAATCAAAACAGAAAATGAGAAACAGTATATTTCTCAACGCTTTCGGAAAGAAACTGGTCGATTCTTCAGCCCTCGACAGATAAATATCTCTGTCAACAAAATCCAGCTTCTTCGTGGTCGAGAGAGCCAAAAGGATGAATTTCTTTGCCACCAAAGTCCAATCGTTTGAGCATCCGATGAAATTTTGGTATCGTCCCTCATTTTTGTGTTATTTTCAAAGTATGTCGGCATCGTGTGTCTTACTTAATATGAAGGATTGATAATTTTAAATTAAGTTACAAGAAATTTCATTAAAATTCCCATTTGAAATTCATCTCAATGCATTTGAACATGACATATATTCTTTTGATCCTTCTAGCAAACTGATTGATATTTGATGGACTTATTTGGTTTTGACTTAATTGCACAAAATGAAATTTCACGGTAGTTCGCTCAATCAAATTTAGGTGCTTTTGTCAAATAACGGAAATTTTTTAGACAGTTACTATTCCAATATTATCATTATCAATATCGCTGTTTTATTTCGTGACTAATTTCAAAAAAAGCCGTTTGCTGACGCAGCTGTGAAAACAGAAACTCACGAGCCTCTTGAATGGTGTATATGCCCGCAAAGCGAAATAGGATGATTCTTCATAAACAAACTGCCACCTTGTGAAATGTATCACAGAGAAACGTTAATCATCCATTCGCAACTGTCGTTACTCGTGAGTTATTTCAAATTCTAAGGTGGATGAACAGACATAAGTAGAGGTGATCCATATATAAGACAAAGACAACTCCTGACAAAATAACCATAAGGACTCTAGAGCAACTGCGTCCACGTCACGATAAGCAGCTACAATCTTGGACAAAATATTTGGAACAAAGTACTATCATCGCTGACTATCTCAGTTCTTCTCATCTTCGTATTTCCACCTCCCCCTTTTACCCCCAAAGCAATGTTGGTTGGCATCTTGAAGCTGAAAAACGTCTAGCAACATTGAATCGGGGGTAAAAGGGGGTGGTTCATTAGAATTGTAAATTTTTTCGTTGTTCCAATATATTTTGTCCAGGATTGTCTCTCAAAAAATTGATTCTTTAGACCTTGCCTGCGAGCAAAAAATCAGTGAATGCCAAACAGAGCAGTTATAGTGCCACAATATGTTTCGATCAAGGATAACGACAAGGGTAACCATAAGGGTAACCAAAATTATTGGTATATTCTCAGGGGTAACCACGGGTAACCACGAGTAACCATAATGTTTTAAAAAGATATAAACAATTCCTTTTAAATATTATGGTTACTCGTGGTTACCCGTGGTTACCCGTGCTTATTCAATGAAAAATAGCCTTAAATCATGGTTACCCTTGTGGTTACCCGTGTTATTTGAATGATGTATGAACGGTCTGAATTTGTTTCTCTGTCAAACATACATAGCAGTCAAGCATAACCTTGAAAATCGTACATATCATTGTGTAGGTTTATGATATGTTTTTCTATGTCTCTGATGACATGGCTTGTCCATCGTTCCATTGTCAGTAGTGAATCGTTCCTTGTTCATTTGATCACGGGCCTATATCCTTTTAAAAGTTTTTAGACATCACATTTTTCACTGGTCCTATCTTACTCGTAAAGATTTTAATCATTTTTCACATTTTCCTCTTTCTATAACCAACCCTGTAAATTTCCTCGTACAGACAATCTTGGACAAAATATTTGGAACAAAGTACTATCATCGCTGACTATCTCAGTTCTTCTCATCTTCGTATTTCCACCTCCCCCTTTTACCCCCAAAGCAATGTTGGTTGGCATCTTGAAGCTGAAAAACGTCTAGCAACATTGAATCGGGGGTAAAAGGGGGTGGTTCATTAGAATTGTAAATTTTTTCGTTGTTCCAATATATTTTGTCCAGGATTGTCTCTCAAAAAATTGATTCTTTAGACCTTGCCTGCGAGCAAAAAATCAGTGAATGCCAAACAGAGCAGTTATAGTGCCACAATATGTTTCGATCAAGGATAACGACAAGGGTAACCATAAGGGTAACCAAAATTATTGGTATATTCTCAGGGGTAACCACGGGTAACCACGAGTAACCATAATGTTTTAAAAAGATATAAACAATTCCTTTTAAATATTATGGTTACTCGTGGTTACCCGTGGTTACCCGTGCTTATTCAATGAAAAATAGCCTTAAATCATGGTTACCCTTGTGGTTACCCGTGTTATTTGAATGATGTATGAACGGTCTGAATTTGTTTCTCTGTCAAACATACATAGCAGTCAAGCATAACCTTGAAAATCGTACATATCATTGTGTAGGTTTATGATATGTTTTTCTATGTCTCTGATGACATGGCTTGTCCATCGTTCCATTGTCAGTAGTGAATCGTTCCTTGTTCATTTGATCACGGGCCTATATCCTTTTAAAAGTTTTTAGACATCACATTTTTCACTGGTCCTATCTTACTCGTAAAGATTTTAATCATTTTTCACATTTTCCTCTTTCTATAACCAACCCTGTAAATTTCCTCGTACAGACAATCTTGGACAAAATATTTGGAACAAAGTACTATCATCGCTGACTATCTCAGTTCTTCTCATCTTCGTATTTCCACCTCCCCCTTTTACCCCCAAAGCAATGTTGGTTGGCATCTTGAAGCTGAAAAACGTCTAGCAACATTGAATCGGGGGTAAAAGGGGGTGGTTCATTAGAATTGTAAATTTTTTCGTTGTTCCAATATATTTTGTCCAGGATTGTAGAACAACTACAGCAACCAAAGCAACAAGAACAACTACAGCCATGAGGAGAATTTGAACAACAAATTCAAATACAGAAAATAAACCACCGAGAATAACCAAAGAAACTAGAAACTGCAGCAACGAGAGCAACTAAGGTGAGCTGATGAACCAACGTGAGTTATTTCAAATTCTAAAGTGGACGAACAGACATAAGTAGAGGTGATCCATATATAAGACAAAGACGACTCCTGACAAAATAACCATAAGGATTCTAGAGCAACTGCGTCCACGTCACGATAAGCAACTAGAACAACTACAGCAACCAAAGCAACAAGAACGACTACAGCCATGAGGAGAATTTGAACAACAAAGTCAAATACAGAAAATAAACACCGAGAATAACCAGAGAAACTAGAAACTGCAGCAACGAGAGCAACTAAGGTGAGTTGATCAACCAACATAACAAACAAGGGCAACTAAGGCTGCAATCGCATGAGGCCGGCACATTTTGAGAACGGTGAAAAATGTGACCATAGCAAAATTTGAGCTGGAGTTCACACGATACTAGCACAGTTTGAAAACGATAGAAATATTAATTGAAACTAGCACGGTGCGATCGAGGACATTTGTGCTAGTTTCCAGACCTCAATTTGCACTTAAATGAGGCTGCGTTCACACGATACCAACATAATTTTAAAACGGAGTGAAAATGTTACGGATAGCATAGGTTTCAAATCTTTAAAAGAGTGGGTGTAAAATTCTATGACCTATTTCTCTGAACTGAACGGCTTTAAAGAAACTTTAGCTATTTTGTCGTAAATTTGCTGTTGTATTTTTCTGAAATCTTCAATATTTTCGGAATTACACTGTTTTTCTTCTTTTCTAGCGATTCGAGAAAATCTTTGACAAAAAAGATTGAAACGGTCGTAATTTCATAACCCGTTGACGAAAAATCAAATAATTTTCAAGAAAACCATAGTTTATGAATATCTATGGTCTGGTATCAAGTTAAGCTCTTTCACTCTTCTGGTTTATGATCTAGAAATTTGATGATGTCATATCCTAAAATGAGCTGAGAATATCCAAGGGTTTTGAAAAGTCCAGCTGTAAAACTATGGGAACTATGATAACTGAGATGAGATGGCAGCAGGGGCATGTCAAAAAGATGGACGACAGCCGCATTCCAAAGACAGGTCTTTTTTGTGAAGCTCGTGATGGCTGTAGGAAACAAGGACGTCCATTTTAAGATATCATGATAATTGCAAAAGTAACATGAACTCGTTTGTTGTGAAGGCAGATAACTGGGAGTTGTGCGAACGTTCATTTTGGAGAGAGGATGCGACCATGGGAGCAAGGAAATATGAACAAGCCCTTATACAAAGAAAGGAGGAGAGTAGAAAAAGAAGAAAGTGCGTCCTTTCCCTTCAAAGTTCTTTAATACAGCGTATTAAGTTCTTTAATACAGCGTATTAAGCAGATCCTCAACATTCGGATTCTTTGTCCTTATTCCAGCACTGTTGCTAAAAATTTGGTAGTACTCGGTAGCAACTCGGTAACACCAACCCGCACCGACCATGCCGAAAACTACCGAAAATTCACAGAAAACCGAAAGTTTGCCCGGCAAATTCAAATGAGCCGAAACACAGTCGGGCACTTTTGAAGGCTCCAATCTGATTGTACAGTCAGGAACATGACAGGATGCCGAGATTTTGTTCTGATTTTTAGATAGTTTTGTTATGAGTCCCTGTTTGAGCGAGAAATTCAATTCAATAGTAGGTAAAGTAATTAATTTTAGTAGATAAAGTAGTTAAAGTTTCCGTAATTACGAGCAACAACTGGGACGAATCGTAATAAGTCTAAATAATCTGAAAAAGTAGAGCAGACTTGCAAAACGGAACTCCAACTAGCACAGTTTGACAACGGCGTCGTCGCAAATATTGCAACATATGACCCGGTGCAAATTATGACGTATGACCACATCAATGACTATTTTTCTGATGTGCTGAAACACATTTACCCTGGGTACCAGAGCCAAAAAATAATAAAAAGAAAAAAATTAGGAAGGAAAGAAAGTTGGCCTCCTTTCTACTTTTAGGCCTCCTTTCTTCCTTCTCTCTTTTCCTCTTACCAATTTCCTTTCATTTAAATTTCGAGGCTCTGGTACCCAGGGTAAAACACATTATAAACGAAGCCGCGTCTTATGGTAGGAAGTTTGCGAGGCCTAAACAGCGACTGCAACGGACTGCTGACGTTGACTAAATTAGTTGGCTTCAAAAGATCTATTGTTCTTCGTGAGAAATTGTACATTTGCAGCCCTTGAGAGACGATGCAATTGTCTATTTCCATTACGCAGCTTGGAAATCAAACATCTGTCTTTCCGTAAGTTAGATCTACTCGTCTGAAATAAAACTCGTTCATTTAGATTTGACACTTCTATTTTTTCAAGATAGCGAAAAATTTACAGGTGAACCAGAAAAAGTTCCTACTTTTAAAAATTCCTAGTATCAAGACCAGTGCACAATTTTAATGATTCAAATTCTAGTCGAAAGTGGAAAAATTGAAGTATTTTTGTGACTTTTCTTGATGTCTTTGGGAGCGGTCACAAGTTATCTGCTATATGGGAGTGGATGATTTTCCAAAAATCTAGCAAAAAAATTAATCCTAGATTCCTATTCACTTATTTATGGCCCAACAGCAAGAACTAGGATATTTTTCATGACCCCATAAAATAATTTAGTTTTTAGAATGTAGGCTCGATGATTTCACTCGGATGTGTAATTTCAGAAATATGAATTAATAATGAAGAACTGGCTAAGCAACTGAACTAAAGAAGAGAAGGAGAAGAAAAGAAATGAACAGAAAAGCAAGTTTCAAGTGGGAAAAAGTAACATAAAACAATTTTTGCAGCATTTGCAGCATTTGCCGAACTTCAGAAATAACATTTTATGATAAAGCTTTGATGGCCCCCATAAAATACATCTGATTACTTTTCATAGCCCTAAAAAGTCATGGCAGAAGTTTACATGGCCCATCCAAATATCATCCACCCCCAGTTAGCAGATACTTTACGATTGCTCCCTTACAATCACTGGAAATGTAGGTAAATTCAACTTTTAAAAAGTTCTATGGTTGCAAAATGACTGAAAAAGGGCCTGAAACGTTGATCAAATCTTAATGGACTCCTCACGAAGAAAAATAAAGAAATTGCCATTTCTCATGGGTGAGAGATACCCACTGCATGCTTATTACCATGGGACTTAAAATCTTGAGTATTTGCTTGAAAATTGATCTCTTAAAACATTTGAGAGATGTGGAATGCACATAGCGTATTGTTCTGTGTAAAGAGAATCCTTACATTTGATCAATGTTTTAGGCTCTTTTTCAATCATTTTGCAACTATGAATTTTTTACGAAATTTAATTTACCGATACTCCTAGTGCCGGTATGACACCGAGAAAAATCACAAAAATACTTCAATCCTTCCGCTTTTAACTCAAATTTTAATCTTTCAAATCTGTGAAGTACTCTTTCTGCTATGAATTTTCAAAAGTGGGAACTTTTTTATTGCTCACCTGGTATACCCCACTGATATATCTTAGATTTACTATAAGCGCCAAGAAACACAATCTGGACATGAAATAAATCAAAATGGAACAATTGCAGGAGTCATCAAGACAAAGAATCATCACCAACTATTTCAAGTAACTTCTTTCCCGGCTGATGAACATAGCAGTGATATATGTAACTTTTTCAAAAAAGTGACTTTAATTTCAGTTTGAAGTATACGTACTTTTTATAAGAAACTGTCCATAAGACACCCAACTCTCAGATCACCAAATCATTAAGAAACTTCAGTTATGGGAAAACATAACTTGAGAAACTATAAGAAATAGGAAACTCAACTCTCAGATCATCAAAAACATTAAGAAACTTCAGTAATGGGACAATATAACTTAAGAGACCATTTGTTTTGATAAAAAGGAAATTTCGCGACATATTTCTGTTCTATTTTCATTTGTTTCTTTTAACATATTACTTGGAATGTACCCCGGGGGGGTACTTGAATAGGGAAGTGACGGGGGTGTGTGGCAAACCGCTCAACACCCTGTACCCTGTCGCATAAAAAATTGCTCAAAAGTATACCCTGTCGCATAAAAATTTTGCGAAAATCCATTGTTTCATGAGAACTCTAAAGGGTTTCCTTCCACATGATACCCTGTCGCATAATTTTCTTATCAATTGCAATACCCTGTCGCATAATTTTTATCAAAAAAGGACACCCTGTTGAGCGGCACATCCCGTCTGGTCAAGTATGGGAGTACCCCCCCCCCCCGGGGAATATACTTGAGTACACGTATTTCTATAAGAAATTGCTGATAAGAAACTCAACTCTCAGATCGCCAAAAATTAAGAAACTTCAACAGCAGGAAAATATAACTTAAGAAACTAGTCATTTTGATAAAGGAAATCCTTCACATTGTTATACATTATTTCTACTTGTTTCCTATTACTCGGAATGTACTTGAGTAAATTCTAAACATTGGAAATGCTTCAAAAAACATTGTTTTGAAATGTTTACCAGGGCACATGTAGTGAACATGAAGATTGTTATTAAACCTTTAAGAAACTCATAAGAAACTCTGAGTGCTCAAAATATGAAAATTTGAAGAATTATTCAATGCTGGCCGAAATTCTTAGTTTCTTAAAAAAATACCTGTATTCCGAAAATTTCACTCGATACATTTGCAGTTTGCCAAAATGTTTGATATTCTAATGAAACGAGGCTATAAGTTTGGTACCACTTTGAACTGCTTTCCACCCCTGTACCCAGCTATAAAAATGAAAGACCCCTAAAGTACAGCTGTCATCATAAAGAGAAGTCTCATTAGAAGCGAATGATACAAGGGTCGCGAGAAAATTGCAAGATGCCGAATGCGGTGATGTTATATTTGTCCTAATCATGTCCTAACCACCGAGAAATCGTTGTAAAATCCAACGCAATAACCTTGAAAAACTGAGGTGAATTTTTCCGAGACCAACCCCCCGGTTTTTTTTTGCTTGCTCTTAAGCAAAGTGTTTTCACGTTGCCAATCAATTCAAGACATGGCTCAGGTAGTTTCGAGTACTCAGCTCAAGAAACCAGCTAAAGTTGTCGTGTTTTTATTTCGTTTCTTTAGTTGAATTGTGCATCGAAATTTGGTTGCTGTACAACTGTGAATATTCGAAAATTTCAAGTGAAATAGAAGGTAAAAATTTAGAATTTTGTTGTATTGACATTCAGAGAATCTACCGCATACGCTTTTTTACGAGAAACTTGGTCAGGCCATAGATTTAAAGTTCCTTAATTCAACATGAAAATTTTCGCATATTAGTACGGAAAGTTCTTAATTTTTTTCATTTTTCAATGCATGAATTATTCCGTAGTCTCAAGCACAGCTGCAGGTGTGTTTCTTGACATTTAAAACATCATATAGGAGTAAGAAGGGCTTTATCATGTTCAAAGTATAAACGGTTATTACTCCTCAAGACTAGAAGTTCAAGGACATATTTGCTATAATATCCTTGCATTTAACTTATAAAAATTTCTTAATACTTCTCAGACATCGTACTACAGCTTCTAAAAATTTTCGCCATGTCAGTCATCATAAACCCGTTTCTTATAAAACCATCTGTCTACAATTTTTCACAAAAATTGTGAGATTGTATCCCCTTTCCTCCCACTTAATGTTTATTGGTGCAATCGTGTAACTATGCTTGTAAATTCGCTTTAAAAACACTGCCTGGCTTCAAAACATTGACTGAGAGCGACAAGAAGCTACAGGGGCAAGAAGGAAATATGTTTTTTTCTAGGAGAAACAGGAGACTACTGAATTTTTAGGACTTTTATGTTGATTGAACGATTGTAGGCAGAAGAGTGTACAGTTTTTAAGGAGCCACGGTAGGTCTTCGGTAAGGAGAATTTCCGAACTTTCACGTCGGAAATTCTCCTAATTGTTCCTTTAATTCTTTGACAAGAAATTTCAAATATCATAGATAACCCAAAAATATTTTTGGACATTTCAAGCACCCAAACACTTTCTAAGTCCCAAATTTTTTATACTCAGAAATATCGATTTTCCAAGATGTTTTGCCAGGGGAGGCACTCAGCAGATACGCATACCGGGGGGGTCAGTCCAAGAAATTTTCAGGCAACCCAAAAATATCACCTCATTTCATACTTAGAAACCAGTAAATGAACATAAAATGTCCCGAAACAATACAAATAGAAAAGAGCATTAATGAACCCAGAAATATCAGTTCAACGATGTTTGGTATTAAAAAATATCATGAACATAGTTTTAGTTTTCTTTGGACCCAAAAATATCACTTTTCACAATATTCTGACCCAAAAATATCGGACTTACCTCCCTGTATGTGTATGTGCTGAGTGCCCCCCTGGGATGTTTTGCAGTATGGAAAGATCACAGAACTTAAATCTTACTGTTTATAAAGCGGAATACCCTGCTGACACACAAAAGATTGTGCACTGAAGAACTTTACCTACAGAGCTACTTTGAGAAGCAATGCTATCTCTTTGGACCCAGTGCAATGGAGAACATAGCTGGAATCGTAAACCTGACACGGACCATTTCGAAAGCATTTTCATCAGAAAACAAACACGATAAATTGGTATTGCTCCTAAATTTCTTTCGAAGTGTTCGAAATCCCACGGAACAACGTCAACAAATGTTTACTCGAAATATTTTCCTTTTGAAGTGAGTAGCAGAAGTTAAATGATGAGATCTTGCAGGTTTATCAATAGACCTTTTCGCAATTTAGCGAAAAGGGACTGGAGAGAGCACGGCCCATTATGAAAAAAGGCCCTGGGGACGAGGTTGATAGATATCTTATTGTATTACAAGGAGGTCCAGGAAGGAGCCTTAGACCGTAGTTTTGGATTCTTTGGTTCCCTGTGATCGGGAATATGGAACACAGCAAATATGTAATTCGATACAGATTACATCACCACTGTGGTCGGCCCATTTTAATTGCGAGCGACGAAGGAGCGAGATTACTAAAGTGATCCAGCCAAGTATCTGTGATGTCCACGCATATGTTTATTGTATTGTTTTGTTATTTTTGATTATCTATTACCGCTGGTTAGTTTAAATTGAAAGATTCGCTGGCCACATTTCTTTTGTCACTGCAGTTTGATTGTGTATGTGTTTGTCTTCGTGAACAATGATCAATGGTCATGATGTTCTATTGTCTGCAAAGATACCGTGATGGCGGACGGGCCTAAGCCAGAGAAGGGGCTACTCAATTGAACTTCCCTTGCGTTTCATGAGACACAAGCCACAGGCAATAAGTTTGTGCACCTTCACACTACTTTCAAATCTTCTATCGACACATTTCGCTTCGTTTGGCCATAAAAAGACGAAGATACCAAACATGGCGTAAATAACTGTGAGGCCGATTTGTTCAATGATTCAACTTCACCGAACGAAACTTAGCTTGGTATGAGGCCATAGCGGCGTGTGGTATCGAAATATTCACAATTGCTGCACTGGACAATACTGATGTTGACGTAATTCAGTGTTTACATGCAATCACATTTTCAACAGGATTAACTCAACACAGTAATCTGTTGAACCTGCGTTCAATACCCTCTTTTACGTTCATAAAACATGGAATATGTAATGGAACGAACAAATCCACCTCAAGGGGATACCAAAACATTCATTTACGAATTTAGTGTGGCTTTATTTGAGTTCACAAATATCTTAGAGTGCGAGCAGTTGATAACTTATAGTTACTTCTAGTTATAGAAGAAATATACCGGTGAGCCAGAAAAAAGTTCCCGCTTTTGAAAATTCATAACAGCAAGCCAAAAGGTTGAAGTATTTGTGTGATTTTTCTCGTTGTCTCACGAGAACTACAAATGTAGGTAAATTAAACTTTACAAAAATTTCATGGTTGCAAAATGACTGAAAAATGGCCCAAAACATTGATCAAAGCATAAATGACTCCTCGCACAAAATAATGCAGGAAATGCAACTTCTCATGGATGAGAGTTATCCTCTGTACATTAATTGCCATGGGATTGAAATCTTTGGTATTTGTTTGAAAGTCGATGTCTTATCACACTTGAGGGAGGTGAAACGCCCATTGCCTATTGTTCGTTGTGAATAGAGTCCTTGCAATTTGAACAACGTTTCAGGCCCTTTTTCCGTCATTTTGCAACCATAGAATTTTTACAATGTTGAAGTTACCAATACTCCCAGTGCTAGTAGGAGAGTGAGTAAAATCACAAAAATGCTTCAATCTTTCGGCTTTTAACTAGAATTTGGATGATTCAAATCTGTGGAGTCATCTTGGTGCTATGCTATGAATTTTCAAACAGTGGGAACTTTTTCTGGCTCACCCGGTGGAAAATAGTCTCCTTTTCTTTCCTTTTCTTTTCTCTCCATTACCGTTACGAGGCACAGGATTTGACAAAAACTGCGAGTTCAAACGGCAGCCAATGAGATAAGAGCTCCTGCATAACAATTTTTCTTTGCTGTAACAATGATGCAGTCTGTATCGAATTACACAGTTGTTGCTTTCCATAATCCGGATCAGAGGGAAGCAAAGTAACCAAAACTACCATCTTTACTGAGCTTCTGGACCCCCTGGGATTATATTTGATACAGAAGCGTCTGGTTAACGAAGAAAATGTCGTGTAATATGTTACTCTGCCCGACATGGTTCCCAAAAACTTCGTGACATTTTATTGAATATTAAAATAACCGAAAAAATGAGTGAAAACGACAATCAATAATGACAACAAAGACACGTAGATTTATAATCCTTTTGAGACAAGACCGGGTAAGTCCACTTCGATTAAGCAGCCTCGTTTTGGAAATTTGTCAAAATTCGTTCTTATTGTTCTTATGACAATTTCGAGCCCAGATTCGGATTTAGCACCCAAACATCAGTCTTGTTACATGTTTTTAACCTACTGGCATTTGTGATGTTGATTTTATGACAATGTAAAGTTGAAAGATTTATAAGGGATTTGACCGTCAAAAATTGTTCGGGGTGAAACTTTACACCCCGAGTCATTTTCACGGTCAAATCCCTAACAGAATTCCAAACTTTACGTCGCCATAAAGTTAACACCGCGATTACTAGCAACATGAAAGCTTGTGGTTAGACAAAAGTTTGGGTGCTAAATCCGAATTTGGCCTCCAAAATTTCATATGAACGAATGTTGAATAATTTCCAAAACAAGGCTGTTAATCGAAGTGGTGTATTAGGCCTGATATTTGAAAGGCTTTTGCTCTCTGAATATCTAAACAATGATATTTTGCAATACTTGATTGAATAGCCAGCATGTTCGATTATTTTTAGAATTTTTCCTTGTTGAAATCGATCACTTCATGCAGATTTTTACCGATATTTACCCCATTTTTACAAGGTACTTGCTTTAGGCTGCGTTCACACTAAGGCTGCGTACATTAAAGGCTTGTTTTTGCGTGCACGCTTTTGCTTGCGTAAACGCGCTTTTGTTTGCGTTTTCCCGTTCAGGTTGAGGTGTCCCTATAGCAGGTTGTTTTTCTACTTCTGAAATGAAAACCTCAGAATACATCTCGCTTATGATATCAAGAAATGTGCTCTCGGGATCGTAGGAAATCAGGTAAAGTTTCTATCAAGCAGTTCATTGAAAGGACAGGGGAACAAACTTTTACAAGACTAACTTTAAAGCCTTGCAAATATTCGGCGCCTATGCTTATCATTACAAACCCTCTCCATATATCTTACATTCTCTTTTAAAGAAACCAAAGACCGCTGGCATCCCTGGTCTCTCCTGCTGCCCTGAACTGGAGAACGTAAAATGGGGTGCACGGCGTCGTTAGAGGCGCAAGGAACATCGAAGAAGCATGTCACAATAAAGACAATGTTTCCGCTATCGATGTATCAAAAATTACTGCTAGAAGATACATGGGTGGAATTAGAGAAAAACATACTGCAACTTGGGAATGGTATTTTCTATAGGTAAGAGATATTCGTTTCATTTTAGTGCTAGACTTGCCTACGTTATCTTGTAGATATCATGTGAGAATGGCTGCGGATCAGGACCGTAGGAAGCAACTGCTGGTTAGGGGCAATTTTTCTTAAAGGACAAGTCCGGGGTTGGTAGAATTGTTGATTATTCAAGAGATTACACGGTCGTAAATGGTGTGTAGTACTTTTTTCAATTTTTTTCTCTTTTAATCTGCGAAACTACATATTTCAATCTGCTAAGAAGTGTGAAATGACGTCATTTCCTGTGACGTCACTTCATGTTGACCTAATCGAGGCTGCCAAATTTATTCATTCATTTATTTATTTTTAAATATTTATACAGGTTACAAAATTTCAGTAAAAGATAACTGCTTTACAAATTGACCTGTGCAAAAACAGAAAGCCTAAATCAAAGAGAATTATGATATAATGTACAAACGAGCATAATAGAACTAAAAACGAAAATATAATGTACCTCTCATATGAATTTTTTAAAGGTAGCCAGGGACGATGCCAATTTAGTTTCCCTATTCAGCTCATTCCATAATTTTGCTCCACGATACGAAAATGCTTTTTGGCCTTTGCTTGTTCTTAGCAGGGGTATCTGCAAGTTTGTTTCGGTAGAGCGAAGAATGCGATCACTGCCCTCTGAGCCAAATGTGTTGATCATAGAACTCCTATGGTCTATGTCAGTGGTCCCCCTCCCTAATAAATTGAAAATGAAAAATGAAAGAAATGACAACTCAATAGTCAGGAGTTTTAACTACCCTACAGCATTCAAACTGCTATTGAAATGAAATGCTGACTCAACAATACACTCGATATTTAGCGGCGTTGCGCAGACTGTACGTTTCCCCTGCGTATTGTCTGCACCCAGGCTATTTGGCAAGGAGATTGAAGGCCAAATCATTTTTCCAGGCATTGCTAATCTTTGGATTTGCATTTAAATTCGTGAATTTAGCTCGTTTCATTGTTGCTTGGTTTTGAAGCCTATTCATAGATCATAGACCACTGACATTGCTAGCCTCCTTATCGCGCCTTCGCACACTCGTACAAAGTACAAAATGGCGACGCTATTTGGCCTAACTTGCGAAGATTCATTAACCAATTTATGAAAGTTGGAGGCATACAAACTTGGAAAAAACTCGCGATTGGTGTTCAGCAGTTGGTAAGGTTGCTTTTTAATAATAACTTAATCAACCTCGGACTTGCCTTTAAAGCAATAGAGAACAATAGATCCTATTAATGCTTGTGATGTAGCACCATTGTTTTCAAAATTATTGGGGGCCATGAGCCCTACCTGCCCCTCTCCGCTTCCTATGGACCTGCTGCGAATAACAACAAGTAGATGTATAGACAACCTTCTTGTATTCGTGTTACACAATGTTTCATTGATAAATAAACATATAAAGCAAACAAAGCTCTGTTCGTAGTGCAATTAGCAATACTTTATTTGTTTATTTATCAATTAGATGTATACCATCTGAAAGCAAAATATATCTCATTTGCAATGATATGCAGTTTTGACACATTGATGAAGATACCTATGATTTTATTGATATTTATGTTGGCATGATCAATTTCAAACGCAGCATGACGTAAGTGCAAAATCAAGACTCTTTACTGTAAAACGTTACAATACTGGATCAAAGGGAGAACTCATTAGCGGTTGCTAATAAAACTTGCGTCACTTAGTTCAGTTCATATATTTTGAAAAACCTCCACATACATTATCTTACTAAATACTCTCATTACATAGAATGACTACGAATTACATAAACATACCGGGTGAGCCAGAAACAAGTTCCCACTTTTGAAAATTCTTGGCATCAAGAGTTCTTCCCAGATTTGATTGATTCAAATTCTAGTTTAAAGCTGAAAGATTAAAGAATTTTTATGATTTTTCTTGCTATCTCATGAGAACTAGAGATGTACTAGGTAAATTCAGCTTAACAAGACTTTCATGGTTGAAAAATGATTGAAAAATTGCCTAAAACATTGATCAAATCAAATAGGATTCCTCGCACAGATCAATAAAGAAAATGCAATTGTTCATGGGTGAGAGAAATCCACTGCCCATTCATTGCCATGGGACTGAAAATCTTTAGTATTTGTTTGAATATTGATGTCATGCTTTCAGTCATTTTAACGTTAAATTTGCCGATATTTCTAGTGCTGGTTAGACAACGAGAAAAATCACGAAATACTTCGATCATTCGGCTTTTAACTGGAACTAGAATCACTCAAGTTTGTGAAGTACCCTTTGTACTATGAAGTGTGGGTATGTCCGCAAGTTTCGGTAATTAGAAGAGGGTACCGTTCTGAAAACCGGGCGGCAGACCCCCGTCCATCCGCAAGTCATGTACCCCCCCCCCCCGGGCGTGTAAACGGGAGCTCATTTTCCAAGGCGGCATAAAATTCTGCCGTTTTCAAATTCTACCGGCATCGTGTAAACGGGGTCTAAGACTGCGTTCACACGATGCCGGCACATTTTGAAAACGGTGAAAAATTCAACGGATAGGCCTCCTGTTCACACGAAAACGGCACATTTTTTGTCGTCAAATTTGAAAACGGTAGATTTTGAAAACGGAACATTTTGGAAACGATATTCTGTGAACACTTGTAAATGATGAAAACAGAAAATTTTTCGACGCTTTTTGAACGCGACTGATCGATTCTTAAGTGTAGGCACACTTCTTTTGCATCAAAGTCTTGCAACGAGCTTTTTACCGGCAAATTTCCAACCGTTTTCAAATTGTTCCGGCATCGTGTGAACACTAGCTCAAATTTTGCTACCGTCACATTTTTCATCGTTTTCAAATTCTACCGGCATCGTGTAAACGGGGTTTAAGTCTGTGAAGTACTCTTTGTACTATGAATCATTAAAGGTGGAAAATTTATCCTTGACCAATAACAATTACATGAGCTGTTGCATGCAGGAAGGATTTCTTTAGGAGGAGCTCTCTCTATAGATGAACTAATCGAGAAGAGAGCACTCCCTGTTTGGCTCTGAATCTTATTTAATCATTTATCGAGAAAACTCACAGAACAATATTTATCACTCTAGAATCGACTTTGATAGTTTTTCATGAATAAAAAAGACTCGAAGCTGTTGACAGAAACTGAAAGCAGATGATGAGAATTTCTTCATCTTCACTTCTTGAAGGATTTCTTCTATGAAAACTTTTCTTTTATGGACACCTTTGGATGGACCATTATGGAAACAAGGTCGCAATGACCTTTAAATGCTATCCCTGCCATTTTGACGTAAATGGATGAATTTTCTCGTGATGTTCCCTTTTCTCTTTTCAGGCTGTTCCAATTACGACCAGATCTCCTCTCCGTATTTCCTGAGTTTGGTTTCATCGAGAATATAGAAGACATTAATAGGATCCCGATTCTTTCCGGGCATCCGAGGAAGATCACTTTCACAGTCAAAGAAGCAGTTAGTTGCCTAAACGATGCTGATATGTTTATAACAAAGTTAGAAGCATTGGGAGAAAAACATGTTGAAAATAATTTGAAACCTGATTACCTTAATGTAAGTTTTTGCAACTATACTGAGTTTGAACATTAGAACCGTACTTGACAAATTAATTTTTTTTCATTCATTTTGAATTATTCATACACGAAATCCCTTCAGCTAATAAGTCTAATACTACAAAAAGAAAGTTTTATTAATCAAAATCATACCCTGGGTACCAGACTCTCCCAAAAATCTCTCCCAGACTCTCCCAGATCTCTCAATTTCTTTTTTGGGAGAGTCTGGTACCCAGAGTATCAAAATCATAAACGAAAAGAAAAATTCCTAGGGCTAATGGCATTGCTGATCTTCCAGGCAGTCGTGTTTTAATTGGCTTTCAGCTCATCAATTGTGTTTTTAGTTGTTTTTTGAATTGGCAAAAGTTAGGAAGTTCCCTGATTCTTTTTGGGATTTCAATCCAAACCTTAAGAGCTGAATAGGAAAATCCTTGTTTGACATACTCCAGATTATATCTCGGAATCTGAAGATCTCTGCAGAATCGCGTGTTGTAGCTGGAGTACTCGGATCTTCGTTGGAATTTGTTCCAGAGATTTTCTGGGCAGAGTCTGCTTATGATCTTATAGACCATGACAGCACGATCAAACATGACAAGTTGCTCCAACAAACCATCCAGCAGATTTGAAATCTTCCAATTACCGTGCCTGAGTGAGGGTCAATTTAATCTTAAGAATCTCGCATAATTACTATCCATCATTTTGCTCTTAAATGAAGAATACCTCAAAATTGTTGTCACCATTAGCTTGGCTAAAACAATTTTTGAATGGATCGATTTAAACCACTTTTCAACAATTCGACGAAATACCGTTTTTGGGAAAGCACGTTGGTTAGCAAAGAACTCTTTATCGAACAGCCCCCCCAGATTTTATCTGCCTGTACGCTTATATGCTTATTGCAGTCCTCTCTGACTTAGCAGCACTCCTAACAAGGAGTAAGTTCTGAAGAAAAGGGCACAATGCTTTGCACCCGAGCCTGGGAGCACCCAAAAACGGGGACCGGAACGTAAGGAGGCGATCAGTAGATTCATACCCAAGAATGGGGCTGGTGTTGTCAAATTTACTCCAAAAGCGGGGAAGCTAGGAAAAATTCGACCTAAGATTGGGAAGACTGGGTTGACAGTTCACAACGAAATACCGTAAGAACATTACAAAAATTGAACTACAATGCCGATTTCTTGCCCGAAAATGGGGAAATTGAAGAAAGGGAAAATTTGCACTTGAAAATGGGGAATTATTCTCAAGAAGGATCAAAACTGGGACGCCTGACGCCCCAGCAATTATTTTTGGTTATTGCCATGCCCAGAGCTTTGCAAGCTGTGACCGAGAAAGATGGCACTTTCCTATCATATGAAAATCAACTGCAGGGGCGGAATTCAAGTCAGTCGGGCTTTAGAAAATTCCGAAGCCTTATTTTGTTGCTATGATATGGTGTATCTAGTTTATGGTGCTACTGTAGCTTGTTTGGTAGTCTTTTTGGTGATGGTACGATGAAGATATCTTGGTCTATACCCTGAGTACCAGATTCTCTTCTCCAAAAATCAAGCAAAATAGGCTTAGTTGCCCATGGTTAAAAACACACATCATACTTTTTTCAATTTGTTATGAGTGGGCTTGTCAGGATTTCTAGCTACTGAAAGCTATTTTAGGCCCACTGTGCATGCCGCATCTAGGCATGGGACTCCTAGTTTAACGTCCCTTCCGAAGGACGGCGAGGTGAGTTGTGAGGTCAGGCCTCCGAGGTCACCCATCCGGAGTTTGACCTCACTCGACTTGGGAAGTATTCTCAAAAAGGGCTCAAAACTGGGGCGCCTCACGTCCCTGCCATCATTTTTTGTTACTGCCAGGCCCAGAGCTTTGCAAGCTGTGTCCAAGAAAGATGGCAAAATTGCTTTTAAAGCCTCACTCGAGCTTAACTTCAGTTACCTGACTAGAACTGTTTAAGCCACTCGGCCACTCACCCCGTAAATACTGAAACAAACAATGCACCTTGATCACGAAGGGACAGCCTAAAAGGTCACGTTATGACATCAGTTCTGTTGTCTCAAAACTAACCATTTGTTACTTATAGATTTTAAATTTGTTGCCAGCCTAGCGAGAAGGAGAGAGCCTATGCTTTTGTGCCTCTTTTCCTTCCGCCATTTTGCATATCTTGCAATGCACGATGGTTGAGATGCATTCTCTAAATTTCGAGAAGTTTTCCCCCGTTTTCACAATCTAAAGCAAAATAAATTTGATTGTCAGAATTTCAAAGTTGGCATTCAACTGCGTAAAATTTTGAAGTCAATTTCGATTATTCTGTTAAAAAATTTATGCATCTAATTTATCTTTTAAAGCCTCAAAACAGGTCTTTAAAGAAACGTTTGTATTCAGGGAAACTGAAATTGCAGCTTGCTTTTGTTTTGTTTATTTATTCTCATTACCATTTTTCACAGTTGTTTTGTTTTATTTTTGAATGTTGTATGCTTAATGGCTGGTTCCCAATTTTGATGATGATGATGATGATGATGATGATGATGATGATGATGATGATGATGATGATGATGATGATGATGATGATGATGATGATGATGATGATGATGATGATGATGATGATGGTGATGGTGGTGATGGTGGTGATGGTGGTGGTGGTGGTGGTGATGGTGGTGGTGGTGGTGGTGGTGGTGATGATGATGATGATGATGATGATGATGATGATGATGATGATGATGATGATGATGATGATGATGATGATGATGATGATGATGATGATGATGATGATGATGATGATGATGATGATGATGATGATGATGATGATGATGATGATGGTGATGGTGGTGATGGTGGTGATGGTGGTGGTGGTGGTGGTGATGGTGGTGGTGGTGGTGGTGGTGGTGATGATGATGATGATGATGATGATGATGATGATGATGATGATGATGATGATGATGATGATGATGATGATGATGATGATGATGATGATGATGATGATGATGATGATGATGATGATGATGATGATGATGATGATGATGATGATGATGGTGATGGTGGTGATGGTGGTGATGGTGGTGGTGGTGGTGGTGATGGTGGTGGTGGTGGTGGTGGTGGTGATGATGATGATGATGATGATGATGATGATGATGATGATGATGATGATGATGATGATGATGATGATGATGATGATGATGATGATGATGATGATCATGATGATGATGATGATGGTGGTGGTGGTGGTGGTGGTGGTGGTGGTGGTGGTGGTGGTGATGATGATGATGATGATGATGGTGGTGATGATGATGATGATGATGATGATGATGATGATGATGATGATGATGATGATGATGATGATGATGATGATGATGATGATGATGATGGTGATGGTGGTGATGGTGGTGATGATTATGATGATGATGGTTGCTTGGTTCTGACATTGCCAAAGATCTCCCCGCTTGTTGTTCTGGGAAAAGTCAGTGGGAGCTACAATCTTGGACAAAATATTTGGAACAAAGTACTATCATCGCTGACTATCTCAGTTCTTCTCATCATGGTATTTCCACCTCCCCCTTTTACCCCCAAAGCAATGTTGGTTGGCATCTTGAAGCTGAAAAACGTCTAGCAACATTGAATCGGGGGTAAAAGGGGGTGGTTCATTAGAATTGTAAATTTTTTCGTTGTTCCAATATATTTTGTCCAGGATTGTAGTTCTCGGAAATTATTCATTGAGAGATACAACAATCTGGCCTTGTAATTTTCAATTCGGCGTTACAGTTATTGTATTACGGTTTTTCAAAAAGTGTATGCATTTTGCTGACCGACACGCACAGAGTGGACTACAAACCCTCAGTTAGGCAGCCTCAGTGGCAGTGGCGTGGTGGCCGGGGGGGGCACGGGCCCCCCCAGCGACGTGAGAAGGTGGGGGCGCCGAAGGCGCCCAGCGTTTTGAGGGGGCGCCAAATGCCCGAAAGCTCCGTTCACAGTAAATTACGTCGGGATGCACAAATGCGACAGAAAAAAGTATGGGAGATATCTCCGTCTCAAATTTAGACTTGGGGCCTTTGGAGATGCCTCAATGGAATTAGAAATTGAACTGTTCGATAGCGAAGTGATAGCAGGCTAATAGCTTGGCAGAAACGCATTTGATATGTTTTTGGAAGACGCACTTTTTACCCTAATTTTGAGGCATTTAATACAAGTGTGAACTAAGCTTCAATTCAAGCGAAGCCAGAAAAAGATACTCACAAAGATCTTACACGTCTGATTTCCTCGTAAAATAAAAAAAGCAAGCTCGTCGGATGTAGGATCATAGAATGGAAGATGCTGCGGGCTTCAGCATCCAGGATGGGGCTCAGGACTTTGATATCATTTTTATTTACTTGAAGAACGTTAGCGTATCAATCGCGTTCTTTATCCTGAAAATTTACTTTGGAGTTGGAGTCTCACTTTCTTGGCGGGATTTAGAATCGCTAAATCTATTAGAAGGAAAAGTGGATCCAGATGACTTTTCGTACAGGTGCATAGGATGAATATCAAGGGTTTGGGCATAAAGGTGAATATCTGTTGTCGCTAACTGTCCAGAAGAGAACGAAGAGGAATCGTTCAAGTTTTATTAGTGTTCCTGTTATAACAGGCAATCTTCGAGATTTTAATGCCATATTCTAAAAATCTCCGAGAAGCCTCTCAATTTCATATTCTTTTTGCAGCTAAAAGAAGGTGAATTCTTCACTTCTTCTTCTTTTTCATGTTCCTTATCTTTCGACGTTGGATGACACATTAGCCCTCCACTTTTCTCTGTCCATTGCTATTCTTGTTGCCTGTTCATATCGCAAACCAGTCCATTCTTTGATGTTGTCATACCAGCTCATCCTTGGGCGACCTCTGCCTCTCGCTCCATCATTGTAGCCCACTAACAATGTTCTGTATACGTTATTTAGCCGTATCAAATGCCAAAAATATCTTAGTTTCCTTGCCCTCAATATGCTGATCAATGTTCGTCTTTCATCTACTCTTTGGTAGACTCCTCTGTCGAATTCTTCACAGAAGGGGCGTTTTCCAACGATGTGAAGATCATGGTCTCAAAAATTTTCGCTCGCTTCGCTCGCAAATGATTTAAGGCCATTGCATACTGTTTGATTTTGGTATATTATGACGGAATTATAAAAGAAGCACAGTTATTCAATTTCAAAGCATTGTCTAAAAATGAACAACCTTTGAATAGCCACGGCACGTTGTACAGCAAATAACAGTTTTCTAGGGGGCGCCAAAACTGGCTGTGCCCCCCAGCCAATGTTGAGCCACCACGCCACTGCTCAGTGGTACTCTTTCTAATCGGGTTTTTTTGTTTATGTATTACGAAGTTTCAAAGAATGTAAAAATTGTCTGACTCAGCAAGTATTCTGTTTCATTTCAGGCTCTTGGGATTGCATTTGTTGACCAAATAGAAGAATGTCTTGGAAATCAATGCACAAATGACGTGAGAAAAGCATGGACTGACTTTTATCATTTCATTTGCAAACTTATGAAGCAAGGCTTGGCGAGACGCCTCGAGGCGGAAAATAAAGGCTGATTTCCAGTCACTACAATTTTCCTAGCGGACTGAATTTGACACAATAAAGCTGCTGGTTGAGTGGCTGAGTTGCTTAAACAGTCTTCGACAGTTGACTGAAGTTAAGCTTGGTCGAGTGAGGTCAAACTGCGGACGGGTTATCTCTGAGGTCTGACCTCACAACTCACCTGGTCGCGGGTAGTTATTTGAATGAACAGTGGTGGCGCCAGGAAAGGGCTAGAGGGGGCTACAGGTCCCCACCCTGTGGGAAGCATCTAGCCCCTTTGTTGGAGGAAATTTTGGGTTCCTGTCGGAGGAAATTTGGCAAATTTTATACGAAAAATGCATTTTCAGCCATTTCAGCCCCCTTGTCGGAAGCTCCAGCCCCACCGTCGGAAGATTTCTGGCACCACCCCTGGGAATAGATCAAAGACTGATTAATAACTGACAGTCTAAAAGTCATTCTTTAAAAATTTGTTTACCTTAAAGACTATCACCTTAGATCTGAGGATGACTAACGTAATATATGGTCCAGTTAATCTTGGCTACGCAGCTAGCTTAAACGCAGTTGGGTATTGTCGAGATAATGGGTTTATGGCAATTCGGCTACATTTTGACTAGCCACGTGGTATTTTATCGTGATAAACTATTATGTCTGATTTTGGGTACTTGGGAGCTCACATTTTGGTAATTTCTTTCAATCTAAAAAGTGGCGTGGATAAGGGAAAGACTTGAGTGCCAGAAGGTATACCTACTCTTTTTGACATCGTTTTCTCTTCAGAATAAATACACAGCCGAGGTAAATGGGGTGGACATGTCCATCCCAGTCCACGGCTAGTCCCGCCCATAATTGTGAGATTAACTAACCCAGCTGTAAGTAAGCATAGGTTCCAAATCTTTGAATTTGCGAAAAAGGTGGATGTAAAATTCGATGACATATTTCCTGTAGCTGAATGGCCTAAAAGAAACCTTAGCTACCTATCCATAATTCTACCGTTGGGCTATCCAGATATTTTAAATATATTTTCAAATTACTGGGCATTTAAAATTTCTACTGATTTAAGAATGCGACGTCAAATTTCTAAATCATAAACCAAAAAGGTGAGAAACTTCTGCTTGATACCACACTGTAGACATCCATAAAATATGGTTTCCACGGAAATTATTTCATGTTGCGTCAATCAGTATAGGAATTTCGACACCTTTAGGTTTTTTGAAAATTTTTCTTGGATTCTCGAAAAAGAAGAAAAACACTGACAAACTCTGAAAAGACAATTCTGAATATATTGAAGCCAGAAAAAGCCCAACGACTGGATTCTAGCAAAATAGCTAAGTCTCTTTTATGCAATTCAATTCAAAGAAATAAGTCATTGAATTTTACACCCACCCTTTTAAAAATTGGAACCTGTGCTCCTGCTGCATAAAGATAATGGACATTAACTTGATAACGTATGCTCCAAATCTTTGAAAAGGTTGGTGTGTGAAATTCTGTAACCTATTTCTTTCAGCTAAATGGCTGTAAAAAATAATTTGACTGTTTTGCCATAATTCTACATTTGGAGGAATCTGTAATCTTCGATATATTCAGGATTAGAGTGGAAACCATTGTAATCTCTAAGCTTTTTGACGAAATATGAAATAACTTTAAAGAAAATCATCTTTTATGAATGTCTACAAAATTGTATTAAGCAGAGATCTCTGCTAGTATACAATTTAGAAATAAGAATATGTCACATCTTCAAAAGAGTTCACATACAATTTAGCATAACATAAGTTAGTCAGTGCAGCGCTTTGGGAAATGGGAACAAACTGCATCAACATATGGAGTGGAATAAAAGTAAAAGGCCTTTTTCATTCTGTTGACATGACAAGATGCTTTTGCCCCCCCCCCCTCCTTTTTCGCAACCCCTCATTCTTGCAGTCAGCTCAGCAGGATTGCCATATTTTCACAAACCGAAGGAAAGAAAGAAAGAAGGAGGGATTTTGCAGCTTGTTGGGTCGTTTGAAATACCTTGCAGCTGAAGCCGCAAATACCCTATAATTTTGAAAACTACTCAAAATTTCTGATAATCCAACGGTAGAGCTACAGATATGTATCTCTTGTTTCTCGTGAATTTAAGAGAAATAGATCATAGCATTTTTACACCCATCTTTGTTAATCGATTTGAAGAATTAGAAGCAATGCTGAATTTGCCTAGGAACTCGTAAGGATAAAGTCCCGTTTTTTTGCATCAGACAAAATTTAAAAATCAACTTGGAGCAATTCTTTTCTACCTTCCCTGTCAACAACATAAAGCAATCGGCCTTAAGTTCTAAACAGAAAGGGCTCAGAAGTACCCAAGGCGATATTCATAATATCTTAACTTTAAGATTTGTAAATATGTTGTAAATATTTGTAAATTATATTGTGAAGTGATATCACTTGGTGACAGAATATCTGTCGAATTTGACGATATGGTTTGTTTTCTCTTTGCTCTTTCCATCAACAAAATATCGCAAGTGGATGTGTCATCTGCTTACATGACTAGAGATGTTTCTTTGATGAAATGAAGCAGGTCATTAATGTCTAAGGTGTCCCAAAAAGATTGTGCCCTGTTTGTGTGGCTGCTGTGGAGGAGCAGTAAATGCAACTATCTCGGCTTTTTCACAGTTGCATAGATCAGGCTTCAACTTAGAGTTTGAGACCTTTTTTGAAGGAAAGGCAAAATAAATGGTTGCTACGATGAGATCACCTCTATTTTTCTGCAGCAATGTCAAAAAAAGTAAGTTCTCAAAGACTGTGGTCTGGTATCGTATCGTATTAAAATTTTTACCTCATTTTCTATTAGGTAGTAAGTGCTCTCTTGTGAATAGAAAGCACTGCTAACCCTTTGAAAAGTATAGCAATAATTTTAATACGATGCAAGAACCCTTTCTTTCAAAACTTACTTTATCTGAGATTGCTTGAGAACAATAAAGTGCTGTTTTTGAAGCAACCACTTATTTTGCTTTTTCTCTTCCATAAATCAGCAACCACTTGTCAGATTGACTCAAACAAGGTGTCAAATTCTAAGTTCAAGCCTGATCTATGTAACTGTGCAAAAACTGAGATAAAAGTATTGAAAGCTCCTCCACAGCTGCGAAACGAAGGGGCACAATTTTTTCGGACATCCTGTATGAATCTAAGTCGACCTCGTAATGCAACCATAAAGGTGATCTGACATGAAACTTATCAATAATACAAATAAATAGCACTACTGAATGATGAAAGATTCTGTTTGAAATGCGTTGACATCTTGTTTCATTTTCGAGTTATCCAATGAAATGGTTGATTAGCTGATGACGTTATTTTGTTTGCAGAAAGTAAAGAATGTATACAATGTTGACTATGTTCCCAAATGGAAATCTTATCAAAAACTTTTTCGATTAGCATGCCTTTCTAAAAATCATATAAGTCATGAAGCAATTCATATCACATTTATTTCGCTCAGCTGAAATTTTTCTCACAATTTGTAACTTTTCAAAAATAAGATAAAGCTTGTTATCCTTGGTAATTTGCAAACCAAATGATTTCATCAGCTGATTATGAAAACCAGAAGATAACTGGACAATTGAATTAAATATCCAAGAAATTTAAACAGAATTTTTTAGCATTCAACAGTGCTGCTCATTGGCATCCATAAAATATTGGAACGATAAGAAGATATAAAGTTGTACGAATAAACTGTATGGAAGAAATTCGGATGCAAAGAGACAAAATATTTTCCGCACTGAGGCCTTTGTGACTTGTGTCTTCATCAGGGTGTGACTTACACTTAGAAATAGATAAAAAGCGATAAGAAACAGAAACTGGGCCCAAAAATGTGACATTCTTTTTGCGGAGGCCAGTGAAAATTTGTTCAGTCTGACTTCAATGTGGCTGCCTTAGAGAGAATGGAACTATCATGAAGGTTGTTGGGACTTGGCCTGTGTTCCAGACCACTTGTAAGGAAGGATGATAAGGTAATACCTTTCTCTTCAGGTGGTCTGGAACACAGGCCAGTTGGGACTTTGCTGCAAGTGACATCACGAAGGAACTGGGTTCGAAACATATGACATGCCTCTGCGAAGGCGAGTGGCACTTTGCTCAAGCTGACCTCAATATGGCTGCCGAAGAGAGGAGGGGGAAAGACAGAAGGGGGTAAAGAAAATCAACAAATACACCTGCTTATCGGCTGTCAGGAACTGTGAAACTCGACAAATACGAAGAAAAAGGCGTGAAAAGTGTTGCCGTAGCATTAGCAAATCGCATAACTAAACTGCAGCCGGCGAAAGATAAAGACTTTGAAGTGTGCCTTGCACGGCTCTGACTCAAACCCACAACTCCAGACTTTTTAGGCCCTTTTGGTCACAAAGGTCTCACTTGCGGGACAAGATTGATACAGACTGCATTAACGACGCTGAAGGTGCTGGAATATTTTGAAACGAAGATTAAAGGTGCCATAAAGAAACAAATTCAACTGGGGATCGACGAACAAGGGCAGAAAGCTGGCAGATAGTTTCAGACAACCAACCACAACACACAGTTTGCTTGCTTTTTTGGCAAGCAAGCTCCAACAACGAATGAAGTAGCAGAGTGTTCATTTGCATATAGAAGAATTCTTACAATGACACTGTGAACAAAGATAGAAATGGCAAATACATGGGGAAATGAAGACATTGCTTCATTTCTTACAACAAAGCATTCATGGAGGGGAAGGTATGAGTTGCATGGTCGTTTGCACGAGAAATGAGGAAAATATGCATAAGTCTTTCATTGATGCAAAGCCCAAGTCCTTTTTGAGCCTAAGGAGGGAGAGTTCATCCTTTTTGTGGGATTAAGTCCTAAAATTTCGCAGTTGTTGAAATCTAGTTATTTGAAGATCTTCTTGGTGCTATTTGAATTTCAATAAAGAAAAAACAATAGATTTATTGTTTTAGGAATGATAACTGCATGATGCATCTTTTATGTGCACTTTACAAATTTGGCGCAGAGCATTTTGTAATGCTTTGATGCAAAGTTGTGACAAAAACACCAGGGTGCATACCACAACTGTATCACACTAAAAAGTCATCATGGCTGTTTCTCTATCTAGTGTATTGTAAGCTGACCAAAAACTTGCAAATATTTTGCTAGGGATCCGATTGCCAAGCCAACAGATGACTAGGGAAAAGATAGTGTTGTGGGGCATTTGACCAAGACACATTGCCTTTGATGATCAATTTTCTACAGAATCACTGTTGATTCCATTACAGAACCACGCTGCAATGTCAAATTCCCCCTGCCACCATCTTTTCCATAATCATCTATCAAACAGTTCACTGCAAAATTGCTTGCAAATGTATGCTAACAGTACTTGTCAGTTTGCTTGACATATGCAATGTCCACCTGCTAGCACCAGAGATCTGGCATTTTAGCCCTGTAATGCACACTCATGGAATACCGTGATTATTTTTACGATTATATGAGTGGTTTACTTTATTTTCTGACCAAATATCTTCTGTTCAACCCATTGTCAGGTTGTACAATAATAATTTCCTAAATTGTGTGCACTGCTACTTTTTGGGAAGACAACAAAAGCTATTGTACGTCGCAGCTGCATATGTCATTTTTCTACCAAACCTTTGTGCAAATATAGATGCATGCATATTGTTTTCCCAGAATTGTGAACTAGTGTATTACAACAAAGCAGAAGTTGTGTAAAACAATGTCATCAAGCAATCTCAAATAAGGAAGTGTTTGGATAAATATGTGTTTTGATTTGATAAATATAGAGTTGAAGGCCCAAGGAAAAAAATATCAACTAATGCCTAATTTTGGAATCTGTTTGACAGTATGGGGGGGGGGCTCAAAGTGGAGAGATTTGGCACATCCATGTGCAGTTTCTGCTCTGTCGCATATATTTAGCACAATTATTCCATGCTATAATTCAGTAGTAGAAACCCTTATTCTACTCCTGCAAATTCTTACCATGCATCACACTGAGATGATTAGAATTTCACTTGCCAGGAGTCAAGCTTAATTCTGCTCTTTAGCATAATTTTGCAATGATTCTCTATCACCTTTGCAGGTACAAAAGGATCTTCTCAATTGGTACAAAGGCCATCACAACGTACAACCCTGAAAAACTTGAGGTTACGAACCAGGTAAGGCTGAATTAAGATATGGGACAGAGTGACAGAGCCCTAGTTTGGCAGACACTTTTCAAGTTATTTCTTTTGTCATCAAAGAGTTGTATGAAAATTATTTTCAACCACTTAAGCTGTCTCACAGTTACCTTTATGTTTGTTATATATATACTTTTTTTTACAAATGTTTGCCGATGTCTTGAGTGTCAAGGTCAAACTGTGCTCAGTGCTATGTAAGCAGAGCAAATCATAATGAAAGTATGACAATAAGAAAGGCAACATTTTTTGTTGTTTGTTGCTTTTTACTGTACAAGTCTCTTTTGGTAATGTAGAGTCTTTCAATACTCTAGGTTTGAAAGTCAAGCAGTGAAATGTGACTCATTTTTGTTTCAGACTGTCTTACATCTCATCTTGAGGACTCTTGATCAGGGGCACCACCACCTCAAAAAACTGTGGTGGAGAAAAATTAAGGGGTTCTGGGGGCTAAGTCTCCAGAAAAATTTTCCTGACCATACCCATTACTCTCTGGTCTCTAATAGACATCCTCCCCCACTTATTAATTTTTAGAAAATTTTCCACCCAGGACATTCTTATTCCAACCCCCCCCCCCCCCCGCTTATTAATTCTGGCAACGAGTTCCAAGCAAGACAAAAGCTACAAAACAAAATTCTATGCACCCAACTAAGATTAAGACTTTCGAGTGAAATCTGTGATGTCATTGCATTGTATTTTTTCCAACCCCCCCCCTATTATTCCAACCCCTCCGGCTATTAATTTTTGAGATTTTTTCCAACCCCCATACTATTCAAACCCCTCCCCCCGTCTATTAGAGACCAGAGAGTAGACTCATGGGTAAATGTGGAAATGCCCTTTTTATTACTTTGATCTATCAAGCAACCATCTCAAGCAGCATTTTTGGTAACAGTGGACATTTTCACACCACAAAAATCAACACGGAAAAGTATGTCACATATCTATTTATGAGGAACAAAAAGATATGATTTGAAATTGAAATTTATGGCTTTTCTGGAAACTGTCAATAATGGAATTCAGATTTCAGGAAGAAGATCATTTATCACAAAAGTTCCAAATCAATGAAAATCCACTCCCCCCCCCCCCAAAGTTTTGTAATGTATCTTGAGAAATTGGAAAGTGAACCTCTGGTAATTCTGGGATGGACATGTCCACTCCAGTTTATCCTATGGTGACACCACTGCTCTGGGTGCTTTTTTGTGAGTGTATTTTATCAGTTCTGTCCACATGTATCATCTGTTTGTTTAAGCTTGCTTTAAAATTTTCCCTTTACAGTGGCCATATAATGAGTTTTATGGTATCAGTCCAAGTGCAAAAGCAGCAGGGGAATTCATGATCATTGTCAAAAAAGGTGAGTGTTTGCAGCAAGATTTTTTAGCTCCTTGCAACTTTGCAAAGCTTATGAATGGAAATTTGGCTGGCAATTTTAAGTGAAAAATCTTAGACACAGAAGTTAGAGACAAGTAGAAGTTTTTGGGCCAAAGCCTGGGACAGTATTTATGACCAGAGACAATGTAGAGGATTATTGCTTGATGTTTTATGTTTTTGAAAATGAAGGAGGATTCTTGTGAATTTGCAATCCATATAGGGGGTAGGGAGGGAGAAAGGCAAAATTTCTAAAGAAATGGTCATTTATACCAGGCCTTTTCTTGAGGAAAGTTGCACGAGAGTGCCAGAACGCTTGCGTAATTTCGTTTGCGCGAGCGATCGCTCAGGTAAAGATTCACAAGCACTGTTTATTCCTTGGAAAAGATGAGAATGAGGATGATTCCTTGTCTTCTTGAAAGACTTTAAATTTCCTCCGAAAGTTGGTTCCCTTCTTTTAGTATTTTAGGCCCCGTTCACGATGTTGAAATTCTTTAAATTATATTTCCGTTGCTCTTAGAACCAATGTTTGATTAAATCATCTCCCCTACCGATCCCAGTAAGATACTTTCCAGCTTTAACTCTGAGCTTATAATGTAGTTATTCTAATATCAGATTTCTATCGCATGTTTATACTACTGTATTTCGTTTTCCCGAAAAAGATGTTTTCGTGAAGTATGATCATTTCCACCTGAGGTCAAATCCATTAATGCCGTTTTTCACAACTTAAAGGTCAATTTCCAGTCAGCATAATTTTCCGAGCGGGCGGAATTTTAGACAATAAAAAGTTGCTCAGCCATAACTATCTATTCAATTGAAGAGCGACATTTTCTCCCTCAAACAATAGAATTTCCGCCCGCTCGGAAAATTCCACTGACTGGAAATCAGCCTTTAACAGAAGATTTGTTCATTGATCAAGGAGAGAGCGATTTCCCCTAAAATTGGCAATTTTGCGAGAGCGATAAAGAGCTCGCGTGATCATGTTTGCGCGAGTGCTGACGCGATCGCTCGCGTAAAACGAAAAGGCCTGTTTATACTCAAAATGGGGTGTAAAAGAATCTCATTCTTTTGTTATTTGTAATCTTTTCATTATGTACATTTATTTGAATAAATTTTGAAACTTTTTTCCAACTAGTCAATGTGGTCCTTAGTGTATTTTTACTTAGTAAAATAATCATAGAACCAAGGGAACACCCTGCTACAGTATACCCTCACCAAAGAATTTTCAAGAAATCTGATGTATCTTGCGCTTTTACTTTTTTTAGGCAAAGAAGGAAAGAAAACACAATCTATGACATTTTCATTGGACCACAGGGCAGAGTTGTTGACCGAAGGACTGGTAAATATGGCCTTTTCAGATTTTCCAATCTCAGACTTGTAATATTGGGCAAATATTGGTAAAAGTGCCCAAAATTGCCCATGCCAGCAATAGCCAACATGCTGCAAACAGAAAAATAGAGATCTTGTGGTATGGTGTACCCTAAGGGCGGAAAAATTTTCTATGTTGAAAAAGAACATGCTAGTTAATGTTAATATGCACACATACAGTAGTCTAAGATCTCAAAATGAGTGCAAAAGCCCATGATGTACATCAAGGCAAGAAGAGAAACTCATCAACTGTGTGCACCAATGTAATTTCATTTTGAGAACCTTTTGAGAACCCTTCCTAAGGAGATCCTAAGTATGTCATTGCACTTACTCTCATGGAGAGCATTCTACTTGATCTTCTTTGAGTAATTAAAGCTTTGGAATGTCTCTCATGGAAACTCCTTCTTCCCTGGTATTTTAACCTATTAGAATTAATGTCACCTTTATTTCTTAATCCTTTCATTTTCTTATTACCAATACAGCGGATGAGAAATAACTTTGCTGAATGGAAAGGACAGAAGGAGCCTGTGAGTATACAAGAAATAGTTTATCTTTTTACAATCTGAACTTTATGTAGATTTGTAATTGTGCAATCTTGTAATCATTTTTGAGCATATTTCCAATTGCAGGGAATGTAGTGCAAGGAACAATTAGATTTATGTCTCTGCAGTACAATGTGATGGTGTAAAATTCTTTTTAGTCCACCCCACATGATGTTGATTTTTAGGAAATGGCTCAAATCTTTGAAAGGGTGGGTGTAAAATTCTTTTACATTTTTCTTTGGGTAATCTGCTGTAAGTCTGCCGTGGCAATTTTTGATATCTTGATTAGTTTCAAATTGGTGGAAATTTATTAATTTTGATGCTGTGACATCATCAAATTTCTGAACCATTAACCAGAAGAGCTGCAGATTTCTGTTTTCAACCATATTGTAGACCTTCATAAACTATGGTTTTCTTGAATATTGTATCAATTTTCATCAGCTGATTGAAGATTTACAATGTTTTTAACTTTTCCAAAATTTTTGATGAATTTTAACAAAAATAACGAAAATGCCGCCGTTTTGAAAGTAATCAAAATATGACTAAATTGCCACAGCAGATTTACAGTAAATTACCCAAAGTTCCTTTCAAGCACTTTAATTCACAGGAAATGCAACAAAATTTTACACATCCGCCTTTTTAAAGATTTGAGACCTAATAATTGATTTTTCAGAGAGATCTTAGACAGCAGATCCTGGGTTCCATCCAAGTTAGGGGCACAAATTTCCAATAGTGGTAGCTCACATTATAGATATAATTTGACAGTACAATGTTGAAATGTTGTAACTTTCACGGTTTCTGACTTTCACTTACGTTTTACTTATTTTTCAGAGGTACAATGCATTCAAGCATCATTGGAGTGACAATAGGATTTCAACAATATTACAAGTGACTGCATGCTCTTTGGATCAAATCAGTCCAAGTACCAACAAGAAACTTTGTTCATATGATTACAAGGACATGGAGGGAATTACAATGGTGAGTTGACTAATTTGGCAAAGAAGGTATCTGCCTAAGTCAAACTAATCAGGGAATAGATAGACTTCAGATAATCCCAAATTTTTGCTTGTTACCCAAGAAACCAGACCTTGTAGCCTTTGCCAAAATAATGTCTAGTCTGTGAATGGAAGCACTTGTCACTTGTATGGTTATTTGGTAACTTTTAAAATCAAATTTCGTTACTGGTAGGATCAGCTTGAGAAATCAATGCAGGTCAAAAATAGATATCTTTCCATCAGAACCAGATCATTAAAAAACATTGCATAATTGGAATATGCATTTTTTGGTTGCTTTTACAGCTTAAGAGGAACTGAAGGTATTTCATTATGTTTGTTAACCTGCAATTTGTGATATCTTGATTATTTTTAGAATTACAGCTCTTCTTCTTGGTTTTAAACAGTTTTGTTTTTCACATCATCAATCTGCTAGATCATAAATTGCAATGGCCACAAATTACTGGCATTTTACAGCCTTAATCAGCTAAGCAAGAACAGATTTTGTTATACAATAGCAACATTTGCTTTGATTGACACCTCAATTCAAAGCGATTAGCGACTGCAGACAAAGGAAATTCTCTCACTAGTAAATCTAACAAACACAGCCGCAGAAGTTGCCCCAGACAAGTAGGGGAAACTCTCGCCTTCTGCAAGCAAAAGGTAGTTTTTAAGAGCAGTTAATGGAAGAAGAAGGGTAAATCTAAGGTTATGCCTTGCAGAGTTTGTATGTTTGATTCAGGAGCTGTGTGGCAGTTGTTTCATTTAAGCCTTAAATACCCAAGAAACCTAGTTCCTTCTGCTTGGCTTATGAATAAAATAAGCAAAATCCGCTAGACAGAACTTCGGATTTAGGCCTCTTCTTCCTTATAAGTGCATAACCGTTTTTAAAAGCCACCTTTTGCTTGCACAAGGCGAGAGTTTGCCCTGCTGGTTTTGGGAAACTTTTGCCACCTTGTTTGCTTTGATTTATCGGTGGAGAGAATTTCCTTTGTTTGCAATCACTAATTGCTTTGAATTCAGGCGTCAATTAAAGCAACTATCGCTACTGTATTATAGAATGTGTCCTTGTTCATAAGCCATGGTTTTCTTGAAGATTGTACCTGTTGAGTTAGGATTTACAGCGACTTTGACTTTAGAGAATTCTGCGACAAAAAGAAAAATGCAAGAATTCTGAAAATAATCAAAATATCAAAGATTGTTGTCTGATGAACGCTTATGAACAGAGTATCTGAAATTTTCTTTCAAGCCAAATAAAAGATGCATTAATCCATCATCAGGGCTTTCACGTTCAGAAATTAAGGCGTGCAGCCAAAAACTCACGTGAACTGCATGGGCTGCGTGAAAGAAATATCAAACGGCAAGAATGGTATGTGTCATACTTCTCGAGACCTAGTGAGTAAGACATAGACTTAAACACAGCCTGCTTGAGAAGTCTGACATTCAAAACAGCATGAATATCTCGGAAGGAGATGGCCTAAAAATGAGGCTCATTTAACATCGGTGGAATGAGCAATTAAAGTAACTCAACTGCATCCAACCAATGAAATCAGCCCCATGGAGTTGCAAGGTATGTTTTACAGTGAGAATTAATTGGCCCACAAAGTTTTCCAGTGTAAATTCCGAATAGGACATCACTCTCTCTAAGGGAAATATTTTATCACCGACCACGCCATCGATCCCTCCCGAATGAGCTTTTGGGCATGTGCCTAAATGTGCGCGCACCATTGCGCGCTTCAACTGAAAGCCCTGAATCATGCAATGTTTTCTAAGATTTGATGCCTATGCTTTCCTCTCCGCTCAGCTTCAGCTTTCGGTTCACCTGCTTGATTGTAAAGCATTTATACATTCAAACTACAAGTCCAGAACCTCTCTATGTTTTCGTTCAATGATTTTCTTCTGAAATAGCTGAATTTTCTTTGGGCCAAACCACATCATGCGTTGGAACAATCTTGAATTTTGGTCATGTTTTCCCGGTGTTATTCCAAAAGTTATCGTTGATTTTCAAGACAATCTGAGCTCATGGAAGCCTTATCCGAGAGAATCCTGAACATATGGGGTGTGCCATAGAATTGTTTTGTGTCTTGGATATCCAACAGAAAGTAAACTATTATTTTCAGAATAATGTTGTTTGTCGAATCTCCATCTTGGATTGCACAAGGACAAGAATTCTTTGAAACAGTTAGCATGGTATATTTTCTGTTTTGCTATGCAACCGGTGCATGCTAAAATCCTGTGCAGAAATCCTATTTTGAGTATTTATTTTTGAGTATATATTATTCTTTAAACATTTTGTTTATATTCTGTTATTCTTTGAAGGTATCTGATTATCCTGGTGGATTTGCTATCATCCATGGTGGATTTAGTCGCCTTGTAAGTTTTATTATTACCCGGTGGTCAGGGCCGCAAACCTAGTAATACATCTAATTGGTTGAGAGCTTTCGAAACTAATAGGAGGAGTAGGGCATTATTTTTCAGCACACACCACTGAGTCAGCGTGGCAAAAATGAAAGCTCATGTAGAACTTGTTAGCGAATGCAAGATGCGAACAGCATCAAGTGGCGTCATCTTTCAAAGCCTAGTGGTAGATCTTCGATCATTTTTGCTTTCTGAAACGAACTTTTTCGTGCTTTCTCCTTTTCTCCATCGTTTTTTAAACCAAGAAGATGTCAAGCCCTGCCATAAAGTAACAAACCATACAGTAACTGTTTCCTTCGAGCTATACCGAGAATATTTACTCTCAGCTTCTGCACGAAATTTTGCAAACTTGGTTTTGTACTGACGGCTTCGGATTGCTTGTTCTGGTATTGCCTTCAAAAACAGTTGTCATAGGCTCATTACTTCTCTTCAATTGAAGAAAGTAAAACCGCTCCATTTTTGTCTATTTCATCTTTAATATGGTCAACAAATGATTTGTGGCACAAAATTTAGAATAAGCTTAAATATATAGTGGACCTATCATAATAAGCCGATGGACGCACAATGAAATTATAACCTGTAGAGAGAACACTATCTTTTACCGGAGTTAATAGTGTTCTCTACAGGTTACAATATTATTGTGCGTCCTTAGGTTTATTATGATAAGTCTGCTTTTTAAAGACCCTGTGCTCCCCATGATCCTTTGTATGCGCACAAACCAGCAAAACATCACAGTTACATGTAAACAACGCACTTTGACCACAGAATATGGGGAAATGAATATCTCTCAGCAGAAAAGCTTCCCTAATCCTTCAATTACTTTTGGGAATGTCTTTTGTTTGAGTTCAAAGCGATGACTTCATAACGTGTATTTGAAGGTTGAAACGACAATGCACAGCCTAGCAATTGCTAGGCCATAATCTTTTTCATACAGTATGAAATTCATTGGCAGACCAGAAAGGATCATGGGGAGCCCAGGGTCTTTAAGGCTATTTCATAATCTGGTCTTTCATCTACCCATTTTTCTATTGAACTTAGAACATCAAATATTTAAAAGGTGTTTGTAAATTCTATTAATTTCTTCGTTGAATTAAACTGCTTCAAAGGAACTTTGCAAAGTTTGCTGTAAATCTGCCGTGGCAATTTTCTGATACCTTGATTACTTTCAAAATGGCGGCATTAATTTTGAGGCTGCGACGTCATCAAATTTCTAAATCCTTAAACAGAAGAGCTACAGAATTCTGCTTGCTACCATATTGTAGATTTTCGTGAACTATGGTTTTCTTGAAAATTGTATCAATTTCCCTTGAGTGATTTAAGATTTACGATGATTTTGATTTCTTCAAAATTTTTCGTGAATTTTTGCAAAAATAATCAAAATGCTGCCATTTTGAAAGTATTCAAGATATAAAAAATTGCCACGGCAGATTTAGAGAAAATTATCCAAAGTTTCTTTCAAGCACTTTAATTCAAGGAAACATGTGACACAATTTTACACCCACCTTTGTAAAGATTTGAAAGATTTGAGCCTATGCTAATAGGGAATGCTCCCATATTTTGTGTATTCATTCGTTTAGAAACCAAAGAGTAATTTAGGATTTGTAGGTAAATATGATTAAATAAAATGAAAAAAAAATGAAAGAGTAAGAAAGATACGTTTTATGAGCTCGCATTAAGATCTAAATTCTATTTCTGAAAATGACAATTTATTGCATTTGAATTTCAATGGCAAGAAATTCATGAATTAGAATCGAAATGGCATGCCCATTTCCATTCACACCCCTCACCAGCATTTTCCCTAATTTCTTGGTCTAAGGGCCTGTTTACACAAGCCCGGGTTGGCTCAAACCCGCCGCAGAGGGTCAGCCCTACTCCAGTCAAATCTCTTCAAGAGTTTACACGAACTCAGCAGCCAACCCGGGTCAACCCGCCTAAGTGAGTAACCCTTCTCGAGGGTATGGTTGACCCGTTGAGTCGGGTTGGCTTTTTGTATAATTTTCCATCTTAAGGCGGGTCAGTTCATCTCGGGGTGGTGTAAACGCTTCGAATAGCCAACCCGGGGTCAATTGCACAAAAGCTTTCATTATGACAAAAAGGCAATCAAAAAGGCAACTTGCTACGTGTCAACTAATGCAACTCACAGAGTTGCCCCCGGCTGGCTTTTTACCACGCCGCAGAGCTGCCCCGGGCTAGTGTAAACAGCAATTTTTTCAATGAGGCAGTTAGAGCTGACCCGGGGTGAATACTACCCCGGTTCCATGTGAAAAGGGGCCTAAATAATAGGTGTTTCTACAAAACAAAATTTTCACATCTGTTTTAGCCTGTGGCTTAAAAAAGAGCAGTTTAGTTTTGAATATCGATCACATACAGTTAATTCCACAGCCCTCCAAGTATGTTAACTTTTATTATGCACGCGGTATAATTAATCAGGGAATCGTTAATTCCTTTTGGTTGCTTTTGCGTGCTTAAAGATAATTTATTCATGAAATTTAGATACTTAGTACATATAGATCTTTTCTTATTTTATGAATATTTTAACAATCTTCCTTTATCTGCCAGCACCTGTTTGCTTGTGAGCAAAGAGAAGAACTTATCAAAAAGATTATTGACACTGCAACCTCCTTTATCGGCATTTCGTTAAAGTAAGTGTTCGAGAGAAATCGATTTTGCCCGGTTTTATCTTGTTTGAAGAATGAAAAGCTTTCAAAATTGGAGTATGCGCTGTCTTGTTGACGGAATGATTTACATAGATTCTGCGATAAATTACTTGTTTCACCTGCGATTCTCTGTTTGCTTTAAAAGAGCCATTTGTTACTTGCACAGAGCCCTTTGCGGGCATGCTAACATTTCAAACTGTTTGAATATTATCATATTTTTTATGTTGAATTACAACGTTCACAGAAATAAGGTACATAGGACACAACATATGAGGTACTTTACTGGATAAGTCAATAAAAAATAGGTTAACCTACCAATGATTCGCGAAGAAACACTGTATCAAGCTACGATAGCTAATCAAGAATTGTATCACTGGCAAAGGGTTGCGAAATTCTTCCGTGACTTTCGTTCCGTGTTTCCGACGTTTATTTTCATTTGTGACAACCAATATATTGGCTTTTAGGTAAATAACAACAGGAGTTATTGACTATGACGCAATAAACCCCATAGTTGACAATGGGCACCTGACATGGCACCAGACATAGATACTGGGTCTAGACATAATGCCTTGGATTCATGATCACCTGATATCGTTTCCACCAAATGATTGGCTAATTTTGAATACTGCCGCTGCACAAAGCATTATGGTTGGTGGAAAACGAGGCTAACTTTGCGTACAGGAAATTTTCCCCAACACAACCTCATTGATTCCGCTTCGCGAATCAAAAAGCCCGACGTTTGAAAAAATCCTGCTCCCTGAATATTAAAGCTTCAACCTTTCATTTTCAAGGAAACTTTTCCTTTCATATGTGTGTCATTTTGGTAAGCCCGTTTGGCCCAAAAGTTATTTCGTTGTGGAAGGATTTTAGAAAATAGAGGGCCTTTCTGTTGAAGCATTCTTGTGCAGGGTGTTAAGTGTGTTGGACGCCTTTAAAAAGTAAAGGAAGACCTCTCAAAATTTTAGCTCTAAAATTTACTAGTAAGTTTCATTGTCCTGCCGCATCAAACCGTTTTCATTTCATTTTCAGAAGGCGAAAAGAACCGATTACATTCAATGATTTCTTGTTGAAAAGGCTTGGCAAATACAGGTAACTGTAAACAGATGTATCTTGGCTAATTCTGTTAATTCACGTATGCCAGTCCCGGGGGTGCACTACATATATTTTGAGTACGGGGACGTGCCATCGGGAAGGGTATCTATTTTCCAGATATTGGTATAAAGAACGGTATCCATTTTCATAATTTTGGTGTAATGAACGGTACCGATTTTCAAGATTTTAGTATGAAATATAAGGTCAGATATTTCGAAAAATTGGTATAAGATCGGGTATACTTTTTCAAAAGTTGGTATAAGGAACGGGTACGTTTTTGAAGCCTCGATGGCACGTCCCCGACCAAAATCTGGTCAAGTGCACCCCCCCCCCCCCGGGATGCCAATTTTCCTTGATATGCAACAATGTCACGCGCTTACAAAATATGATGCAACTTGTTTCTAAAGCTTTGAATGAGATCCATGTTAATTGATTTCGATCATATGCCATCCTATATTTCACCGTGCCGTAGGCTTGTCAAAAAGGGGAATACCAAATATGATCCTTGATAGCATTATTTAAAAAGGTGGATGTGAAAAATTGTATCAAATTTTTTTCATGAATTGAAAATGACTTCAAAGGAACTTCGGGTAATTTGCTGTAAATCTGCCGCGCAACCTCGTTTCGTTCCCAGGGTGTTCTTACGTCATACGCTCATCACGAAGCCGAATGAACACCCTGGTACACTTCGCTGAAATGCGCCCAGAATCTGGGTGCATTTAGCAGCCATTATGGATTTCACGGTTGGCTATGCATCGTGAATAGACAGGAAATGGCCGTTGCTCTAGAGCTAATTCTGCAGTAGATAAATCGAGAAGACAAAAGCAAACACTTTGAGGACCTTATTTCAACCTTTTTGAAGGTGTTTGAACAATAATCTGGGGTTGGTAAGCATGTTTAATGTGAATATAAGCTCGCTTTGTTTGGGCAAAAATGAGCCTGAGTTGAAAATTAGAGCAACTTTCACCGCAGCTTCCAAAATGAAATGGCTCGTTATTCTTCGAATTTGGGAAACAGATTGCAAATGATGGTCGGAATAGGTAAAAAATACGGTTTTACGTTGAATTTTGACATGCCGCGGCCGTTTACCCACCGCAAAACGGAGTTACCGCGCAAAATAGTGAACAGCCAATAAGATTGCCGAACGGCCTCTTGTATCCCAGAGTAGAGGTAGAGCAACGAACTCACTCTGGGGACGAGATTGTCTGCCGCGGCAATTTTTTGATTTCTCGATTATTTTCAAAATGGCGTCATTTTGATCATTTTTGTAAAACTTCATCAAAAATTTTGAAATATATTGAAATCATCATAAATCCTAAATAGCTCGAGGAAATTTGATACAGTCATCAAGAAAGCATAGTTTATGAAGGTCTACACCATAGCAGAAATCTGTAGCTCTTTTCTGGTTAAGGGTTTTACCACTGCCTCAAGGTTGATAAATGCCACCATTTTCAAACTAATTAGGATATGAAAATATTGCCACGGCAAATTTACAGCAAATTGTTTAAAGTTCCTTTCAAGCACTTTAATTCAAAGAAAAATGTAACTGAATTTTACACCCACCTTTTTAAAGGTTTGAGCACTATGCTATCCTTGATTTATCACTGGAAATGTACTGGACTAAACAACAACCAATTTTATAACAAAGCAACTGTTGGTCTTAATATTGACACCAAAGCGATTAGCGATCACAGACGAGGAAATTCTCTCAAGTAACAAATCAGAACAAGTAAAGCCGCAAAAGATATCACGAAACCAAGGTGGCTAAATATCGTTTTGTGCAAGCGAGAATAGGTTGTCAAGAGACGTCATATTTCAAAAGAAGAAGGATGGAAATAGAATATGCCATGTGGATTTTATCTATCAAATTCAGAAGCTGAGCGGGAAAGATTTCAGTTTTCGCATATTTAGCACGTAAATGAAGCACTTAATGCTTTGCTTCTGAATCGAGTAAATAAAATCTGCAAGACAGATGTTTAGATATATGCCTCTTCTTTCGATGTATGCTTATGACATCACTTAACAACCTATTCTCACATTCACAACGCAATACTTAGCCGTCCTGGATTCGAGGGATCTCATACGGTTTCATTTGTTTGACTTGTTGCTTGAATGATTTTGTTTCACCTGCGACCGCTAATCGCTTTGAAATGGAATGCTCATGAAAACCAATTGGTGTCATCATTGCAGAAAAATGTCTTTGTACAGTACTCAAATTTCGATTTCGAAGAAAAACAAACCAATACTCGTAGTAGGTTGTATTTGAGGTGAAAATTTCCACGAGTAGAGATGATTAAAGAGTTTCGCTTGACTAATTCTGCGTTATCGTATGTCTGACTTGATATCCCATGCGAGGCCGACTTTAATTCTGTTTACAGTTCATCTTCCTTACATCGTCCTGACACTTCGTTAGAATCTTTCAGTTTTGCATCGATTGATTGGTTGGTTTTACACTTACCGTCTCTTGTCTCTTCTCCTCAGCGATGATGAATCAGTTACGTCGCTCACAGAATTCAGAGTACAGAAAATAACACCAAGGAGCCCTGTAAGTTTGTGTTTTTCTATTCTTTTCCTATTTAGCAGTTTGTCGTTGTATACTGTAGGTAGCATCAAAACAGCAAATATATTTCCTTTCGCTTGAAAACAACGAAGGACTGATAGCCATTACAGTATGCTCTGTTTCTGGAAATGTTGTTAAAGCATCAATACAATGCATTTTACCGAAATGTCACTTTCATTTCCAGTGAATTTGAACAGACAGGAAATATTCTGCCTTGATTGAACTGAACTTTAATTTCTACGTACACACGATCATGCTTCCTGTTTGAATTTTTTTACAACTGACTGCGTATATGGCATTGGCTGTTCGAGTGGTATGTTCGGGAAATATTATGAAACTGTTTATATTTGGAAGACTTCCTTCTGAAAACTGCGCATAAGCAATTACTCAGACTGTAGAACTTTATCAGCACTCATCGACTTGGAAGCATTATGGCTAAAGCTAAAAGTTGTTTTGAAAGAAAAGTTTATTTCATTTACCAGGTGTGCCAAAATAATTATGCGCTTTTGCAGTCCACGATAAATCGCACACTGGACTGATTTTGAAGGCTGATGGCTTAATCTTTATGCAAAAAGCTCAAATTAATTTCTTGAATTTTTTGCAAGTTTTTGTTTTAAAATTTTAGAGCTATAATCGAGCTTCTGAAAGTATTTGTTTCTAAAAACACTGAAAACGACAGAAAAAGTTTATCTCATCTTTATTGTTGTTTATATTACAGGATCCAGTTACCCGGATATTCTCACTATCAGAAACATGCATTGTAGAAAGAGATCCAGCAACATATCACATTGTATCCTTGCAGCCATTATGCTCCGTAAGTACCACGTGATAATCGTATATAGACAAAGTTGTTTGGTTTACCTGATAGTCCTTGAAAGCCCATGTGCCTCCAATGATCCTTTGCACGTGCGTGAACCACGAAAACATGAAATCAGCGGTAAACACCATACCACAAACACACAATAGTAGGCATATACATCGCTACAAGGAACAAATCCTTCTTGATCCATCAGTTATTTTTTCAGGAATGTTTGTTGCTTGAGTTCAAAGTGATGGCATTACAACGTTCGTTGCTTGAATTCAAATTGATGGCATTACATAGTTCATTTTAAGATGGAAAAGACAGTACGACTGCACTAATGCTAGGCCAATCATCTTCATACGAATACCAAGATACTGCAAATGATTATGAGGATCATAAGATCGTAAGCGTCCATATGATTCTGAATTTTGTGTGGCAGTGGGCAGTAAGCTCCTTCCCACATTTCTATCAGAGACTTCGTTTTTGGTTTTGGTAAACAGTCTCTTTGTCTGTTGACATTGATTGATAGATTGCGAAAATGACTACAAGATTCGAGCTTTTTGTCGAAACTTGGAAGAAGATACAAGCAGATCTAGTAAAGGCTGTGAAGTCCTATAAAATGATCAAAACGTGTATCTGGTATGTCGATACGATTATGCAAAAATTTTAGGACGAACAAATTCGGACAACAGATTTTGAAATGTCCGAAAATGTTATAGTTTGAAATTTTGTGTTTAATGTAGCAGTTAATCAATTAATCTCAGTCGTCAGGTAGGCACCATTATATTTTATTAAGGAGGACTCTGCTGCGAAATGTAATCCATTAAGTATAGTATATATCTCAACGAAAGACCCACAAGAAGTAAATTGCTAGAACTGACCCAACTACTCCTTCTTGAGTCGAAAGTAGCTTAGCTAGGGGACTTGGTGAACTTGACTATAACATAATGTATTTGATGTTTTCGATAAAAAAAAAATAGGAACGTAACTGGCGCGTTTCATGCTTTTGCGCTTTGTTCAGATTAGATGGCCATATCTCCGTTCATTACTGTAAACAGCCATTGTTTGCCATGACCCTTTGCGGGCACCCTGAGATTTCACATTGTGTGAAAATCAAATTTGGCCCTATACCCTGCTTCGTGCCTCACGGCCAAACCAGCCTTTTCTGGACCAGGTAATGATTAAGAGTAAGGTTCAGATAATGGTTTAGTTAGGCTCATTGACTTTTAGGTGTGAGCAGGATATAAGTAGCCTTCATTCTGTCCTTAGTTGTATTGCTCTTTCCTGTTATTGTTGATTTTTGCTTTGTTGCAGTGTTTTTGTCGTTTGTTCGTCGATGATATTATACTTGCAGCAAGCTATGCTTGCTTCTTTTATTCTAGTAACAGAAGGAATGACGAATACTTTCTTATCAAACGTAAAAAGCCGTTGCAGTCGACGTCTGGGCTGGAGGGAGGGAATCCCTTTTGTTACGAGGCGTATAGGTCATAGGACAACTTCTTGCATACATTTGATGCTATTTATTTCCTTGCTTTCCATCATGAATTTAAAACCAATAGATTTGTAGTGTTCAATTTATCGTTCGAGAAAGCTGCATGGCGGCCATTTACCTGAAGAATATTGCTGTCCCCAGACCCTTTTTATAAATTTCAAAATGGTTTATTGTAAGTACTTTTCGAAATGGGAGGAAGATAACCCTGAGTTCTCTCCAGTTGCGAATGGTACATAGTAATGTAGATCTGTTTTTTGTTCAGTTCTATTTTTATAGTGATACAAAAATACTGGCCTAAACGGACATTATTGATACCCAGTGCAACTTCAACTGTTAGAACAATTCAACTTACTATCCGTTGTTGAACTGCTGCAGTGTGATCCATGACTGTTGCTGAGGCCAGATTTGATTTCTAGACAGACTGAAATTTCAACATGCCCTCAAAAGACCCTGTGTAACGATGGCTCTGTAACCTTTTTCTCACAGGAGAGAAACAAATAGAGCCTTTAAGTATGAGCGCCGGTACTACTGCCAGGCGACCAGTGCAGGGCTTGAGCTCGCAATCACAGAAGGTGAAACCGCTGACTACTAGGCCAACCTACCGCAAATATCACAGAAGCTGTTATTGACTTATTACTTCTTCATATTTTCAGGTGTTTGCACTGATTAGGAGTCCTGAGAATCCTCAGCTCTTTACTATTGAATATGTGACTGGCATAACGAGACCGTACCTGTGCCCTGACAGGTAAGTTTATTTATGCTTTTTACTAAAGTAAACGTCTGATAGAAAATCTTTAAATCAAATTGAATCCATTTCAGTTAGTTATTAATATTATTAATAATTAACGTGTATGGGTGTCTCTGATTGATAACTGCAGAGCTACCAAAGTTTGAAAACAGTAGACCTTTCACAGACGGAAAGATACTCCGCAATCAAACATAAAATTTTGAATCGGTAGGTTTCGGATTTACCCCCAGAGTTTGTAAATGAATTGAGAATCGCTCATTATTCTGCCAGATCTTGTTTGTTTTCAATTTGCTATGAGTGGGCTTGTCAGGATTTCTTGCTACTGAAAGCTATATTAGGCCCACTGTGCATGCCGCATCCAGGCATGGGACCCCTAGTTTAACGTCCCTTTCGAAGGACGACGAGGTGAGTTGTGAGGTCAGGCCTCCGAGGTCACCCATCCGGAGTTTGACCTCACTCGACCGAGCTTAACTTCAGTCACCTGATGAAGACTGTATAAGCCACTGGGCCACTCACCCTGCGCTCCTCGAAACTTATCAATCCTACAGTTTTGAGAATTTTGCAGTCAGTCAAACAAAAAGTCCCAGTCTACCTAGTCTACCATTTTCAGAATTGGTACCAATCAGACATACTCTACGTTTGCTTTGTTCTCTAGACTCACAACATAGTCCCAGGTATCGCAACGACAACAACAACAACGACAACAACAGCAGCAGTGACAACAGCAACAACATTTTTTATTTTTGCTCAAACTAGGACTTATGGACTTTCATATAAAGATTTTAGACGGAAATGAATAGATTTCGGTGTGTGCTCTGAAACGAGGCTTTGTGTAGTCTCAGAAGCGAGGCAAGTCACCCTCGACAGTTGGAAATTCACATTGCTGCGTTGTAGTTCATGCATGGGAGTTGTGGACACAATTTGGGTGTTGATCGTGTCCACAATACCTAGCCTAAATAATCCTAAATGAATAAATGTATTTCGTTACCTTGCTTATCTTCAATTCACTGTTTATCTTCTCGTTCTTTTCTGGGATCACATCAGCATGCTATCAACGTTTCAGCATGACCTAAATGTTTTGAGCTGCACTGCGATTTGAAAACCGTGACCTGAGAACTAGTTCCCAGGTCGACGCGGCCTTCTAAGAGAAGCTGAAGCTGATAATGATTCAGGAAATAAACATTTTAACCAACAATTTTTAGCAGCGAAATCGTACTATCATTCACGATCTATTTAGGGATGCACTTCTAGCAAGCTTGATGGATGGTGTCAGGGCCAGTGGAAATCAAGACATTCATGTGAAAATGACACCAACAAAGCGAGGTATTGTTGATTTCTTTTGGCTGTAGGAGTCTCTACCCTCTCTGTACCAGGGATGGAAAAAATGTTTTAACTTCTGGGACCAAACAAGTCACGGATAAATTTTCTGTAATAACTATGTGTTTCAAAAAGTATCGAATTTGTGATAATTCATTTCATTTCACTCGTTTAAGGGGGTTGCCCTTCAACGGAAGCTATTTTACAAGGGGCATTCCACTAAGGTATTAGTTTAAATACATTTTACTTATAATACACTTTGCAAATAATAGTAACTATCGTGCTAAAGCCAAACCATGGCGTTAAAGCTTAAAATACTGATCCCCAGCAACAGAAACAAAGTTTCGAGAATACTTCTAAGGGCATTTTAAGAAACCTGCAGTACTCAATACTGTATGATTGTAAATAGCTTTTAGTTCTGGGCCTATTTCTTATTTTCTTATGAACTGATGCGCGTATTCTAAACTTTTCTTTCATGGATCTTGTGCTGACTATTTGCTGTCTTGTTTCCTGTTACATTGAGTAATGGTTCCTTTGTAGGCCAGAGGATGGCACCATTTTATAAAACTGTTGACGAAGAGGTCGAGAGCACTCATCTGAGATTCCTGCAACAGCCAACTGGTAAAGATAAATATTTTTGGGTCCAGATTATAATCATGTAACAGCATGAGAAATTTTGACATAGACTGTAATTTTAACGTTTTGCTAACGCTGAAAGGAAAATTCCCTTTGCTTCTGAACGGTTAAATTTTTCCATTCAGCTGATATTTTTTATCAAATATCAACTAGAAATTTCTGATGAAAGCAAATTTATTGCTACTTGTATAAGAAGAAGTTCGAAATTACCTTAGAGTTCGGGAGTCTGCGAATGCTCTGAATTCTGCATTGTAACCTTTTTATCTATATGATGGCGTTCCAGGGTGGACGATAATCACAATCTTCCTTTGTCATTTAAAGTATTCTTAAAACTTTTTAAGTTTTCAATATCGGCTTCTCAGATTATAATTGTACAGCTTCTTAAATTATAATTGTAATGTATTAGCTGTACATTTAATATTTCCTACTATTCTCTCCCCAGGCAAATTCTTTGATGCAGTATCAAGGTTCAACAGCAATGTAGCTTATAGCGGTTTGTTACATGCAGTTACCCAAGACGTAAGTTGATATAAAATTATGCTAAAGATGGTGGGGAGGAACTTTTTATCAAGAGATACTGCGCTCTTATTACGAATATTTAACTGTTCTTTGGAGATCCAATTAACGGACATATCGCATCTTGGTGATAAGTTCGTCGCCGCTGCCTTTAGCATGGAAATCACCTTTAGTTTTGGATAAGACTTTGTAACGAAGCCTTCAGTCTGAGTCTTCCTGATACTTGGATTTTAGTTAGCTCCTTTACTCAACATAAAGACAAGCATAACTTGTAATCTATCGAACTTGTTTTGGAATTTTTCGTGGCCGATCTTTTGTGATTTCCATGATATGATATCTTACCTTAATTGTCGAGTGTAGCACAGATATGTATGCCAAGTAGCATATACAGTACGGTTTTTTCGGAACGTAAAATCCATGATTTCTTAAGAATTCTCATGAATCATTAACAATTTTTAATAGCTCGTAAAAATTTTTAGGAGCGAAAGATATTGAAATGCACATGATTCAGTACTTTTGAATCTTAGCTTCCCAAAACATTAGAGAATTCGTAAGAGTTGACAAGATGTTCTTCTATCAATCCTCAAGGATATTTAAGATAGAAGAGACTGTTAGGCACAAAATGTACTCCATTGAGAGTAGAGTGGCCTCGCCTCAAATGAGCACCCAAAGAATCTGCCTTGTTTTGACCACTTTGAATAAATTCAAAATAAAAAGGAATTGGACCTAGCTACAGCAAAAACACTCGCGAAAATAGTTCGCAGATGCTATTGAGTTGACTATTACCAATTTTCTTTGACACTCACGCGTAACGTAATTATGATGAACTTTTAATTGGCCCATCCATAATGGAATTGTAAGTACCTTTCAATTCTTCTTCGTCTTTTGTGAAAATGGTTTAATTTTACTCGCAGAAAAATTTTGTTTTTACCACAAATGGAACCAACATGTCACAAAGGCCTGCTCCACATCCCCGGATAAAACCAAAAATGAAATCATCAAGTTCCCCCTTTTCGTTCATGTTCCAGGGGGGGGGGGTGTGTTTAAGGAGCAGTCAGATCGTCATTTGTCACCCTTTTTGAGCATCCTGTAGCACTTCAATTCTTTCTGAAGCAGTTATATCATTCCATGAGAACTTTGTATTCTTTTTTATATTTACAAGAACTTCATAAAGAATCCCGAATTTCCAATATTTTACACAATATCGTTTGCTTTTTCGAAACAGACATACACCCTTCGATATGTTGATGAAAGAAAGCTAACTAAGGGATGTATTGGTAGTCAGCTACATGGCAGATACATATTTTAAGCTATTTAAAGGGGAAGCACTTTGAAGTTAAGGAGAAAGAGTTGGATACTGTGAGGAAAGAGTTCAGAGAAAAAAAGCGCTATTTCCATGGAGAAATATGGGAGGAGTGGGGATGCTCAAAGAGGGCGAATTTGGAGAATTAGGCCGTCTGGGCTGCTGCATGTTTCGCTGGCTAAGAAAAGAGACAACTAATATGCTGCTAGCTATAAACAGGTATCTGTCACAAAGGCGAAGGAGCCTCTTTGCCGTCAGTTAATCTTTTGAAACAACTTGCTTGGGAAATAAGCAGCATTTTCTTCAAAGGATGCTCAATTATGGCGATGCCTCTCCAATGTAAGGAAACGTTACAAAGGGGATGCTATGATTTGTTTATACTGCTTTCACATGCTCTATGCTCTTGAATATATTTAACACTACCGATTGTTGGATGAGTGACAGTTATTTAAAGCGTAACTCTTTTGGTTGTAGACGCTGTTTGCTGAAAACAAGGAGAAATTGATTGTTCAAGCAATCAACGCTCTTCTTGCCAATGAGTGTAAGTTTTCTGCATGTATTATTAAACAAATTATTTTTATGTAAGTGAGAGATATGGATTATCAGCTGTCGTTAGATATGTGTGTGTTCCAATGAAAATGGATGAAAGTTGTACGAATTAAGGTATATTAAATTCATTTCCATCCAAAAAAGATGTTTAACACATTGAGGCTTTTTTGGCTGGTTTCTCCATCAGTGCCCTAAATATCTGCTGAAGACAACAGTTAGAAAGGCCTCAGTGTAGCTCCACTGTGTTGTATATCTTAATGTTGTGTTTTGCTATATTGTACCTTATTGTATTTTAGTTTTTTTTCAATATGTCGTTGGTCTCTGTTATCTTCTGATCTGTTTCTTTGTCATACTTTCGAAACATCGACTGGAAATCGTTTGCGATCATTTAGCTCTTACTGAAATAATCGAAAGATTCAAATTATTTGACTCGGCTGTTTGGCGGTTATAGACTGCGCAATGTTTCTAAGAGTATCTCAAAAAGCATATCGCGATCTCAGGGTCGGCGTCTCCCTTTTTGCAAAAACTTTTTGTCGTTTCTATTTGTTTTTAGTTCAATTATTCACTATTTGCTCTGGGAGCAGTTCAAAGTTAAAGGAGCCTGAACTGGGAAAAATGAGATAAGCGCCCTACTAAGCACTTATCTAAGATATATTGGTCTACTTCCGAAAAGCTACAAATCATCCCTTGAAGTTGCTTCAGAGACCCTGTACTCTTGTTACAATTAAGAAGTGCATTATTTTATAATATGATAAACAATATATGCTTTTATGACATTAATTATACTTTCATAATAATCTGGCCCCCTAAATTGCCTGTCTTCCTCTACGTAGATGACGTTAGCAGTATACCAGCAGAAGACCTTGAATCATTCTTTCATGCTCTAAGGCGGTTGGTAGCTTCGAAAGCAGGCTTTGAAGCTTTTACAACACTACACAGGTAAGGATAAATATTTTCTTGTTTCTAGAGGAACAATACAGTTAGTTTATTTTCTGTATTCTTTGGTTTAAAACTTTATTTGTCCCGTAACATGCAATTAAAATGTCATTGCATTTTTGGACAAAAATAGCTGTAAAATGTCAATCAAAAAAGTTCCAATAATCAATTCTCCAAAACTAGAAAGCTACTCGTAAATCCGGTCACCGTTTAGGAATATTTCTTGTCGCGTGTTACTGATTTATTGTGCGTATTGCTGTTGCAGGTTTCGTGAAAAAGTTGGTCTAAAAATTGTGAAAGCACTAAAGCGGGATGATGATGGTGTCACTCATGCAGCAGTTGATATGCTTGCTGCCTTGATGCAGGTAAGTGATGCTAGTGAAGGGGTAAACACATTTCTTGTGTTGTGTGTAGTGCAACAAGGGCAGATTTTGTAATACAATAGCATCAGTCGCTTTTGTTCACACCTCAATTCAAAGCGATTAGCGAATGCAGACAAAAGAAATTCTCTCAAGCAGAAATTCAAAACAAACGAAGCCGCAAAGTTGCTCTGAAACCAGTAAGGCCAACTCTCGTGTGGTGCGAGCGAAGGGAGGTTTTTAAGAGAAGTTATGTACTTATAACGAAATAAGAAGGGTAAATCTAAAGTTCTGTCTCGCGGATTTTGTTTATTTGATTCAGAAACCAAGCAGAGGGCATTACAATTTTTGCATATTAATTGCTCATATGTACGCAGTCACTCTGCAGCTCTTGAATCAAATAAACAAAATCCGCCCGAACAAATGTGTTTACTTTCTTTGAGGACTCCCGGTATATTTTCAATATTTTGTCACGCCATTCATGGAATTCAAGAAAATGAGCACTGTTTCCGTTGTTTCAAGATCTAAAGAATGTAATCGAAATTCTTTTAAATTTTTGTGAAGGATTTATAGAAAACCCGTGAAAATTATATAGAAATATGCTTCTTTCTTACATTTGCAGCCAATGCACGAGAATTACGACCTCAAACAAGAACAATTGAACAAATCATCACTCCTTGCATCAAGGAAATTTCTTGAAGATTTGCTCGACATTTTCAGCAAACATGTTGTAAGTATCCTTCATTTGTAATGTTATTTTCAGCCTTTTTAAATTATTTGACGTTCTCTTTGCCCCAGGCTCTGTTGCATCATATAGCGTTTCGCTTCTTTAACCTCACTCCACAAGGACTCTCAAAATACGCTCATTGAATTGAGTTGATGTTCTTGTCGCTACAGGGAGGTCCTTACATCCGTAGAGCTGTAAAACCGGACAAAGATGTCAGTCGGCGACAGTTTTTTGTCTCCGTCGTGTGCAGGTCTTAGAATAGGCTCTTTTAGCAGCAAGACGCGGACGTCTTTGAAAACGCAATTACTTTTTTACGTTTTAGAGCATTCTAATTTTCCAGCCTTTTCCCTACCAGAAAGCTGCTCACAGACAGTCAAATTCCCAAAGAACAGTTTGCATTCTCGCATTTCCATCATTTGTAAATGTGCTCATATTGCATTTGGCTTCCCTTCTCGACGTCTTATTTTGCAGGGCTGCCTTCAAAAGCGTACGTTTCAGGTTGTCAGTTTCAGAATGGAACGTACAATAAGTCTCTCGACAATCGCGAGAGTTTTGAAGTTGATTCACTTTGTAATTTACTTCCTCGAACAAAAGACTTATGCTGGCGTCTTCTTGACTCGCATCTTCTTGCTAAAACAGCCTGATATGGGTTGGAGAAAGGCATTTCTTGCAATGATGGCTTGAAGACACGTTTATCTTAGTACTAATAGCTACTTTTATGGTGCAGCAATTCTAGAAAACTGCTGTTTGTAGCGTTTTTAGGTCGGTGGTTGTGACAAAAAAGTAGTCGGTTTTATTGTCTAAAATTCCACCCGCCCGGAAAGTTCCACTGACTGGAAATTGGCCTTTAGGCCCAACTGTTTCAGATTTAGGCTCAACATGTTGAATCAGAACGAGGCTAATCCGTTTCCGCAGGTGTAGGGAAATGAGTTGTAGCAGTGTCATTTCAGTAAAAAAGTAAAGCTACAACATGTGTTGCGTCTAGCGCTTCGTTGTTTATTTGCTTGTATTTTCTCTTCCTTTCTAGATGCGAAATACTGGGGCACTGGTCATTAGCGCCCTGCTTGACTTCCTCACATTCTCTCTTTGCCCTCCATACAGGTATGACACAGCCTTTGCTCCCATGCAGCCTTTGATTGATTGATTGATTGATTGATTGCTTGGCAGGCTAACTCCTGATCTGCCATATTTCATTGATCATGAAGTACTTGATGTATACCAAGAAGTGTTCATTGGATTCTTCATTTTCACTTAGATTTCAAAAACATGTTCCTAATTTTACTTAGAACTTCTCTAAATTTCTTAGCACTCATATGCAATTTCCTTCTCTTGATATTATGAACTTGAGCAAAATCAGGTGATGATTTCTATCTAAAAATACTTTGCCATAGTGGATAAGCACTAAACGTATCGGACTGTGAAGAAACTTAGCGCTGTTTCAACAACTTTGTTTTGTTTATATCCAAATTAAAATTTTACAGTACAAGTTACTGTCTACTCTACAAATTAGTACTATACAACTGTACACAACACTACAGGGATACGAGTCCACGAGGAGCAAAATAGAATAACTACCCCATGGCCACCAACATTTAACAATAAAAGACAACACACTACCTAGAAAACACTAGAAAAAAGCAAAAAGATAATTACTTGTAAATTAAACACTATACGCTAATTTGATATGAGGTGCATACGAAGGACGTTTGTGGTAAAGACAACTTTTTTTGGGACGTAATCGCAAATCCATCTTTTCTTTTCTTTTATACAGTGAAACTACTGACGGGACACAATTCGACACACTATTGGAAATGGTTGCAGGTATGGTGCACCACCTTGTATACATTAAATGATTTCTTCAGATTGTAAAAACTTTGAAATTATAGATATGTTTTAAAATAATTTTATTTGCGTGTTTTATTCAGGTCTTGCTATTAGACTTCAAAGTTCTATTTTTTGTTAGTGCTCAGCGTCAATTCTACGAATTATCAGCATTTAGGGTGTGTTTGATTGGTAATTCCATACCTACCAAATTCTGAAAACTGTAGACTTCGCAGAGATGGAAACACAGTTCCCAATCAAACACAAAATTCTTCAAAACAGCAGGTTTCAGATTAACTCTAGCGAAGACGAGCTTTCCAGTTGAAAAACAAGAAGACGAGTCTGGTGCTTGGCAACAAAGAGTTAGGTTACCGATTACCGTAGCAACGCGAGCAAAGTCGCCTTGTTTTCAGAGTTTTGCAAATGAAATCGAGAATCTCTCCAAAGTCTGCCAAACCTTCTGCCTTTTGGAGCAGAAGGTTCAGCAGACCTGCCAAACCTGCCAAAACTGCCGTTTTAGGAATTAGGGAGTCAATCAAATACAAATTCCGAGTCTTCCAAGTCTACCGTTTTCAGAATTGGTACCAATCAAACACACCCTTAGATTGACTATCTCATGTCGTGTGTAATTCCATCTATTAACAAGAGACAAACATTTCACACGAATTCATATCGTTTCTTTCTTATCAGGTCTTGGTAGATGCCTCTTCCGGCTGTTTCAGGTGAGGAAGTGAGCTCAGGATTTGAACAGTAAGGATAGAAACGAAGAACGAGAAAAGACGCTGAAGATGGTGGCCAGGAACTTTCGACCAAGATGCATTTTTTGCTAACTACGAATGCTTAACGATTCTAAAGGAATTCGATTAAAGAATGCAGTGCATCTTGGTAAAAAGTTCTTGGCGCCATCTTTAGCGTAATCAACTACTTATGTTTATCGATTATTTGTGTGATTATAGTTCGTATTCATTGCATTTCATTTCATTTCATTTATTTATTTATTTATTTATTTATTTATTTATTTAAGAAGGGTTGCCCTTCGGCAAAAGCCGTTTTTCAATGGGCCCTCCAATAAAAACATTATTATTATTACAAGAATACCAAAGAAAACTACCCTAATCTAATTACAATGAAAACCATACTATTAAAAATCTATTTACAAGAAATGATCATTTACATACACACTAAAAATGGAATAAAAGAGAGTAAAACGAAAACGAAAACGAGTGTATTCCATGTTCACGAGAAAATTCCATGTTGTATTCCAAAGTTGACAAAACCAAAGAGACGAATCCAAACTAGTATTCTTTCCTGTATCAAAGACAAAGGCGATATTTACGATAGAAATATTCTTTTTAGTTCAGAATAGTTTGAGATACAAATCAGAATCAGATTAGTGTAAAGATGTCATACTGCATTGCTTGCCAAGTTCTTCCTGTGGAGAAACCTCGATGTTTTTACTTTTATGCATTGATATCCGTCAATGTTTTGAAAGTTTGCTTGAGATGAAGGAAATGACATTTGAGATTCTTTCCAGACTTCATTTATGTAACATTATTTAGCAATTCAGTTTTCTTTTCCTTCTAGCATCAGTCAGTAGCCATTGTAAAAGGAGCTGGAATGGTCATGAAAGCTGTTATTGAGGTATATTAAATAATTGATTGGAGACCTTTTTCACAGTTTAAGAATCATTGGTTGAGTGCTGTTGGCGAATTGGTTTCCTTATTTGCCTTAAGATATTCATGCAATTCTTGCAAACTGCAATCATGGGTCTGTAACCGAGCCACAAAGTAGAATCTCAAACGTATCCTTGACAGTGTGAAGATTATTAGAAATTCACATGACCTAACAACCCTATACCCTATGGAGGCTCGTTGATGTTTTTTGTGCAAGTTAAAAGTTTAACAAAGTAACGGAAGCCAGGTAAGACACTGCATATGCAGTACTTTGTTACGCTACGAGGACGTTACCACGGACAGCAAAACAGTTTGACCATCCCATGGCCACTACGTGAAAGATAATATAGAATAGATATACAATATACAATATATGATATACAATATAAAGGCCACGCGTAGAAGCGATTAATAACTGATAGATACTAGAAGCTCTTTCAAATAATTTAGTCACACAATAAAGCATAATTTAGCATACAAGAGATTTTCATCGGAAAGTTTTATTTCGAAGTGAGCTAGTTTTTCACGAATTAAAAGTTTGTCATTTTTTTTTCAAATACCTACAGGGTCTGTGTAAAATCGATAAGCTGCAATAATTCCCGACCCTTGAAAATCTTGGTGTCGTGTTTTAGAAGTTATGACGGCACCCATATATCTCTTTGATATTACTAACATGACCTGTCCTTTCATATCTCGTAGGAAGGTGATGCAGATATTGCTGCGAGAATGCAAGATCTAGCCCTTGCTGAAGGAGCTCTGCCAAGGCATTTGCATACTGCAATGTTTACAATTAACACAAATGATAGCAGACTTCTCACAAATAGGTAACTTCTCACAGATAAGTAATCTTAATATTGCAATTTCTATTATTTATTCAGTGGACTTCACTCTTAGGCCCCATAACGGCATATCTAGAGTTGCTGTTACCCGAACGGTACAATGGTCCTTGTTAATTAGTGCGCTCCGCCCATCCCCAGACCAGACAGTGGCTTTAGTTAGCGTTCTGTGATCTTCCTTGGAGCCCCTTCAGTTTTAACTGAATTTCAATCTTCTGAAAATTGGCTTCTAATTCACATTTGGTTTCTGTTGTTATGTTATTGTTGACATATTGTGTTTGCCTGGAACCTGTGCATGTTTCACATGCCTTAGGGCTACAATGCAAGGCTGATCCGTATCATGAGCCTGGAACAACCTTAAATTCTACCCATTTATCCTATCAGCACTCATGTTGATTTTCACCTTATTAGGCAACTCAGTCGCCATCTCGTCGGCCTATGGGTTACAGGTCATCCAACTGCAATGGCTCTTCTGAAAAGGGCACTGGTAAGAATTTGATTCCTTTATCTTCCTTATGCGAGAAATTTACTGAACAGTGACTGGTCTGCCTGTGTGCGTTTTTGTAGTTTGCATATCACTTCTATTTAAAGACTTGTAGCCAACCATGGTGCCATGGGGCCTCAAATGCGACCTTGTAATGATATTAAATTTGTTTCTGGCCTTGGTTTTCTCTCTTTTTTGCTTTTCATTAGAATTGCAAAGGATCATGGCTAGCATTGCGTCTTTAAAAGAGTTAGATGGGTGCAGAAAGAGGTGTAACCTAATATGGCCATTAGGATTTGTTTGTTCAACCTTAAGCTGAAAACCGTTGGAGAATGAACACTGCTACAAATAAGGGTATGTGATGAGAATGAAGGAAGAAGTCGATTTTTGCAAGCCTGCCCAGTTGTTCTTGTCTTTTATTTTTATTGCGTTAGTTACGTTATATCATCTTTGATTGTAGCCTGCTGGAATGCTGAATTACCTAGATTCAACAGACGAGGTACTACGGTTTCATTCGCATTCCTTCCTTAATGCCATTTTAGCAGTTTGGTCCCAGTTGGCTTTTAAAGTTTGATTCCCCTCCCCCAAGTAGTTATTAGGTCCATAAGGGTGCTGTCGAAACAAATAATAGAGCTGAACATTTTTGTAGGACTCTGAAAGGGCCTACATTGCCCCGAAATGTGAAAGGGTCTCTTGGTAACTCTAGGGGGCCGAGATATGCACTTGATGCATGGGCTCGGTTTGAACTCCTGGGGGCGCCTAGGGGACCCTGTGGTGACAGGACATCGGCTGAAGATTTGCATCTTAATTTTACTGATACCTGGACAACTTTATACCTACTAAAGTTTCTTAATAAACAACCACACACTAACACTGGCCACCAGTTGCAAAATAACGTTTCACAATAGTGACCACTGGTTGTGGGCCCTTGGGGGTGGGGTTGGTATTACCCTCTCTTGTTTTCCTATTATTTCTATCAGTTATTTTTTTCATTTATCACTTTTTCAATTTTCATATCATTTTATCTTCTGCTCTATCAAAAACGATTTACTGTAATCTTAATCATTCATTCATTCATTCATTCATTCATTTTTATTTATTTAGGCACGGTAGCCCCGTCAGTCCATGAGAACTGCTTTTCAGGGGGCCGTGGCACAAACGTTACCAGTTTACGATTTGATTCTTCTCTTAAAGGTGGCAAGAGATGGTGCCTGTTTAACATCAAGTTCAAGAGTATTCCAAAGCTTAGGTCCACGAAAAGATATAGCCCTTTGCCCATTGTTAGATTTTCGTAAAGGTATCGAAAGATCAGTTTCGGTGTTTCTGAGTTCCCTGACATTTCGAGTCGACCTTTTTTCAAACAAGCTGGAAAGGTACTCCGGGACGAGACCGTTTAGCGATTTGTACACTGTAGTTGCGGTTTCGCCTCTAATGATGTCGCTTACAGTAGGCCAATTTAAACTTTGTATCAAATCTATAGAGGGGGTATCAAAATTGCTTTTCGTAACGATTCTAGCAGCTCTATTTTGCAACTTTTGTAAGGTTTGCAGCTTGGTCACCCCGCAGCACCCCCATACCGAACAACAGAACCGAAAATCATTGCAACAACATAACTTATATTGAATCTGATTCGGAAGGGATGAAAGGAAACTCTATTTCTTCTATGTTTATCTTTTATTTCTTGCCCTTTTTTGTTTAGGTTCCTGAATCTGAGCTGGACAGAATGCATGTTCGTGATAACATAAAAGCTGCCGAGGTATGACGTTTTTCTAATATTATTGATTTGTAGCTGCTGTTTTTTAAAATGGTTTGATCATGTGTGCGTCCAACACCGATTGAGTTTTAAGATTATGTTCAAACAGCAATATCGCATACATTTTGTAAGTTGCCAAGAAATGGAATCCAGTCCAAGTGCAGGGGTGTATTTAGGAATTCCTGCTTCCTATTGCAATGACAAATGAAAAAGTCAATTTATCCTTCAATTGTTATTTCTGTTGCTTTTATTGTTTCTCTTATGATTCCTACAGCGTTCAGATCTCGTTGAGCACCTTCAGTCATTTTCAAATCCATAATAAGAATTTTTTGTCACATTCCCCAGGGCTCTTCAAAAGGGAAAAGGCCACGAAATTTGGAGAAATTCTTGACTCATTGGAGGGAACGAGTTGGCGAGAAAGTTGGACTGAAGCCAAAGAATGATGTAAGTCCCATTACCCTACATGAGAAAGTTTTTAAGAGAAACCGTGGAATTTGAGACTGTGCAACGGAAACCTGTTTCTTGGATCGTCAAAATAGCGAAAGTCGAATGTAGACGTTGTAATTTTAATCATTTTTGAGGCTGTGGTACCCATTTGTACCTTGTGGTGATTTCTAATCATGAAAGTTTCCAGTTATTTAGTTTCCAAGGCTTTAGAGGAGCGTTTGAAAGGGGTGGCATTTTAGAGGAAGATTCCTTGAAAACCCAAAATTCATGAATGACAGTGGAATTTTCTTTCATCTTTGCCAGAATAGATACCCAATCTCGTTCTTTAAATGCATTTGATTAAACTTAGACTGCGTTCACACTTTGCCGGCACATTTTGAAAACGGTGAAAAATTCGACGGATAGGCCTCCCGTTCGCACGAAAACGGCACATTTTTTGCCGGCAGATTTTGAAAACGGTAGATTTTGAAAACGGAAGTCTAACCGACACATTTTGGAAACGGCATCATGTAAACACTTGAAAATGAAGAAAGCAGAACATTTTAGACAGTTTTTGGAACGAGACTGTCTTTGGCATCAAAGTGTTGCAACGAGTTTTTGCCGTCTAAGTTCCTACCGTTTTCAAATTGTTCCGGTATCGTGTGAACGCTAGCTCAAATTTTGAAGCCTTCACATTTTTCACCGTTTTCAAAATGTGCCGGCATCGTGTGAACGCAGTCTTATCGTTAACCCACTAGCATATGCAGTCCAACATTTTAAAGTACCTAGTTGTTGATAAGTGAAATATTGCAAGTATGCAGTTGTATTTTAATAGGGCTGGGGCTTAATCTTGCGATGCCTTATTCAACAATTAATAGTTGTTCTGAAAGTTATATGTAACTCCTCCGGATGGCACCAATCCGTCTCCCAGTCTCAAGAGTTTTTAAATTTTATCTTGTAGCCAAACAGAGACCGACCAGTTGTTCTGAGAAAACGAAGACAACGTATCAAAAGTGAAGCAAATTGGGATCTTTTTTATTTCCAGTGAGTATTCTAACTGTAATGATTTTGTATGGTAGATGATCAGAAAGACGATTAATACGACCATTTGGATATGTAAATTTTATAAATGAAGCCTTATTGCGACTCTTATCGTATGGCGATAATGATTTCCAAATTCATTGAATCGACAAATTCTTGAGCTTACGCTACATTTTATCCACGAAACTGGTCGATGATATTGAAGTTCTATCATTTACCCCATCCCGTCGTAAGCCACTCAGTTTTGTAACTTGTCAGTAGGAACTGTCATGTAATTAATAGTATTTCTCTTTCCTTTAATTATCTTAATTTAAATGGCCTCGGGGTAACCTTTTTGCGCCCTGGGGTCTATGGTCCTAGTAGTAATTTTAAAGTAATTTTGCAAGTAGTTTAAGCTCGTTATGTGTATTGTAAAATTTTATTGGAATAAGTCTATATATATATATATGAAGTAAATCAGAAAGAATTCTGATAGCAGTCACTTTTGAATGTTACCAAAGCAGTTATTGTATTGTGCAATGAATATAGAAATATGATCAGAAGTTTCTACTTTGAAGTTACAGACGTAATTTCATCGGCCATAGGCTAACTCGACTCAGACTGCGTTCACACGATGCCGGCACATTTTGAAAACGGTGAAAAATTCGACGGATAGACCTCCTGTTCACATGAAAACGGCACATTTTTTGCCGGCAGATTTTGAAAACGGTAGATTTTGAAAACGGAAGATTTTGAAAACGGAACTCTAATCGGCACATTTTGGAAACTGCATCGTCTAAACACTTGAAAATGACGAAAACAGGACATTTTTAGCTGCTTTTGGAACGATACTGATAAATTCTTAGAATGAAGGCACACTTCTTTGGCATCAAAGCCTTGCAACGAGTCTTTGCCATCTAATTTCCTACCGTTTTCAAATTTATCCGGCATCGTGTGAACGCTAGCTCAAATTTTGCAGCCGTCACATTTTTCATCGTTTTCAAAATGTGCCGGCAGCGTGTGAACGCAGTCTCAGTGTCCTTTTGCAAGTTTGAATTTTTCTTTTCTTTCAGATTCGGCAGAGATCACTCAAATCCACTTCTGATTTGGAATTCCAAGGTACACAAAGGGCGCTTATCTTGTAGGAACTGTGTTTATTCCCAGTCCTATTTTCGTGACATATTACACGGAGTAATTACTGTCCTGTTAATTTTTGTAATGATCTTTCCTTAGTTACGGTGATTTTCAAATTCTAACCTTTGTTAGCATTGACCAGTCAAAAAGTCGCGTTGTCTGGTTCCCTTATGGTCATCTCGCATCGACAGTTGATATTGTATCAAGTTAACACAAAAACAGTGGAATTTGAAACCACAAAAGCATTCTGATGTCATCTTCAGTGGACAGCTTTTGCTCTCTGTCCTGTGTCACAAAAGCAGGACACGATAACGATTTATCACAACGAGGTAGGCGTCCTTGGGTACACATGCACCATATGCTATTTCAATTGATAGTTTCAGCAATTAGTTAAACCTTTGCAGAAGTTTCATCTGTCAGTAAGCTGTGACCTTTTGAACTGTTCACTACTACACCAAATTGTGAATAATTTTCAATTTCGCTGACGTCGCTTGCTAGACTTATACCTTTTCGTCTCTTGTTTCCCTGCGTTCCTTGGTCAAGAGGGACTAATATCATTATTCTTAAATAGTGGGCCCACTTTAGGCCCGCATAGGGTGGTTCCGTATTCACCAATCAAATCGCTAGAATTCAGTTTTTAACCAATCAGGGGCCGCTATTCAGAATGTTGTTGTTGTTGCTCTTAAAGAACGGTTGAAGCAGCCTGGAGTTCTCGCAGCTTCGATGGATCTATTTTGCTTCTACAGAGGAAGATTACTGCCTGAAACGTATGCATTTTGCGCTTTGTAGGTCAACACAACATAATTCTTTGTACTAAAACTTCGCTTTTCAATGTTCGAGCTCTTTAAACCAGATTTTGAAGCGATTTTGTTGAGTGTACGAGAACTCCCACCTCTTTAGGCCATTTTGAAAAAGTGGGCCCATTATACAAGCGTAATATTATGAGTCGCTATTGACCAAGTGATATCAGCAAGTCAAAGAACGCAGGGAAACAAGGGACGAAAAGGCATAAGTCTAGTCGCTTGCTGCAAGGAAGCGTATTTTGATGCCATATTTTTGACCTGAAAGTTCCATTTTTAAATTAATTTTCATCCTTTATTGTTTGTTCACTGTTAGAAACAGTTAATAAGAGGACATGCCATTCTTGCTTTCAGAATACCTTTCCACTTCCTTTGAAAATATTTCTTATAAGTTTTTTTCCTTGTTTTTGTTTTGTTTTTCTAAACAATTTCAAAGCTAATAGCGACAACAAAGTGAGTAAGAAATTTTCTATAATTATTTTGATATTTGATGCCACCCGTGGTCAACTTTCCATTTCATCCTCAAGTTTCTAAATAGTTATAAAATTCTTCTCAAAAACTGTTATAAACATCTTGGCATTGTCTGATGGTGTTATCACCTCTCTTCTAGCTTCGTGCTATAGTCTGTTTCTCATGAGAACACTATTTTTTATTTGTAGACAAGAGAAGAACTGAAAGAAGCGTTAGATGCTGAAATGAGAGTCTTTGACATGGATAAGGTAAACATTACACAAACTGAGCAGAAATTTAGCAATTTAGCTTTCTTATTTATTTCAGTCTGGCATCTCAGTTTTCTATTCAGCGTACTTTCATTTTGAATTGTCAGTGCCTTTCATGTTGGGGGTTTTGATTACCCACTGTCTATTCTCGCCGTGATAGGCCCAATAAATGTACCATTTCGAGCCTTCTTTTAATTGATTTTGGAAGGAAATCTAATTTGAGACAGATCAAGGGCTACAAGAAACGCTGAATTGCGAAAAAGATTTACGTATTATAAATGGAGTTAGTCCTTTCTTAATCCTTTCACCCCCGGAAGGGCCATATAGCCCAACATTATTCATTGAGAACTGCGAATTTTTCAGGGGGTAAAGCTTTCAGAGTTTTAATTGATTTGAAAGGTTATGGACATTGCATTTATATATTGCTTATTGAATCACTGATTGTGATCCCCCTGGAAAACGACGATCTGCATTAGGTTTTCCTGTTAAGTTTAATTTTAGCCGGGCGTGAAAGGGTTAATTTATCATTTCGTGCGCGATATTTGGACTTATTTTCCTTCCTTTTATTGCTTCTCTTGCGAAGGCGCGATTTTAATCCCTGTGCGTGACGGCAGATTGACATGACTGCAAGGACCCTGGAGAAGTTATGCCACTCAAACAGAAACCTCTCGAAGAGAGGACTTTTTCGTTTCATTCAACCACACTTGAGTGGCATAATTTCTCCAGGGCGCTTGAGGTCATGTCAATCTGCCGCCACGCGTGGCGATGAATATGGCGCCTGCGTAGGAGAATTAGAAACAGAAGGAAAACAAGTCAATATATCGTGCACGAAATGAATTAGGATAGGAATAACTCGATTTATAATACGTAAATCTTCCTTCTAAATTCAGCGTGTCCTACTGCCCGTGAACAGATGTTAGATCCTGAAATGCAATGAAACAATTACTGATAAGAATACTGTCGTCAGATGCTCTAAAGGAACTTTGGTTAAAACATAGAAGCTCAAACAAAGGAACACAATTTCGGAATACATTTGGCAAGGGTTTTGAAATACAAATGTCATTTATCATAGGATCTGAGTGGTAATCGCCTGATATCATGGAATCATCAAGAATTTGAAGTCCACTACCCTTGTCTTTCTGATGAAATCAAAATAGGTATGTAATGTTGCTGTCACATATTTTAGATTTTGGCTAAACCGTATAGCGAAAACTCCAAGCCACTTTTATTTAGCCCCTAAAAAGTATTTTTGCTGATATTTCACTTCAGACGCAAAGTAGTTTTGAGGCCTTTGGGGGAAATTGACAGATCGTAATTTTGTTGAAAGTAGAGGTGAATATAAAGTCAGGTTGGAGTTTGTCTCTGAGACAGAAAGCATGAATGGTGGTATCCGTGGATGCTGCTCATCTTTAGTTTGAAGATTCCTTTTTTCTATCGGGGTTCCTATCGCTCGTCATCATGCACCTATGCTTGCCCGGCATCCAATGTGGAACAAATCACAGTGTCAGTATTCAATATTAGTTTACTTAAACTTTTATCTATTTGCATATCTTTATGTTAATGGCATCAGAGTTGTCATTGTTTCTTGCTCCTTGTGGTCCCGTCCGTGTAATGTAGTGTAGTTCTATAGTAGTTAGAAAGTATAGTAGAATGTAGATGTAGCATGTATTGTAATTTTTTATATGGATATAAAAAATAACAGGCTATGCTCGAAACATCATGAATTATTCAGTTCACATCAAAGTGCTTATATTTTATATACTTTATTTACATGTTTTTCTTATTTCTCGTGTAGCTGATAAAAAATTTCTTCCTATTTTATCCAGGCGATTACTATTTGCGTGTTCTTCTCGAAGAAGATTCTGATGAATATCCGATCATCAATGCGTAAGTTTCTTAAATTCAGGCGTGCATAAAGTTCAAACTTGCCAGGGAACGGTAGAATTCTCTGAAAACCTGCTTGCGTAGCAATTTTGTACAACTAGGGCAGAGGAGCCTGTTACCAGAACTAGTAAGCATGCAGGCATCAAACAGTCAGTTTCTAAAACATGCAGCAACGAAACGATTAATCATACCATATTCAACAACAGAACATGCTAGATAGCAAATGGACAGCAACAATGTCATAAGAGATTCAATAAACAATTTACAGAAACTATATCAAGACAATATACAGTAATGCAGTAAACAGAATATAAACTGGGTGAATTAGAAAAAACGTTGAGCGTTTGGCGAACTGTGATATCGCATTTAGTCACCTGATTGTCATGAACTAAATTTTTGCATGCAGCCAAGAGTCTAACTTAGATCATAAACCTTTCTCAATCGAAATCGGTCATTTGATCCATTTGTCAAAAAAAATATGGTCTTCATAAGACCTTGCGAGTTTTGCCAGCTGGTGAAATCTCTTGCCAAGCCCCTTCTGCAAAGCAATGTGTCAAAAGTTTTGTGCTATCATTCATCAACTTATTGCAATTACATTTGATAAAGAACAATGGAAAAACTGCCTGCAAAGTATTTGTTTGGAAACTTATTACAATTGCATTTCATAAAGAACTATTTAAGAGAAACTGCCTGCAAAATATTGCTTTGGAAAAACTGCCTGGGATTTTTGTTCCCATATTCCCATGTTCCCATGTTTGCATGCCTGCTTAAATTCAATACGTTTTGAAAACAGAGATAAAATTTGCAGACCTTTGTGCCTTCAAATATTGCTACACAGGCTGATTAAAAAACCCCTGTTTGAAAGGCTCCTTCTCCCTGGATGTCAAGACAATAGCATTGGCGAACAGAATGGTGTCGTCAATTATGGCCGATTAACAAGAGAAATTAAATTTCCGATGATTTGAGACTATTAATCTAATTGCAACTGCGCTGAAAATCTTCGCTGATATCAGTTTTATGATTATTTGACTTCTCCGTTCTAAAATTGAGAAATTTTCTTGAGAAAGCCCCCTCACGAAAACTTCCAAAACAGCAAAATGTCACAGTCACGTTTCACTGATATTTCTGCCTTACTGCTGTAACTTTTACATGCTTTTGCGCATTTTATCCCCGCCCCCCTGTAGCATGAAAGTACCACCCCTAAAGCATAAAAATGATTATTCCTGGCTAGGTCTAAGTCTCTAAAAGTTAAAAATTTCTGTGAAATAGAAGATTTAGATTTTCCAGTTTTTTTTGCAAATTGCTGCACGATATTTGAATAAAAGTTTGTTGATGTTAATTCTCCAAATTGATTCAGGATCAAAATATTTTCTTTCAGAGTTGAATTCTTCAATGACTTGTATCATCGTTTCCTGCTGACTACCAAACCAGAGATGAAAGCTTTGTGCCTTCAAGTGAGCCTACTATTTACCATGTCGATTTCGATATTCAGTCTTTTGCTGTTTATTCTCTCAGAGTTTATTCTCTCAGAAACATTCATTGGTGTTGAAGAACCAGGGTGGCCCTGTTATTTGTGTACGACAGCGTTCACAGAAACTGACCTGATAAGATCCGAGCCCCCGGGGCCCGGGGGGGGGAGGGGTAACTTCAATAGGCGAGTGACGGGGATGTGCCATTTGACGTCTGAAATCGCACCCTAAAATCTAAAAATTTTTTCGAAAATGATGCCCCAAAATTTACAAGCAGTTGAAAATGAATACCCTAAAATTGTGACAGCCATCAAAAATTTTAACCAAGTAAGTGAATTTGATCAAAATCAATACCCTAAACTAAAGAGTTATTTTCTAAAATGACACCCCAAAATTTATGACTACTTGTAATTTACCAAAAATGATAGCCCAAAATTTATTTTCTGCTCGAAAAAAGGCACCCCAAAAAATGGCACATCCCGTACCTGCATATATAGTAGTTACCCCCCCCCCCCCGGGGATCCAAGTGACAGAAACAAGACATGTTCTGCATATGTTCTGATTTTCCTATTCCCTGTATGACCTGGTATAACGATTTTATCGTAACAATCTGGTAAAGAGAAACTTTTTGGCAGCCTGTTGACTATTCATTGCGACAAGAAACTTCAGACTCTTGAAAAATAATATCACCCAGGATCCCGGATAGATTGGAATGAATAAACCTTTGGTCGGCAGCAGTAGGATTGAAATATTTTTATGATTGGTCTTGTATTTTTGTAAAATGCGACTTTATGGAAAAGTTGTTTGCAAATTCCTGACAAAGGGCCTAAAACAGTGGATGAAATCGTAAAGAAACGTTCTACACGGAACAATACAAAAAGACGGATTTCTACAGTTATCGGATGTTATGTTGTCTGGACATATTGCCATGATATCTAAAATCATTAGTTTTTGTTTGAGGATTCATTTCGCATGACTTTCGAGAGAGACCAAAATGCCGTTGCGTCTTGTTCTGTGTAACGGCTACTTTACGATTTGACTGAATGTTTTATGCCCATTTTCAGCTGTTTCATAACAAAGAATTTTGGTCGAAATTGTATGTTTCTTTGCTCATCAAAATTCGAGGAAGATCGCAACAATGCTTTGGTCTTTCTACCATCAAGCTTCAAGAAAACTTTGATTCATGCATGTCCATTAAGTAGGCTAGGTACTGTGATTTTTCGAACGACCGAACTTTTTTGGCGCAACTGGCATCGTCAAACAATGTAGATAATTTTTTTTCTTTGCAGGCGATGGCCAAAGTGTATGGGCGATGTTATGAGGAAATTGGATCTTTCAATGATACGAAATTCATTGTTGGCATGCTTGACAAGGTAAGGTTTTTTAGAATCTTTTTCTACCGTTTTTTTATCTTGACAGCCTTCGTTTCTTGGAAAGATATCTGTTAGGGAGATTTCCGTTAAACATTAAACACTTGTGAATAGGAACCTACAGTTTTTGTTCTTGTTAAATGAATCAATAAATGCAATGGATGAGTTCTTAAAAATTGGGGGCCTGATTTTACAATTTCAGCCTTTAGCTTCTTATATGTGAGGGACACACTTCCGGACGGCCAGTATTGGTAATAATGCCGAACCACCGAAACCGTAACGAGAGAACAACAACAACGAGTACTGCCGCCACCATTGCTCCAAAATTCCTATTCCTCCTCGGCTTGTTTTATGGCAGACAGCAAAACTGATGCTGTTGCATACCATTTGAAGTAGAACTGTTTTCAAGGAAGTTTTACCCGGGTCGGTTACTTAATATATTTTGCTGATGGGATATGCACTCCTTCCCGGCTATCGTTTTCGCCTCTTCTAACTCCGGGTATCAAAGAATGCAGTTTTTGTAAAGCCGGTTTTCTAAAATGCTTTTTCATTGCTTTCCTGTTATTTTTACGTTTTGGAGTATGCTTTTCGCCAATTTTCTTTTCTAAAGCCGGCTATTACTTCGAGGGTAAAATTCTTCAATTGGGTGAAAACACTATTTCTTGGATTTCACACCCCCGTACCGTTGAAAGCAAAGTAGCCCCCAGGAAGTATATCCTTGAAATTTTGTCCACTTATTTCTTTATCTTGCAGAGCTCTGACAAACTTGAAAGAGACAGACTTCTGCTTTTCCTGAAGGAATTATTGAGGAACAAAGTAAGCAGCCATTTGTACATTTGAGTCTTCTTCTTAATAGAAACTCTTGCTCCAGTTTTGCTAATTTTTTCTTGACTTTTTATCGAAGTCTCAAATATTAACATCAAGAGTTTTGATTTGGTTGCATATTTATAGGCAAAGATTGTATTGGATTTCCTAAGGTTCTTAAAGATCTATCAGATTTGAGGAAACAATTGTTAAACAGCTTTTTTAAGTCACAGAATAACTTTTTGAAACGACGATTAGGCTAAGCGACTAAATGACATCTCTTGTACGGTCTAATGCCATCAAATAGCAGGAAGTTGTGACACCATTCCTCTCTTTATTGCCTTCTCGTATCATCCTTCGCAATCGTGCCTGCTCCCTCATTCATGTCTTGTTTCATTTTGTAACTTAGATATCCGTTCATTGCGATGCTGAGTTATTTTATGTCTAATTCCCTCGTAGCTAAATGTGAAACAATATTTGGACGCCGGAGGCATGAAGATTTTGGTTGACTTGGTGGTGCTTGCCCATCTTCATACAAACAAAGCAACCATACCCCTACAGGTTAGTAACTAGAATTCATATAAAGGGTGTCCCAAAAAATTGTGCCCCGTTTGTTAGGCTACTATGGAGGAGCTGTAGATTCAATCATCTCGGCTTGTTCACAGTTGCATAGGTCAGGCTTCAACTCAGAGTTTGAGACCTTGTTTGAGTCAATCTGACAAGTGGATACTGGAGGCCTATAGCTGTGACAATTTGTTCCGTTCTGAAATAGTGCCGGCATCATGTAAACGTATCATTCTTTGTTTTGATTACGATTTATTGTAAATTGTTATTTTTTTACACGGCCCCCTGTAAAGCAGTCTTAGATTGATGGGGCCACTGTGTATAAAAATTTTAAATGAATTGAAATGAAATCAGTTGATTCATCGGTGAATCTAATGATTATCTTTTTATGTACAGACAACAATGATCGAAGCCTCTGCGGAACAACAGTTTGGCAATGAGCGAGAATGGTATTATGGAAATGTCGAGAAAGAGAGGCTTGGACCGCATAGCTTCCAAGAGGTAATGCATTCTTTATGACACAAACCATTTAAATCGAATTTAAAGAAAGCTTTTAATGGATTTGTTGGATTTGTCTGCAAGCCATGCATTATTAAAGTCTATCTCAAATTTGGTATTTGGTGAGATTTGCGCAAGCGCAAAGTTAATCATGAGAAAACGAAGCTGTGTGAACTGGGAGGAGAATAGCTCTGTTTTTAGGAGTAAAAACGCATCTAAATGAGAACGGATTAGCGTGAATGGGGCCTAAATTGCAAGTGATTCTGGTAACTCTGGGGGCCCGAGATATGCGCTGGATGCATAGACTCGGTTTGAACTCCTGGGGGCACCTCAAGGACCCTGTGGTGACAGGACATCGGCTGACGACTTGCACCTTGATTTTGCTAATATCAAAATAACTATATGCTTGCTATAATTTCTTAATAAACAACAATACACTGACACTGGCCAACAGTTGCAAAATAATGATTCACAACACAGTGACCATTGGTTGTGGGCTCTTGGGGGGAGGGGTTGGCATTACCTTCTCTTGGTTTTCTATTATATATATTATCATTTATATTTCTTATTATCAAGTTTCCAATTTATGTATCATTTTGTCTCCTGCTCTATCAAAACAAAGAAATATCATTAATGCTCTAATTATTCTTTTATTGTAAAATCATAACTTCAATCACAATCGATTGTAGATGAAAGCATTATGGAAAGATGGTACTTTAAGACCAACAACGAAATGCTGGGCACAAGGAATGGACGGATGGAGGCCATTACACAGTGTGTCTCAATTGAAATGGTGTCTCATGGCAACAGGCATCCCAATTATGAATGAATCTGAGTTAGCAATCACGTGCATGAACATGTTGATTGATATTTGCAAGTGCTACCCTAATAGGTACGTGATTTGATCTTATTTACACTCTGCATTGGATCCTAAATTTATCACAAAGATGTCTAGAAATTTCAAGTGCCGGTTTCAAGAATTTACGGCGGTATTCTACACCAAAATGCACTTTCATGCCCCGAATGCATTTTCATGAAGTTTTAAAGGAGAAATCCTGAGTTGGTATCGTTAATTCTAGAAAACAAACTTGCCGCGAACTATGAACGTCTTTCCGCGTTTTTACGCCCGAAACAGCTGTAAATTGGGTAAAATTTCTGCGACTTCACGCCAAACATCGTTGCAATTTCGTCAAGGCACAGATTCCTTGCTTTATGACATCACTATTCTCAGGGTGCTTATTTGACTACTCAGTTTCACAGAGAAAAGACGAAAAATGGTGGGAAATAGTATATAGCATAAAACTATAAGAGTCGGAAACAGTATAATCTTGTATTTGTCATCAATCATACGAACTTCGACTGGTCCTTTGAATTCCCCAGTCCCAAGTGACCTGATTTAGTATTCAAGCATACCGCTGACTTTACGCTATTTAGTGTGATGTTTTCTATTTGCCAGCAAGGTGAACAAAGTGTGATTTTGTTCCCAACAAAGATCAATGTACTTTAGAAATTAATAGAGAATTAATAGAAGCAAATTGGTAAATTGATCATAATTAATAATTATTGCAGAATAGCTTCGATTATCTACACGTAGAAATGTTAGAATGTTTTTCTCTGCATAGGGACACCGATGGAGCAATCGTCAGGCCGTTGCCAAGAGCCAAAAGAATGCTTTCAGATGCTTCATGTCTGCCACACATAGTCCAGGTGAATTGGCTAAAGTTAATACGATCAAAATGTCTTTGAAAAAAGAACTCTTTGACTGGACATTTTTCCGACTTGATACTGTACTTTGATAACAAAATTGCAGTGGTCTTCTCTTTTGAGCTTCGTTTTTCTATCTGACAGTGCGTAACTTGACGAAAAGTGATATGATAAAGAGTGACAGCATGCATTGCACTTTCTGCATGCAGAAATTGTATTGAGTGCGTCTGAGATTAGCTAAGGCTATTCGACCCCCTATAAGTAGTTCCAAGGCTTGTGTTTGAATATATAAGACAAGGTAATGTTTATCCCTTGACTGACAGCTTGGAATATTTCATGCTTTGACGTATGAAAATCTTTAACGTTGCAGATTCTGTACTCTTAGCAAGATATTTCTGCAACTTTGATTTCGATTAGTGATTGTTCCATCCATCACTCGAAGCTGGTCATTTATTGAATTCTTTCATTATTTCTAGCTTCTGCTGACGTTCGAACCGATACTCGTTGAAAAGGTTGCGGCCCTTCTCATCAATACGTGCATTGTAAGTATCTCGGTTTTTTTTATTTTAAGGCGTTTCTGTATTGATCTTAGGTTACATACAGCTTATCTTAGGTATAGCTCAAGTTGGTTTATTGGTTGCATGAAAGTGATATTCAGGAGGTATGAAACAGCATATTGCAAGAAGTTGCTAGTCCATCTGAGGATCTCAGGATTGGCCCTTAATCCTTACAATGGCTGGTGTTGAATTCTCTAGCCTACTTCTTTGAGCTGAAAAGTGGAAAGAAATTCTAGCTACTCTCCTACAATTCTGCCGTTGGACTTTTTATAAATCGTGAATAGTTTCGCAATTACAACGTATTTATGGTTCAGCTGATTTGAGGATGTGACGTCATCGAGTGTCTAAGTCTTAAGCCTGAAGAATGAAAGTCTTTGTGCTTGATTCCATATTATAGACAGTCATGTCCTATGACTTTCTTGAAAATTATTCCATGTTTCGTCAAAAAGCTTAGAAATTACAACGGTTTAAGTTTTTTTCGAATTTTTCTTTAATTTTTGAACAGGAAGAAAACCCTCAAATTCTGAAAATATTTAAGATTTCTGAAATGTCCAACGGTAGAATTAAAAGACAGCAGCGAACTTTTCTTTCAAGAAATTCAATTCAAAGATATACGTCCGAATTTACACTAGCCTTTTTAAAGATTTGCAAATTATGCTGAGAAGTTCAAAACTGAGAATTTGCGATTTCTCTCTCATAGTGCCAAGCCTCTACTGATAGATTTCGGAACATATATATTTAATAGTTATTTCTTACATGTTGTTTAAATCGCGGTCAAAAAATGCCACCCATGCATACTCAAATTATTTTTAAAACGCAGAATACAGCACGAACACAACATTTGATCATTTTTTTGGGTCAGATCAATTAGTAATTAATCAAGAAAATCCTTTTTATCATTTTGAAAGATACCTGTAGCCAGATTAGATTGAAATTTGTTTCTGTGGAACTCAGCGAGTGCGAATCATTCCATTAACGACAGGAATTCTGAAAATTAGAAATTTCTCATTTTACAGGATAACCCAGTGATGCCAAGGTTATACATGTCAGGCGTGTTCTTCTTTATCATGATGTATACTGGATCAAATGTCATTCCTATTGGAAAGTGAGTCAATTTTACGATTATAATTTTTACCATGATTTTATGCTTTTTCGTCGCACCTATCAAAAAATCTAAGTAAGTAAACAGGTACAGACATCTGGAAGTTTTGCGATCACTTCTGTTCATTCTTAGTTGTATATGTAATCAAAATATTTGTTCATCAATACTATTTCCATATTTAAATGATTTTAAAATCTTCGTAGATCAGTTGTTTTTTTTATCCATATAAGATTCTTACAATACATGTTTACCTTCTCTACATATCAATACTGTACAACTGCACAACACTACAGGGACAATAACTTGAAGAGCAAAATTGCATGGCTACCCCATGTTCTTACATATAACAAGAAACAACAAACGCTACTTGGACAATACTCAAAAAAGAAACGAAGAATGCGTGCAAACTAATTACTATACGCTAACTACAACCTAAATCAATCACAATGAACGATTGTGGCATAAATACTGTGGGAGAGGTATATCAGAATAATGTCACTGCTTTCTACCGAATTATGTCAAATTAATTGATGGATTAAATGTAGAAAACCAGGGTTTTCGTTGGAAGATAATACCACTGTCTCCACTGTCAGGTCAGTTGTTCATCTTTGGCTCAGCCTTTGTCCTCGGCTCTGCTGTTCTGAACAGGGAATCTCCAAGATTTAGGTTCATATCTGAGGCCTTCTCAAATGTTTAGGGAACAGAGGATACCGGGCATCTCTGAAATGGAAACGAGACAACATTAGAGGACATAAGCTGCAAACAGACGGGAAACAAAACCTGTGAAAACATTTTTTGGGGGACAAAAGGACGGATGTGGCACTTTCTCTGATAGAATACAAAGGAACAAACAGGAACATAGCTGGGAAGTTTGGGAGCATGAGGAGGCTTTGACCTCTCCTTGGAGGGCCTCAGATGCAGTGAAAATAATTGACCCCAAATTTAGAGCACAAATGCATAGATTATGAGCAATATCTGAATAAATGCAAAAATATTCTAACGATTTACTGTTTTATTCTCAGGTTCTTGCAGGAGACACATGTAAAGCAAGCGTTTCGCGCGGAAGAGGTAAAGTGTATATATTTGGTCGGTGATATCGACGTACAGCATAAGTAGATATTCCTCACCCAAAAAACTCAAACTGTGTGTTGTTCTAACTGACTCATTCCGAGAACCTCAGCTCTCTGGAATCATCTTCTTAGCACCGTCTTCCCATGTAGTAGTCTTCAAGCATTCCATCGTATTGACACTGTCTCTCTTTATCAAGTCTTCTATCTTTCCAGTGCATAAGGTACTTGTGTTTAAGGTAGTATTTCCTTGCCTTGGCACAACGCATTGAAAAGTGACTTTATATCATTACTAACCATAAGCTACATTCAATAACTCTGCACCTGAACAACAAGGGCAGATTTTGTAATACAATAGCATCAGTCGCTTTGGTTCACACCTCAATTCAAAGCGATTAGCGAATGCAGACAAAAGAAATTCTCTCAAACAGAAATTGAAAACAAACGAAGCCGCAAAATTGCCCTGAAACCAGTACGGCGAACTCTCGTTTGGTGCGGGCGAAGGGAGGTTTTTAAGAGAAGTTATGTGCTTAAAAAGAAAGAAGAAGGGTAAATCTAAAGTTCTGTCTCGCGGATTTTGTTAATTTGATTCAGGAGCTGAGGAGTGACTGCGTAAGTCTGAGCAATAGATATGCAAAAATTGTAATGCCCTCTGCTCGGTTTCTGAATCAAATAAACAAAATCCGCGAGACAGAACGTTAGATTTACCCTTCTTCTGTCGTTATAAGCACATACCTTCTCTTAAAAACCTCCCATCGCCCGCACCAAAAGAGAGTTTGCCGTACTGGTTTCAGGGCAACTTTGCGGCTTCGTTTTTTTTTTAATTTCTGCTTGAGAGAATTTCTTTTGTCTGCATTCGCTAATCGCTTTGAATTGAGGTGTGAACCAAAGCGACTGCTGCTATTGTATTACAAAATCTGCCCTTGTTCACCTGAACTGGATGTTCGATAGGATAGGGTCGGACTACATGGGTCAGACTTGATCACTTCTGCTCCTAAAATTAGCGCAAGTTTGTCTTTGACGGTAAAACTTCAGTGTTTTCAGAGAATGAAATTGCCTTTATTTGTTACAGATATTTTCTTAAACGAAAGTAATCTAACGATGAATCTAATAATCTGCCCATGGCCCATTCTTGCCGTTCTGGCCTATTTGGCCCAAACCTTTCGAGAAACTTGTCTGCCCATTTATATGTCATTGTTTTACAGTGTATGGGGGTTCTCAGCCTGGATGAATTTGTGCTGCATGAATTCACAGTTTGTTTACGAACCAATTTCTATTTGCAGGGCAACACTGAGATTCAACAGCGGAGCATCCTCGGTCACATACTACCGGAAGCCATGATTTGTTACTTGGAAAACTACGGTTAGTGTCCTCTTTATCATCTTTAAGTATCATTTCACTAATGGAATAGAGACAGCAGAAAGCAATTGCGTTCTATTTATATTAAAATCCGCGTCAAATTAGATGTCACTTGAAGTTTGCGACAGCGCCCAATACTTTTGCAAAAAAACTCCTATTGTTTTTATTCGCGGGCATTTGCAAGTGACGTTTGATAGTAGACAGTCTATTAGCCGGTTGGATAACGATCCGTTGAAGGCCAAGGCTCTATTCAAGCATCATACCCGGTGAAAAAAACGAGCTTCACATTTTTGAACATGTTTTGCAGAGAATAGTCCCTGATGTAGGGGGGGGGGGTTCTTACTCTATTTATCCGACGGGGATTTGCCGTTCTTCGGGGAATTCTTTTCGGGTTTTTTTTCTTATGGAAAGGGGTATCGAAAGAAGAAAATTTTTCGGGAGTTAGTTGTCAAAACATGTAAACATGTAAACAGCGCATATTTTACTAGATCGGATCGTTACTTGGTCCAAGTTTTGTTTTTTTGGGGGGAGACTTTTGACCGATTTTTTTTTCTAGAATCGGCTATCATTTGAAGGGAAAATTTCGGAAAGTTTCTGCAGTGGCGAAGGTGAAGGTGAAGGTGAAGTTGCGTTTTTCAGCGCCAAGCGCTGGGATCGCAGAAATAGAGCAGACCTAATCGAGTCCGCGACCCCTTGTCATGACGCTCAAGTGATGGGGCTCTACCGGGACTCGAACCCACTCCGCCTGACTGTTCTGGCTGCAATGTCAGAGGATTACACCACGGCGCCACAACACCTTCAAACTTTGATGGCCACAGCCCCGTACACATTTTGTCAAGAAGCCCTTCCCCCCCCCCCCCCGGAGAATACTTGAGGTAGTGGAATGAATCAAAGTTTGATTTATTGATTGATTTATTGATTTATTTATTGATTGATTCATTGATTGATTCATTGATTGATTCATTGATTGATTGATTCATTGATTGATTCATTGATTGATTCATTGATTGAGAAGAATTAGATCTTTATAAAACAATAACGTGCATGATTTGAGATTTTTGTAAAAATCACTTTATCAAGCCTGCATTTTGCTGTGAATGAGCAGATTACTAATCCCATTTCCATGCGTTTCGAAATACAGAAATTATGATAAGGCAAATTTATTTTTGTTTACAACTCTCAGAAAGTGAAAGAAAATTGAAAAAAATAGTTCAACCATTTGGCTATTAACCAAACTTGCATTCATTGCAGTCCTATAGTATTCTTCATCGTGTAACGAATCTTCAGACATGTAAAGTTCTTCATGTTTCACTCGGTATAATTCCTGAAACCGTTTCTGGTGATGGCAGTTATCAATTTATCAAGTCTGTATTCAAAACCTTTTTTCTATATTGTATATTGCTTCGCTGATTGCTTACATTCCTCCGTTTTTCAGGTTCTGAAAAGTTTGCAGAAATTTTCCTAGGAGAGTTTGATACTCCAGAAGCCATTTGGAGTAATGAAATGAGGTACAGTAAGGATTCTTTGTAGCATTTCGAGCTTATGGTATTTGATTGTTATCATTTGTTGGCGTAATGCTTCTCAGTCACGTCAACCCTGAGCTCATAAAAAGGCCAAACTTTCCTTCGGATGCCAATTTCGTTGATTAAGCCTTCCTCATTTGATCATCTTATGAAGTCATGATAACCAGACTTATGAAACTCCTCGCGTTGCTTACAACACTAAAATTTTGCAAGTCTAACCAGTTTTGTTGGTCAGACTTCCCTCAGGGTGCCAATTTCGTTCATCAAACCTTCCTCATTTGATCATCTTTTATGAAGTCATGACAACCAGACTTATCGAAATATTCGTTTTTCTTACAGCCCTAAAATCTTGTAAATTTTGCCAAAAACCCCTCAATTTCCCTATATTTCTAACAAAAATTACTAACCCTTCACTAACTATGACATTAACAAGCCGGGCATACCTTCCTTCGGCTCACAGTCATGGAGCCTTGACTTCTTCTGGACTCTGGAACAACCTGCTACGTGCATGGATGAAAATTTCCACTTGATACATCAGAAATGAAATGATGAACTAGGAAGACTCAATGTATCATGCGTCGATTTAATTTTGAATTCTAAGCTTCGTGCATCCCGTGAGTTTATTTCATTTTAAAGAAAAATTCTTTGGATATTTGAATCGGTTGTTCTTATGTTCATTTGTAATTTACATTTACCCTCTGTAGGAAACTAAATTTGCAATGTTTTTAATGTTGCTTGTGTCCTAGTGAGAATCACTGGTGTCTTGTTTGATAACCGTTGCTACAATGTCTCATTTCATTTCATTTGTTCTGTTTTCAGGCGTATGATGATTGAGAAAATCGCAACACATATATCAGATTTTAGCCCTCGATTAAAAAGCAATGTCAGAGCGCTGTATCAGGTAGGTGGATGAGTACATTATTGATTCTCGGCTGACGGCTGCTGTCAACCTTAGAGACTTCATTTTTGTCCAATTTCACAATGCTTGGTGAGCCAGAAAAATGTTCCCATCGTTGAATATTAGAGAGTTTACGAAACCAGGACGGCAACGCCAGCCAGAACGCCATCTGACATTCCTCAAAGTATCGCATCCGTACGCTACTTTTAATATATCATTCACGAGGCCATAATGTGGCCTCCTACAATTCAGAAATGCCTGAAAACCATCTTTTTCTTCGACGACAAACATTCAGAAAGGCTGGGTTTTACTTCTGAAGCCTAGATCTGCAGTACAGAATGCCAGAGATGGGGTGTCCAACTTGTGAAATTGAAAAGGACAACTCCAGTGACTCTCAAGGGAAGCAGATTCGAACGCAAAACAGCGGATCTTTTGAATCTTAAAGTTCTGAAACAAAAGCAACATTGCGTTGCAGTTCCAGTGGCTGTTGCCGTCGTGCTTTCGTAAACTCATTACTCATAACACCAAGAGGACTAGATGGATTGGAATGAACTGAATTGTGCTTGAAAGCCAAGAGGTCGAACTACAGTAGTGATTTTCCTCGCATTGTTATTACCACTGGAAAAATAGGTAAATTCGACTGTGCCAGAATTTCTTGGCCTGAATTGCCTGAAAGGGGTCTTCTAAGGCCCTGTTTATATAAGATAAACACCTCACCTGTCAGTCCCGGGGCTGAGAGGTGAGATGGAGTGAAATCTCTCTCCGTGAAATCAGACAGAACTGACCAATAAGAATCAACGAGTAATTTCAGTTCACCGCACCATTCCGGTTGTGTTTCGTTTATATGGAAGAATTTCACCTCACCCAGGCGAGATTCCACCTCAAGTGAGGTGGGATTTCTCTATACGGGTGGTGTTGCGTTCGTCATGTAAACGCGAAATGAAAATACAAAGGACTATGGGGAGGATGAATCTCACCTCTCAACCCCGGGTCTGGCAGGCGAGGAGTTTTTCCTCATATAAATAGGCCCTAAGATCCTTGAATCAATCGCTGAATTTTTTTCTTTACAGTATTGTCCAATTCCGGCCATTGAATACCCGCAGCTGGAGAATGAACTCTTCTGCAATATTTATTACCTTCGTCATCTTTGCGATACCGTCAAGTTTCCAGATTGGCCCATCAAAGAGCCGGTAAGTACGCTGAGATTGGGTTGACAAATCAGTTTGAGAAAACCTCTACTTATTTCTGTAGGAAATATGCTTCTGTACGTCATATTTTCAAAATTTTGCCCGGATTTTAGTTCCTAACTCTGAGTTCCCAAAGGATCATTTATACCTAACCCCCTATAGAAGTTGCCCCCCCCCTCGTGATTTATGTTGTATTTATTTTTGAACTTTCTGTGTTTTTTAGCATAATTATGTCATTGTGTTGCGAATTCGGCAGTATCATAATTAGCCTTCCGCGAAATTTATTTTAAGACGATTTATCAAAATAATAGTTAATTGCTTTCTGTGCTGGTGTTTCTAGGTGTGATCGTGGATTATGTCAAAATAATGGAAACTACCAATCTTTTTTCCCAACAGGTCAAATTATTGAAAGAAATTCTTGACTCTTGGAAGAAAGAGGTTGAAAAGAAACCACCAAGTTTAACGAACGATGACGCCTATGAAACACTCAGAATACCAAAGGATAAAGTGTAAGCGAATACCTTTCTAATGTTTTACATCGTGTACCATTGCATGAATAGTTCATTTCAGTTAAAGGGGCCCGTTTTAACTGGCATACCTTGCACTTGTCATCTCTTGGTTGCTCTTTGTTGCTGCCATTTTCATAGCCGACGAAAATGGCAACAACAAATGTCAACCAAGAGGTTGCACGTGAACAGACCCTTTAAAGCTTTCACTTTGCTGTATAAGACCACTCGACTAATGCCAAATATTTACTCAATTGTCAGGAGAAGACTTAGGGTACGGAGTTAATCATTTTATGTTCATTTTTTATTCTATTTGGGCACGGCAGCTCAATTCAGTTCAGTTTTCATTTTAAAATTCACAACATACAAGTTTCAATATAAAATACATTAAATACAAGAATACAGATATATATATAAAAAGAAAAAAAAACAATACAAACACCTAAATTAATCTAAGAAAGAGAAACCTGTATGTGGGGAATTCCTTAAAGGAGGAGCTCTCTCAATAGATAAACTAATCGAGGATTGAGCACCCTCTGTGTTAAAAAATCCATATTTCAGTATATCAAATGATTCCAAAAGTTGCGTAATGTGCAAGAGACCTAGAGTGACCGCAGTGACCCCAAGCCCACGGAGCCCACTCCAGGCAAAAAACCCAAATCCACAGCTAACGCCAAGGAAGGGTTCTATACCCAGAGCAGGCCCCAAAAGCAAGAGCCCACCAAAGCCACTCCAAGGTCAGCATGCTTTAGAGAATTGTGAGATTTACAATCTTGACTGAAAAGTGCAACCAGAAACGAATATTTAGTATTTTGTTGAGAACAGATGGACTTTCAATTGCTGGCGAAAACGTAACTTTGAGGGGCATTGCTTGATGATGATAGGAAGTTCATTCCAGGATTTTGCACCTGTATATCTGACAGATCTTATTCCATATTGCAACGTATTTCTACGATTTAAGAAAATGCCACCCATACGTGCCTGCCTGGTATCATATTGATGAACAGAAGACAACAAAGTAAAATAATCATGAAAATATGAGGGAGAAGTTTTGTTAATACATTCATACACAAAAGAAAGGAGCTTTAAATAAAATAAATCATATAACTTAAGAATTTTCAACTCTGAAAAGATTGGGGTAGAAGGAGCAGCAAAGTTATTGAAAGTAATAGCTCTAACAACTTTCTTTTGTAAGATATAGATAGGCTTAGTGTGGATGTCATAGGTTAGACCCCACACAACAATCCCATATTGAATAAATGAGCCAAATAAGGAATGGTACAGGGAGACTAAAACACAAGAAGGGAGAAGATGCCTAATTTTGAAGAACACACCGGATGTTCTTGCTAACTTTTTAGAGAGTTCATTCAAGTGATATTTCCAGGTGAGGTTTTCATCCAGCAGAAGACCAAGAAATTTAACATATTTAACCTGCTTGACATGCTTCTTTCCAATTTTAATGTTAACAGTTTCATGCAACGAATTCTTTAGAGAATGAAAATGATAAAGTTAGTTTTTTCTACATTTAGAGCAAGTTTGTTAGCATCAAGCCACTTTTTTACAAGCTTAAGTTCCTTGTTAACTACCTTTTGTAATTTATATAAACAGTGTGATTCATAGTAGATGTTAGTATCATCAGCAAAAAGATAAAAAGTTAGTTTAGTTGATGAGTTAGGAAGATCATTGATATACATGAGGAATAGAAGTGGGCCAAGGACCGATCCCTGTGGTACTCCACAAGTAATATTGAGGCAGTTAGAGTTGTGACCATTAACAGATACATATTGGCTTCTATTGCAAAGATAGGAACTGAACCATGCCAAAGCTGTACCACGAATACCATAATGTTCATGAGGACTGCTTTTCGAGGGGGGGGGGCCGTAGTTAATGAATAGGCATTTTCTCATAGTTGTATGTTTGTTGTAATTTTGCTTAACACGGAATTCAAAGGGATTGATGCGAGAGTAACCAAACAGTTAGCCTGCTAGCCACCTCCAATTTCAAAAGGGCTGGTTATCAGACCGAACAGTTTGTATTGGTTGATTGTAGAGTTTTGTTTTGGAGCGCAGACTGTAGAGAGCAATATTCGTAGTCTACGAGAATCTGCTATGGTAATTCTTACTGGTTCCTTGCAGACTTTGTTTGAAATTTTCTACGGTGTAGCAGGTATTTTTCCTTTCTATTTTGCTGAGCATATTTAGAATAACTTTATCTTTCACTCAGTCACGACGACTCCGTGGTCAGAAAGGCATACTTCAGACTAGCTCAGAAATACCATCCTGACAAGAACCCAGATGGAAGGGTAAGGCAAAAAAATATTCCTTATTGCATGTGATGTGATCCTTGAACTTGTTTTTATAAAAAGCACTTGAGATACCAACTGAACCTAAAATATCTTCAAATGCTTGGAAATTTGGTATTCGCAAACTCAAAGTTTGGTTGATACCCGAAAGTCTGAAGTATTTTTCTTCATTTTCCCTCTAATTTTCTGAGCATTGTAACTATATGCAAAATTGGATTTATGAAAGTTACTTTTCTGCCAAATATCACCTAGGGCAACAAGCAAATATATTTCATTTCCCGCAAGGCTGAAAAAGTGATTTTTCCAAAAGTTTCAGATTACATGCGTTCTGCTTTTATAAAATTTGATTTTAACCCTTAAAGGGAATGAAATGTGTTTGAATGAGGAAATCGTTTATGATTTTAATTGAAGATCTTGGGCCTCTTCTTATACACTTCAAAGTTACGGATATTTTTATTAAATTTACTTCCAATCCTCAGACAAAAAGAGAAATAAGAAGAACTACCGGGTGTCCCTGAAAAAAGTTTCCCGCTTTGGGGTGTTATTTTAGAAAACATTGCGTGTTATTTGATGAAAATTATAAAAGAAATCTATTATACAATTCCCAATTTAGATATGAGCATTTGTTTCTTTTCCATTGATTTGCTATAATTATTTTCCTGACAAACAGAACATATGAACATCAGATTTTGATTGATTCCAATACGTCAAGCATTTTCCGCATAGCAAATTTCAAAACATGTGAAGTCATGTTGGTGAGAAATTTTACGACCAATAATTTTAAGATGAATGACCTTAAAGATAACGTTAGTTTCTTCGCGGCTTGTTGTTATACCGTTGCGTTGGACTTTTGGAGATCTCAAGTAGTTTTCTAAATTATACTTGAAGACTAATCAACTGATATAATTACTGCATACACTCTAGGAAATGTTCGACAAGATCTCAGCCGCTTATGAGCATTTATGCAGCAAGAAGAAGGCCATCATGGGTCCTGATCCTGAAAATATCGTTCTGGTATTAAAAGCACAATCAATCTTATTTAAAAGATACAAAGAAGGTATGACTGCGTTTCAAGATAATCTTTTCTACTCTTTAGACATTGCTCCCAAATTTTCTTACGTGTTGCCTGCTACCTATGTAATCCTGCCATGGACACCATTGACGTCGATATCGTCACTACACCGAGTCACGGAGTCACAGAGTTCAATTAAAATGATTCTGGATAAGTTCAGTGAATCCTCCTTTTGATTGTGGTCCTCTTTTTGCTTGCTCTATTGCCACGCTTATAAGCTCTCCTATCTTCAATCAAACGTCTCCGTGGTACCTTTGAGCTTGCTTTGCAGACAAAATATTTTTGGTTTTGTATTTATTAGGATACCTAGAAATGTGAGCACTTGTACACTAAGAACTTCTGCCCAGATTTCCAAGCACATTCCATATTTTGGAGCCTGTCATGGTCGGTTTCTTCAGCCTTCGAAGTCTTCTGAAAACTGTTGATTTTGAAGTCTCAAAAATGCACAGTAACCAACGAAAGGTTGGTTACAACTCCCTGGTGAAAAGTTGGTGACAAAAAATACACATTCTGCAATCCATTTTCGTTTTTATGCAGTGCAATGCTTCTTGCGTTCTGGTAGAGCTCTTCTGTTTTCTGCACCCTTTTTTCCGGTGATTTTGCTTCAGAGCCTACCATTTCAGGAATTCTCCGATACCTCTAATGCCGAAAAGAATGAGCCTGTATTGCTGGACTCCTCCCCCCCCCAGGGTAAGAGGTACCTCCATATGTAGAACAGCAAGAACATGCTGCGTACAACGCTGGGTATTTAACCTGGAGTTTCCGGCATTAAAGGCCTCCAAAAGGAGCCGTTTAACTAGGAATGGGTAACCTTCCAAATAGATATCTTGTGTGTTTTGTTTTTAGTGCTGGATTGTCTTTTTCATTGTTCTGAAACTTGGTTTATTGGTTGGGTTGGCGGCACGGCCTCCCAGTCATCCCAAGAATCAAGTAACCCATCCCCCAAGGGCTCTTAAGCCGGATCTCCACTTGGCAGAAAACTGTCGAGGCGGAAATATTTCCAGCAATCTAATTGGCTGATCGAATTGTCGCCGCGGAGAAATGTCGAGCCGCGAATAGTAGGAATACGTTCTACTTTTCACGGCTGGACATTTTTCTGCCTAGTGGAGATCCGGCTTTAGGAAATCGATTCAAAGTAACTGTTTTAATGCTCCCTTCCTCGCAGTTCTGGAACCATACAAATACGCAGGCTATCCAATGCTCATCAAAACAATTGAAATGGAAACAAGGGACACGTCATTGTTCAACAAGAAAACACCGCTACTTCCGGCGGCAAGTGAGTTGGCATATCACACGATCAACTGTTCTGCACTAAATGTTGAAGAATTAAGACGTGAAAATGGTATAGAGGTAAAGTCATATGTTTTTCAGAACTTTTTTATCTGCACTGTACAAGCAGACTATAGCTGGCCTACGATCGTGCCCAAAACTCGTTGAAACGAATGAGTTTTGTATCGAAAGATTTGTTTCCTGCATTCAAGGAGCATACAAGTCAAATCTTTCAATAGGGCACAGGGAAACCCATAAATCCTCCAATTTCACGCTTATCAGCCAATGGTGTTGCCGTATTCTCGTCACATGACCGAAAATAAGCTCTTTGAGACGAATTTTCGAGTACCCTTACGAAAATCAAAATGGACATTCGAGTAATAAAGATACAGAGCTGCTTTTGCCACGAGTCGATTCTACAGGCCCTACTCCATATTTTACATTTTGCATTTCAAGAAAATCTCATCAGGGATCAGCACTACATTGAATTTCATGCAACCGAAAATAGGCCTATATTCAAATATCATTTGGGAACGCAACAAATAAGATATAGCTTCCAAAATTTCACACCTTACGTGAAATATAGCAAGGAATAAGCTGAAGATGTTTCTTTGCTTCAGTTTCCCAAATCCTTGACGAGTCTCAGCTATTTGCGACGAAGAAAGCTATTGGGCCTACCTTCATCCACTGCATAATGCCATTATTCTGTTTCAAGTCGGCTTCTTTGCTGTAGCAAGGTAGCAGAGCTATTCACCAACAACATAACACCAATTTCCACTATTCTCCGCTGAAAAATTGCCATCAACTTTGGTAAAACGCGATGAACTTTCAACAGCTCTTCGCCACACTATCTATTCCAAGTTTTGAAACAGTGTGCTCACGTGGAAAAATTTCTGTTATTATGAAAGCGCTCATGATGTCATGGTCAAGAGGTAGGTCTCGTATCATCATATCTCTACAAAGACTTGGCCTTTGTTTTAGTATGAAAAAGTGGAAGGGATTGAGGCCGGGCTTTCAAAATTATCTGTATTTCTTGAAAAAAGGAAAATGGTGAATGCATATTTCAGAATAGTTTGAATGAATATGAGTGTTTTTTTCATAGAAGTTAAAGGGTATTGGAGCTTGCGAAGATACCTAGGCCCCCTGTCATTTGAATAATTCGAATTCATTTGAAATATGCATTCACTATTTTCCTTTTTTTAGAAAATAAAGGTAATTTTGAAAGCCCGGCCTCAATCCCTTGCACTTTTTCATACTAAAACAAAGGCCAAGTCTTTGTAGAGAGAGGGTGATACGAGACTTATCTCTTGACCATGACATCAAGAGCGCTTTCACAATAACAGAAATTTTTCCACGTGAGCACACTGTTTCAAAACTTGGAACAGATAGTGTGGCGAAGAGCTGTTGAAAGTTCATCGCGTTTTACCAAAGTTGATGGCAATTTTTCAGCGGAGAATAGTGGAAATTGGTGTTATGTTGTTGGTGAATAGCTCTGCTACCTTGCTACAGCAAAGAAGCCGATTTGAAACAGAATAATGGCATTATGCAGTGGATGAAGGTAGGCCCAATAGCTTTCTTCGTCGCAAATAGCTGAGACTCGTCAAGGATTTGGGAAACTGAAGCAAAGAAACATCTTCAGCTTATTCCTTGCTATATTTCACGTAAGGTGTGAAATTTTGGAAGCTGTATCTTATTTGTTGCGTTCCCAAATGATATTTGAATATAGGCCTATTTTCGGTTGCATGAAATTCAATGTAGTGCTGATCCCTGATGAGATTTTCTTGAAATGCACAATGCAAAATATGGAGTTAGGCCTGTAGAATCGACTCGTGGCAAAAGCAGCTCTGTATCTTTATTACTCGAATGTCCATTTTGATTTTCGTAAGGGTACTCGAAAATTCGTCTCAAAGAGCTTATTTTCGGTCATGTGACGAGAATACGGCAACACCATTGGCTGATAAGCGTGAAATTGGAAGATTTATGGGTTTCCCTGTGCCCTATTGAAAGATTTGACTTGTATGCTCATTCAAGGTAGCACCTTTCACTGCTAAAGATTGCACTGTTGATTTGATTTAAGAACGAGATCTTCGCTCTCAGAAGTAAAACTTAATAAAGTTGTGAAGTCCTATGACATTTCCATCAGCTTTCAATTCCAAACATTGCAGTGGGGAGGGGGAGGGGGTGCGTCTTGATCGAAATTCCCTCCAGATAGCAAGCTGTCTCAAGAGCTTTGGCTGCGATTGTAGTTCTTACTTCTTGATCGTATTCGTGATGGGTAAAAGTATACGTAATCCACGTAAATTACAATAGAAACTCAGTTGTCAGATTGCAAAAATGTTAAGAAACTCCATTTCTGAGAAAATATACCTTGAGAAGCTCTTATTTTGATAAGCTAAATTCTTAGAATATATTTACTTCATTTTCACCTTTTTACTGTAAGATGTTTCTCGGAACGTACAGCTGTCATGATTCTTAAGCATTCCAAAAACACCAAGATATCCATCAATTCCATCATGTTTTATAGGTGCTTCAAGAAACTTTCGATCGATGCGTCATGTCACTGGGCATAGACTCCAATCCAGCTGATGTCAATGTGCAAATTTGTATGAATATTGTAAGATGTTACTCCGTAGCGGCTCAATTTGAAGAATGCAGAGAAAAAATCACCGAAATCCCAAACATTGTTGGTGATCTTTGCCGTATTCTGTATTACAAGGTAAATTGAGGCCTAATTTTTCCGAAATTCGTACTATTTTTAGGGATCTCTGCTGTCTCCTGTATTAAAAGGTAAACCGAGACCAAATTTTACTCCTATATGTAAAGAAGTAAGTAGAATATCTTGGATCTGCTGAACATTTTTCAAACGCTTTTTCAAGTAAATTTGAGCATGATACGTTGTTCCAAAAAATGTTCTGTGTTGGATGGCCAGGACAAGCCACCGGACGGGGGAGTCACCTGATAGGCGTAGGGTCCAAATGTTTGAAATGGTTGGTGTGAAGCTATGTGATATATTTGTTTGAAGTAAATAGCTTCAAGGAAAGATCTTGCTACTTTGCTATATTCCTGTATTTGGATTTTTCAGAAATCTTGAATATTTTCATGGTTACAGCATACTTCATACTTCAACACCTTTTAGAATGTGACATTTTTAGATTTCTAAATGGTAAACCAGAAAATTGATGAAGTGACTTGTAGCTGGTAATATATTGGAGACATTCATAAACTATGGTTTTGTAGATGGTAAAATATTGCAGACATTCATCAACTATGGTTTTCTTTAGAATTATAATATGTGTCCTGAAAAGTTTAGAAGTTGCGATGGTTGTAACTTTTTTCAAAAGATTCAAAAGATTTCTTGAATAATTAAGGAGATGAAATACTCTCAATTCTGAAACTTCTCAAGGTTGCACGAAAGTCCAACGTTAGAATTGTAATTTATTTGTTTTAAAGACGAAAGCCGAAGGAGAAATCTTTAACCCTTTTAAAGATTTGGAACCTACACAAACCTGATATATATATTGTTAGAGTTACTTTTATCAAAGAACGATTTGGAATTTAAACTTGACAGTGTTCAAACTGAATTATATTTTAGATAAGCTTTCTCTTTCCGCAATGTTATCCGCGCTATTTTGTCATAATTTTTATAGAATCTCCCAAGCTTGTGCTGTGCAGTGGCAGAATGTATCAGCAATTTGAGTGTTGACTTTTGGCTTCAGACTTTGTTGCTACAGGTTTGTTTTTAAAATTATTCAACTCTAGTTTCATCAAGACTTTACAAGACAGTGACGGGAGCTTCATATTGACGCGGATATTAGAACGTGCCCTCGTGAAAATGTTGTAAAAAATAGCGGTTTTTAGTTTGGCTTCAAAGTCAGAGGATGACCACTGCGCCACAACACCTTAAAGGTTTTGAAGGTTTCTTGATCTTCAAGGAGCTCTCTCAAGACTTTCTTCAAGGAGCTTTCTCGTAATTTTAGAGTTGATTGCCTGATTCCAGTCAGGTAAATTTAGAATATATTTGAACATACCCATTATAAGATAACATATTCGCGGATATTGTTTTCTTTGTATCTAGGGAGCAGTAGGCCTTCTAACAGAGATAGTTTTCTATTCACTCTGTACTCCTTCAGTGATCTTTAAAATTTGGTTGTTTCTTGTTTGTAGTCTGGAGCACTGTGGCATCTTCTGTTATTCGTTTTCAATTATGATTACACATTAGCAGAAAGTGGTGTGGAAACAACTTCAGAAACAAATCAACAGGCAAGTGCAGCGATTCAAAACCTTCAATAATAATTGGTTTTGGTTCAAACATTGCCCCGCTATATGCTGAACTTGATAGTTGAAATCAGTTCATCCGTAGAACAGCGTTTGAATCAGTTAGGTGTGGCAGAATTAGTTTTGAGTAGCAAAGATTCTGCAGCAGTGGAGCTTCGATCGTAGGCGAAACAACTTGAAAGTAAACATTTCTTTTGCTGTAATATAATGGCCTGCGGGCTGACTTTACAGATAATGAGATAGGTAAAGTCTGCGTAATGACGCCTGATTCACTGTTTTTTCTTTGAAACAATGCGCTTGTGTGCCCCAATTTTCCCATAGCCAATGAAAATGTTTTGCATTTCTCAGAAGTATTGTTCAGCAGAATGCATTGTTCCCGATAGCGCATCTATATAATTGATTGTCCCTCCATCATCCAAAGCATTGTTCCTTTACCCGCAGACACGTGCGGTAGTGGCTCTGCTGACTCTTCAAAACAGTAAATTGTGCGTCACTACGCAGACGTTATTTATTTTATGTAAGCACAATTTTTGAACATCTCAACTATTTCTGGTACTAAAGTCATTCATTTATCATTTTGTCGTATGATATCTTTAGTATCACACGCAACAAACACATTTTCATTTCATTTTGCTGCTTTTTGGCCTGACCAACCTTCCAACAACTCACTGCAGGAAACGTAAATTCACCCTTGATCATAATTAGCCTTACTCTTAGATCCCTACCTAATCTTGCTGATATTTTGTGTTACAGGAAGTTGCAAACAATCTTGCCAGACTGAGTATTAAAGCTCTTGCTCGCATGGGAGGATATTTAGGTAAGTTATCACTTTTCTGAATAGTTATTTCATGTAAAAGCAGTGTTAAAATTTCTCACAAAATGGACCTAGTTCTTGTGCAATCGATTTCAAAATCCTAGATCACCACGAAGAAGTTTTATCTTTGTCCATTCACGCGGAATCTTCAGAAAATCTGATCGACATAATTTGCTCATCTTCAGCCTTGTTGAGACCAAAAATTTAAAGAAACTCGCCAATAGCTCAAGGAACAAAGTGCCAAAAAATTTCCAATAAATCCTAGAATCTGATTCTGGATTGTTGCTGAAGGTTAAGTCATGTATGTATAGAATCAGTGCAATGTACGATTTATCTAGACTTATGCCTTGTTGTCCCTTACTTTCCTATGTTCTTTAATTTACTGATATCACTTCGTCAAAGGGACTGATAATATTACTCTTAAAAAGTGGGCCCACCTTTTCAAAATGGCCAAACCTAGCGGGAGTTCTCGTACACTCCACGAAATCACTTCAGAGTCTGGTATCAAGAGCTTGAAACTTGAAATGCAAACTTTTCGCACAAAGAATGTTTTCTTAAACTACTAATCGCTAAACACACACCTTTCAAGCAGTATTCTCTCTCTTATGAAGCAAAATAGATTCATCGGAGCAAGGCCATATCAGTCGTTTTTTGTATGCCACAACAACAGCTGCCCAATTAGCGCCTTATTGGTTGAAAAATTAGTTCTAGAAATTTGATTGGTGAATGCTGAACCACTCTTTGCGGGCCTAAAGTGGGCCCATTTTTGTCGGAGTGATATCATGAGTCCCTTTGGACCAAGTGCTATGAGCAAATCTAAGAACGCAGGGAAACGAGCGACGAAAATGCGCAAGTTTACGATTTATTTTGGCCTGTTAAAAGTTGATTGTTTTGGTACACCCGGTACAATAATATTTTCTGTGAAACCTATGATGTCAAAGGTTGGCACAATATTTAACGCCAAAACCCCCACCCAGTAATCAGTATTCAAAGCTTAGAAACGCTTCAAAAGTCGTTCCAGGGGCCACTTCAAACTCAACCTTGAATATTCCTTTCAGGTTTTTTGCCTTTTTCACGGACTATGATAATGGTTGTAATGTTGTTTCCGTATCAGATGCACCGAAAAATACACCCGATAACCCGGCCGTGAAGAAATCACTAGTGGCAATGCTGACCTTGTATGTTACGAAGAAGCTGAACAAAGAAACACCGGCTGAGGTAATTTATTTTCTTTTCTTGAAAGTTTACGGTACAGTCAATGTACAGTTTCTGACTTATTGACATTTGTACTTAAGAGTTAGGCAGTGAAATTTATACTTCTAATGTAAACGTTTAAACGTCTTAGTTTGATCTGAGCTATTTTAATTTCATTAATTTTGCATTGCAGATATTGAAATTACTGAACAGCAACACGGAGAATCCTTATTTGATATGGGACAACAGGACGCGTGCTGAGCTGACAGATTTCTTGGAAACACAGCAAAAAAGTAAAGTTTCTAGGGTAAGAAATAAGTACTTTTTAGATATCCTGCACGTCCTCACCTATGTATGCGTTTAAGATATTTTCATGCGCACTTGTTTACAACTAAACTTCTGTTCAGACGGTTTCCTGTGAATTTTTCATCATAGTTTTAACGAAAACCTTCAGCTCACAATTCAGCAAGATAGACGGCTGTGGAGAAGCTTGATCTCTGTACAGTGGAACGTCCATATAGCGGACATCTTTGGGACCAATTTTGATGTCCGTTGTAGAGAGATGTCCGCTGTATGGAGGTGTCATCCTTTGTTTTACTGTATTTTGGGACGAAAATATTTGTCCGTTGTTCGGAGGTGTCCGTTGTGCACAGGTGTCCGTTAATGGAGGTTCCACTGTATACTGAGGTGTTTTTTATTTTCTCCTAGGGTGAATGTGATCCATCATTTGGGTCAGAATTTGTGTTTTCAGTGCACAGTTCAGAGCTAATCGTTGGGGAAATATTCGTGAGGATTTACAATGAACAGCCAACATTCCCACTAGAGGTATGTAATGTATTTTTACAATAGAAAATGTTATGCTTCAGTGTGGCAACTTATACCAATCGATCCTTTACGCCATTTGCAAAATGTTTCGTATTAAAGCCTTATTTCCAAACAGCGGCATTTTGCAAGCCAGCGGAATTTGACACAATAAAAGGTCACTCAACCGTAACTGTCTTGTTAATTTAAATAGTATACTCGCGGGTATTTTCTGCTTGAGCAGGAAATGCAGCTGTCTGGAATGGGAAAGGCTTAAGAGTGCATAAAAATTTCGGTCGATACAAAATCCTTTCTTACGTTGGCCTTCAAAAGTGAGCACTGAAATTTCTTCTAAGAAATGAAACTGTTCAACTCATTTTAGGAGCCACACAAGTTTGGAGAAGCCCTTATCGATTACCTTGGTTCGCAAGCTCAGGTAAATGACACTTTGATCTTTTGAATCTCTTTGAGAAAATGTTTTTTGCAGGAAGGCTAATTTTAAAATCTCCTGAGAAGAGCGAAAATTACAGCCTTATTTGTCTCGTTTGCATCAGTTTTCTTCTGAGACACTTACCTAAGCCAGCCAACCGTGTACATCTGCATAAAAGAGCTACATATTTGTAATAAGATTTTGCTCCATGGTGGATTATCATGCCAGGTGTTATTCTTGAGACTGAAACCTGAGAAACGTTATCGAAGCTTTTAGTTCTCTTTGGTGTAACTTCAACAATTACTCCTAATTAGTAACCAATAGCTGTAGTCTGACATTGCCCATTCCCATATAAAATATTTCTACATTTATATTAGTTGTTCTGCAACAAAATAACTGGTGTTTCATTTATATCGGTGCATGTGCCATGATGGTACGTGTTGGCAAATTCCAATCCAATACATCATTTTGGAACTCCCGGTACTATACTCCTTTGTTTGTTTTCAGTTTGTTTTGAGTGGGCTTGTCAGGGTTTTTAGCTACCGAAAGATAATTTAGGCCCACTGTGCATGGCGCATCCAGGCATGGGGACCCCCAGTTTAACGTCGCCTTCCATAGGACGGCGAAGCGAGTTGCGAGGTCAGACCTCTGAGGTCACCCATCCGGAGTTTGACCTCACTCGACCGAGCTTAACTTCAGTTACCTGACGAAGACTGTATAAGTCACTCGGTCACTCAATCGTATGTTTTTTGCTTTTTTCATTTTTAGTATCTACACTCACTCATGGCCTTGACATCATCAGAAATAGACACAAGTAAGACCGGTGGCCATCGAGATCGATTGGAAAAAATTAGAATGGCTTTGGAAGCTTTGAGGAATGTTATCAAGAGCTCGCCAGGTAGCATGCTTCAAATTTAGTTTGTTGATCCTGATTCAGTTTCATTTTATTGTTTTTGTTTCTCATAGATTTTAACCGTGCTTGGAATAGCTTGAGACTTTTACAAGGGGTATACCAAAAATCTCCCCCGTTTAAAAAATCACAAAAATTTCAGTTATTGAGCCTATAATTGATACCGCTCTCTGATCTGTTTTGTCATTGATCGAGCTACTTTTCATGTTAAACAAATGCTTCGTAGGGCAAGAACGATGACAAAAATCTGCTGAAACCATAAAGTAGTGATTTTGTCTATATTCCTATACTGCAGCCACAAAAGTATTAGAATTTCAGATTCAAACAAATCAAAGCTCGAGAACTTCAAAATTGAGCAACGAGGATCATCAAACGAAATTTTTGCAAATTAGGCTTCCATCTCTTCGATTCGCAAAGGATAGGACGAAAATCTTAGGCAAAATCTGAAGAAACATCGAATGTCTTCCTTCCTTCGGGCGTCAAAAGAAGATTTGAACGTCGCTTCGAACGTCACTTCGAACGTCGCGTCGCTTCGAAAAGTTGAAGTTTGAACTAATCAGCCACTCAAACGCCAAAAGAATAAGCACGTGGGTTGACCATATTAAGAAAGAAGTTATCTGATTGGTCGGCGGACTTGGCCTAAATTAGTCCCATTTATGAAGCTGTAAGGTCATGAGTCTCAGTGTGAAGCCATAAACATCATCCAATTCAATGCGAAAAGTGAGGCTCATGTAATCTGTATGAACTGTAGACATAGCTAAAGGTGCTGATTTCAACAAAAATCAAAGTGATAAGCTTCACACTCTCCTTCGCAGAAGCTCTATTACAAAAGGAACGGATTTTATGTCGCACCGAAGGCGGAACGAGCGTAAGCTTCTCGAGAAAATTATTTGGTCCTTGATCTTTTTGTCACAAAAAGAAATTTGAACATCGGCCTCGCATGGTTATATTTTGGTATTTTTTCAAAAATGAGCAACTTTTTTGAGACAACCGACGACTTTAAACTTTTATTTCCTGTAGGTGTTGAAGTTCGTTGCATTGGTCATTTCAAGTTATTGTTCTCCCTGCTGCGTCTAACTGGTGCCAATAGATTACAGCAACTGGCTCTTGAGGTGAGTATTTTTGTCTTGAATTTATTGTGCAGGTGAACCTCAGTTGCAACAGTTTAACGGTATCGTCGAAACAGGACTAAGAAAGTAAGTTACCTGTGCTATATGGCACCTGCCTATAAATAGGGCAAGAGAGACCTGCAAATGCCTGTGTTTTCTTGGTTTTGCTGTCTTTGCCACGCGCTAGGTTATGTATGATACAGGACGTTACTTAGCTATACTATAAACCTACCGTAAAGCTGTATTAAGCCCCCGGGGGATTTATTTAATTTCGGACACGCCAAAGGGGGGCTTAATAGAGAGGGGGGCTTATTAAAGAGAGGGCTTATTTACAAAATCAAATGAGATCGATACGAATAATAGCTCATCAGTTCTTTTACTCCATATTTTGCGGATTAAACATACAATTTTATGAGTCAAATGCATAAATTCGGCACAGTTTTTGTCCGAAACCACATCAAAATAAATATGCAGCCTTATTTAGCAAAGTAATGGAAAGCATTTGGTAATTTCTAGAGTTTGTTATAAGTGGGGGGGGGGCTCAATAGAGAGGGGAGCTAGATAGAGTTTTTGCGGTATGAATTCCCATCTTACAACTCAGATCGTTCACTTCAATGGTGATTTTACAGCTAAGTGAATGGGTTAAAACTGGCCAAAAGAACTGGTATTTTTGCATCATTTTTGCGTGGAAAAGCGTGTTCATATTTTCGGTTTAAGTTGAAGGTAATTCCTCTGAATTCAATTTCAGTTGGGAGAACGGAGCCACAAAATGAATTACTTTGATTTTTTAAACTTACTTTTAGGTCATAGCGGGTGTTACTGGGAATGGAAAGTGCGTCACCAATATTGCAGATGCTGATGTGTTGGCATACCTTTTGCTCACTTTGAATACATTACCTCCTAGTAAGTGACTAACGATCTTTAGTCTACGTTCACATTGCTACGTTTTCATTTTCATCCGTTTTTATTCATGAAAACGCTGTCCGTCCACACTGCTCCGTTTTCAAATTAATACGATATGAATACGATGGGCGTTTACATTCTCCAGCGAAATGGTGTTGTTAATGCCCCTTTCAAAACAAAACCTTTTGTTTGTAGCTGTCAAAAGGGCGCCAATCGAGAGTTTGAATGCCATTGTAATCAACAGCCTTTTGACAAAGGAATTTGAAGCGGTTTCAACACACTAAGATCAGATTGATTTTGAAACGACCGTTTTCAAATTTATGTGTTTTCATTAGCGTTTTCGATAATCTCCGTTTTCACAGCGGAGCAATGTAAGCGCAAGGTCAAAACTTTTTGTTCCGTTTTCATGAAAACGGAGCAGTGTGAACGGGGTCTTATTCTTTTGTGCTATACAAGTTCCAGGTGACCTGAAAGAATGTTACGATATTTGAAAACCTGTAGCAATCAAACTATTTATCATATTTCTATAAATTAATAATGCTTGTGAAGCTAACATATAAACCAGCAATAAACTCAGTCAGAAAGTGCTGCGTGATGGGGCAGGAACCATTGTATGATGGTCCAATGCTTTCCCAAAGAAAGAAAGAAAGAAAGAAAGAAAGAAATTCTTATCTGTCAGCCGCTAGCCACGAACCGCAGCCGTGAGATACCCTCATGGTGGCCCCTCTACATAGCCAGACAGGCTAATCTTGCTTGTGGGATTCAAAAAGAATGTATACTGCCGCGCAGCAATAAGAAACTTAAGTCAGTCATGTCTTTTTCATATTGGAGGCGATTCTATAAAAACGCTTCATCTCCAAATCTGTCAAAACAGCCCAGAAATCTTTATTGAGATTTCCTAGCAATCTAGTTTCCGAGACTGCGAATGTCTTCGTCTATCTCTAAGTTTGTGTATCATTTGGCTTGGTTAAATTCAAATGTTGTTCTTTCAAAATCCTTTCATTTTACACCCGTAACTAGAATACTGTTTTATTTTCACAGGCCGATTACTTGTTCTGGATACGCTACATGCACTGATCTCAAACACAAAAATTGTCAAAGAGGCCATGGCAAAAGGTAATATCTATTACCGTTTATTGTGTGTCAGTAGTTGCACCCATCATGATAACATAAGCATCATGAAGAAAAGATTTACCCAGGTTGCTTTCAAAAGGGGACAGAAAAGTGTCCTGAATAGCTCAAAGCTGGATAGCTGAATGATTTTTGATCCAGCAGTCGGCTTGTCAGATCTTGATTTGACCAGTGATATTGAAGAAGCTGAATTGCTTTCGTATAAGAGATCGTCTCAAAAATAATCAATGAGGAGTCGTTCGGATTCCAGTGAACCTTTCATTTTTGTTCAAGACGACTGGGGCAAATCAACACCAATAGAAGGATCCCCACAGCTTTTCTTTGTATACAGTATCACTTCCCATCTTTGCAACAAATCCAGAGCTTGCAAACACTGCTACAAACTTAAACTAGAAATATACCCTTTAGGTGGCTTTGTAACATCCAATTTCAAAGACCTTTTGGAGATAATCTAATATGTGTTGAAGCTGTAATATAACATGTGTTAAAGCACATTGCTTTCTTGAAACTTTATCTGAGAAAATGATTGGTTCGCTAGGCCTTGACAGATTTGCAGTTTTTTTATCCCTATACGTGATAGCGATACCATGTCATTCCTGCATGAATGAATATAACATTCTCCGGGACAAAATGAAGGTTATTTTAGAGACTAAATCATACACTTTAGCTGCCCATCCTTGCATGTACCGGGTGAGTCAAAAAAACGCCCGACGTTTGAAAGGCTACTGCTCTCTAAGTATATAAGCAATTATATTTTGCAATATCTGATTGAATAGCTAACATGTTCAATTATTTTTAGAATTTTTCTTGGTTAAAATCAGTCACTTCGTTCAGATTCTGTGAGCGATTTTCTAATAAGATTCCCTTTGAGAAACCTTAAAAAAACGTGCCAAAGTTACAAGCAAGTTTCCCAAATGTGTTTACTGCACAGCGATGACTTTCAGCACGCTTTAGCACGTGCTTTCTTATTGGTGGGCTGAAAAGTCTTCCCCCTAGTGTGAATAACTTATTCAGGGGGATTCCATTCTCCCAAGAGGACGATAAACATAAACACATCCTAGAGTCGTTGTTGCTCGGAAGGAGAACAAAGTGAATTTTGCTTGGTATTTTCACTCATTTTTGCAGGTTTTCGAAAGGGGCTTTCTGCAGAAAATCTCCAATTTCGACGGGAAGGAATCGCCGATTAAAGCCTGGTAAATTACTGAACCTAATTTGACATATCGAGGGTAAAACAAGACAGTTTTCAATATCATTGCTTTGATATTCAGGGAGCAGGATTTTTTCTAACGCAGGGCGGTTTTATTGACTCACCCAGTAGTGCCGTGAAAAGTTACTGTGGCTACATGTTATTACGTTTTACATACTTTCTGCTCTTAAATCAATTTATTTTCATTTCCAGGAGCTGTGATATATCTACTGGACTTATTTTGCAATTCATCAAATCCAAATGTGAGATCACGAACTGCTGAACTGTTTTCCAAAATGATGTCAGATAAATTGATTGGGCCTAGAGTGAAAATTGTGTTGTCGAAATTCTTGCCATCCATATTTATGGATGCGATGAGAGACAGCCCGGAAGCAAGTGTTCATATGTTTGAAGGTATGTAGAGAATTTTCTGTGTTGTTTATTGACAATATTGTTCTGTTATTGTTTATTGTTTTGTTATTGATTTCTTCTGTTTCTTAAGTCTGTTTTTTATCATCAGTGACAACATAGCATTCTTTTTCATTCAAGAAAAGAATGTTGGTGGTTTGGGTTCTGGAATTTTTAGCAAAGTTGGATGGGTCTGAAATTCGGCATTATCATAGTGCAAGATGTAAGATTTTTGCCCAAATTTTGCGCAACGCTTTCACTCCGTTCTTTCTTATTAATACTGACAGCTCTTTAATGCATTCGTCAAAGACTTTGTAGCAAAAGAATCATTTGCTGTTGATTGAAACGCCAGCAAACAAAGGGGCTCCTGCAGCCCATCAGTCCAGTCGTTTGTCGTTTGCAGACATTTATGTTATCTTGATTTACCTCCTCCCCTCCCCCATTTCATTCTGCTGTTTTTCCAAAAACGAGTGCTTGGGCGTGATCATTTATTTAACTTCACATCATTCATACTTTGTAAAAATTACAAGCAATATTGCACAGAGACCCTAAAAACGTTGAATGTTCAATTAAATTCTTTATCAAGTTTTTCAATTCAAGGAACCTTTCCTGAAATTTCTACTAAACAAATGTGATATATACACTTGTCTGTTTTCATCCACTGAAGTTTTTCCTGTTCGCTATAACTTTACATAACGGTAGAGTTAGTTAATAAATTCTTTGCAAGAAGACATTACGTCTGACGGTTCGAAATCGGACGGAGCGAAATCTGATGCTACGACTCCGGACGGCACGATTTTTGACGGCACGATTTTTGATTAGGTTTTAATTATCTGGTGTTGCTGATTTCGATATTTCCTCTTAGCAAATCATGAGAATCCAGAACTGATCTGGAATGATGAAGCAAGAGAGAAAGTCGCTGCGACTGTCAAGAAAATGAAAGACAGGTTAGTCGAATATGTTATACAAAAGGAGGTGTATTTGATTACTGTAAAAGCTATTTTTAGTCTCTGGGGGGGGGATTATTTTCAGAGACTCTAGCAGGGGGCTTATTAGAAGGCGATTCACTAAGTCAAATGATCAGGATATATATAATATCTTTGTAGTTGTTTTACTTCATTTCTGTAGAATCAAAATACAATTCGTCTGGTTTGCAAGACAATTTGCAAGACAATTTGCAAGACAATCAAAATACAATTTTTTGATTCATATACGCCAATCGGAAACAGTTTATTCTAAATCGAAATCAACAAGCAAACTAACTTGTTTAGGTAAATATATGTAAAGTCCTTGGTAACTTCTAGTGGTGATTAAGTAGGAGATTTTAATCGAGTGGGGGTTTATTTTAGGGAGGACCTTATTAGAGACGGGGGCTCAATAGAGAAAGGAGCTTGATTGAGAAGGTGCGCTAAATGGAGCGTGTACTTGATTTTTTGTTTTCAGTTTGTTTTTCGAGTGGGCTTGTCGGGATTTCTAGCTACTGAAAGATAATTTAGGTCCACTGTGCATGCTGCATCCAGGGATGGGACCCCTAGTTTAACGCCCCTTCCGAAGGACTACGAGGTGAGTTGTGAGGTCAGGCCTCCGAGGTCACCAATCCAGAGTTTGACCTAACTCGACTTAGTTTAACTTCAGTCACCAGACGAAGACTGTATTAACCACTCTGCCACTGCTCTGCATTTCGTCTTCACTGCATTACACATTGCTGTCTTTGTACTATTTTTCAGCAGACTCTTGCCGTGCCTGAAATTCTCATTTTTATCATTTCAGACATTTCAATGCTCAAAAAGATGATCCATATGTCACTTGGAAGGTACACTGAATTCTTTCATGCTAATAGATCGATTTGATAAAAAAAAAGATTTGATGAAGAGGCTCTAGTCGCTCAGCCTACGTGTAGACCATGCGTAGACCCATTATTCTAAAGGAAGAAAGGGTATACGAAACTAAGAGCAGATCTTGCTACGGTGTTTTCTAGATTTCTAGATACTTGATTTATGCAGCCTTTGTTTCGACGCGTTTCACTTATTATTTTAAAAGAGGATTTAGACAGATGAGAGATTGTTACTTGTGTGGCCGTAGCTAAGCTTGTGCTCATTGTTTCGCAGACCATTTCTTCTTCTGGAATAATGGATTACCCTTAGGCTACTAGTTGCTCTTCAACTTGATTAGAAGTATATGCATGGTGTCGCAGAACATCGTGCCCCGCAGATGTTACTGCTATGGAGGAGCTGCAACCCCGATCGTCCTGCTCTCACATAATTCCATAGGATAGAACAAAGGAAGTGCTGTTTTTGAAGCAACCGCTAATTTTGCCTTTTCTGTGCCGTAAATCAGCAACCACTTGTCAAATTAACTAGGAAGATCTTGAGCTCTTAATTTGATCTTATCGTATACAACTGTGTGAAAAGGGACAACTAAGTTTACAGTGCCTTCACAGCAACCCCCTAAACAGTACACGATGTTTTTTGCACTCACTGTCTAGCATACGAATTAGTATGTACACTTCATTTCCTATTTCTGCATCCTTCGTCCTTATTTGTTATTTGTTAACCTCAATGTTAAAATGTATCAACAAGGCCTTCCCTAGACTTATTACCATGAGTCCCTTGTATCCCTGCAGTAAACCTTGCTCAACATGGAGTCATAATGAAACAGTGACAAAGCTGACCCTTTTTTCTGCAATCATTAGTGGAATCATAATGGAATCACAGCTTTGAATCTTGAATCTCGAAATGTTGTCAGTTCTTCAATCGAATCAAACATTCTATCGCATTTGCCGTAACCATAGTAATTCACAAATCTCAAAATCTGTTGGTACTTTTGGAAGCTCAGAGTTTGGGCCAGAATATGGTCAGGTTTTCAGAGTAATGTTATGACTCTTTGTTGACCAAAGTGCCCAATCTCGTTCCCAGAGTGAGTTCGTTGCTCTACCTCTACTCTGGGATACAAGAGGCCGTTCGGCAATCTGATTGGATGTCCGCCATTTTGCGCCGATACTCCGTTTTGGGCAGGGTAAACAGCCGCGGCATGTAAAAATTCGACGTAAAACCATATTCTTTACCTATTCCGACCATCATTTGCAATTTATTTCCAAAATTCGAAGAATAACGAGCCATTTCATTTTCGAAGCTGCGGTGAAAGTTTCGCGAATCTGCAGCTTAGGCCCATTTTTGCTCCAAACAAACCATGCTATTTTCACATTAACATTTTGAGAAGTTTCACCTTTGATTTTTATTGCACTGATCTTTCTTTGTTGCTCCATTCAGATTCCTGATGACTTCTCGATCACGTATGACGATGTAGAAGGAGAGCTAATGGTTGGAGGCGTATTCTTGAGGCTCTTCATAGGACAACCAAACTGGGTATGTAGTTTCACAGTTTTGCCTTAAATTTTGTGATTTACCGTGCAGCTCCCTCCCCAGTGCGGGGTAAGTGACCGAGTGGCTTATACAGTCTCCGTCAGGTGACTGAAGTCAAGATCGGCTGAGTGAAGTCAAACTCCGGATGGATGACCTCGGAGGCGTGACCTCACAACTCACCTCGTCGTCCTTCGGAAGGGACGTTAAACTAGAGGTCCCATGCCTGGATGCGGCATGCACATTGGGCCCAAATTAGCTTTCAGTAGCTAGAAATCCTGACAAGTTCACTCTAAGCAAATTTGAAACAAAACAAACTAACCCTGTAAGCCATAATTTTGAATACGCTTCCCCCCCCCTCTATTGTGCCCTCTCCCACTTATGTCAAATACCATCGGTTACCAAAGATTTCCTGTTATTTTTGCTGAACATGATGTTTCCATGTTCACTTTGACATTGGCTATTGAATATGTAAGAAATTCTTCAAATGAATTGCAATCTCAACAAGCTACTTTTTGAAGAACATACTAAAGAGTCGTAAACAAAATCAGAGCAAGTCCAGTGATAAAGAAAAGAAGAAAATGGAATAAGGAATGTAGGGCAACACTGGTTTCCTTGATTTTATTAAACAGGCTCGAAGTTCCAAAAAACTTTCATAGAAGTCGATTGTGCGCTCAAATTCGATGACGCAGAATGCAAATGGGGCATTCGATGTATGAGAGGGTTTCTAGTAATCAATATAGCCACACGTGTTGATAGCGTGTGGTTATTTTGTTTACTTGAAATTCTTATATATAAAGTCGTGAAATCACAACAAACTGTACTCTTGGAAGAATAAAGGTATTTCAATAATACGATCTTGTACTGGACTGTGAACCAAAAATGGAAGAATTCAATGGGGGACATTCGATGTATGAGAGAGTTTCTGATAACCAATATAGCTACGCGTGTTGATAGCGTGTGGTTATTTTGTTTACTTGAAATTCTTATACAGTCTTGAAATCACAACAAACTGTACTCTTGGAAGAATAAAGGTATTTCAATGATACGATCTTGTGCTGGACTTTGAGCCGAAAATGGAAGAATTCAATGGGGACATTCGATGTATGAGAGAGTTTCTAGTAATCAATATAGCTGCGCGTGTTGATAGCGTGTGGTTATTTTGTTTACTTGAAATTCTTATACAGTCTTGAAATCACAACAAACTGTACTCTTGGAAGAATAAAGGTATTTCAATAATACGATCTTGTGCTGGACTTTGAGCCGAAAATGGAAGAATTCAATGGGGACATTCGATGTATGAGAGAGTTTCTAGTAATCAATATAGCTACGCGTGTTGATAGCGTGTGGTTATTTTGTTTACTTGAAATTCTTATACAGTCTTGAAGTCACAACAAACTGTACTCTTGGAAGAATAAAGGTATTTCATTAATACGATCTTGTACTGGACTTTGAGCCGAAAATGGAAGAATTCGATGGGGACATTCGATGTATGAGAGAGTTTCTGATAACCAATATAGCTTGTATAAATTTAGCAAATAACAGTAGGGAGAACCACAGGTGGCGGAGAATGGTTCAGCAATACTTGCACGATTCAGTAATACATACAAATGTATTAAAATTTAATCATACCTGCCAGTTAACTGTGTTAAATTTCTCTGGAATCCTCCATTGGTTACACAGACTCCTATCTCCACTTCATATTAGGCCCAAATTGTGTTGTGTTGTTGCAGTTGTATTGAATATTGCAACAACACAACACAATTTGGGCCTAATATGAAGTGGAGATAGGAGTCTGTATAACCAATGGAGGATTCCAGAGAAATTTAACACAGTTAACTGGCAGGTATGACTAAATTTTAATACATTTGTATGTATTACTGGATCGTGCAACTATTACTGAACCATTCTCCGCCACCTGTGGGAGAACTTAGAAAGTACACTGAATGAACGTATCATGCAAAGGAGGGTAGCATTGTCCTTTACATTTTGAGATACATTAATAAGTGCAAAAAATTTCGGCATGACAAACTTTCGGACAAAGACTTGTCCGAAAATTTATTTGTACGAAGTTTCGGGTTGTCCGAAAGTTTGTCACGCCCAAAATGTTTGCACAGACTGCGCTTGCGCAATGTGAATTGACTTGAAAACGGAAATCAAGTGATCTCTGAATCCGAATTCCCATCATTAAACGAAACGAGAGGTTGCAATGCCAGAACATGAGTCTGAATAGATCTGCAAAGTCTTTTAAAACAGTTGTGTTTCTAAACAATATAAGCACATATACGTGTAAACAAGTTGCTGAAATATGCGCGTAAACAAGAAAATTAGTGATTTTTTCTTTCCTCTTCTATTTTAGAATAATTCCATTCTATTTTATTCAATAACCTGACGTGGTTTTCCTTCAAGATTCAAAAGACTGGTCAACACTTTGTCCGAAAATTAATTTGTCCGAAATTCCAGAAATATGTCCGAAAATATTTTCGCCGAAGTTTATTGTCGGAAATTTATCCCCTGAAAAATTTTTGTACTTAATGTAATGCTAAGTTCAGCAACTGGAAGATATGTATAGTCATGCTTGGTCCTGTTGGATGCTCCTTAAAATGTGTTCTAAAACGAGCGATTGATTCTTTTTCTCTGATGTTGTCAGGGGTATTTGTCCAGTTTTTGGCACCAAAGCATTAGAAAGTTCACTTTGCATCTTCTAGCCTGGCATTGGGAACTTGCAGATCTCCTTGATTTGTTGTTAAGTACTTTAAAATATGGGGTCTTTCAGTCGACTTATCTTTGGTCAAGAAAAGCAGAGCCTTAACATCAGTGAGCCATGTACAAATCCATCCGCCTTTATCATGGTTGGGATTTTTTTTTGCTTCTTTGCATCGTTGCAGTTGAGATAACGTGGTGTTGGAATGGGTGTTCAAAACAATACTGTCACAGCGGAGAGGGCTTTCAAAGAGACCTTTACAGACTTTACTACGTTGCATCCCTAGTTAATAGGCTGTTTTAGCAAGAAGACGCGAATCAAGAAGACGCCAGCATAATTCTTTTGTTCGAGGATGTAAATCACAAAGTGAAATCAACTTCGAAACTTTTTGCGAGTCTCGAGAGACCAATTGTACGTTCTATTCTGAAACTGACGACCTGAAAAGCATACTTTTGAAGGCCGCACTGCAAAAATAGGACGTCAAGAAGGGAAGCAAGTCCAATATGAGCACATTCACAAATGATGGAAATGCAAGAATGCAAACTGTTCTTTGTCTGTCTGTGAGCAGCTTTCTGGGAGGGAAAAGCCTGGAAAATTAGAATGTTCTAGAAACATAAAAAAGTTGCGGCGTTCTCAAAGACGTCCGCGTCTTGCTGCTAAAACAGCCTAATAAAATGACAGTTGATAACGGCATTCCCAGTTGATAGCATTCTTGTTTCACTCTCATTTGTAGGTTTTGAGAAAGCCGAAAGATTTCATGGTCTCCATTATGGATAAATTTGTAAATTTAACATCAAAACCAAACAGCAATGTAAGTTGCGTGTGCTTGTTTCATTATTCAACGACCCACTGCTAGCCATCATCTCTTATGGCGACAAAATCAAGTTCGTACTCTCGAGTACCGAAAAAAGGGGGGCTGAGAATAATGGGGGGTGTTGGAAATGGTTGGATATAGCAATAGTTGGGGGACTGGAATATTTGGAGGCTGGAAAAATCGGGGAGTGTTTGGAGGATTTTGAAATAGTCGTTTTTCTTAGTTAAACACGCATCCTTTAAATATTTATATAAACAGTGATGTTGCTGATACATTTACCTACGAACTCTGGTTCTGTTGAGTCCTCTTCTTGAGACTTATTGCAATTATTCAAAAATTATGTCTATTATCATTTCATTTTCCAACAAAATTAATAAAAGCGTGGGTTGAAATAAAAGCGGGGGGTTGGAAAATTTTCAAAAATTGATAAGCTGGGGGGAATGACAATTATTCGGTACTCGAGAGTAATACCTGGAAGTCATTATTGGCCCAAGTTCTCCCTTGACGTTCTTTTCATTCCGCCCACAAAGAATCATGGTTGACAATTGGTCTTTATTTGTTACAAAGAACTCAATCAGATTAATCTCTGTAGTTTTGAAACGAATTTAGCTTGACCTTTTATAATTGAAGCACTTCAACGCTTGTCATCATATTTCTCCAGTTTCAAGGGTCTGTTTCATCCAGCATTCCTTGCACATGATGTCTCTTGGTTGGCCTTTGTTGATAAAAATGGTGACAACAAATACGAACCAAGAGACGACACGTGCAAGGCATGCTGGATAAAACAGACCCTTTAAAGGACAAGTCCGAGGTTGATAAAATTATTGTGAAAAAGCAACCTTACCAACTGCTGAACACCAATCATGAGTTCTTTCCAAGTTTTGATGCCTCCAATTTTCATAAATTGGTTAATGAATCTTCGTAAGTTAGGCCAAATATCGTCGCCATTTTGTATTTTGTACGAGTGTGCGAAGGCGCGATAAGGAGGCTAGCAATTTGAGTGGTATGTTAGCAACACATTTGGCTGCCTCGTTCCGGTTAACATGAAGTGATATCATAGAAAATGACGTCATTTCGCACTTCTTAGCAGATTGAAATATGTACTTTCGCAGATTAAGAGAGAAAAAAAATGAAAAAAGTACTACACACCATTCACAACAGTGTAATCTCTTGAATAATCAACAATTATACCAACCCCGGACTTGCCCTTTAACTTGAAGAAGATTTTCTCTGAAGGGAATTCATCGTGACATAATTGACCGTGTAGGCGTTTTCTTTGTCGTGTTTATAAATCATTCCAACGCACTCCATTCATTCACAGGAAGAGGTATTGGAGACCGTTACGCAAGCAATTGTCTGTTTATTCTCAGCACAACCACCACTAGCAGACCAGGTAAGTTCACTTTTCATTTGAAAGATGATGATTTCTATTAGAATTGTTTTGGTTAAAAGAATGAACGTCGTCAGATAAATAATATCAAGCTTCCTTAAAGAGGCTGGGTTACGCAAGCGTAAACAAACCTGTCTTCATTATTCATATTGTTGCCCACACGTGCCCATTGTGTTCTGCATTGATTTTGGTGGATGGAGTGAATTCACAATAAAGTTACGTCCAAAAATCCACCAATGTTTCTTCAGTCATGCAACTTATGAATCTTTCGTTTCTTTCCCTATGAAATTCAAGAGTCTATCTCTTAAGGTAACATCATCATTTTGAGAAAAGTAGTGGGAAATCTCTGTGATATGGGCTATCAAAAACACTGCAAAAACCGTCATTTTGAAAGAAGTTTGTTGACTTTACGTGAGTGGCCGAGTGGGGTGAGTGGCCGAGTGGCTTATACAGTTTTCGTCAGGTGACTGAAGTTAAGCTCGGCCGAGTGAGGTCAAACTCTGTTTGATGACCTCGGAGGCCTGACCTCACAACTCACCTCGTCATCCTTCGGAAGACACGTTAATCTAGGGATTGCACAGTGGGCCTAAATTATCTTTCAATAGCTAGAAATGCTGACAAGCCCACTCAAAAAACAAATTGAAAAACGTGGCCCAGCTCTTTTAATGGCTCTGTGGCAACCGGCATGTATTGAGATTGTTTTAGTTTTGCTTTTCATGGATTTGATTCAGTTAAAATCAAATGTTTAAGACAACCAATGAGAATCATGACTGCATCTGGAGCTGCAACGAGATGCTTCTGACTTGAGTGACATCACAACGTTATTGTCATGCAGCCTAAAATTAGGCCAACTATACCAATAAGGCTGCGCAAGGCGGTTGTGGCAGAGCCTTAGTGAAATTTACTTGTATGGATGAAAATGATAGAAGTGACGAGTTTTATTGATTATTTATTCTTTTAGCTTTTTCCCGGAAGGTGATCATATTTCAAAACAAGCACAAGGTTTTAAAGTTTGATTTGACTAAACTTAGGCCGCATTTACAAATAAGACGACTTGACTACAGAACGCTCATTCAACTATTTTGCCATGTGATTTTATTGCAGACAGCTATCAAATTGATCATAAATTGTTGGTCGTCAAAATGTTTTGCTGACTTAAGAAGAGTTAGAGCAACAACATTTTAGGAACGATTTATTTGCCCTGTCATCTTATAATTCAGCCATTGGTTTTTAGATTTCTTGTGTTTTCTGGTTAACTTGATCTCATATCTTCTTTTGTAGGTTCCAGCATTGGGCCATATTCCACAAGTTTTCCAATCAATGGCATCGTCCAATACTGCGATTCCGAAATCAGCTTTGCTTGTTATTCATTGCTTGTCAGATAATGAAGTAAGTCCTGCTTGGCTAATTTCCTGAACATTTTGTAGAGTTTAGTACTGCTATTGGTAGCGATCCCGGGCAAGCAACACTCCACTGCCGCACGGGTCTTACAACTCTTTAAATTCGCTTGCACCAAACTGCTTGAGAAAATTATTCGCAAAATGTTAGGATGAAACTAAGGTGAGAAACTAATCTTAAAATGCCGCTCCTAAAAACGATCAGTGGCCAGAAGGCTTTTTCTTATCGCGGTGCAAATCTGTGGAACAGCCTAGAAAGAGCTACTAAATTGGCCCCCTCCCTGAAAACCTTCAAAGAACAGCTATAGTCGGGGACAACATTTATTTTATTTTTACGTTCTCTTTTATAGCCTTAGTTTTGTATGATATTGTAAATTAGGTGAGGTTAGTAATTTCTTTTGTCTTAGTATTTATTTAATCTTTTAAACAGTTCAGGTTGAAAAACATATATACTCTTCTAACCTGTATAAATATTATAAAGTGGAGTGAAAGTGAAACGGGATGGTACGCCACCAATATTTCTGTCTGTTAATATTTCTGTTGATATATTTATGCCAAGCCTGAGAATAAAGAAGGGACGTTAAACTGACTCGATCCTGGATCCATCTTTCAGTAAAATGGTTTAGTACCCCACCCAGATTTCTTTGTCCATAAAACATAGATATATTGATGGATACCATGTTGTCCCAGGCGACTTTCATGCTGGTCAGGTGATTCATCATTTCCAGATGTCTGTTAACTTTTCTTTCAATCTTTGATCGATGTCTTCATCCAAAATGTTCTCAAGCAAAATAGGTTTGTTCCCCATAAAACTTTCCCTTAAGATTTTCGTACCCCCACAAAATAACGGAAAAAAGTTTCATACACCCTCCCAAAAACCTTAGTCTCGGTATGGTACCCAGGATTAAAAATGACCGCTCCCTTACAGCTAATTTTGTTCAAAATAGATTTCCATTATATTTTCTTGCTGCATTGTCTTGTATTAAGAATCAGCAAGAGAAGCTGACTGAGTAAATTTACTTTGCAGATGTGTGTTAGAACCATGGCTCAAACAGAAAGTTTACGATTAATGATTAAAGCGATGAAAACGAGACCAGATTGTTTGAATATTGCAGCCGAGGCTATCAATAGAATGTTTGAAAAGGAGAACAGTGAATTAGTAGCCCAGGTACGTACTATTTCATAAACTTTCGTATATAGGGATAAATAGACTCCATTGTTTACCCTCCAGAGGACGGTGGAATGGTTAACGGAAGAAGGAAGTGTTTCGGTTCTGTGTTTGCTTTTTTGTTACACCATTGAAAGAAAACTGATGATGTATGATACAGTAAGAACCTGCGAAATAGAATTCAGGCTTTTCAGACAGCCTGTTTAGTCAAATAGAAGTTAAAAAGATAAGTCATGAAAAAGATAAATTTCACTTTGAACAGAGTATGATAAATTTATCATACTTTGTTCAAATTGCGATTTATCTTATTGTAAATGTTTATTTTACAATAGATATTGTACAACACGCCTAAAAAAGATTGTTTTATGCAGCCTGTTTAGTTTCTTGTTAAAAGGGCTTTGATATGGAATCATGCTAAAAGGGTAACTTTATTTCTCTATGGTACGAGGTTGCGCCATTTTTAGGAACACTTTTTCATGATAGAGTCCAGATTTATGGGTTTCGGTTTTTTGTAACAATTCATTTATTTGCAAGCTTCTTCGGCATTTCCCGATTTATGGGTATGATTTTAAGAAAATCTGCCGGATTTGTGGGTGGCACTTTTACGATTTGAATGTCACAACCCCGTAAATTAATAACTCAAGTAACCCCCCCCCCTGGAGCATTTGAAAATAATCTCATTACATAGGGCTCAGCCATAATAATACTCCCATATGATACCCTTCTAAAATCAGGCTAAGAATTTTTTCACATGAGAGCACCATTTCTCAATAGAATCAGCTCGAGGTTTCTCAGAAAGTCCTTACTGTATTGCACTGTTAGTTTGATCTCACTCTTTGTCATTCACAGGCCATTCGTGTTGAATTGGTGCAATATCTCGTTAGTCTGTTGGAGGCTGTATTACATGACGTCAAAAATCCTGCTGGTTGCAAGGCACAAATTGTAAAAGCTCTCAAATCAATGACTAGGGATTTGGCTCATGGTGGCGAGGTAAGACTGTCTTAAGATTTGAGTTTGCAATTGTAAAATTTAATGAAAATATTAGTTTCATGAATTCACCTTTTCAAAATAATAGGTGCGAAAGCGAAGGTCTTTTTTTGTTTGATATTTTGCATTTTGGAGGCTAAAATCTTGTTCTGCGTACAAACCTTAGTATGTGGACTAATTTTCACTTTCATATCTGTCTTCATTTCGAAATTATGACAGTATGAATTTTTTAAAGTCATACGAACCTTGACCGTGAAAGTAAAGTTCAGACAATTTTTGTCAAAACTTTGATTTCGCGGTCAAAGTCCTCATGAATTCAAATTCTTAAAATTCCCATCATTTCGAAACGAAGACAGATTCTAATGTGAAATTGGTTCCCATACTAGAATATGTATGCAGAACAAGATTTTAGCCGCAAAAAATTACTAGATGAATGGAACGAATTCTGTCAAGTAGCCGTGCTCCCATTTATAGGTGTACTGGAGATATAGGTAAATTCCACTTTACGAAAATATCTTGGTTGCGAAATGCCTTAAAAAGGGCCTAAAACGCCTGATCAAATCGTAAAGAAACGCCTTACACACAAGAGCACAAAAGTACATTTTCATGGGTATTTGGACCTGTTTTGAAACTTGAACAATTCAATCGTGATTTATTGCAAAGTAGCAAATGTGCTTATGTTGCTTTTTGCTATCAGCTAAGTGTTGCAGCAATTCTGCCACATTCAATTTTCTAAATTTATTTTTCGCTTGCTCTCATCCCTTCTTCTAAATTTTTATATTATTCTAAAAGTTTTGATCCACACAAATTTGTCCCTCTCTCGTTGCAAGCTACTCGTAGCTTAAAGCACATAAGCGTGGCAAGAGACACGCGCCACTGTGCTCCTATTGCTTTCATCGATCGAAAATATCAAATCCAATAGGTTATATTTTAAACGGCACAGTGCCCCAGCTAAGCTGCTCGTAAATCCATTGATTTCGTTTGATTACTCGTAGTTGTAGAGCGCATTCTTTAGAGCGCATTCTTTACTCCCAGGGGGGAACTCCATAACTTTCAATACGGTGGGGTCCTTGCCAATTTTTGGGGCCCAAAATGTTACGTTAAATCTATATTTGGGGTTTTTGGATTACAAAATGGACATAAATTCAATATTTTGGGTACACAACTCTAAAAGAAGGAAGAATCGTGGAATTTGGTGCGGGTCTCCAAGATATTAGAGTCAATGTTTGAAGTCCTCAAAGCATTTAGGTTTCAGGAAAGAAACAGTGGTATGGAATCCCTCCCTCCCCCCCCCCCCCCCGTATCGAAAGTTTACTTTATCAGAATGCATTATTTCACTGAAATTCATCTTTCGTTAGGTAAATGCAATATTGGATGGCTGTCAAGTTTGGTCATCATACCGAGATCAGAAACACGATTTATTCATTTCCGAATCATCACACGCACAATACCTAACTGGTCCCGTGGGAGTTGCTGGATACCTAACACAAGGATCACAGAGTCCAGCTTTATCAGCAAACCCTCCGCCGATTGACCATCATGATAATTAATTAGAAGCAATTATTCACGTCAAATTTTAAAGGTAAGAAAAGTTGGCTTATAATCTGTGTGCCACGTCTCCCTGCTGTAAACTAGAATCAATATGTGTCTTTGTTTCGCCTTTTGACTTAACTGATACCGCAACAGCCACCAAACTGAAGTGACAACACCAACACCAGTTCAGTTCAATGAGATGAGCGTTAGTTGAGGGCCCTTGTGGAATAAGGCTAGCTGTAAACCTTGCTCCATCGCGATGCAGTACAAAAACATTCCAAAGTATATTTTATGCTTGAGTTCTTACGTTGCGAATTTCAATGGAAAAAGAAGAGTTTCAGTAGGTCCTACCATGACCTCAATTTTCTCAGTTTTTATACTATTAGAATACAAAGAATATACCTTGCTTCTATGCAAATTTCGGCCTAAATGTCCAGAGTTTTTGTATGATCATTGCACTCTTTAAACGCAAACGGATAGGACTAAGATTTGTGCCTTCAAAACGTATCAAAAAAACCGTTTCTTGCAAGATAGAATCTTAAAATATCTTTAAATAGCGGACAAATCATAATAAACACGTTGACGTAAATAATCTTGTAACTTGTAAGGAAACACTATCAACTCCTGTAAAAGAACAATAATCAAAATATAAGATAAACCTTTAACTACAGAGAAAACTGTTCAACCTGCAAGAAAATAAAGTAATCATTTACCAATAAAGTTATTATGACAGCAAATTATGCCATCATGTAATCTGATTCACGAGAACCAAAACAAGAATCATGTGCCTAAGGAAAATCTTGTTATTCACAGCATTATTAGGAGCTTGATAAGGCATGATGGTAGGCTATGCTCGGGAACGTCGTGCTTAATTCAATTCATATCAAAGTGCTTCCAATTTACTCTATTTAGTCTGTTCAGTTGTTTATCTTTGTACAGTCACAATATGCGTGACAAGAGGAATTTTTGATCTTCATTGCCATAGAAAAAAGGGCAGGGAAACTAGCCTTACTCAATTAATAGACTTATAACGGTAAGTCTCTTGTTTCGCTTTGACTTGATGATGGCGCTTCGCTCAACAGAGACTCATAATAGTACTCTGAAAAACCTGGCCCTATTTAGGCCCAAACTCCGTGATTCCTTGAGTACCAATCAGATTTCGAGATTTGTGAATTACTATTATTACGGTGTAAATGTGATAGAATTTTCGATTCGATTGAAGCATTGAAAGCATTCCCAAGGGAATGCGATTCGAAGCCCTGCTTCAATCATAGTTCCATTGATGATTGCAGAAAATAGGGCCAGGTGTTTCACTGTTTCATTATGAGTCCCATCCCTGTTGAGCAAGGTTTACCGCAGGGATACAAGGGACTAATCGTCATATGTCTACTCCACTAAGACCCAAAAATTTTCACTTAACAGGTTGAATTGAATTGATGTTGTTGTTTTTGCTTGAGTGATTGGTTGTGGTATCAGTTAAAAGCAGTCTGTCACGTATCTGAATGGCCGCGACAAAGTCAGGTCAACACAACTGATTTCTTTGTGAATCTGTGTATTTGAAGCAAAGGAGAGCAAATCGTCTTGACTTTCTACGGCCGTAGATATTCAGAGGATTAGCAACCATTCAAATTTCCTATTCTTTGTATTGTCCAAATCATCCAATCAAATGTGTGACAGACTGACTTTCAGTAAACAAGCGAAACTACGACATTTAATGAGTCTAAAGGGAAACATGGTACCCAGGTCAGAGGTCTGAGAGGAAGGTATCGTATTAGAAATGATTAACATATCAATCTATGTCGTTAATTTGCAAGGTCAGAGTAATTTCGAAAGGGCATGCAACTGCAGACAAACCAGAGAGCGCAATGTGATGAAATACTTCCTGAGGAAGTATCATCCCTACTTTCCTTCAGTTGGGTGCAGAAAAGAAAGATTCTCAGATATGAGAAATTTATGCGTATGTTTTTAATGCTTTTGCCTTTGAATCACAACTCTTTCTTGTGAAACATTATTTACTACTGAGGGGTATCCTCAAAAACATGTGTGCCGTGTCGCCCATGAAAATTAGAAAACCGAGCTAAGTACGTTGTTTCACTTTCAACTTCTTTGATTATGACATTGATGCAGAATATCAAATCTTCTGGTTTTGAGGCAACCAGTAATTTCAACTTCTTTGCTTCATAGATCAGCAACCACTTATCACGTATCAGATTTACTTAATCTTTGTACCGAACTGTAAGTTGTGCACCAAGTGAAAAGCAAGACGAAAAGAAGCTCAGAAACTATTTTCCTCTCTTACTAAAAGGCTTTTTTGGCTTCGCAAAGTAGCATGGTTAGAAATTGGTCTGCTATTGCCATTTCAATCGCCAATGGTATCACTTGTTTTTACTCCAAAATGCTATATGCAATCCCATACGTCATGCGATAAACTGGGAATATATTCAAGCTTTCGACACTTTTATCATCGATTATATGAGGAAAACACCTCACCTGCCAGACCCGATGAAGTAAATTTCAGCTACTGTTTATATGAGATTTTTCACCTCACCTGTCGGCCCCAGGGCTGAGAGGCGAGGTGGAGTAAAGTCTTTCTTCCGTGAAATCAAAATGAACTGACCAATAAGAATCAACGAATAATTTCAATTCACCTCACCATACCGGTGATGTTTCATTTATATAGAAAAATTTCTCCTCACCCATGCGAGATTCCACCTCTAGTGAGATGGGATTGCACTGTAACGCAGGTGTTGCGTTCTCCATGTAAGCGCGAAATGAAAATACAAATGATTCTATGGGAAGGTGGCATCTCACCCGGGTCTGGCCAGTGAGGTGTTTTTCCTAATATAAACAGGCCCTTAAGCCTGGAATACTTTCAGGCGCTTTCAGGTGGAATAGCTCACTATAATAATGCAATTTATACCTAGAGCACAGTCAAATTTTTACTTCCGTTATATGCTGCTGCAGACCTCATTTTCACTGTACCATTTACACTCAACCTCTCGTTTACACTGTTCTTGATAATCAGGAACACTTTTGTTCCTTCAATCTATGGAAAACCATGCTCAGGTGCAGTGTAAACATAGGCTTAAGATGATGAGTCCCTTGTATCCCTGCGGTAAACTTTGCTCAACAGGGACTCGTAATGAAACAATGAAAAAGCTGGCCCTATCTTCTGCATTCGATCGATCGAATCAGGATCGAACTAATGCTGTAGCTCTGTTCAACGGTCACACCTCGGAAAGAAAATGTGATTAAAACCATGTTAAAGAGACGTTGAATCGAAGAAACTTGGTATAAATCTGAAGAAGGAAGTTCATTTTACCTGGTGAGTGCAAAACCTGGGGGAGGGTACTCATATATTTTTCTGTACGGGGACGTGCCGCTGAACAGGGTATTATTTTCAGGATTCCGACTCCGGGACACGGTATCATTTTTGTAAAAATCGGCTCCATGACAGGGTCCATATTTGCCATTTTTGACTCCGAAAGATCGTTTTAGGCCATTTGCACTCTGCGAGTGTGATTCAAAACGCTTAGATGGCAATATTTCCACATTTTTCGATAGATTTCGTACAAATTTCCTTCCAGAGCATAATTTTATCTGAAGAAACTAAAGGACAGGGTATTGTTTAAGAAAATTTGACTCCGGGACAGGGTAGCATTTTCAGGAATTTGACTCCGGGACAGGGTAGCTATTCAGATTTTCCAGCGACACCTCCCCGTATGTTCGTAGGCCAAGTACCTCCCCCCTCCCCCGGGGTGCAAAATAAGTCTTTCAACGCTACATAGAGAAATCTTCAAGACCAAAGTGTACTAGAGAAATCTTCAACAAGCTGCCACAGAAACTTCGTTCAAAATCTTGTCAATTGCATCATTCGAATTAAAGATTCGGCAGCATTGCTCTCTGCCAAATCTCCCAATCTGATTGGCACTTTACGAATCGCGGAGTTTAATAGGGCCAGGTCTAGACAGGGCCAGGCTTTTCAGAGTAATACTATGCGCATAGACTATGCGTTTCTGTTGACTGAAGCTCCATCATCAAGTCAAAGAGCGCAAGGAAACAAGAGACTCAAGTCCGAGGGGCATTTCACTCCAAAAAATCTCGTACACCTTTGGCAAAAATCCTTTTGTTTTCAAGAAAAATCCATCAAAAATCCGTATGAATCCTTTTGTTCTGAAAAAATCTCGTACGCTTTTCCAATAAGTGAATTGCCCCTCGCTCAAGTCTAGGGTAAATGCTGTTTAACCATAAAACTTTCTGACGAATTAGAACTGAACCAATACAGTGTAAACATGGTCTTAGATTACTTCTTACTCACCCTTACGTGACTGATTTCACCGATAAATTCCTCATTATTCTCGATAATTTTTTCTAATTTGGGACGATAGTGGAAAGTACATTTTTCAGCTGATTTACATAGATAGCTCTAGAATTAAGACGGTTTTATATGTCATGTACAATTTAGAATAAGTTCGAATAGCATCCAGAAGGCACGTTGAATTTATTAATGATACATTATTCGTTGATTTTCATATTTTTACAAAAGAACATTTTATATCATTTTCAAATTTAGTGCATTACTTTCCTCCTAGGCAGCCGTTTTTTGTCCGTTATTCCAACGGATGTTCCCGAACAAGTATCTTTCTGGCCTAAAATAGGTATGTCCGAAATGGGCCTATTTTTCCCAAAAAGCAAAGGGTATAGCCTTACTTTCTGGCCTAAAATAGGTATGTCCGAAGTGGGCCTATTTTTCCAAAAAGTCAAAGGGTATAGCCTTACTTTCTGGCCTAAAATAGGTATGTCCGAAGTGGGCCTATTTTTCCCAAAAAGCAAAGGGTATAGCCTTACTTTCTAGCCTAAAATAGGTATGTCCGAAGTGGGCCTATTTTTCCCAAAAGTCAAAGGGTATAGCCTTACTTTCTGCCCTAAAATAGGTATGTCCGAAATGGGCGTATTTTTCCCAAAAAGCAAAGGGTGTAGCCTTACTTTCTGGCCTAAAATAGGTATGTCCGAAGTGGGCCTATTTTTCCCAAAAAGCAAAGGGTATAGCCTTACTTTTTGACCTAAAATAGGTAGGTTCAAAATGGGCCTATTTTTCCCTAAAAGCAAAGGGTATAGCCTTACTTTCTCGCATAAAATAGGTATGTCCGAAATGGGCCTATTTTTCCCAAAAAGCAAAGGGTGTAGCCTTACTTTCTGGCCTAAAATAGGTATGTCCGAAGTGGGCCTATTTTTCCCAAAAAGCAAAGGGTATAGCCTTACTTTTTGGCCTAAAATAGGTAGGTTCAAAATGGGCCTATTTTTCCCTAAAAGCAAAGGGTATAGCCTTACTTTCTGGCCTAAAATAGGTATGTCCGAAATGGGCCTATTTTTCCCAAAAAGCAAAGGGTGTAGCCTTACTTTCTGGCCTAAAATAGGTATGTCCGAAGTGGGCCTATTTTTCCCAATAAGCAAAGGGTATAGCCTTACTTTTTGGCCTAAAATAGGTAGGTTCAAAATGGGCCTATTTTTCCCTAAAAGCAAAGGGTATAGCCTTACTTTCTCGCCTAAAATAGGTATGTCCGAAATGGGCCTATTTTTCCCAAAAAGCAAAGGGTATAGCCTTACTTTTTCGCCTAAAATAGGTATGACCGAAATGGGTCTATTTAACCGAAAAGCAAAGGGTATAGCCTTACTTTTTGGCCTAAAATAGGTATGTCCGAAATGGGCCTATTTTTCCCACAAAGCAAAGGGTATCGCCTTACTTTTTACCTAAAATAGGCATGTCCGAAATGGGCCTAATTTTCCAAAAAAGCAAAGGGTATAGCCTTACTTTCTGGCCTAAAATAGGTATGTCCGAAGTGGGCCTATTTTTCCCAAAAAGCGAAGGGTATAGCCTTACTTTCTGGCCTAAAATAGGTATGTCCGAAGTGGGCCTATTTTCCCCAAAAAGCGAAGAATATAGCCTTACTTTTTCGCCTAAAATAGGTATGTCCGAAGTGGGCCTATTTTTCCCAAAAGTCAAAGGGTATAGCCTTACTTTCTGGCCTAAAATAGGTATGTCCGAAATGGGCCTATTTTTCCCAAAAAGCAAAGGGTGTAGCCTTACTTTCTGGCCTAAAATAGGTATGTCCGAAGTGGGCCTATTTTTCCCAAAAAGCAAAGGGTATAGCCTTACTTTTTGGCCTAAAATAGGTAGGTTCAAAATGGGCCTATTTTTCCCTAAAAGCAAAGGGTATAGCCTTACTTTCTCGCCTAAAATAGGTATGTCCGAAATGGGCCTATTTTTCCCAAAAAGCAAAGGGTATAGCCTTACTTTTTCGCCTAAAATAGGTATGACCGAAATGGGTCTATTTAACCGAAAAGCAAAGGGTATAGCCGTACTTTTTGGCCTAAAATAGGTATGTCCGAAATGGGCCTATTTTTCCCACAAAGCAAAGGGTATCGCCTTACTTTTTACCTAAAATAGGCATGTCCGAAATGGGCCTAATTTTCCAAAAAAGCAAAGGGTATAGCCTTACTTTCTGGCCTAAACTAGGTATGTCCGAAATGGGCCTATTTTTCCCACAAAGAAAGGGTATCGCCTTACTTTTTGCCTAAAATAGGCATGTCCGAAATGGGCCTAATTTTCCCAAAAAGCAAAGGGTATAGCCTTACTTTCTGGCCTAAAATAGGTATGTCCGAGGTGGGCCTATTTTTCCCAACAAAGCAAAGGGCATAGCCTTACTTTCTGGCCTAAAATAGGTATGTCCGAAGTGGGCCTATTTTTCCCAAAAAGCAAAGGGTATAGCCTTACTTTCTGGCCTAAAATAGGTATGTCCGAAGTGGGCCTATTTTTCCCAAAAGTTAAAGGGTATAGCCTTACTTTCTGCCCTAAAATAGGTATGTCCGAAGTGGGCCTATTTTTCCCAAAAAGCAAAGGGTATAGCCTTACTTTTTGGCCTAAAATAGGTAGGTTCAAAATGGGCCTATTTTTCCCTAAAAGCAGAGGGTATAGCCTTACTTTCTCGCCTAAAATAGGTATGTCCGAAATGGGCCTATTTTTCCCAAAAAGCAAAGGGTGTAGCCTTACTTTCTGGCCTAAAATAGGTATGTCCGAAGTGAGCCTATTTTTCCCAAAAAGCAAAGGGTATAGCCTTACTTTTTGGCCTAAAATAGGTAGGTTCAAAATGGGCCTATTTTTCCCTAAAAGCAAAGGGTATAGCCGTACTTTCTGGCCTAAAATAGGTATGTCCGAAATGGGCCTATTTTTCCCAAAAAGCAAAGGGTGTAGCCTTACTTTCTGGCCTAAAATAGGTATGTCCGAAGTGGGCCTATTTTTCCCAAAAAGCAAAGGGTATAGCCTTACTTTTTGGCCTAAAATAGGTAGGTTCAAAATGGGCCTATTTTTCCCTAAAAGCAAAGGGTATAGCCTTACTTTCTCGCCTAAAATAGGTATGTCCGAAATGGGCCTATTTTTCCCAAAAAGCAAAGGGTATAGCCTTACTTTCTGGCCTAAAATAGGTATGTCCGAAGTGGGCCTATTTTTCCCAAAAAGCAAAGGATATAGCCTTACTTTTTGGCCTAAAATAGGTAGGTTCAAAATGGGCCTATTTTTCCCTAAAAGCAAAGGGTATAGCCTTACTTTCTGGCCTAAAATAGGTATGTCCGAAATGGGCCTATTTTTCCCAAAAAGCAAAGGGTGTAGCCTTACATTCTGGCCTAAAATAGGTATGTCCGAAGTGGGCCTATTTTTCCCAAAAAGCAAAGGGTATAGCCTTACTTTTTGGCCTAAAATAGGTAGGTTCAAAATAGTCCTATTTTTCTCTAAAAGCAAAGGGTATAGCCTTGCTTTCTTGCCTAAAATAGGTATGTCTTAAATGGGCCTATTTTTCCCAAAAAGCAAAGGGTATAGCCTTACTTTCTGGCCTAAAATAGGTATGTCCGAAGTGGGCCTATTTTTCCCAAAGTGCAAAGGGTACAGCCTTACTTTCTGGCCTAAAATAGGTATGACCGAAATGGGCCTATTTTCATCAAAAAGCAAAGGGTATAGCCTTACTTTCTGGCCTAAAATAGGTATGTCCGAAATGGGCCTATTTTTCCCAAAAAGCAAAGGGTATAGCCTTACTTTCTGGCCTAAAATAGGTATGTCCGAAATGGGCCTATTTTTCCCACAAAGCAAAGGGTATCGCCTTACTTTTTGGCCTAAAATAGGTAGGTCCGAAATAGGCCTATTTTTCCCAAAGAGCAAAGGGTACAGCCTTACTTTCTGGCCTAAAATAGGTATGTCCGAATGGGGCCTATTTTTCCCAAAAAGCAAAGGGTATAGCCTTACTTTCTGGCCGAAAATAGGTATGTCCGAAATGGGGCTATTTTTCCCAAAAAGCAAAGGGTATAGCTTTACTTTTTGGCCTAAAATAGGTAGGTTCAAAATGGGCCTATTTTTCCCTAAAAGCAAAGGGTATAGCCTTACTTTCTTGCCTAAAATAGGTATGTCTAAAATGGGCCTATTTTTCCCAAAAAGCAAAGGGTATAGCCTTACTTTTTAGCCTAAAATAGGTATGACCGAAATGGGCCTATTTTCCCCAAAAAGCAAAGGGTATAGCCTTACTTTTTGGCCTAAAATAGATAGGTCCGAAATGGGCCTATTTTCCCCAAAAAGCAAAGGGTATAGCCTTACTTTCTGACCTGAAATAGGTATTTCCGAAATGGGCCTAATTTTCCCAAAAAGCAAAGGGTATAGCCTTACTTTCTGGCCTAAAATAGGTATGTCTGAAATGGGCCTATTTTTCCCAAAAAGCAAAGGGTATAGCCTTACTTTTTGACCTAAAATAGGTATGTCCGAAGTGGGCCTATTTTTCCTAAAAAGCAAAGGGTATAGCCTTACTTTCTGGCCTAAAATAGGTATGACCGAAATGGGCCTATTTTTCCCAAAAAGCAAAGGGTATAGCCTTACTTTTTGGCCTAAAATAGGTAGGTCCGAAATAGGCCTATTTTTCCCAAAGTGCAAAGGGTACAGCCTTACTTTCTGGCCTAAAATAGGTATGACCGAAATGGGCCTATTTTCATCAAAAAGCAAAGGGTATGGCCTTACTTTCTGGCCTAAAATAGGTGCGTCTGAAATGGGCCTATTTTTCCCATAAAGCAAAGGGTATAGTCTTACTTTCTGGCCTAAAATAGGTATGTCCGAAATTGGCCTGTTTTTCCCAAAAAGTAAAGGGTATAGCCTTACTTTCTGGCCTAAAATAGGTAGGTCCGAAATGGGCCTATTTTTCCCACAAAGCAAAGGGTATAGCCTTACTTTCTGGCCTAAAATAGGTATATCCGAAGTGGGCCTATTTTTCCCAAAAAGCAAAGGGTATAGCCTTACTTTCTGGCCGAAAATAGGTATGACCGAAATGGGCCTATTTTTCCCAAAAAGCAAAGGGTATAGCCTTACTTTCTGGCCTAAAATAGGTTTGACCGAAATGGGCCTATTTTCCCCTAAAATTGGCATTTCCATCGGCATGCACATTCTAAAGCCTCTTGAAGTCATCGTTGTAAGGTGTAAATATTAGGTAAACTTGGTCGTAATTTTAGCAAGGGTTTTAGGTTTCTGGAATGAACTTGGTGATAGATTTCAGTCAAGAGAAATCCTGAAAATAGCTGAATTTAGGTTATTCAATCGTATGCTGCAAATTATGTAGTATTTATGTTACGTGTAAATAGAGTAACAACGTGTTAGTGAGTAGAGTAACAACGTAGTGTGATGTTAAGTGTAATAGTGCAGGGTTGCAATGTTTTTCATGCTCCTTCCACTATCGTCTCGTAATGTAAATTGTTCGTTAGTATATTGTAAATTTCAGATGAAAATATAAAAAAAATTATCATTGCTTTGATATGTAGGGAGCAGTAGTTCATAAAACGGCATGTTTTTGTCGACTTACGTGGTAAAAGATAGCCTTTTAACCAGACTCAATTTCTCTGGAACTGGTTAACAGTCTAATAAAAGTTCTTGTTTAACGCTATTGATTCGCCCTGTTGGAAAATGGGCCCTTTCTAATCGCGCTCAAGTTCTCAAAACGCGGTAAAAAGAAACAAATCTTTCTGTTCCAAAAAAGAATAACTTTGCAAAAACAACAAAAACAATTTGCTAAAGAAATGTGATGAAAATATCCTCAGTCTGACAGCTTTTAAAGCAATTTCGCACAGGAACTAATTAAGAGTAAAACGCCGCATAAACGAACCAACTGTCATAAGAAGAAATCGTAACAAACTTAGGAGGGTAACTTTTCTTTCTGCTCCACTGAGTTGGAGGGACTTAAGGTTCTGCACATCCACCCTCATTGGCAGTCATCAGGAATCATTAAAAATATTCTATGCTAGTGAGCGACTGGTTTGGAAATAACGGGTGAGCCAGAAAAAAGTTCTTACATTCGAAAATTGCTAGTAACCTAGGGTAGCTCACGGACTTGTATGATTCAAATTCTAATCAAAAGCCAAGAGATCGAAGTATTTTTAGTGATTTTTCTCGCATTCTTACGAGCACTGGGCTTACAGCTTAATTCAACGTTACAAAAATCTCATGGTTGCAAAATGACTAACAACAGCCTGAAATACTTGATCAAATCATAAAGGACTCCTCGCACAGAACAATAAAAAAAGGAAATTTCTTATAGGTGAGAGATATCCTCTGCAAATGCATTGCCATGGGAATGAAAATCTTTAGTATTTGTTTGAAAATATATTTCTTATAACTCCTGAGAGAAGTAAAATGCCGTTGCGCACAGGTCTGAGTAAGGAGATTCCTAATGATTTGATCAAGTGTTTTAGGCCCTTTTTCTGGCCTTTCGCAACCAAGAACTTTTCGTCAAGTCGAATTCACCAATAATTTCATTGCTCATGTCAACGTGAGAAAAATCACAAAAATAGTTTGGTCGTTCAGCTTTCAACCAGAATTTAAAGGGGGACTGAAGTAACAATTTTTGTTATTCCAAATAACTAGTACTGTTGAATAAAAAAAATCCAGTTTAATTTTTTTTTATATCTAATTTCGTCGTGAAGTTGTCAACTGATTTCAGGTAGCAATTAATGACGTTATTTGGTTTCTAACTCCTAGGATACTGTCCGTATCTTATCTTTGGAAGGTTACAGAGGCGAAGAACTTTGCAGCTTTTCTACGCAACTTAAATATGAGTTGTTTCGGGAATTTATATGATGTTCAGAAAGGCATGCTAATTAAAACAAGTTTTTAGATTCGATTTATCTTTGGAAGTATAGTCAACCTTGTATACTTTCATCGCTTTGTGCAAACAAAATGACGTCATCAAATGATCCTAAAAATAGTGGATAACTCGAAAACGAAACAAGGTATCAAAAATTTGAATTAAGTTCGCATCATTTTTACTAGCATTGATAAACATTTTCACTTCAAATCACCCTTAGATTAGAATCTGTCAAGTTCTCTCATTGCTATGAATTTTTCAAAGGCGGGAACTTTTTCCCACTCACCCTCTATGTAACATGATTTTTCACACGCCTGAACTGTCAAACACTCGATATTAATCTGGCCAATGAAATATGATTCTTGAAACAAAGAGACACAAAGGTATGCTTACCATAAATAATTGGTTCTTCTTTGCGGGGTTTTACTGTGTTTAAATTCTATTGTATGGATCAAAATATATTCAATGTTTTGAAATTAAAATTCACTTTCTTTCTGTCCAGTTCAAACATTTTCATCCAGCCATTCTTTCACTTTGCCTTCATCACGCCCTAACCAATTCTTGTTGAGTCGAATTCCTTCCAAACTTTGCTGGATTGTTCTTTCGGCTGCGGGGGCTTTATTCTGTTTGAAGAATTCCTGGAAAGCGATAATGTAACTTAACGATTTAAACTCAACATAAAACAAATACTTGTATTGCACATCAGTTTAAGAATGATTGCTAAGGTAGGTAGCTCAAAGTAGGCACGGTAATCGTAGGTAAAGAAACCAAGATGCACGCAACTTTTGCCATGGAGATGAGCAACCAAATGCACATATAATGTGCCTGTTTATCAGAATCAAAAGTTGAGCTGATGTCAATGTTTTTCTGAAGAAAACTTCGAAGTAGCAGCCTTATCTTCAACGGACCAAAATTGATGACATGGCTTGTCGAAATTTGGACGCGACACAGTTTTGACAGGAGGAATTATTGGTTAAATAGTGTTATTCTATGCAATTTTTGTGTTGGCCTTTATACTTTTGCAATAACATTCACAAGACAATCTACGAGGCAGACCATGTTCGTTAGAATTTCCAAAATGGCGACGTTGCGATAGGTGTTGTAGACTGCACTTATCGACATTAAAATCGCTTGACTGCATTATGCAGAAGACAGAAAACAAGGAAGAGAAGTGTTGATAGCATAAAGCAAGCACACACTACATTCTATATTCGAAAGAAAATAGTTTTTTCCTATCACCTGTGCCTAAACCAGGTCAAAATTAACATGCAAACTTGTTTACGGTAAATAAACTGAAAATATTTTGGTAACTGAATTTGATAAAAGTGGCGGGCTTGATCGAGAGGGAGCTTATCTAAAATCTTGGCTCAATGGGGAGGGTGCCTTGATAGAAAGGGGGCTTGACAGAGCTTTTACGGTAAAACACAATTACCATCTCTTACCTCGACATCTTTGTACATATCGTCTGATGCAAAGCTGCCAGTTGTGGACTGTTTGTAAAGAGAAAGAATCAATTCAAATATTACCTCAGGAATAAGATTTGTTTATTTGTTTCTTATTTTCATGTATGGCCATGTAAAAAGATCCCTACTGGTAGTGAAAAAGCTTAAACGAGATAAAAAAGTGGGGGGGGGGAATCGTAGTTGTTATCCTGGAAAAGCAAAGGGCCTATTGTTGAAGGAATTTCTACGATGTGTTCAGGTGTAGCTTTGCAAGCCTATACTGTACCTACAGTTGATGTTGTCGCGTTGGTTGGCCTATCATATGCCATATAAAATCTAGTGGGAGGTAGAACATATGCTTATTCAAAAATTATTCTCAAGAGATACAAGTGGCAGCAAGAGTTGTTTTAAGAATTAAAAAAATACATAGACCAAATCGATCAAATCTACATTATTTTCACTTACCATTTTGAGACTCAAAACAAAATACGAAAGTCAATTCTTTGCATTTTAAGTTATCATCTCACCTTCACTAGACGACCAAGGAGGAATCCACCAGAATATCTTTTATGAAAATCTTCCCAGTTCTCTTTCACAAACTGCCACGTTTGCCAACGACCTTGAACACTAAAACAAAGTTAACAAAGCTTTAAAAACTTGAAACGTATCTTCAATAAGAAGGACGTAAGAAGAATGTCTTTCTATCTAGGAAAAAATTGCAATGTGGTCTCATATCACTGAACTATTGTGGTGCAAAATCCTGAAACTCCATTCCATGTGGCATTAAGGAATCCAAATCTCTTCAAAGGGTGTGTTTGATTGGCGCCAATTCCGAAAACGGTACACTTGGAAGGCTCTGAACAGGGCTCAAAAAATATTTGGTAGCAAGCCAAGCACTTTCATTTCTTTTTACACACTTTCTATGTCTTTCCCAGTATGCCACCCAATTCTGTCCCTTTACCTTTCTCTCCTTCTTTCTTTACCCTTCCTCCCTTCCTTTCTTTCCTTTCTTTTCCCCTTCCCTCTGTTTCTTTTCCTTTTTCCCTTCTTCCTTCCTGGGAAATTTGAGTATTTCAGCTACCTTCCTGGTAGCGCCGCTGCCACGCTACTTCGTTTTTTGAGCCCCGGCTTTGAATTTTTGTTTGATTGACTACCGAATTCCGAAAACGACAGGTTTGGCAGGTTTGGCTGGTTTGGAAGGCCTGCCGAACCTTCTGCTCAAACAGACAGAACGTTTGGCAGACTTTGGAGAGATTTTCGTTTTGATTTGCGAATCTCTGAAAACGAGGCGAATTTGCTCGTGCTACTATACTTGAGTCGTTCGATCTTTGTTGCAAAGCACCGGACTCGTCTTTGTAATTTTCAACTGGAAACCTCGTTTTCGCCAGGATGAATTTGTAACATGCTGTTGTGAAGAATTTTGTGGTTGATTGGGAAATGTATTTCTGTCTCTGTGAAGTTTACTGTTTTCAGAATTTGGTAGGTTTGGAATTACCTCTCAAAGACACCCTAGGAGTCAATGACTGCTTGAAAGCTTACCTGTGCGTGCATCCAGCAATAGCAAAAACTGTATCTTGAGGGCGAACTTCGTCCTGTTGGAGAAATATTAGAATCACAAACGTGCTCCTGTAGTGCAAATCAAGGCAAATGGGTCAGTGCCTCGACTCATTGTTAACCATGATTCTTTGTGTGCCGAATGAAAAGCCAGATAAAGGGAATTTAGGCCAAAAAGGACTTTCAGATAATACGAAAGTCGACTGTTGCGCCACGAAGGATCATGGTTAAAAACAATTCAACAGACCTCCATTTTGTCTCATTCTAGACTTATGACCATGAGTCTCTTGTTTCCCTGTGCTCTTTGACTTGATGATGGCGCTTCAGTCAACAGAGACTCATAATATTACTCTGAAAAACCTGGCTCTATTTAGGCCCAAACTTCGCGATTCCTACAGTACCAATCAGATTGCGAGATTTGTAAATTACTATTGTTACGGTGTAAATGTGATAGAATTTCGATTCGATTGAAGAATTGAAACACTCCCACGAGATTGAGATTCGAAGCCATGATTCCATCATAATTCCATTGATGATTGAACGACATAGGGTCAGGTTTTTCACTGTTTCGTTGAGTCCCTCTTGAGCAAGGTTTACCGCAGGGATACAAGGAACTCATCGTCATAAGTCTAGCCTCGTTCCAACTTATACCGGGTGTGTCAAGGAATGATAACCCATTTGGGGAAGGGGGGCTGTGGAATAGAAAGCACGTGAAAAATGTTGAAAACGAAAATGTTTATTTATCAGTCAAAGGCTAGATATGAAAATTTTGTTTGGTAAAACCACTTACCATTCAGAGCCAGAAATTCGGAAATACTGGTAAGAAGTTAATGGGAAAGAGAATTTTGCGTTTGATTCTGATCCAAGATTTACTTTGCACTGAAATGAAATTCGATTTCGGAAACTGACCATTGCATTGATTTTAAATTTCAGTGACCAGACCAGAGCTGAACGTGGACCAGGTCATGGACCAGAGCTGAACGTGGAATTCTCGTTCCATACAAACCACTTACCAGCATTTTCTTACTTTCTGGATCTAAATAATGAGTAGTTTTACCAGACAAAAATTTTCACATCTAATTTAACCTTTGACTGATAGATAAACATTTCAATTGTGGAAATCGGCCGCAGACTTTTATTCCATAACCCACCAAACGTGTACACTTTTTTTTCACTCAACTGGTATGTTCAGTAGAAACATTAAAGTCTCTTTCGAATAACGAAACACTTGGGAGCTATGAAAATATTCGTTCCTTACCGACATAGCAAACTTGAGTGCACGTTCAATCACGATCTGATCATCAGCTCCACCCATATTCCTCATGAGACGAACTTTTTCCTCTTGGTGATCAGTCTTTCTGTACAATTCCATCATGGCAACAAGATCTCCGATATTCCCATGGGCAATAACAGTGCCATAAACAGCTCCTCGTAAATCTGCAGGGATTTCAGTCTGTCCTTCACAATGAGCGTTAAATCTTTTTCGGCATTCTTCCACCGTTGCCTCGTGTCCAGATCGGCCAAGCATACCAATAACGAGGCTTCTCAACAATGCAGTAAGATGGCCTGCAAAATTGAATGATCGCATTGTTTATGTTGTCAGCTGACATTCATACAACATGAAGACCATTTTTTCAAGCCATGGGCGCAGAAGTCACAACACATCTATTCCACCTGATTCAAACTAAAATGACCAAGCCTGAGTTTGGAGCTTGCTTCATCATACACCCAGCAGACTATTCTTAAAATGATTACCAGTTAAACAAGGTTATTCCACTTCGTTGTAGAAAAAAAATGTATATAAATTACAATTCTGTTCTTCCAGGGAGTCGTGGTTAGGTTATCATGTTTTCATCCTCGCTCAAAAGATATTTTTTCAAATTCCTTTTAAACTGATGAAGCGAGGATATTTCTCTTGAGTCTATCGGAATATCATTCCAGGCCTTCAGGCCAGAGTAATGGAAACCGCTTTTGGTAGACTCAAGGTTTTATCGTGGAATATGGAGATCTGAAATATTTCTTGTGCGGGAGGTAGAAAGCTCAGACCTCTGTTGGTGCTTATTCCACAGGCTTTCTGGACAGAGCTTATGAACTATCTTGTACATAATTACTAATCTATCGTTGTGGATTAAACCTTTCCACTTTAGTCAAATTTTGAATTTCATTCTTTAGCTAGAATGTTTGACTTTCAACTTTTGGCACTTTAAAAAAACCATGCATCTGAAGCTCCTTAAACCAAAGATGGACAACGAATACAGTGAACTTGTCAACTACCACGCATTGCAACAAGAAATTCTTAAATACCTTCCTCTTCCTTTCTCTCCCAACCAACATGTTCTCCAACCGGCTCCAGCAACTTAATACAGAACTTATCAAATTGCTTGCTTGCTTGCGTATATTGAATCAATGTTCCAAGTCTGCTTAAATTTGCGATGACGTCATTCCATACAGTATAGTTCGTCTCTGTGGCGAATCCTTCGACAACACGCAGGTAGTCAACAGTGCTTTTGAGACCAGCTTGAGTCTAAAGATCATGAAAAGAGAAATTATTGAGGTCACAGGAAAGGATAACCGTAAACAAACCTGTTATCTCTAATATCTATATTGTTGCCCACACGTAGCCATTGTGTTCTGCCCAGATTTTGGGTGGATAGGGTGAATCCACTCTAAAGTTACTTCTGAAAATCCACCAATATCTCTGCAATATTACAATATATGAGTGTTTCGTTTGTTTCTCTACCAAGTACAAGAGTCCATCTTCAAAGTAACATTTTCATTTTGAAAAAAGTAGTGGAAAATCACTCTGAAATGGCCTATAAAAATACTGCAAAATTGTCATTTCGAAAGAAGTTTGTTTACATCAAGTGACCCTGCCCCTTTAAGAGACGGTGGAAACAACATATAGATTTTCCTCCGCAGCTGTATAAAAAGGCTTTACGTATTACAATTGTATTGCAGAATATTTTGTACTGATGAATTTCTTCGCACACCGTCTTCGCATCCAGCCAAACCATACGTCATAAGACCATTTTGGGCATGAAAGGTGTTAATCTTTCCTAACAGCGTTACAAAGAGGCTTCATTTTTGACGTGCGTAATGTTATCTTCGATAAATAAAACTTTTTATCAGGGGATAACAATGAAATTTGCCATCAAATGTCGAAATTTGAAACATCCACAATTTTTGCAGCACTCCTTTTATTGTTTCTGATTCCTCTTAGAAATGTTTACGTGACCCTTCCCCTTTAAGCTAGCTCCTTCGTAATAGAAAGTAGTTTCATCTTTGGCAAAAGAATAAAGCAGCTATGAAGCACAACAAAGGTATCTAACCACCTATGGATGGAATAACGGGTTTGGAATTTCAAAAGTGTGCCACAAGAAAATCATGACACAAGAAGACTAAAGCAAATGACCCGGGTGAAGAAATTCAGTGATGTGAGATTTATCATCAGAATGAGCCCCCTAGAAGAAGGAAAGGAATGCATGCTCCCCAGGAGAAGGGTGTACCGAGGACCAGGGTCCATGGTCTGTGGCGCCCAGTCCGTGGTCCATGGTGCCCGGTACACAGTCCAGGGGTTTGCATGGATCCAATTCCATGAGTTACTTACCAGTGAAACTGAAATTTCATGTCAGAAACTTGCAATGATATTGAATCTAAATTTCTAATTCCCATCAATTTAACGACTGAATATGTGATCAAACTATTCAACAACTTACCAAAGCAAAAAGGTCGTTCTGAATGCCAAGTCGGTCAATTGGAGGCAAACTCTGGTCTCTGATTGCCGGTATAATTGAATCTAACATCTCAGTTGAATAATTCACACGGTAAAAGCAGACAAGGCCAGGGTTCAATTTCACCCAACTGTTTTCTGCAACGTTCTTCACGAATATAACCATCTCTTTGTCCGTCAGTAGTGTCTTTAATGCTGCTTCTTTTGGGTTTTCGCTTGTGCTGATTGTAATAGGAACAAGCCATTTGTAATTTTCGTCGCCTATAATGACATTAAGTTGTTTTTAATTTACCTTTACCAAGCATACTAGGATAGTTTTAGGAGACTGCAAAGTTAAATAGATCTTTTAGCTATTCAGCAAAAGAGCCTGGATCGAGCGTTATTTTTATGCATTTTTATACGCGAGGTTCGATCTAGTGGCGTTAGAGCTTCTATCACTATTGTGCACATTCGAAAATTCTACAAAATGTAATTAAGTATCGTTCGATTGAGATTCTTTTTCAGAATAGCTAACAGGTCTATTGATCAAGGCAGAGTCTGTGTCCTTTATCTCGATGTGATCACACCTCACAATAGACGATTACGCTAAAGATGGCGGCAAGGAACTTTTTACCAAGATGCATTGCGTTCTTTAATCGAATTCCTATAGAATCGTTAAGAATTTGTAATTAGAACGCAGTGCATCTTGGTAAAAAGTTCCTCGCCGCCATCTTTAGCGTAATCGTCTATTCCTTCACCCTGGAATTACAACGATGTAGCGTTTCTCCTCATTCTGTGTAGCAGGTTTGACAAGGGGGGCAGGGAATAGACTAGTGCTTTCTCTTCCCTTGCTTCCCTGCGTTCTTTGATTTGCTGATATCACTTGGCCAATAGGGACTTATAACATTACCCTTAAAAGTGGGCCCACTTTTTCAAAAGGGCCTAAACCAGCGGGAGTCCTCGTACACTCAAAAAAACCACTCAAAAGTTGCTTACCTTCGGAGACTGATCCATCCGCTGAGAACTTTTGTTGGCTGACTTGCAAAATACGAAGATTCTCGTTCTATGAAAAAACGTTACCATTCTTTCATTTTAACGGTTTCAATACAGCTTAACATTCAATGATGAAACAATGATAGACTTCTCTGACAAGGAATATTTTCAGCTACAGCATGTCCTAAAAAAGTTGTGCCCAGTTTGTGTGTCCACCGTGAAAGAGTTGTAATTTCAGTTGCCCTGCGTTTTACACAGTTGCATTGGATATGCTTCAATCTAGAGTCTTCAACCTTTTCGCCAATCTTATCTTTTTTATCGATATAAAATATTACAAGTCATGCTACATTCTACAATACTCTAACTACTATGCAACACTAAACAGACGATACCATGAGGAGCAAAAGACAATGTCTACCCCATGGCCAACACATAGGAATATAGAACTAAATAGACAACTAGATAAACACCTACAAAATGGTACACATACAATACGATACTGATAGATACTGGAATCTGTTTCACATTGGCTGCCAGGTCAGTAAAGGAGGCAAAAATTTCTGCCATTCCTGATCGCCAATCTGACAAGTGTTTGCTGATTTACAGTAAATTCCGGCGTATAAGAACCTACTTCTTCGAGAGCCAGGCTGAAATTGGTTCTTATTTCAAAGGTACTAAGACCAAGTTCAAGGTACGGAGGTTCTTATTTGAAGCGTGCATCGTGAAGTTCACTTGAGAGTCTCACATAGATGTTCAGTCCTTTTATTTGTTTTGAAAGTGTTCTTATGGACATAATAAGCAATGGGGGAGGGGAATAAAACTTCCATAGCCAACTGGGACCACAATGACCTTAATAACAGTAATCAAATATCAACTTTGCAACCTCTGCAATAAGAACCTATGTTTGATCAGACTGAAACAGGTTCTTAATTGCAAGGTACATAATTTAGCAAAAACAGCCTCTAGGTTCTTATTTTGGTAGATTCTTATATGCGAGGATTTACTATATGGCACCAGTCCAAGAAATATTGCTTTACAACAGCACTTTCTTCGCTCTCAAAAAAAGCTAAAATCCAGTAAATACTGCAAGTACGGGTTCATTTTTTTATATTCAATATAAAAACGGGTTCAATTCCTGCATTAGAATATTTTCTATGAATAATACAGGATTACATATCTTGCTTACTGACAGCACAAACGAACTGAGCTATTTTCAAACGAAGATAAAATGTAAAGACAATACTATAACCCCTTCTTTCAATATTTACGTGACTTGGACAATTCTTGAGAACAAAGAAAGTTTTACTGACGAAACAATAACTTTTTCGGCTTCCTTGTGCCATACATCCGCAACTGCTGGCCCAATTGATGTTTGGAAAATTTTTTGTCAAGCTTTGATATCACAGTCAAAGTCCTTATGACTTTGATTTATTCATATCACCATAATTTTGAAATGAAGACAGAAATGAAAGTGAAAATTTGCTTCTACACTAAAGTTTGTACGCAGAACAACAAGGGCAGATTTGTAATACAATAGCATCAGTCGCTTTGGTTCACACCTCAATTCAAAGCGATTAGCGAATGCAGACAAAGGAAATTCTCTCAGGAAGAAATTCAAAACAAACGAAGCAGCAAAGTTGCCCTGAAACCAGTAAGGCGAACTCTCGTTTGGTGCGGGCGAAGGGAGGTTTTTAAAAGAAGGTATGTGCTTATAACAAAAGGAGAAGGGTAAATCTAAAGTTCTGTCTCGCGGATTTTGTTTATTTGATTCACACACCGAGCAGAGGGCATTACAATTTTTGCATATTCATTGCTCAAATGTATGCAGTCACTCCTCAGCTCCTGAATCAAATAAACAAAAATTATGCAGAACAGGATTTTTGACACACAAAATGCAAAATCTCTAACAACAAAAGAATTCTATTTTGGCGCCTCTTAATTTGAAAAGGTGGATTGTCTAATACAAGATGTGCAAAACATGACACTTACAATTTGCATTGACACATTTAATACAGGAAATCCCATTTGCTTTGTCCACGTATTCATGACATCACCTACTGGCTTCTTACTAGCATGTGCAAGGCTTTCCCATAAATCATCTGTAGGAGGAAAGGGGGAATTAAGGAAGTTTGACTTCGCTTTTCAAGATATCATTATCGGAAAAGAGAGAAAGCAAACACACGCAAGAAAAGATAAAAATTACTGAGAAAAGACATAAAACTAAGCTCTATTACGCCCCCTGAGGCGGGCATATTTAACTTCAGACACTCCAGTGGGGGAGTCTTAAAGAGAGGGGCTTGTTAAAGAGGAGGGGGCTTTTTCACAAAATCAAATGATAAGGATATATATGAAAGCTTTCCAGTTCTTCACCCCATATTTAGCAGATTTAACATACAGCTTTACGAGTGAATTCATAAATTTGACATAGTTTTTATTCCAAACCATGCCGAAATTAGCATGCAAGATTGTGTTGCTAAATAAATGGAAAATATTTTGTAAATTCTAGAGTTTTGTATAAGTGGGGGGGGGGCTTAATAGAGAGGGGGCGTTAAATCAAATTTTGACTCAGAAGGGAGGGGCTTATTAGAGAGGGGGGCTTAAAAGAGAGGGGGCCAAAGCATATCAAAATGAACAAGCAAACTTGCTTAGCCAAATAGTTAACTTGAAGGTGAATACCTTGCTTGCTGGCACTGGTGCATTGAGAATGGAAATATTAATCAACAAAGTCTCCATATCTCTAAAGCAGAGCTTTTGGATTTTGGCCTAAACTGCAACCGTGCTGTTTGGGGAATTTCCTGATAGTCACATACAAGCAAGAAGCCTTGTGCTAAGGAAGAAGTCTCGTGCTATGTAAATCCAAATCTTAGCTTGACAGTCAGATTCATGAATTTACGTCTGAAAGACACCTTTCTTACTTCCAGAAAAATTTAAATTATACCTGTCTAACAAAACAAAATCATCTGCGCAGTAGTTCCCTAGATTGAATAGTTCATCAATCTCAGACTTATTACGAAACAGGCAATCATATACTTCAAAACCTACCAGGAATTGATAAGACCTAAATTCTTGTTGTTAGGCCTGTTCAAATCTGCAGCGTTCTTTCTAGGACACCCGGGTATAATATGGTGTCAAGCAGAGTGGCCGAGTGGCTTAGCGGGGTGAGTGGCCGAGTGGCTTATACAGTCTTCGTCAGGTGACTGAAGTAAAAGCTCGGTCGAGTGAGGTCAAACTCCAGATGTTGTAAAACTTATTGAAATATACAAGTTGCAAAACTTTACCTGTGAATGCATTCTTATTTTGATATTTCATGAGGTAGCTATGGAGACCAGCTTTGAAATCCTACAAAAGTTAATAAAGTGCAAATACAACGTAATGAGAAAAGAATCAAATGGTAAGTCTTAAAAACCAGAAAAGTTTCCTCTCTCGAATGTTTCTTCCGTTGAGGGTAATTTCCACTCGGCGGCATTTTTCCACTTTTACAAAATACACTAATTTCCATTCTTATAAATACAAAATGGAGACGACGTTTGGCTTAATCTACGAAAATCTTTCACGTATTTATAGTAGTTAGTAGTTAGGACATGTTACAAGGAAACAGGGCTTAGAAGAATTGATGCTGACTGGACGTGTGAATGGGAAAAGAAGTAGAGGGAGACAGCGTTTGACGTATCTTGAAAGCCTGAGCGGGAGACAGCGGATGACAGAACAAGTTGATGAAAGAGAAAAGTTAGAAGTTGCAAGACTGAAGATCCTGAGAACAGCAAAGGACAGAGTGTTGTGGAAGTCTATGGTCGCCAACGTTCTTAGAGAATATGACACGTAGAGAGAGAGAGAGAGAGAGAGTAGTTAGAGATGCCATAACTTGGAAAGAACTCACGATTGAAGTTGGGCAGTTGATGAGGTTGTTTAAGTTGTTTTTTGACATTACTGTTATAAACCCTGAACTTGCCCTCTAAGGCTACTTTCCACTCAACGGCACTTTCCGAGTAAACAGAATTGTACACAATAAAAGGTCGCTCAGCTGTAACTTTTTTTTCAGCTTCTGGGCGACATTTTCCCTCATAAACAACAGAGCTGCAAAAAGTATCGGAACATGGGAACTAGGTTCCCAGAAAATTTTCAGCCTTGGCAGAAAATTTTTCAGGAAAAGCTTGTTCACATAAGGAGAAAATGATTGTTTTTCTTACAATTTCTTGGAAAATGTTCTTAGTTCTTAGTTTCAGCCAAATTTTGGCAAGACTGAATTGATCAACAGACAACCTACTTGTGCATTTTGATTTCTGAAGATGCTTCATGACTGATTCTACAATTTAGGTAAAATTGTTCAACAAAATTTTCCAATAAATATACAGTACTGTACACGTTTTACCACATGGCAAATAATTTACACGAAAATTTCTTAGTTTGAGGCCTTATAGAGCATTCTTAATTTAATTGTAGATTTTATGATTTTATTTATCCAAAAACTCTAGCTTGTTCAGCATGTCCTTTGGACATTTTCAGCATATCTTGGCCAGCAGAGATGTCTTGTATTTTGCACAACATAATTTGACTTCACAGAAAATCTTTCCCGGTTTACCAGGTTCCCAGAAAGGAAAATATTTTTTGCAGCTCTGATAAACAATAAAAACTATAAAGAACTGATGTAATAATGATAATGATAATGCAGAAGACATACTTCATCTCCAATATACTCATGCAACATTCGAATCACAGATGCTCCTTTGCTGTATGATATAGCATCGAAAATTTCATCGACTTCCGCGGGATGTCCAACTTCAACCTGATAGAAGAGACAAATGCATTTCATGTTCTAAAAATTCACCAGCAGTTTAAGTGGCCGATAACGGGGTGAGTGGCTAAGTGGCTTAAACAGTTTTCGTCAGGTAACTGAAGTTAAGCTCGGTCGAGTGAGGTCAAACTCCGGATGGGTGACCTCGGAGGCCTGACCTCACAACTCACCTCGTCGTCCTTCGGAAGGGATGTTAAACCAGGGGTCCCATGCCTGGGTGTGGCATGCACAGTGAGCCTAAATTAGCTTTCAGTAGCTAGAAACCCTGACAAGCCCACTCAAAACAAATTGAAAAACAAAAAAAACAAAAATAATGGTTGAAGGAGTAATCTAGAATATTGTAGGTGACGATAAACCTCCACTTAAATGTTAAAGACTAAAGACTTATATAAAATATTAAATATCAAGTGTTTCCAATCTGATACAGTCAAGATGTATGGCTTGTGGACATGAACAACTTCTTTTTCCATAGCTTGCAGCTGGGAGATATGATGAACCTCCAGCGATCTACGGCGGCAAACATTCCGTGAATATTGTCTGGCTCTTTATATCTGTGTCTAACTTCATTTGCGCCTCTGAATCCTTCTTCTAAAAAATATGTCTCCAATGCCCATAAGATAAAAATTTGCTTACCTCAATTGGATGGCTGAAAGAAAGTGAAATGAAAAGAAATTAGTTGCATGTTTCAATCAAGGTTCGACTCAAAATGAGTAATCTCTTGAATTACTTTTAAAACCTTTGCTATTCAAGGAAATACTTAGGATCTCACTGCCTCTAAAAGGTGGCAAGATTTTGCTTAATTACTTAGTACACAAAAAGATAAAATGCAAAGACAAAAGGTGCACTTGAAGACTGCTGAGCTGTCCATATGCTATAAGCTGAAACAAGGACAGATTTTGTACTATTGACACCTCAGTTCAAAGCGAATAATGACTGCAGACAACGGAAACTCTCTCAACCAGTAAGTCAAAACAAACACGGCCGCAAAAGTTGCACCGAGACCAAGAGGGGAACCTCTCGCCTTGTGCAAACGAAAGACAGTTTTTAAGCGAGGTTACGTATTTATAACGAAGAAAAGGGTAAATCTAAGGTTCTTTCTCGTGGACTTTATCTATTTGATTCAAAAGCTGTGTGGCAATTGTTTTATTTAAGCCCTAAATACCCGAGAATTATGATGCCTTCTGCTCGGCTTCTGAATCAAATAAACAAAATCCACGAGACAGAACTTTAGACTTACCCTTCTTCTTCATTATAAGTACATAACTTCTCTTAAAAACAACCTTTTCCTTACACAAGGCGAGAGTTAGCCCTACTGATGTCGGAGCCACTTTTGCAGCCGTGTTTGCTTTGATTTACCGTTGAGAGAATTATCTTTGTCTGCGTCATTTATCCCTTTGAACTGAGGCGTCAATCAAGCAACTGTTGCTAGTGTATTACGAAATCTGTCCTTGTTATTAACAGAAGAAAGCCATAGAAAATGAGAATGCATCCAAGACATTACGACTATTAAAGAAAGACCATACCTGTTTTTCATGGCATCTAGATCTTGAGCTCGAACGAAATCATTTGTGACAAATTGTGTCCAGATATCATATTCAGGAAAGCAGTGGTTAACACAGAGATATTCGATCCATGAAGCAAAACCTTCGTTCAACCAAAGATGAGTCCACCATTCCTAAAAAGAATCGCATCATTAGCAGCCAGTCCCTATTTACAAGGTGGAACTGTTCTTGTGCCAGGCTTTTCTCTCAAGGCTGAGTCAATGACAGCTGGTATTTTGGTATTTACATGTGAAACATTAGCTAGCTGTTTCACATGACGAGTTGACCCTAGACATAGGGTAACCATACCGATCAACTTGGGCAGTACTAGGCTATGATAAGCTCATAACGAGAGACAGCTTCACTTGACTACTTAAAGTTGTTAAACTTTGCCGAAAAGGGCTTGCAAGACCTACATTGATTTCATGAGTTTCAGTTTTGTGCATTAAATTCGATCATATTTATGGCTTCAAACTGAGACTCGTGTCAATGCAGCTTCAAAACAGGGATTAATTTTGGCCAAGTTCGCCGCATTTACGGCGCGATCAATCAGATCTCTACTTTCATAACATGGTTTGACTGGATCATATTCTTAGTGTTTGAAGCGACGTTAGAAGTGACGTTCGAAGCGAATATTGACTTTCCTTCGACGTTCGAAGGATAGAAGAAAATCGATGTTTCTTTAGATCTTTCGTAAGATTTTAGTCCCTGTTTAGAAACTATTTGGTTGTGAGTCCTTGTATTAGTGAAAATGAAAACATCAGATTATGCAAGACATACCAAATATTACTTACTTTGTGACCCAAATAGTTTGGTCTAGTGTTTTAGGTGATTTGCAGCAATTTGTGATGTTTGAAACGAGGGATATCTCTCCGAAGTACTTAGTCGAAAAATGATTACTTAAAATTTTATTCAATACTTATCTGTCAAGTAAAGCACCTTACCATTGTCACCTAGAAAATAAGAAATATTAAAAATCAAATCACCAGATTGTTATATTTCCAAGAAAATACCGTTCAAATTTCTTATTTGGAGAAAATCCATCAAAATTTTTCGGTAGCCGTTATTATTTCGAAATAAAGTGTGGCTGAAAATGCTGACATTCCAGGGGCATCTGAAAAACACAAAATGCTTCGAAAAGATCTCCCATGTCTTATCGTCTAGGAATACATAATTTCGTGGCAGCATACGGGCCGGCTTTCCAGTTCAGCGACGAATTTGGTAGAACATCTACATCAGCATGCGCAGTTCATAGCACTAGCTGAAAACACGCGGTCGCTGGTGAGCACCTAACCAGTTTGGAAATTGGATCAAGTTCAATATTTTTGAGACCAAGGCGACCATACGGCACTTGTGTCCAAATTTTCCGAACTGGAAACCGGCCTTAAAATATCAAAAATAGCAACTTTTCAACCAGAGTTCAGAAAACTTTTCTTAAGATCAACCATTCCTAAATCTATTTTGAAGAGTTTTGAATAGACTCAGGCAGAGGATGGAGGCAAGCTTATTTGAAAAGAACACTTACAAGGTTGCCAAACCACTGATGTGCTGTTTCATGACCTGTAGAATAAAGATAAAATTACAAGCCAGTCGCTCAATAATTATTTCTAATAAGAACCTGGGAATTATTATTACTATCATTAAATTCTTTATAGTTTGTATTTACAATAGCTTAAATACAGCAGCTAATTCAAACCAACTATCTACAAAAGAAAATTTACAATAATATAAAGAAAATAAGTATATTTACATCGATTTACATGATTTACATAATTACTGTTTGCGGAGGGATTTCCAAGATATTGTTTCTAACAGCAATTTTCGCATGTACAATTTTCATCCTTCCATTCTTATATCGATCTTTTGAAATATACAACAGATGGTGAGCTTTTTATAGCGTCATTTAGGCTGTTCCAGAGAATGCTACCCCTAAAGGTCATTTCCCCTAAAGGTCATTTCATTTGCCTCTATCAAAGGAAAATTCAGTAATCTTTCAGTCCATTAATATGCTGTCTGACATGCCATGAAGGCGTATAATATGAAGAAGACTTCGGTATTAAATCTTACTCTTATTTTCGGTCTTGTGTTGTTTTTAGTTGCATAGTTTAAATAGCTTTTTTTCTTTTCACATCTATGTTAATTGCCTTGAGGTAGACAAGACTTTTGCTCCCCGGGAGTATTCATCCTAGTAGTATTGTGGAGTAATTCTTGTAAGTAGTGGAGGCTGTAATATGCATTGTAGCATTTTATTGGATATGACATAGTCATAAATGACAAACAACGATGAATACGTACCAACAACAAGTGCTACCCATTGCTTCATGGCAGCTGAGGATTGTTCAGGATCTACCAACAGCGCAGTTTCCCTTCAAGAATTAAGGCAATAGAACATTACGTTAAATTTCAAACTAGTTTGGATTACACAAGTCCATAAATTACACCTCCAAGCCTTGGTGTACGACGGTAGCCCTCTTGGTAGCCGTAAGAAAAAGATCAGCCTGAGAAGGGTGAAAGAAATTTTCAAAGGAACAACACATGATAGAAAAATTCAGTTTACATTGTTATCACCCACTCCATGTCACATGACTGCCCTAATGAGGAAGCCTTCTTTTCATCGAAGTTAAAAGCTTCGCCATAGGAAAAGTGTGATTTGGGCAAAACTGTAGCAACAGATAAATGAAAATATTCCCGTGCATATCTCACTTGACTCGAAATGAGTATAAACAAAGTTAGCTGAGTTCCCCCGGGGGGGCTACTTGACTTTCAATTGCACGGGGGTCTGCACTCAAAGAAATAGTTCTTTCAGCTGGCTTCAGAACATCTCCTTCGAAATGATAGCCAGCTTCAGAAAAAATCAGTGAAAAGTATACTCTAAAACGTAAAAATGTCGTAGCAAAGCAATGAACACTTGACACCCGGATTTGGAAACATTGCCTTCTTTTGATACCCACTGTTAGAAAAAGAGGCAAAAATGATACCCAGGAATGAGTGCATATCCCGTCAGAAAATATACGAAATACCCCACCCGGGCTGAATTTGTTAATTCAATGTCCTTATAGATGTAATAATTCATTGATGATGATGATTCATGACGAAAATATCAGATAAAACTAACTACACATGATTTCATGCTCCCTAGCAGAAGCAGAGCTTTTCGAGTTTGGAGCGCTTACAACAAATGGAACAGTTGCTTACGCAATATGGAATTAGAAAATATTACAATATAAAATAAGACACTACTTACAAACTAACTACTAGCTAGCTGTAAGCTTACCTGTAGGTTATAAGACCCCAATTTTCCATGGCACCTAAGTGAAAATAAACAGTTTATCAAAGAGAAAAAAGGCTTGGCCACACAAGCAAGAATTACTTGATAGGACTGAGAGTTTTCATGCCAAGCAGTGCTCTTGTATCCAGCAGGGATCTGGCCAACTCATGAAACGTTCCTTTGTACAAGGACTTGCACTAAAAAATCTTGCTGCTCATCATGTACAAAACTCTTTGTGAGTCGATGTTCTAGGGGGTGAATAAATAACAGCTCCCTTTAAAAGGTCAATGATCCCTGAATCACGCGACAAAAATATTGGTAAACACGTTATTCAATAGTGGGCATGTTCAAATACACATTTAAATTTACTTGAGTGAAGAAGTCCCCTTCATTCTGAAATTATGAGGAATTTCCCCAAAAATTCCCATTCAAAAATCCTTGAAAACAGGCCGAAAACCACGAGCAAATTGTCTTAATATTTCTGCGTCATAGCAATGACTTCTGTAAGTTTTAGCACATATTACCCTCTAAGAGGGGGGGGGGGTAAACCACGTGGAATGATGGTATCATGTTCCCAGGGATGATACTTTCATTCTTTCCAAGGTACAACAAATTCTCAACACGAAAAATCAATGCTGCAAGGAAAAAATATGAAGGAATTTGATCTTGATTTGAAACACTTGATGAAGGTTTCTTGAAGTGGTTTCCCTGCATAGATCCCTCACAATTTCAGAACGGAGACGCCAATTTCATTAAGGTGAATTCTAAAATCTTTTAGAACATGTCCACTATTAAAAGTTATTGATAAGTACAAAATTTTCGAAATTCTTCATCACATTTCTATAGTTAACAGCAAGGAGCCTATGATTTATCACATTCAAAGGATACATTTGCTAACGTTATTGTCTTGATAAAAAGGGAGCAGCAATCTTTCAAACGGGAATTGTTGCCTTTTTACTCGGCCGGTTTGAGGTGGCTAAGACTGCGTTCACACGTTGCCGACACATTTCGAAAACGGTGAAAAATGTGACGGTAGCAAAATTCGAGCGAGCGTTCACACGATACCCGCATGATACCGGCATAATTTGATAGAAAATTCAATAGTAACTAACACGGTGCAGAAATGGATGCCAAAGAAATGTACCTACACCTTAAAGAACTGTTTAGTCGCATTTTGAAAGTATTGAAAATGTTCTGCTTTCATCATTTTCGAGTGTTCACACTATGCCCTTTTCAAAATGTGCCAGTTAGAGTTCCATTTTCAAACTCTGCCAGCAAACCATGTACCGTTTTCGTGTAAAAGAAAGGCCTATCCGTCACATTTTTTACCGTTTTCAAAATGTGCCGGCATCGTGTGAACGCAGTCTCTCAGAAGGCTCAAATGAAATAACCATTCAAAAACTGCAATAATCAGTCTGATAAAATTGAACAGATATACAGTAAATTCAAACAACCTATCCATTGATCACCCATTCATCCAATCACTCAATCAGTTTGTCGATCACCTACTCAAACAGTCATTCAGCAATCAGTACAGAAACTGGCCAAGAAATCAGCCAATCATTCAAGCAAATCGACAAGTCAATTGATCAATCAATCAGTTAATCAATCGATCAATCGTTCATTCACTCACTCACTCCCTCACTTTACTATTAATCACTCAATTAGTAAATCTAAATGAATGATTTACATACCTGCTGCGAAATCAGGGATAGCAATGAGATCCATTTTTGGAAGGGGATAGCCGATTCCAAAATATTCCTTGTAGAATGGCAGAGTTTTCACTGCAACCTGGAAGCAAAGAATATATGTTTTATTCACAGCAGTAAGAGTTAAGACCCGCAGTCATATCAATTTTCGCAAGAGCAATCATAAAAGATAAAGAACACGGCAAAAAAAGTTGCAAATTTGTTTCTATTTGCAGAAATGGTTCCTTCAATGGATGAAAAATGTCGTATCTTTGAGCAAACATTTGCCTCTTATGAGAATTATAAGAAACAGATTTTCAAAAAATACTTCAGATTTTCAATCCTATGGCAATAAATTGGCAGTCAATCACTTGTGAAAAATTGTACTTTCTTCATTGTTCTGTGCAAGGAGCTTCTTTAAGATTTGATTGGGTGTTTTTTGCCGTTTTCAAGCATTTTGCAACCATGAAACTTTCCTGGCGCCACGTTTACCGACATTTCCAATGCCCATAAAAACGAAGGAAGGTTTACGAAAACACTTCAATCTCTAGGCTATAAGTGGAATTCAATTCATTCCAATCCATCATGTAACTTTGATGCAGTGAATTTCAGCAACCAGGAACTTTAACTGGCTATGCAAGTAGATTTTCTCAAATCATCTTAAAATCTAACGTCTAAGCACTCCTTGAGACGGTTTCTTATTGAGGTCTAACTTCCTGATAGGACAGTACCAAATAAGTTCTTTGTTGGAAGAAAACGAACACATGGATATACCCTATAACATCTGAATGTAAAGTAGAGAAAACAGTTTTTATTATATCCAAACAAAAATGTTTAAAATACATGTTACTATCTACTCTAGAATTTAGAACTATACAACTTCACAACACTACAGGGAAATGAGACCATGAGGAGCAAAATAAAATGACTACCCCATGGCCATCACAAGACGCTACCAGGACAACACATAAAAGAAAACAAGAAAATAAGTACTTGTAAACTAAATACTGATGCCAATATAGTTTAAGTTACATACAAAGGACATTTGCAGTAAAGACTTGGGGGAGAAAATTCTAAATAATGAACATCTGCATCGCATCGGACCAAATAAAATTGATTTGATCGGAGGACTCTATGCAAAATATAGGCAATTTTCTTGAACTGTTATAGAAAGCTGTCATACCTCTAAGCCAAATCTCCCTTGTTCCGCTTTCCCAAGAGGTGTGTACACTCTAACCTGTATACCATCTTCTGTTTCTCCTTCTACGTAATCAAATTCACCAACAACAAATGCAACTAAATAAGTTGACATAATTGGAGTTCTTCCAAATGTTAAAACACGTAGATTTTCATCTTCACCAAATGGAGCTTCATCTGTTACATTCTACGAAAATAAACAGGGTGCAGAAAACAATAGATGAACAATAAACACATGCCTAAAATGATATAAATTTTCAGATTTGTTTACAGAAGACCCTTCAAGAAAGCAAGTTTTTGTCTGGGAGTGTGTGGGTTGTGCAAGACCAACAGACTAGGTGACCAATTGCAGTGGCAGTGCCATGTGAGGGCCTGGGGGCCTAGTCCCCCCAAATCCCAAAAGTCAGCAAAAATTATCATAGAAAAATGGCATGAAATTAAATGAGTATACCTTTAGATTGAAAAATTACATCAAAATCCCCCCCACTTCTTTCAGATTTTTCGGTGCTGCCACTGACCCATCATTATGACATCATCTTGATGAGGTGGGACAGTGCTCAAGCCAAAACCATCTCAGTTATATTCTTGTTGCAGCACAACCCTGCCACACCATCTAATATACTATCTCTACACAAACTCAATTCAATTCAATCTTATTAGTAAAATACAAGTTGTTACAATGTAAGATAAATCTATAAAAAAGGACTTGCATTCTTCATGACCCAAGTAAGGTATTGCTTATCTAGCTTGGGCCGTTAAAGTAAATTTTGAAAAATGAGAGTAGATGATAAAAATGAAATCAAAATAAGCAAAATTGTTCTCGCGTAGCGGAATATATTCTGAAAGAATCAAAGCCTTGCAATATCTGCCCTTCTTAGCAAATGTATGTGAAGATGTCAAAATGTGGCTTATTGCCGTCTCGTTACACAATCATGAACACGTCACATGCAGTGTCAACAAAGCCTTCTCAAGCTGTCTCTTATTCTATAGAATACAATTGAATACGTATTTGCCTTTCAAAAGATTATGGTCTGATTTCATTATTGTCTTGAGATGTGGGTGGAGAGGCGCCATTGATTATGTGATGTAATGTGAACTGGATGGAACAAACACAAGAATGAGTGGTCACAAGAATGGTAGGGGAGGGGGGCGGGGAATGCACCTTGTAATGTCAAAACAACCAGAAATAAAATGCCTACCATCTATTTTCATTCCATTCCATGTTGGTGCAGTTCTTTTCACTTCCCAAAACGTGGCACTCACTAACTAATGTGATATAGGGCTATATAAATGTATCTAGATTTCTGAGTAAGGAAATCGGTTATAGGGTCTGAATATTGCAAACAATGCTCAGACACTGTGAAAGGTTACATACCATGTTTGACAATGCAACACCAGTTTTTGGAACAATGAGTTGAATATCAAACGTTGCTTTTATTGCAGGCTCATCCCAACATGGAAAGGCACGTCTTGCATCAGTTGCCTGTTAGAATAAGAATGATGCAAAATCAATAATTATTGGATGAGACACAGCATTATTTCTTACAGTAATTTCATGAAAAATTGTGAAAAGTTTAAAGCTTTGCTTTTCTAATGAAGCCCAAATTGCAGGCAAACAACATTGTTTAAAATCATTCCACAACGTTAGACCTTGTAATAAGCATATAAAAAATTTCAAGACATTCAGCAATTACGTGCAATTCTTTGCAAACAAAAGATGGCCACTGCTGTGGACTGACGGCTCTCCTCTACATTTTTCCCTGAAGTAATAATTGTCACAGAGGTGGAATGTTCTACAAAAAAGCTAGAGTCATGAGTTGCACAAGGCTCAACTGAGTAACACATTTTGGGTTAGCCCCCTTGCTTGCAGGCCTACTACTTTTTCAGAGAATTTTTATAAATTTCATTGCAACATCACATCAAAATGGCACAGAAAGTCAAAAAATTAACACCAATGGTTGGCGCATGCTGGCGCCTGTCAAGGCAAGATGTTGTCATCGCGCACAGAGTCCTAGGGTTTTTGTTTTTGTTTGTTTCTTCATTAAAAATTTTTTCTCCATTTTTTCCTAATTGTTGTTAAGGGAATTGCTAAGTGCCATTCACAGCCAGAACCAGATGATGTCATGTCTATTTCTGCAAAGGATGGAATGGAATATTGTATTTGTTTAGTTTTAAATTGACGTTGATAAAAAAACAACAGCATGGAAATTTGGAATCTACTAGGAAGTTAATATGATCAAAGCTAAAGAGAGTAAAAAAGGTAGAGCTGTATAATTGCATCCTGTTGTGCCAACAAATGTAACTGACTTAACTACTGTATGGTCTTAAAACGTTTGCCCCCAGTTGTTCTTATGCTGTGAAAACTGAAAGAAATACCTCAAACTGTGTAACAGCACAATATTTTTCTTCACCATTAAGATCCTTGTACTTGCTTCTGTAAAACCCTTTCATCTTATCATTGAGTTCTCCAACAAATTTAATTGACAATTGTGCATTTCCAACAGAAATTGCAGAAGGAAAAAGGATTGTTGCTGTTTCTGCAGCCTCATCATAGCTGATCTTTGAAGACTTTATCGCTAAAATGTAAAATAGAAAATAAGTACCCAGAAATGAATTTGATCCTTTATCCACAAAGCCCCCATGCTTTGAGTCATAAAAGTATTGCACAGGATGCACCAAAAACTGGCTTCAGTGGAGAAGCCACATCCTTTACTACCCCGTTTATTACACAGCTGAATAGCATTAGGTTTCATTTTAGAGTTTGAGACCTTATCTGGGTTAATCTGAGAAGCGGTTGCTGATTTATTGCACAGGAAAGGCAAAGTACAGTAAGGCAGCGTTTACACGGGATCGGTTCCATTTGGAACCGTACCCAAATAGGTACATTTACAGTAGGCCTTGCATTTACACGGGACCTGCTGGAACCGTTCCAAATGGAACTTCTAGCCTTACCCAAATGGATCCACTTACAAAGGCGATCCCATTTGGAACCGTTCCCAGAAAGGTCTTGTGTAAACGGGTGGAACGGTTCCAAACTGGAACGGCTAGGAATTGATGCTGTTATTCATTGTTTAAGCACTTAAATAAACAAAAGACGTCTTAAATGATGGAATCCAAAGAGTTTCCATCCTTGTTTTGAAAACCAAAAGAGTTGCCAACGTCTTTGTTTTGAAATTATTTATGATTTAACAAAACCCTTGGAACTTTTTGGAACCAATCCCATGTAAACGTGATACAGTGGGAACAGTTCCAAGCAGTTCCGATCAGTTCCATACCGAATGGTTCCAATAGGTCCCGTGTAAACGCTGCCTAAGAGGCTGCCTCAAAAACAGCACTTCTCCTGTCCTCCAGCAATGACAAACTCAAGTAAATTTTGAAAGATAGGGTTACAACATTGTTTTCAAACTTTTTTCTACATTTTTCAAAGGTCTAATAGTGTTGTCTAACAATATAAGCAATGCTACCAATCCATTAAAACATGTAGGAAAATTCTGTTACACGCTAGAACCCTTCTTTCAAAATTCATTTGATTTTGGCACAGAAGGAGAACAAAAAGGAAGTGTTATTTTTGAAGCAAATAGCACTTCCTTTTAAACTACATCTCCTCCACAGCAGACAACACAAATGCAGCAAAAACCTTTTGTGACACCCTGCAAATTTTGATTACTAGCAGTAAAAAATCTGACTGTATCTTGCATTCATAAAAATGCTACTTGGCTTATCTAATTTCTAACACTCCGGAAGGAGGCTTGAAAAAGCGGGGGCTTATTAGAAAGTGGGGCTTATTCACAAAATCAAATGACAAAGATATATTTGATAGCTTTTCAGTTGTTTTACCCACTACTGCAAAATCAACATACAATTCACTGGAATACATATATTCAACACAGCTTTTCTCCCAAACAGTATCAACCCACTACTGCAAAATCAACATACAATTCACTGGAATACATATATTCAACACAGCTTTTCTCCCAAACAGTATCAAAATTAACATGCAAGTTTGCTTAGCTAAATACTGTAAATGGAAACTATTTGGTAAATTCTGGAATTTTGAAATAATTGGGGGGGGGGGCTCAATAAGCAGGGAAACTTATTTCAAATCCTGGGTCAGAGGGAAGGGTCTCTAGAGAGGGGGGCTCAACAGAGCTTCTGTGTTAACCAAAAAATGAGATGGTGAGAAGAAAAAGTTAAAACTACTGTGTATTCATCATTGTTATTGCCTCAATCATACTTTTCAACTCAGCTTACCTTTGACTTTACCAGATCCTTCTCCACTGACAGTAGCTTCTGAAATTTCAATGTCCACACAATTCAAAGTGATCTGCTTTGTCTGATTTTTGACCTAACGGAAGTCAAAGAGCATTCTAATAAAATTACTTTGGAGCATGACATGAATGGCTGGAATAAGATGCTTTCATTAATCTGAAGAAAAGATCTATTCAAATGCAGACGGACAATCAACATCTGAGAATTAGTAACAAGGGATTAAAAAAAGAGTTCTGTACTGTAGCATGCTGTTCATAAGCATAGGGAGAAATAAAATTTAGGTGGGCTGCCTGGACCACGCTGGAAAACATGTATGTTACGCCAAATATCTTTGGCATGGAGAAACGTCAAGAACAATAGAATAACAATAGGTCAATTGTCTTTAGACAATTGGCGTGGCGTAAACATTTGGCGTAACAAAGACCAACTTTCCACACTGGCTGCCCGATAAAAGTTCCATTGCTTCTGAAAATGTGCATGACTTTAGGCTGATAATCTGCCCGAATGAATATGGCTGATTGTTCATACTTGCTTGCTTTACCTTGTATGCTTTTGTATATCTATATTTATTACCTCCAAATCAACAACTTGACTGCCTTTGAACTTGAAGTCTTGCAAATTTGGCTGTAAAGTTATCTGATAGTTGGAAGGCACTACTGAAGTTGGAAGTCTTTTGAAGGGCCTTTTTGTTTCTTCTTGAACTTCACTCATCTTGTAAATGGTTCTTGCAAAGAAAACTCTGGACTTTCCCAGGTTATTTGTTCGCAGTAGGACGTTGCTTCTCCTTTGAATAAAACTTCTGGAGGGTATTTTAGCAATTATAGCAGACACTAGCAAACTGTTCTGCCTAAGGAGCACGCCAAATCCTTTCACTGCAAACCTCATCAGGTTTTGAGAGGGTGGCTAGGCCCATTCACGCCTCCCATCCAAAAATACCTTCAAACTGACTTCACCCCCTGAAAATCTACAAAGGGCTTGAAAACATTCCACCTATTCCAGGGGGTCCAGGGGGTCAACTAAAAATACCGAGAGGGAGGCTATTTGAGAAACGAGGCAAAGCTATAGACGGGGGTATCGAAATACGAAATGAAAAGAGTGCCTGAAGGTTTTTCCTGCCCCCCAAAATAAACTTACTGTTTCTGTTTGTTTTCTTTCATTCTTGGTAGTTAGTTGCTTAATCTTAATTATAATCAGTTAATATTAGTTTGTTAGTTTGTTATGTTCTGTTACATTCCTGTATTTCTGTTACATTGCCATACCTTAAATAGAAGTAGGAGAGGCAGTGCATTTGCAAAAAAAGGAAAAAAACTAGGATTTCAAGAGGCCGCGATGATTTTTGACAAATCTTAGCAATTTCAAATGACTTTCTCTTGGTTTTCATCATTCTTAGGGAGTTTTAGAGATTCTCAGATTGTTTTCAAATAATTCAATTGTTTATTTTCACATTCAGCCTTATATTCTTACGTTCAACTATGGATTAAGCACTTTTCAACTGATGAATTTATTATTAGCAATGCAATTCACACGATTCAACACATCAACAACGTTTTCTACCTAAAATTCTTAAATTCAGCCTTTTTTTATTTCGCAACCAACCACCTTTTGTGCACCATGGCTTGTTGTAGTTGCCGTTGAACTGAATGCACAAATGAAGTTAATTGACTCACGGTTCCCCCGTCACAGCTTTCTAATCACGAGACCTATTATTATCACGTGACCTCCTTCATGTGATAAATCTGACGTCACGTCAATAAATTTTTCAGATGTAAACAAAAATTTTCTGCTGCGGTGAAAGTACGCCAGCAGAATCGCAGAAAAACTACGGCCATCAAAGAAACGATGGACATCAGATTGGCTCCAATGGTGTTGAAGAGTTTTCTCAAAGCATTCATTGGATGGACAGGCCTGCTTTATTTCTTTTTCACGAGTGATGAAATTTGGGGTGAAGCGATCGGCCTAACTTTATTTTTCGCATCTGGTCAACTTCAAACCGCTGTGAAACCTCCACTGGAAGGATTGCAGATTGGGTAAAACAGAATTTTTGTTCCTTTCATTATATATGATGGCTGAAATTCTCTATGAAAATGTTCAAACGTCTCCAGATTGGGGAAAGATGGGATTGGCCTTGCATTCCGTTTCCAGTTTTGCATTTCTGTATTTGGCAAGCATTACGGAATTTGTGGCGACGAGGGGCTTCCTCTATCAGCTCCGTTTACGTAGCAAATATTTGAGAGGCTTGTAAGAAACTTTGAAGGCTCAAAATCTAATAATTTTAAGAAACCTTCAGTGCAGGCTGAAATTCTAAGTTTCTTGCTAGAAATATGTATCTTTGTTGAAGGAACTTTGGTCCACACTGATTCTTTTCTTGAAGAGGAATACTGCACTGTATGTAGGAATTAAGTGGATTCATTTCACTTTAATTTGGTCTAGCAAACATTTTTAACCCCCAAAAATAAGAGCTTTAAACCTGATGACTCCCGAAAGTCCATTCCTTGATTAAAATCCTCAGCCACTTCAAATCAGCATTGTTCCACCAGCTTGCTGCAGTTTATTAATTTTTCACAGTTCACCTCATTTGCATGTGAACAAATGCCTCAAATAATCACAGGTTCCTCAATTGTAAGTCAGCACAGAACACTCATCCTAACCTGTAAATTTATCAAGGTGCATGCATATGGTGTTTCTAATCTATGTCCTTTAAAAACAAGAAACCAGATACCTATCAGCGAATGTTTTTCCTTGCCTTGCAGAAAAACATTAAAACTCAACCTTGGCCAACTTCTTAAGGCTGATTTCCACTCAGTAGAATTTTCCAAGTGGACTGAATTTGACACAATGAAATCTTCATCACACGTAACATTCTATTCAAATTCAAAGTAACATTTTGGCACGTGAACAAAGGGTTTCCTGTCCAATTGGAAAATTCGTCTGAGTGGAATTCAGCCTTTAACCTCATTTTCCTCACTACATCTATCAGGTCTGCATTGGTGGTGCTTGGTACATGCAAAGGGTGTCTCCTAAAAGACCCCCAGGAATGGACCTATTATAATGTGTGCAGATGACACTTTTATGCATCTACGCTTGGGATAAACAGGGGGAACTGGAATAAAGAGGCCGGATGGAAAATTTCCTGAATCTTGATAAATGATCTAGCTGATGAAGGTGTTGTGGTACAGTATTGTAATCTTCTGACTCTGCAACCAGAACAGTCAGGCAGAGTGGGTTCGATACCAGGTAGGACCCCATCACTTGAGCATCATGGCAAGGGATTGTGGACTTGATTAGTGCTTAGCTACTTGTGTTATCCCAGCACTTGGTGCTAAAAACTGCAACTTCACCTTCTCCTTTATCAATGGAATAGAGCTGTATAGAAGTTTCAAAACAGGCAGAGGTAGCCCATCTCTGCCTTTCCTATCGATAACTTTTCAAATGGCAAGGGACTGGAACTCCAATTCCCCCATAATTTTTTCATAACTAAAATAATGATAATGCACATCATGTTGGAAATAGAACAAACATATCAACAAAAAAGTTGAGTGAGTGCTTTGAATCAGCCATGTTTCAGGTTAATTTCATCTATTATTGCACAAGAAATTGCTGGTGCTGGTGAAAGAAAATTTGACTTATGTCAACAGGTGATTGTCATTTTTATAGGCAGGTGGATTGCAGCTCTGGACAATGTCTTCAATACAACAAAAAAATATTTGTACCTACTTCTAGGCATGTATTTACCAAGGGCTGTAGCAAGGGGCATTTCATTCCCACAATATCTTGCAAATGTAAGGCAAAACTCTTGTTGTTTCCAAGAAATATTCATAAATACTCATTCAAGATATTGGTTTTCATTTTTCAATAGAGTGAAATTTCCCTTGAGGTTCTTGGCCTGAGCTTTGTGGACATGCCATCCAACAGGGTATAGATAGAGAGGGAAACTTTTAAAGATCTCTTGGAACAATAGATGCTGTATACTTTTGGCTAAATTTTCGCCTACGCGTAGACCCATTATTCCAAAACACTCTCTTCTTTCAGAATAATGGGTCTACGTGTAGGCTAAATTTTCATGTGACAGGGCATACTTTTACCGCTTCTTATGCAACAAGGTATGGAAAGGTTCTCCTCATATCCTGTCACTTCTCAAGTCAAGTACCTCCCTCAGGCGATAATCACAGTCAAATTTTTTCCTGGGTGGAGAATGTTTCCACTGTTACCCCATTTTTATCAGCCTATCCTATAATCTCTTGTCTTCATTTAGGCTGGTTTCATCAGATGCCTTACTTGAAGCATGGCGTGTAACGATTGGTCTGGCCTGCTTCATTTATTATTTCTACTTTGTCATCTATCTCAACCACAGTACAACGATATATGTCTCAACCATCTGTCTGACTTTACTTTGGGAAAGTCAAATTGTTGATGACACCATTGAGATCCTGAGTTCATGGTAAGGAATTATTTGTTGACTCCTTGTTTACTTGCTGTTTAGATTTTTTCAAAGCAATGCCATTTTTGAAAATTTTCCATCCAAACCTTTGAATGTATTTCATCATAAATTATGCTGAAAATAGTTTGAAGCAATTTATCCAAACTTTTGAATGTATCTCATGGTAAATTCTGCTGGAAATAGTTTGCTGCAAATTTAAAGTTCTTTCTTAAAATTATAAACAGCCTAACACATTGTTGAATTTTCAAGAGGTTATGCCCTGAGCTTTTTTGTCAACACTTGAAAGGGAATCTAAGTATATAAACTTTGGCCACATCCACATGTATCTGGAAATTTTTGAAAACGCATCTTTTCTATCCGTATAAAAAGCTCTCCGTCCACACGAGGAGCATTTTCTAAAATATTCTCATCCACACGAAAACGCTGTGATATTCCAGATTCGAAAACAGGCCAACCAAAATCCAAACGCATGCTTTAATTGATGAGCGGTAAATCGACGCTGTGGCGTCAGCGTTTTCGAAAACCCATGGTTTTCCGGTGACCGAAAACGCCCTCTACGTGCAGTGGCGGACTGGCTCAGAATTTATCACCGGCCATGGTGGACTCAAGGGGGCCCTAATGGGTGTGGCATGAGAAATGAGGGTGTGGTCAAAGACAAATGCCGTTGCGATTCCCCGATTTCTTAACAAAATTATGGCATAAATAAATCCGAGTTAAATGTTTACAAAAATATAAACTTGCATGTATGAGTCTGACTTTAGTATCTACTTTACAACAGCAACTTCGACATCTCTTGAGAACTGGGAGCTAAGCGATCTATTATGCATTCATTTTCCAAGTTGTTCAGCAACGCTTTCTCGATGCTCATCAACATAGTGACTTCCAGCCTATCTTGTTTCAGAGTGCTTCGTAAACGAGTTTTTATAAGCTTTAACTTCGAATCGAGAGCGACCTTTCGCAATTAACTTGAGTGACGGACAACGTGCATAACACTTTGTACGCCAAGTATAGGTTGTCATATGTCCTCTCGTGGAGTCGATATTTTGATAAATGCCTTCAGGTATATATTGAACAATCCTTGCAAGCCACCTTTACTCTTTCTGCGACGCTGCTCTCTTCTTCGTCATACGAACCTTCAATCTTGACTGCGTACTCAGCGTTGATGCTTCTTTTCAGCTGAGAGTAATTTTGAGCAAAAGAATTTAGCTCATCTCTTAGACTTTCTACGTTGATTGATGACGCCAACTTGCAGATGCTACCTAGTGCTCCCACAGGAATTCCATACAAGAGGATGTCTTCAAATCTCGTTGGTCTAAGCACGACAGATCTGCAACCAAACTTTTATGAGAGGCGAAGCGAGATTCTAACGCTTCCACTGCCCTATCCATAACGACATTGTGCGTGTCCACTTGGAATTGCGTTAGTGCGTCGAGACTTCTCCCTTTGTCAGCTGCTTCACCGGCCAATCTTTTCCTTTCAAGGATTCTTCTTTCTTTGAAAGCTACTTATCCATTCTCATGTCTCCAAATTTATCTTCCGTATGACGGCGGGAAAACTGCATGTCTTTCGCCATTTCCTCCAATTCGCTCATTCACCTTTTCAGCATAAGATTTTGCTGCAGTATGGATTTCACCAAACTCTCAAGACTTTCTTTTGAGGTTAGTACTTGCGATCTGCACAATGTTCCAGGCTCTCACCATGTCTAACCCTTTCGTTTGCAGACACTCAGACAATGGCACTGTCTCTTCGAAGATTCTTAGGAAGATGAGAGCGGACAAAATGGTCTGAAACTGCAGGAAAGCGTTGATGGGTGCTTGGGCTTCTTCTCTAACTGCAAGCTCGAACGTTTGTGATGTGGAGGTTGTAAAGAGGCAAATCAGCAGATCCAAAAGTGAATTAACTCTTGGATTCTCATACGTTCCAAATGTACCACGCAGGGCATTGGACTTGCCTGACCATCTTGTCTCGCCGATGAGCTTCAGTCGTCTTATCTTCTCTGTTCCAATCCTCTCCTCTAGCTGTTTCTTCCAGACATCTGCCCTCTTGTACGAGGCTTGACGAACGTTGCTGTCTTTTGCAGCAAATCAAAAAATGAAACAGAATTGATACAGCATTTTATTGCATCAACGATGACAAAGTTGAGCACATGTGCATAACACCATATATGAACATGCTGGGGTTCATTTCATTGACATAATTTACTAGCACGGAGAGATTCAAATATATTTTTGCAAAAGGGGCCTCTTTTTAGCAAAAAGGGTGCCCTTTTTGCAAGAATTTGAGGGGGGCCCACCGGCCCGTGGCCGGTGGGCCAGTCCGCCACTGTCTACGTGTGGACGCTAACCCAAAACCCAAAACGCATAATAAAAGATGCGTTCTCAAAAATATCCGGATAGGTGTGGACGGCGCCTTTTGGTTGAAGGATTTCGTAAAAATAGCCATACAAATATAACAGACCTTGATATGTCATGTCCCAAACCATATTTGGTTAACTGATCTACGTCCAGAGGAAATACGGACAATTATTGGCGAGAAATATGACCGCAAATATTGTGAGTCACTCATATGTGCTGAGTAGTCTTGTCAAAAACTTTTTCCTGATCTGGAGTGTCAGAGTCCATTCGAAAATATTTCTACAAGAATTTTACCTGAAACAATACATGTTCATGTCAACTTTTGGCGGAATGAAAAAGAACACTCTTATTCCTTTATGAGAAACTGCTTGCAAGAAACTCAACTCTCAGATCGGCAAAAATTAAGAGACACCAGCTACTGGGAAAAGGTGACTTAACAACGCATGTGATAAAGAAAAACCTTTGCGTATTTTTACTTAATTTCACTTGTTTCCTGGATCATATCAAACGAAAATGGAAGGTGCTTGAGTGATGTCTAAACATTGGATTGACTTCAAAAAAATTTGTTTTGAAATGTTCACAATGTCACAGGTAGCAAACATGAAGAAACTCTGAGTACCTAAATCTAATAACTTTAAGAAACTTTAAGGACTGAACTGACTCAAATTCTTAGTACCTCAAAAAACGTGTATTCCAAAACATAATCTACATCATGACAATTTTTGGTACAAACAGAACATTTTTACCACAAGCATTTGAAACAAAGTTAACTTTCAACGGCTTTCAACCTTCAATCAATTTTTATTCCCGTTCTTTAGGCTTTCTAGTGACATATTCAGTGCTGCCAGGAAATTCTTCCAAAAGCTGATGGCATTAAAAGAGAAGTCAGTAGAAGCATTCTCTCGCAATCTGGTGCAAGATTTCCTCTGTGTTTTATGCAAGTTGTATAAACACTTGAATATGAATTGTACTAAAATGAATTGTTTCTTGTTGTCACAAATCAATCAAAATATTGTGGCAACAACAAAGTCTAATGTCTTATCGGAGAAAAGCCTTGAAAAGAGAAACGCCAAGAGTATTGAAACGAGAAAATTGCCAAAAGATGCAAGAGCGGAAACAAAGAGAAATGTCGCATCATATTTTGCGACTTTGAAAAAAGAAATTTTTGGAAGTACGAAGCTTTGTCCCATCATATCCATGGTTAACAGTACGTATTATTGGAGGATAAATTCTGGCTGCAAAGTAATCTACCAGCCCACAGTTCAACAATCCTTACCGTCAATCAGAAGCGAGGAGACGGAAAGGCTTGGCGCTTTCAGAAAACGGGGAGGCCACTCTCCGGTTTTCTGACTAGTGCTAAGAGTCGCAAGCATGTTAGGGTTACCGCCCTTTTCCAGTATTCCGAAGCGGAAATCAGTCTTTACGAGATCACCTCCGGGAAGAAATAACAAGAAATCCACGACCGCGATTTCCAAGAAAAAAGCAAAGATCCCGAAATCCTGCAATCATGTTCCAGAAATACAAGTAAATCATTTTTCCGTGAATCCTACGGAAAGTTGCTCAATCATGGTACCCATTAGAAGAGAAAAAGGAGAATTGCTTGAGGCGACTCATCAATTTCAGTGGTTGTCATTTCAAAAGAAACCAGGCTGGGTCTGGGGTTTCACATCTGAAGCTTTTGGAATGGCTTCCTTCAGCTCAGTTGCGAAATGGTTTGCCAGAACCCCCTTGTTGTGGTAACAGGGCCTACACAAGAGGAAAAGCGAAGACTGCTCAGCTACGCAGCTGTAAGACCTTGATTTTAACGTATGCCTAGAACTACTGAGTAACTAATTCATGTATCTGCAGCATAGCTAATTGCACTAAATTTCCCTTCTTGTTTCTTTTAGTATTCAGTAACTCATTTATCTATTTATTCATTCATTTATTCGCTGATATAAGAGACAAAATATGCTTTGGAGAGCTGCTTGTTTGAAAGTAAATTCCGGAAGTTTTTAGGTCTCTTATTTTCTTTGCATATCGTCAAAACATTGAAAATCAGCATCAATGTATGTTTTGAGCAAAAGTTAGTTTTTTACGGTACTGAATCTCGCACACAAAAAATTGCTTGTTGCATATTTAACCTTGCAATAATGTACCTATCACTCTTTAGAAAGGTGTTTGTTTGAAAGTACGAAATTTGTGGCTTTACTTTTATTGTTTGATGCATTTTGCTTAAAGTCTGGCACTGATCTAATATCATCTGTTTGAATAAGAGTTACATTTTTCTGTAGCGTAGTCCCCCCCCGCACAAAAATTGGCTTGTGGCCTACCTTTTCACACTTATGTGCTATGGAAATTTGTTTGATTGAATGTACGAAACTTTTGCCGTCACATTTTTTATTTAATTGCACTTTGCTGACAGTCTGGCACAAGTTTGCTGTCGTGTGTTTGAAGGAGAGTTAGCTTTTTTCGTCATGCACAATTTGCTAAGGGTTTAAAGCACGACTCTATATCATACTTAAATGCCCTATTCTTGTGCTGCTTTTAGAATTTGTCATCTACTTTCAGAATCTGTTGAGAGTTTACAAGCTTAACTTTAGCTTTAATGCCTTATTTTCATGCTGCTGTCAGAGTTTGTCGTCGTACTGCAACAAGGTAGCTATTGTATGCGAATTAACAGCTGAATAACTTTTAATGGGTTAATGTTTTACTTGTTCTGGAGAATATTGCAATCTTTGTTCTCAGTCCGTTGTTTTTTTCAAGTCTTCTGCTCTTCTGCTCTATATTTGACTTGCTAAAAGTCTTAATATATTTGACTTAATCTCAGCACAATCTCAAGAGAGCGAAGTAAATCAATCGGCGCGGTAGGAACTTTACACCATGACAATGCGAAGAGAAAGAAAACTAAGACTTTATCCATTCAAACTCTGCATAGGATTGCATTTCAGGAATTATCCAATAAGCTTTCTTCTTTCGTCAACCATCGTGAATTTAACAATCCTTAATTGTACTGCATCGGCGAAAGAATCTATTGTTATCACATACAGGAAGAAGTGCTCCATGGAGATTGAATGGGCGGAAGAACTTTAGAATTTATTGTTTTCAAATAAAACAACATGATGCGATTTTGCACTGAGCAACCCTGTTCCTGGGTCCTCCCTGGGAGATCTATTGAATTGATTTCCCGGTTATACATTGAAAAAAAGACTGATTGTTGATATACAATAGTTTGTTTTTCTTACAAAGAGGGATTCCTCAATTCACAATGGTTGACAAGAGTTGAAAGCTAATTGGATAATCGTTTACGTCCCTATATAAATACATTTCAGTTTTATCAGATATCAGTTTCAGTCTTCTGATCTACATCAGTTTTATGGATATGCAGCTCTGCATCAAAAAATTCTGCAAAGATGACATCAATACAAAATTTGCGCGTGCAATAGACGATTGTGCTAAAGATGGCGGCGAGGAATTTTTTACCGAGATGCAGTGCGTTCTTTAATCGAATTCCTACAGAATCGGTAAAGATTTGTAATTCGAACGCGATGCATCTCGGTAAAAAATTCCTCGCCGCCATCTTTAGCGCAATCCTCTATTCAGTTCAATAATTCGAGTGTAAATTCCTCTTCAAAAGGTCCACCCCATCGAGTAAATTTCAAGCAAGAGACAACAAAGTTGATTCAAGAGCTATCATTTTAAATATAAGGATATCTAAATAAATTGTTCTATTTTACAAAAGTTGAAAGACCTTCCACTTTGCCACTAACACAAATGCTTACACCACTCCTAATATTCAGGTGGCAAAAACTGGCCGAGCATAAATTCAAACAACTTCAGTTCACTACGAACCCAAATAAAAACAAATCTAAATGAATTTTACATCGAGCAAGGACTTGTTAATTTATTCAATTTGTGCAAATCGGTGGGTTATTCACGCGAGAAATTAACGTCAAATTCACCCTTTCGATATTGGGAGCAAGAGGGGGGAAACAGAACATTGATTCAAGGATGAAAAAACTGTCCTGGACGCCTCTCATTTGGCAAGATGTGCACCCCTGCATGCAGCAGGAACTGATAGTTTCATACGACCTCCTCCACACTTACACGGTTTTCAAATGCTTTCATAAATCTCCCGTTTTCAATTGCGTAAGACGCATAAAAAATTCGCGTTCAAATGGGTCCCCATGTGCTACATCACAATATTTGCGTCAACACTTCACCGTTTACAATCGCTTTTATTTTTGTTCCTAAGTGTCCTGCGGAGTACTGCTTCGTGATTATTCTCGCCTTACTTCATCGCTCTCAATGTATCTCTCTTCGACCAAATTTTCCTCCATACTAGAATGATTGGCATGGGATTGTACAGTGTCTTCAGATGCCTGCAGTTTGCAAGGTGAACGATCGCTTTCAATCGTTTTAGACTACACGATACCAGCACAATTTGAAAACGACAGAAGAATTCGATAGTAAAAATTTCTTTGCAAGCCCTGCGATATATTCATCCTGGAAAACAAATCTATCTAGGCGCAAAGCATCAATCAACCTCGTTTCGACAGCGTTGAGAATGTTCCGTATTTATCACTTTCGAATTTTCCATACAACACAGCTTCAAACTGTGCTGGTTAGAGTTCAATTTTCAAATACTACCGTTTTTAACTGGGAAGTGTGAACGTGAGGCCTCTCCACAACAATCTTTGCCATTTTCAGATTTGCTGGTACCATGTGAACACAATTTAGTTTGGATGCAAGGGTGAAAACGGATTCAAATGAATGCGTCTTCACTTGAAACCGTATTGGTGTAGACGGGGCCTGAGTTACTTCCGACAGAATGAAAGGAGAAGTTACTAATTCAAGCAAAACTCAAAGGATTGAATTTTCTAAGCCAGAAGTTCATTCCCTTACAAACTGCTCTCTTCAATTTTGGGCTGAATTTTAGGGTATTGGACCCCTTCTAGTCACCAAAATATATTACATTATCTCCTTGGCTTAAAGACCCATTGCTAACCATGATCCTTTGTGCGGCGATTGAAAAGCAAGACAAAGGAGATTTAGGCCAAAAAGGACTTTCAGATAACACGAAAGTCGCCTTTGGCGTCACAAAGGATCATGGTTAGCAATGGGTCTTTAAGAATTTAAAAACTTATCTACACTACAGATTTCTACCAAATCTTCTTACCTCTAACTGCACTAAGTCATACCAATTCTACGAGAATGAGCTCTGATGAAGTCAAGAAATTCTTCTTTGCTTATCTCATCTGACCCTTGCCAATTCCAAAACAAACGATTTCGCAGACAATATCTGTGAAAATAAAAGAATAACGTTATTGATTCGTCAAGCTTTCAAACCCAAGAAAAAGGATGTATTTCGGGCATATCTTTATGCCTTAACTACTTCAGAATATTACTTTACCTTGGCAAAATAAACAAAAGAAAATTCAAGGACCGGTTCTATTATCTAGATTTTTTATTGATTGAGTTTTCAGAAGTGTCCCTCATTACTTAGCCAGATTTTCAAACATTTCACCAGACAGTGTAGTGGCGGCACCAGCTCAGGAAAATCCAAAAGAGGTGGGAGGATTCTGACGTAAACTTTTCGTCTCAAGGAATACCCAAATAATTTTATGTCATTTTTCTTTGACAATTTTTGGAATCTGGGGGTAAGTCCTCCAAATGCCCCCGTGGCACAGCCACTGACTGGGTGTCCCAAAAAAAGTATACGAATTTGCTGGGATGCAGCGATGAGAAATTAGCTTTAATCAATGACTAATCAATTTCAAAATGTTCCTCGATAGTTAACTTGAACATAGATACCTCATTTGTTGGATTTGTCACAGGTATTTTTATAGCAGTAGTATTAACCTTGAAAGCTCACATTTACCTCCACGTCCAAACCAGAGCGTCTTGTGTTTTGGCCTAAGCAAATTCCTGAACCATATCGAAATTTACGGTAAAAATCAAAGACGAATGAAGAAATGGCGAATGAGTCACATCTAGCAAACAGAATATCATATGATCTACGTTCTTTAACATTTTATCTAGGATATTATTTGATTATTTGATGTGTTTTAAGAATTTGCTTAGGACACATGCCGATGGTCTGGTATGGAGGTAGCCTCACTCCACCCTCCAGTTACGCTCATCTGAGTTGAATTGTTGTTGTTGTTGTTGTTGTCGCTGCACTGAGTTGTAGTTGCAGCGTTATCAGTTCAGGCGGAGGCGGAAAGTGAAACAGCTACGTGTAATCGAGTCTAATATGAAGGTGGATGCAAATTTGAGCTTTCAGATCAATATTTCTACTCTCAAAGTACCAGTACCTAGAAGCGCAGTATCCACGTCCAGGTTAACTGTCGAAGATCATTTTGGATTAGCCATTGATTAACGCTAAATTTGCATCACTGGATCCAAACAGATCTGCATACTTATTCGGGATACTATCAGTGAAAGTCTGTAGGGTTTTCTCAAGAAGAGCCAGACGCCCGTCGAAGCGCTTTGGAGTCTGCGCAGTATGGATCTCAGGGTCATCGCCCTTCATCCTTCCTTTGTGAAATTGCGCATGCCCCAAAACGCTTCGCTCGTCCCATTGATCAGCGAACCAATCAGAGTTAACGACTTTTCCTTTGTGATTTACAAAAGGGGGAATTTGCAGTATCCCCAACAATTACTTCATTCTAGTACATCAGTTATGAGTAATGACTCACTCGTAATTGGCAACAGAATCGATTCCTGGCGACTCAAATCTCGACTCTCCAGTTCGCCGGTTGAAGAAGTATAGTTTTCTTTGACTTTTGCTATGATTCAAAGACCATGGATCTAAAATCAAATAAAAATGCCAGCTTCAAGATAACGTCAGATACCGGGTTACTCAAAACTTTACCATTTTCAAGTCTTGTGATCATATATTTTATAACAACACCAAGGATCCTTTTACAAGTGTAGAGCAGAGCTAAATACAGCGCTAGAACACCGCTTTTCAAAAAGTGCTTGATTTCATTTAGGACAGGAAAAGATGTGCAATTTTTGAAGCAACCACTTATTTTGCCATTCTTCAGCCATAAATTAGCAACTACTTGTTAGATTGACTCAAACAAGGTCTCAAACTCTAAATTAAAACCAATCCAATACAACTTTGCAAAAAAGGTACCCAATCCTCTCCTATTTTCCTAACTCTGGGTCTAAAAGATACATGATTTTATCAAACAAAATTTTCACATTAAAATTAGCCTTTGACTGATAGATTGACATTTCAGTTTTAAACATCGGGTCATGTACTTCTTACTACAAACGTGTTACCTCTTTTAACTCGCCTGGTAGACTAAAGTTAGCAAAACTACAGGGTTCCCCAGAAATGTATCGCCCAAATATGTATGTGGCTTCTGTGGGGGAGCTGTAACCTCAATCGTGCCTGTTTTAAACAAGTTGCATGTGATAGGCTTTGATCTGGAGCTTGAGACTTTTCTTGATTAATCTATCAAGTGGTTGCTGGTTTATGGCACAGGTAAGGCAAAATAAGTGGTTGCTTCAAAAATAGCATTTCAGCATGGGTGGTAAGACACTGCAAGTGAACTTACATGAATTCATGATAAGAAAGATTTATCCTACATGCGTACTTTCTCTGTCCTTTCCTTCATCAAACTGAGCTTTAAAGAGGAGCCCAACCGTGTGTTTGACCCCATCTTGAAGTTTGTTAACAATGTTTTCCGTTACCTCCTACACAGACCATAGAAAGTATTCCTCCACAGCACAGATACAAATCAGTTGCTGCATACTGCAGTGCTTCTCCTAAACAAAATCAGGTACTTTTTGACCAAAAGTGGTTCTAGAATTTTCCTTTCAGATTTTCTCTGTATTTGTAAAAGGGTTCCTGGCGTTGTTATTTGTGGCGTTGTTATGAAGGTAAACAGCATGGTCACAAGACTTGAAATGGGTAAAAAAACATCAACTGATTTGGTCCATCCATTTCACACCCTTACTAACGTCTGCCTCAAGGGGGGGGGGGGCTCACATTAGATGTCACATATAATTTTGTGATTTGCGAAAGTGCAAAATTAGTAATGCAAAACACTTCCATTGTCTTTAATAGCGAACATTTTCACGAAATATCCAATTTGATTAATCATACTGGGCAACAACAACATTTTTGAAGTAAGCTTATGTAATATCTCTGCAAAATATACCTTTCACACATCTGAAAAATTGGAGTCCGCAAGGAACGAAATATCGATCATTTGTTACATCCAAACACATTTTCTGCTCTGTTCTTGATTTCATCTGATGTGACGTCATCCTAAAGAAAACAAAGAAAGAAATTTTATTGGTTAAAATCAATGATGTACCGGGGAATGGATAGCCCTCAAGTAGACCCGGCATTCTGAAAGGAATAAAGGAATTCTCAATTGATCGAGGGTTTTAGGCCTTTCTCCATTTGGATAACGGGTCTACACAAAGGCTAGGGGAGGACCAAAAAAGAAATGCAAATTTTTGAAAATTTGTTATACGGAGAACACTTGACAAACTGAAATCAACCAAAGTTTGTTTGATACCCGAAAATCTGAGGTATTTTTGTGACTTTTTTCCGTTTTCCTGGGCAACTATAAATATATCTTGATATAGGTTAATTATGTTTAATTTGCAAAACTTCGGTAACTTTGAAAGATTGAAAAAGTTCTAAAACCCTCGATCAAAATCAAACAATCTCCGCACTCGAGCATATTTTATTTCCCTCAAGAACTGAGAATCAAATCTTTATCCAAGCAATTACATATTCCAACCATGTGTGGTAGGGCACTAGTTATTTGGATTATGTGGTATAAAATTCTTTTCTTACCTTGAAATGCCATAAAATTCTCTTCCATGCCTTTAGCAGCCTTCCTCAGTCATACTTCCTTGCCTGGAAGTGAAGAGCTCTATCACATGTGCTTTCAAAATGTTTGGGCCTAAATGAACTTTGTCATCTCCTGCGCATTGCTGTGCCTCAAAGTTCATTTAGGCCCAAACGTTTTGAAAGCACACGTGATAGAGCTCTTCACTTCCAGGCAAGAACTATGGCTGAGGAAGGCTGCTAAAGGCAAGGAAGAGAATTTTATGGCATTTCAAGGTAAGAAAAGAATTTCATACTACATAATCCAAATAAATAGTGTCCTGCCATACATGTTCCAACTAGCAATAACAGCTAGTGTGCGCAGCGTTTTGGGAAATGGGAACAAACTTCACCAACATACGGAATGGAATAAAAGTAAGAGGCCTTTCTAATTCTGCTGACATTACAAGATACTTTTGCTCCCCCCCCCCCGTCTCCTGTCATGCAACCCCGTATTCCTGCAGTCGGTTCAGTTCTGTTGGTATTGTATCACAAAATGACTGTCAGTCTCCCGGACCAGTGCCTCAATACCAAAAAGATGCTAGACAAGCACGCATTCATTCCAAGCAATAAGAGAATTAAAGATTAACAATTAAAGATTAACAAGTAAAGATTGAAACAAACCACAAACATACTTCAGCCTATACACTTATTACACGAGTCCTTGTTTTCGCTCATCACCCAACAATATCCCCATTGCAGAAAATAACAATTCAATCTAACTGAACAAAACTTTAGACGACTGTCATCAGTCTATTCAGCCTATGGCTTGATAACGAGTATACGCTCGAAACGTCGTGTTTTTACATCTACGCTACATTTGGTACTTAAATCTTTAATTTACAGTATTATCAGTCTATTCAGCCCTTTGGGTCTGCCCTGTCGTTCAAACAAGAATTATTGCCTGAATGGAATCAACTACCACTCATTATGTAGCGGAAAGGCTAACTTCGATGAAGAAATTCAAGTTACTAAAATTGGGCATGACATGTTCTTCTGAAGTTTTTCGGGGGAGTTATGGACTTTACGTTTCGCTATTTCCTCAAAATTTGAACAGAGAATGTAATGATGTCATGATCTATTAAACAATGCCACGATTCCATCATTCAATAATTTTATCATCCCATTTTCAGGCTACGTTCACACTGCTCCGTTTTCGTTTCTATCCGTTTTTGTTGATGAAAACCCTGCCCGTTCACATTGCTCCGTTTTCAAATGAATACGCTATGAAAACGAGAGCCGTTCACACTGCTCCACCAAGGCGGCATTGTTAAACCCCTTTTCAAGACAAAGCCTCTTGTTCATATCTGTCAAAAAGGCGCCAGTCGCGACTTTGAATGCTATTGTCATCAACAGCCTATTTACAAAGGAATGTGAAGAGTTTTCAAACCCACCGTTTTCAAATTTTTGCGTTTTCATTAGCGTTTTCGAAAAGCTCCGTTTTCAAAGGCAAAAACGGAGAAGTGTTGCTCCGTTTTCATATGAAAACGGAGCAGTGTGAATGGGGCCTCAGTGTCAAAATTTCAGCAACTACAAAGGTACGCAATCTCGCGGATTTTATCAAGGGCATGCTGACGATATGCAAGTGGCCCAAGCATTTGATCAACATATATTCAATTAAATCGAGTATCACAATAAACAAGATAGCTAAAGTGTAGATTACTTTGATTAGTGAGCAAGTTGATGGTGTTTTCTCTGTTCTTTTCCTCTGTTCTCCTCGATATAAAACAATTTATAACCCACTGCTAGAAGCTTGCCACCGCCATCTGCCGTCTCACTCCTGTCACACTAGCAGTATGGGTTATAATTATAAAATGTTTCATATCGAGAAGAACAGAGAAGAAGAAGCAGAGAAAACACCATCAACTTGCTCAAATAGTCAAGGTAATCAACACTTTGGCCATCTTGTTTATTGTGATACCCGATTCAACAAAATTTAGGACCATCAAACATTGAACTAAAATCATCAAATGCTTAGGCCACTTGCAAATTGTCACCATGCATTTGATTTTACAAACGAAGTGAAGCGTAGCCCAAATTAGCAGCAACAGGCATCCATTGAACTTTCAATGCAGGCACCACAACAGGACAGCTATCTTGGGGGTCATATAATAGAAATTTAATTACTTCTACATGATAAGAAACTATTGTAATTCAAAGCTCTATGTCTCATTGTTTTTGTAGAAACAATAAGAGGCTAAAGAATGATTATTTCAAAACAAAGAGCTGTGGGATGTTTCGTAAAACGACGACGTCATTGATTTCAAGAAGGGAAATAATAAATTTCATGACAAGACGAAGATGAAGAAGAACGCACAGTCGAAAGAAAAAGGATAATGACTTCAAACCGATTTTCGAAGTTATCATAACAGTACAGAAATAATTGTGCATTCTCCGAGAAAATTGCAGTTAGGAAGAGATAAACAGAGGGAAATTCAGCGAGATATTTGTCTGCAATTTGAGTTAAGTTGAATCAAGACAGGAGAGAAACTGTTTACAAGTTGACATGTCTGATGCCAATGGTCATTAAAAGAAAGCTCCTCTCGCGAAAGCAGAAAGGGTAACTTCTGTATATTATTCGAAATTCCTTCATGTCAAAATTTACTAGATTTGTAAACCATGGATTTGTCACTGTTATAAATTTGGATTTTTCGAATATGGGCTATTCCATTTTTTAACCATACAGGGGGATGGAAGTAAGAATTTAGTCATTTTGGCACCCCTTGGAAAAGAGTCATTAGTTAGGAGCAACCCCCTCAGAAACAGGACTTTGGACTGATAATCGCCCTTGGAAATGATGGACAGCATGCGTGTGAAAGGGGATAGTTTCTACAGCCTCCCTGGAAATCTCTGTCAAAGTGCATTAGCCCTTGGAAAATATTTGTTACAATATTTTTACCCCCCCCCCCCAGAGAAGCATATTTAAGAATTTTTGACCCCCCAGAAATTCCTTTTGAACGACCCCCTGGAATTTTACTTCCATCCCGCGTTTTTAGCCCTTACGTCTTCTCACTCTGCTATCTTGTGCAACAAATGAAACTGTTCGTCGTTAAACTGCACTGATGAGAAAAGTCTAGCATTACCTTGTCTACCACTGTCTGTGAGGCACTAATAAATAAAGATATGATAAAACAACGAAAAAACCATGGACTTATGTGACAAATGCCAGTTGCATGGGTATGAATGGTTTTCAATTAATTCAGGACAACAGACCATGTCAGAGGGTCTGGGGAGAGCAATATTGTGCTGGTAAATGGCTGCCGCACGGCGCTTCACAAAGGAAAAACTGAATTCTGCAAATCTATTGGTTTCAAATTCACAATAAAAAAGTAAGGAAACAAATTGCCCAATATGTACCTGAACAGCTGTCCTATGACCCATAAGATTCGTAACAGAAGGGAGTCTCTCTCTCCAACGCACACCTCGTTTGGGGCTATCAGCCTCGTTTTCATAAGGTGATAAATTGGTTATTGACAGAAGTGGGTAACTCAAGACAACGTCTGCTCAAGAGTTGCATATACTTTTAAAAAATATGCCAATTGTATTTGATAATTTTGACACGTGTGCGGATATTGTTTATTCTTAGCTAGAGGAACAATAGCGTTCATAGGCGTTTCTTTGTCCTATTTATCTATAGAAAGTTGACTGCAGTCTCGAATAAAACCTGCAATTTCAGCCACGTACAACGTGAGATCTGCGTCAGTGACAGGGCAAAGGTATGAAAGGTGGCAAATGATTATAATAGTGCTAAATCAGAATTGTGTCTGAATAAGGTTAAGCGTGAAAGCACTTTATACTGTAAGGGAAGAAATTTTTGCGGAAAGAAACTTTCACGTTTTTTTGCATCTTTGGTCGAAATTCGTGAAGAATGAGAATTATGTCTGAATAACGCCAAATGTGAAAGCACTTTTTATTTTAGAAGGAAAGAAACTTTTGCGGGATGGAGCTTTCGCGTTTTTGGTGTCTTTTGGCTAAATTCGAGAAATGTATTCCGCAAAATTTCCTAAAATCTGACATTCGCCAAAGTTTGTTCCCCGCGAAATTTCCAAAATGTGAAATTCGAGAAATTTATTTGGCAAAATTTCCTAAATTGTGAAATTTCCAAATAGTTCACTCCACAAAAATTTCCTGAAATATGAAATTCGCGAAAGCCCTTTCCGCGAAATTTCCCCCAAAAAATATAGGATCGACTATTCATGTGATCAAATATCGATATTCCTCTTTTTATCATTCAAAGCTCAAAATGATCTTGTTTTGCAACCAGCCTTTCAAACTATGCTACTCACTTTTATCTTTTTCAGCTGGAGATTACTCAAGTCCTTGACGTGTGCTTCATGCATGGGGAGGTAAGGTAGCATTTCAAGCAAGTCATGAGAAACAAAACAGGCAAAACCTACGGATCTTGTCAAACAGCGTAATAAACAAAATAAATCACTAAATGCTGAATAACAACATAAAATATGAACAAATACCAAGGCAGAGACCAAAGGTAGAGAGAGTCCGTGACGTATGCACTGTGTACTCATATTTGTTCATGACAGATTTGCAGACTTAGCAGAGAAAACAGACGACAACAAACTGAACAACTAAAATATCTCTAGTCTGGAATACCAGGCAGAAGAAAGAGTACAAACGGAGCCCTAGCTAATGGAGATAATGCATACGAGCCATATCACTTGTCCATACCCGTATCAAGAACGCTACACAGATCTATGAAAAAACTGTGTTTCAAAACAGTGTAAATAAACTAGATGACAACAAATTGAGCAAGTAAGCTGGACGATATCCCTGGTACAAAGCAGAAGTCAGAGTACAAGAGAGCCGTACAAAACTGAGAAACTGCCTACGAGCCGAATCACTTTTCTAGACCTGCATCAAGAACAGTGCACAGCGTAAATAAACCACATAACAACTCTAGAGTTCAACCCAGAAGGGTACACAGGGAGCTATAAGGCCGTAAGTGAGCAGCGATACTGCCTTCAAGCCGAACTACTTTTTCCAGATCTGCCTAAACCTTCCCGTACAAAGTCTACAAGTAAACCTGACTTTTAAAACAGTGTAAACAAACCAAAGGACAACTCTAGAATTGAAGCCAGAAAAGTAAGCAAGGAGGTCAAGAAGATAACAGAGATACTGATAACGAACCGAATTACTTTCCAAATCTGCTCAAGAACAATATATCAATCTATGAAAAGACTGAATTTGAAACCATGTAAACAAACCAGATGCAAGCTCTAAAATCCAGCAAGAAAAGTAAGCATGAATATATAGCAAAGAACGAAGGCATTCATTATCAGCTGAATAACTTTTCCTGATTTCATCAAGAAATTACAAAAAATTGTGGGGAATTTTTAGTGTAACATCCTGGAACACGAGGCAAGAAATTGTTGTTAAAGATAAGAACGGAGGATAACTTAATCTTGAGAGAAAAGGAAGAGGTTTAACCAGGGTACTGCTTGAAAAGAGTCTCTTTCTGGGCCAACGACTTTGGAATATCGGTCGGTGAATTTTGACAGAAAAAATTCAGATTTCGGTTTGCAAAATCAAATGAAACTTAAATAGAGTCATTTTCTGCAATCTGGATAACACCTCTGTAAAATCTGTCGGTGGAAAATTCCGCGGAAAAACTTCAGATTTTGGCTTGCAGAATTATATAAATGAGATTTAACGAAGATACCGTTTGAAGATAGAGTTGTCCTTCTGTGATCTGGGTAAAAATCTGCGTAAAAGATTCATTGCTGAAATCTGGCAGATTGAATCATTGCAGAATTAAAGAGAACTGGCGAAGGTTACATTTGAAACTAGAGTCGCTTACTGTTATCAGGGTAAATCAGTGGAAAAGTCGTCAGTGAACAAAAAACATGTCGGACAAAAAACAGAAATCGTTTAAGCAGTTTTCAGAAACCGCAACAATCCATGGTTTGTACCAGATAGGTCACTCTGAAGGAGTACTCCGCAAGGCAATATGGGGAACTATCTTTCTTGCCGTTGTTGGTATGTTGTTGGGAACAGTAATTTTAACGTTCCTCGACTTCTTTAAAAACAAATCGTACACGGAATTAGAAAGTAAGACGCAAGGACCGATGGATTTTCCCAGTGTGACTATATGCCATGCGAATAATTTTAGACTGAGTGCGTTCGGTGACTACCAGACACAGATAAAAGCGCTGATAAAATCAACAAAACAGAGAAGTTTGGGTACGAAGAATATCATTTCAGCGATGCATTCTGATGTATTTGCAGCCTTGACAACGACCTTTACAAACCCCTCGATCATTAAAGAGATGAGTTCAACTCCCAATGCTTTGGAGTGGAACTTCGATGACTGGTGTACCTTCTCCTACAGTAGTGAATGTAAATATCCAGACGATTTTAAAGATTTCTTCTATCACAGTTTGAGTGGCTTTTGCAAGACTCTCGACTTCAAGGGTAAGCGCAAACAAGTTGCCCCAGGCCTTATTTTCGGACTAAGCTTCAAGCTATACATCGATCAACGAGACAAAGTGCCATTAGCTAGTGACAATGGGGGAGGGATCATCCTTATGGTCCATCCCCGAGATGTTTACCCAAACCCATTCGCAAAAGGCATACTCCTCCCAACTGGCAGTGAATCCTTTATCTCCTTGACGAAGCTGGTTTTCAAACGTTTGAAAAAACCGTATAAATCAAACTGTACAGATGGAAAGGGCCATTTTCAAATATATCCTGGAAAATATAACGTAATAAATTGCCAATACAGTTGCCAAGTACGAAATATGATGGAGAGGTGTGGATACATCGAGCAAGCATATAAATACCACAAGCCTAAAGAGTTCGCTGAAAGCCTCAAGAGGATTAATAAATTTCCTAACAATCTATCCGAGGTTACAGAATGCATGAATAAAATCTTTAGTGATAATTGTGACTGCCCAGCACCCTGTGATGAAGAAAAGCTTACGACGTCAGTATCCTCTACTCAATGGCCTAATCCAGCTAGCATGGACTACTACAAGTCATTGATCGGCAATTTCACCAAGCGTGAAAACATAACAGACCGTGAAGTATCCCAAAGCATCCTTTCTGTCAAAGTGTTTTTCGATGAACTTGGCTATGACGTGGTCAGCGAACGTCCGGCGAATCAGTGGCCGCAGTTGCTTAGTAATGTTGGAGGACAGATGGGGTTGTGGATTGGCGGGTCCGTTTTCTCTGTTATTGAAGTTATTATGTTTTTATTGAGGCTTTGTGTTCGGTCCATGAAATGGAGAGTAGGTCCAGGAAATGATGAAGGCCAAATACTTGAAATGAAAACTAGAAAGTGATAAAGCTGCAGGTGGGGTCGTAGGGGCTGATGGTTTATACTTTTCAACCTTTTTGGGACGCTTTCACGGTTTTTGGACTGGAAAACAACGGATTTGCGGTTTTCCCTCTTGACGGACGGCTCGCAGTTCTCAGCTTTTTTGGACGTTTTCACAGTTTTTGGCTCTTGTCTCTCTTTGGCATTTCAGTTCTCTTCAATACAAAGAGCCTGGAAGTCTAAACTTTAAAAACTGCATGAAATGAGTCAGTAGACATAAAAGTTGTCACTAGATGGGAGGGCAATAACAGCGTTAGATTTTTGTAATGATTCCCTTTCGTTTTTTCACTCCATGTGATTTAACAATTAGTTTTTTTAAACCTTGCGTGCAATCTCAGGATTTCAGGGCTGTGTGATCTAGATCATCAAATTGAACCAAACTTTGAAGTTTTAGATTCCTGCTTGATTTTGCGCTTCAGACATGCACCACAAGCTAGGGGTTCATGAGCTGCAAAAATTGTCAAGATCAGTCCCAGATCAGTCTACCGAAAGCGAAGATACTGGTTTTGAAGTTGGGCCTAAATCAGATATTTGTTTGCATGACCAGTAGAGGTATGGCACTGTTTTCACAATTGCTTGTATCTAGCCTCAGACTTCACCGATCGTTTTCATTTTCATCTCATTCTGATCCTCGAATTGTATGCGTCGAGGCAATGATAAGCATGCTCAAATATTTTGCCTTTTGATGACTGTTTTTAGACAATTTCAAAATGGTACTTTTCTAAAAAATTCATGTCTTCAAAAGTCAATTGTAAAATTATAGTGAAACAAAAATATATGTTTCGTTATGCTCTTCAAAATAATTTCAACAATTAGAAACACCTTTCCATCAAGTGTCTACCAAAGGGATGGTGCCAATTTGTCTCCAAAAATTTTAACGACAATTTTCATTTTGCAAGTTTTGTACATGATTTTAACATTTGTGCACATTTCGTGATGAAAAATTAGATAGAGTGAAACGGAAAGCTTTCCATTTGTTTGAAACCGATGCAGAGTCGAAGGTATGCTGAGGTTTCTAATATTCTGGTGATCTGAACGAGAGCCTAGCTTCTTACAAGAAGTGTCGAAAGCTTGCGTAGGACCGAGGGGTGTATCACTCTTTGGCGAAAGATGTAGTTGCGAATAGTTACTGTGAAGGAGCATGTGCACGCAGACGAAAGCAATGGACCACGAGGAAAACATGGAAAAGATGATCTTTCGAAATTTTGAGATTGTCTTTATTAAATTTTAGTTTTGTTCGTGATGTTGAAATTTCTACGAACGAGGAAGGGAAGGAGGGGTTTCATTTTAAAACAATAGGATGTTTAGGGATCTTTATGCGTATTTCTTGAAAACAAAAGGATTTTTCCCAAAGGTGTTAAAGATTTTTACAGAGAGACACGCCCCTGGCGTAGGACAGTGCACATCCTATATTTCCACACACTATCCTTCTCAATTTCTTAATGCTATGTCAAGTGGACTTTAGCTCAGGTTTACTTTGAACAATTTGTACTAAATTATGCTTTCGTAGTGGAGAGGCTTTTCATTCATGTCTTACACATTGGTCTTACAAATTAGGCCTCTGGTTATCCTCATCTGACCTTACCAGTCCAGCTCAGTTTATCCCCGATGAACTGACTTGTTGAATCTGTTGACACTATCAAGCTCGTACAGTAGAAACCCGCATAAAAGAACCTAGGTTTTTCTCGTGCAGCCTGAATAGGTTCTTAATTAAATGGTTGTTACTCTAAATTCCAGCCTGCAAGGTTCTTAAAAAGGTTCCTGTATACAGTACGCACCTTGCATACATTAATGCCACTTTTCAGCACAAGAATTCTGAAGAATTTTTTTAATTTCATGAGAACAGTTTTAGGTTAGAATCCTTGTTCTAAAATCATGCAGCCTTTTGTACCACTGAAGAATTCTGATCTGTATGTAAGAATTCTTCAAATTCTGAGGAATTCTGAACACAGGAAACCTGTTATATAAGAACCTCTCCTAGTTTCAGCCTCTGGAGGGTTCTTATATGGGGGGTTTAAAAGATTAAATTTCAGCCTAAAGGTTCTTATAAAAACAGGTTCTTTTATGCGGGTTTCTACTGTAGTCAAGTTCATGATGAGGACTCAATGACCTTGTGTCTTTCCTCGCCATGAATTTCACATTTTACTGTAATCGTAGTTTGTTGTTTTAATTATAGTTGTTGTTTCTGGATGATACATAAAAAGTGTTGTCAAGAAAATGTCTGGGCAATCAGTCTACATGTTGCAGCTCGTTTGAGGCCAAATTCAAAAGGAAACGACCAGGTTTTGACTTACGTTATTTGCAGGAAAATTTGTATTTGCAGCAAGATTTTCTATTTGCAACAAGCATTTGTGGTTGCAGCGAGCATTTGTGTTGGCAAAAAACCACTTGAAAATTGCTCGTTGCTAGATTTATGCTGTAATGCTGTATGTTTCGTACTTTAGGGGCAGAAACTTTCGCAGGCAGAATTGTGCGGAATGTTTCGCACACAGCACTTTCAATGCTGTTGTCTTTTTTTGGCTGTTGCTGTTTGAACCAGAATCAATCAAGGGTGTTAGGACACGGACATTTTCATTTACCTTGTTTTGTCTTGTTTTCGTGTCTTGTTTTTTGCTCTGTTTTGTCTGCAAACTATGTGTGCAACTGAACGTAGGTTTAGGCCCAAACGCTCTCAAATAGTTCGAAAAGTTACCCCCATGTATTTCAGTGTCTTAGTGCACCTTCGCACAAGAAAGGTTTTAAACAGTAAAATCATCGGTAATTTTGCTTTTCAGGCTTTGCAGTTTGAAACCAATCTTATGCGAACGTGCGCTAAGACACAGAAATACAAGGGAGTAATATTCGAGCAATTTGACAGCAGTTAGGTAGACTGATTGCATATTCGTAGTTATCGCTATTCATAGACTGAGGGACGCTCAAACTACGACTCATGGACTTTGATACTAAAATTTGGGATGAAGTTAACCTGATACGGAAACCATAACATCACTGTACGAACTCCAGGCAATGGTGGATGGGCCTAATTCGGTGGCTCGAATCTCCAATGTTAAAGCATCTCAGAGTTCAAGTTTTCAGTGATATTAACCATGAACAAAAGCCACAAGTATCCATGTGAATGTTTCCTCCATCCAAGAATCAAATAGCCTTTCACTGTGAACCAGGGGTTCCTCAATTTTAAGGCCAATTAGCTTCCGTGAACTTCACCGCTGCATTGAGAATTTCCAACTGTCAAGGGTCACTTGCCTCGCTTCTGAGACTACACTGCAGCCTCGTTCCAGAGGGCACACGTAAACATGTTCATCTCCGTCTCAGAATTCTATATCAAACTCCATAAGGCCCAGATTGAGCAAAAATAAAAATGTTGTTGCTGTTGTTATGATTGTTGTTGTTGTTGCTATTGTTGTGATATCTGAGACTATATCGTGAGTCTAGCGGTTGGGCTTAAACCTACGTTCAGTTGCACACATTTGGACACACTTACGCACATCCGTTTAAAGACGAAACAGAGCAGAAAACAAGCCAAGGAAACACGAAACAATGATCAAAACAGGGTAAATAAATAAGGGAGCGGTCATTTCTAATCCTGGGTACCAGGGCAGAGGATTTTCTGCAGGGGCTTGAAACATTTTTCCTCTATTTTGTCGGGGTACGAAAATATTAAGAGCAATTTTTATGGGGCACGAAACCATTTAGCATGAAAAGATTTTCGATGAAGTCATTGTTCAAAGATTGAAAGAAAAACTAACAGACGCCTGGAAATGATGAATCACTTGAACGGTATGAAAATCGCCTGGGACAACTTGGTATCCATCCATGTGTCCATGTTTTATGCACAAAGACTTCTGGATGGGGTACTAAACCATTTTGCTGAAAGATGATGGGGTACGAAAGCTATTTCTATGTTCAAGATAGGGTATAAAATGTTCTCTAATTGTGCGAAATTATCCTCCGCCCTGGTACCCAGGATTAAAAGTGACCGCTCAAAATATCCGTGTCCTAACACCCGTGTCCTAACATAATCTGTCAAAATATCCGTGTCCTAACACCACCGTTGAATAAATACGCAAAACCAGTCAAACCGGTCAAAATAAAGTTTTGCCAGTAAATTAAGTCACGTTCTAAAAAGGTATCTCATTAGCGCTGCGGAGCAGCTGCAAATATTTCAAGGCACGCTGCTGTGACAGTGAATGGCAAGTTGTAATGTGGCAGTTACAACATAAAACCTGGCCTTTATGCTCTTTGATCCGGCTCCTACTGAATGTAAAACACAGAACGGAAAGAGGAACACCGTGGAACGGAGCCTGCTGCTGAAATGCAAAGCCATCCTCTATTTCAGTAATATCACGCTATTCCCCGTTATAACTGCATTATTCCGCATCTCAACAATACCCAGAAGTCGGTTTTGCATTTCAGTAGTACGGTTTTGCATGTCAGCAGTAGTGTTTTGCATTTCAGTTGCTGGTTCTGTTCCTCGTTCCGTTCCTCGTTCCGTTCCGTGGTTCGCATTTCATCAGGAACCCTTTGATCCTACTTTGTTTCGAGAATGAAGGGAGTTAGATCGTTATCACCTTCACGAATTTCAGTGTACGGCGAAATTGCTGAAGCCTGCCTAATTCTATTCGTCCATATTGTCTTATTCATCCAATCAGCGCCACGACAGTGTGCCTTTAAAGGCAGTCTGTCACGCATTTGATTGTGCGATGAGGACAATATAAAGAATAGAAAATTTGAATTGTTCTTAATCCTCTGACTTTCTTCGACCATAGAAAGTCCAGACCAGACGATTAGCCATCCTTTGTTTCAAACACACAGATTCTTAAAGAAATCCGTTGTGTTGAGTGCTGACTATTGTAGCCAATCAGAGACGTGACAGACTGCCTTTAAGTAAAACAGACTCTCTACCTTGAGACCCTTCACGCGTACATGGGAAGACAGCACTTCAAGCGAAGTGATGATCGACAACACAAGCAAAAACCTACCAATCACAGATTGTAGAACACGGGAATAAACAAAATAAGTCAATAATAGCGGAAAAACAACGTAAAATGAGAATAAATACTTGGTTACAAGAACAGTACACAGATCTATAAATAAACTGGATTTGAAACCAGCATAACCAAACCAGACGACAGCTGTAAAACTCCAGCTAGCAGCTTGCAAAGTAAGCAAGGATATGTAGGAGAGAACGAAGGCATTGACAACCAACTGCATAACCTTTCCTGAACTTGTCAAGGAATTATGAAAAATTGAGGGACATTTTTAGTGTAACATCCTGGGATAACAAGAGACAAGAAATTATTCTTGAAGATGAAAACAGAGGATAACTGAGTCTTGAGAGAAAGGGAAGAGATTTAACAAGGATACAACTTGAAAGAAGTCACTTTCTGCAATCACGACTCGGGAAATATCTGTCGGTGCAATTTGACAGATAAATTTCAGATTTCGAAGTGCAGAATGAAATGAAATTTAGATAGAGTCATTTTCTGCACTCTGGTTAACACCTCTGGAGAATCTATCGTTGGAAATTTGAAGACCAAACTTCGGATTTCGGTTTTGCAGAATCATATAAATAAGATTAAATGGAGATACCATTTGAACATAGAGTTGTCTTTCTGTGATCTATGTCAAATCTGCAAAAAGACATTTGTTGCTGAAATCTGGGGGACTGAAGTCAGAAGTGATTGCAGAATTGAAAGAAAATTTGAGGTGACATTTGAAAATTGGTTGTGTTTTTTTTACTTGATTAGATTCGCTTGCTGTGATCTGGGTAAAATCCGTTGATAAGTCGTCTGTGAAATATGACGGACGAAAAACAGAGGTCGTTTAAGCAATTTTCAGAAACCGCAACAATCCATGGTTTGTACCACATAGGCCACTCAGAAGGAGTGCTCCGCAAAGCAATATGGGGAGTTATCTTTCTTGCTGTTGTTGGTGCGTTGGTGGCAACAGTCACTTCGACATTCCTTGATTTCTTCAAAAACAAATCATACACGGAAATAGAAAGTAAGACGCAAGGACCAATGGAGTTTCCCAGTGTGACTATATGCCATGCGAATAATTTCAGACTGAGTGCGTTCGATGACTCCAAGACACCGATAAAAGCGCTGATAAAATCAACAAAACAGAGAAGTTTGGGTACGAAGAATATCATTTCAGCGATGCATTCTGATGCATTTTCAGCCTTGAGAACGACCTTTACAAACAGTTCGATCATTAAAAAGGCGAGTTCAACGCCCAATGCTTTTGAAGGGAACTTCAATGACTGGTGTACATTCTCCTATGGTAGTGAATGTAAATTTCCGGACGATTTTAAAGATTTCTTCTATCACAGTTTGATTGGCTTTTGCAAGACTCTCGACTTCAAGGGTAAGCGCAAACAAGTTGCCCCAGGCCTTATTTTCGGACTAAGCTTCAAGTTATACATCGATCAACAAGACAAGTTGCCACTAGCAAGTGACAATGGGGCAGGGATCATCCTTATGGTCCATCCCCGAGATGTTTACCCAAACCCATTCGCAAAAGGCATACTCCTCCCAACCGGCAGTGAATCCTTTATCTCCTTGACGAAGCTGGTTTTCAAACGTTTGAAAAAACCGTACAAATCAAACTGCACGGATGGAAAAGGGCATTTTCAAATATACCCTGGCCAATATACCGTAACAAATTGCCAATACAGTTGCCAAGTACGAAATATGATGGAGAAGTGTGGATACATCGAGCAAGCATATCAATACCACAAGCCTAAAGAGTTTGCTGAAAGCCTCAAACAGATTAAGAAAATGCCTGCCACTCCATCAGTGCTTACTGAATGCATGAATAAAATCTTTAGTGATAATTGTGACTGCCCAGCACCCTGTGATGAAGAAAAGATTATGACGTCAGTATCCTCCACACAATGGCCTAATCCAGCTAACATGGACTACTACAAGTCATTGATTGCCAATTTCACCAAGCGCAAAAACATAAAAGACATTGAAGTATCCCAAAGCATCCTTTCAGTAAAAGTGTTTTTCGATGAACTTGGCTATGGGGTGGTCAGCGAACTTCCGGCGAATCTGTGGCCCCAGTTCGTCAGTAATATTGGAGGAAATATGGGGCTATTTATTGGCGCGTCCGTTTTCTCTATCATTGAAGTGATAATGTTCTTATTGAGGCTTATTGTTCCGTCCATGAAATGGAGAATAGGTCCAGGAAAAGATGAAGTACAAGAATTTGAAATAGAAACCAGCAAAGGATGAAGCTGCAGTGAATTTAGCAAAGTGTCAGGTCGTTGATCCGTGCGCCTCACTTATCGCAATGCTGTATACCTTTGTATTCAAGACTCTGGTTGGTTCATCAGAAGGAAAGTAGGTCCAGAAAATAGTGAAGGAAAGGAAAAACAAATGACCTAAGAACTGGATACTAAGTTGCTCCCTCTGTAGAACAACCTCAATTGTATAGTTAAACCCGAAACTATTCATCTAATGCTTGAGTTGTTATTTTACTAGAGAAAGGAGGCTGTTATAGTTGTTGTTGTTGTTATTGTTGTTGCTGTTGTTGTTAAGCCTCGTAATATTAATGTTTTACATACAGGACTTTCGGGTTTCGGGAAACTACTAGAATTTTGTCACGGCCTAATTCAGTCATGCTTTTCGTTGTGTTTTCCTTAATTTTTCAGTAATATTTACAGCTATGAATCAAGGGCAAATTTTGTAATACAATAGCATCAGTTGCCATAGCAATAGCATCACACCTCAATCGATTAGTGCATGCAGACAAAAGAAATTCTCCCAAGCAGAAGTTCAAAACAAACGAAGCCGCAAAGTTGCCCTGAAACCAGTACGGCGAACTCTCGTTTGGTGAGGGCGAAGGGAGGTTTTTAAGAGAAGGCACGTGCTTATAACGAAAGAAGAAGGGTAAATCTAAAGTTCTGTTTCGCGGATTTTGTTTATTTGATTCAGAAACCGAGCAGAGGGCATTAGAATACTTGCATATTATTGCTCAGATATAAGCAGTCATTCCTCAGCTCCTGAATCAAATAAACAAAATCCGCGAGACACAACTTTAGATTTACTCTTCTTCTTTCGTTATAAGCACATACCTTTTCTTGAAAACCTTCCTTCGCCCGCACCAAACGAGAGTTTGCCGTACAGGTTTCAGAGCAATTTCGCGGCTTCGTTTGTTTTGAATTTCTGCTTGAGAAAATTTCTTTTGTCTTTAATGCTATTGTATTACAAAATCTGCCCTTGTTCAGGTATGATAGACCACATAGCAACCTCACCAAATTCTGAGTATTCTGCATCGTTCTATTTAAGAACTGACTATTCTGCATCGTTCTATTGAAGGTGTTGCAGTGCCGTGGTGTAATCCTCTGACATTGCAGCCTGGACAGTCAGGCGGAGTGTGTTCGAATCCCGGTAGGGCCTCACCACATGAGCTTCATGACAAGGGGTCGCAGACTCCATTAGGTCTACTCCATTAATGTGATCCCAGCGCTTGGCGCTGAAAAACACAACTTCACCTTCAATACGGAACTAATTTTACTGAGATTTTTTAAGAATATGAGAACAGGCTGAAAGAAGGACAAGAGAACAGTGCAAGGCAGATTTTGTAATGAAATAGCATCAGTTGCTTCGTTTCACACCACAATTCAAAGCGATTAGCGAATGCAGACAAAGGAAATTCTCCAAACCAGTAATTCAAAACAAAAGTAGCAGCAAAGTTGCCTTGAGACCAGTAAGGCGAACTTTCTCTCTTGGTGCGGTCGATAGGAGGTTTCTAAGAGAAGTTATGTGTTTAAGTAAGCTGCCAGCTCTGATTTTACCCTGACAGCAAATTTAGAGTTTTTTATTTATAACTCCGCAATCAGGTCACCAAAAATTTCGAAATATATCAAAACTTAATCTAACTATTATATTTTTTTAATTTGAAACTGCTTGTGTTAGAATTTTTCAAATCTGTTGCGTTTTATGGGGCACCCAGAAGTACGGCAAACTCTCGCTTGCTGGGCCGAAGGGCAATCACCAAGAAAACGTTCTCTTTTTCCATTCAAATTGAGTCTAGAAATTTGATTAACGATTTTTAACTGTTTTTCAGTGATCTCGAAAACGAAAATTTTAAGAAACTCGCTTATAGCTCCATAAAAAGGAGATTCAACATCTACTTGAGGATCTTAGCTAAAGATTAACTCGCAAATCTTCTAAATCGGTCCATTACAGTAAAACCCTGCAAACAAGAACATAGCAAAATAAGAACCTGCAGACTGATTTTGTGGAAAAAGACACCCACTGATAAGAACCAAAAATAGACTGATTTACTTCAATGTTCTTATGAGATGGTACACTTAATGAAGAAATGCCATTATAAACAAACTCCCAACTATTGATAACTGAACACCTCTAACAGTTTTCAGGGATGTGCAAATTGTTTTATTAAGCCATATGATATAAACTGATTTGTCAACATCAAAAATACCACACTCTCTAATATTTAAATGCAGTCATTATGCCCTCAGGTTTATTTAACACATAGATACTGTATACTGAAACCACTGTATATATTCATTATAGTCACAAGTATCCTTGTGATAAGAACCACACCCTGAAAATGTCATAAGTACCTCATTTATAAGAACCTAGCCAGTCTGTTCTTTAGAAAAGTATGTTCTTGTTTGCTGGGTTTTTACTGTATATAATTGATCGTGGCCTGTCAAAAGTGCATAGTTTATCTTGGCGCACGCGGTAGTTGTATTGTAACGAGTTATTTATCGCATTAATTTGCACATACCTCTCAAATACTTCTTGGTTGACGTCGTATAGTCGATATGTTTTCTTGGATCTGAAAGAGAATTGTTGGGTTTCAAATGAAGTCTGGTACTTCATATCTTTGTAAGGGAGCTGTCATAAAGAATGAAACAGAGGGGGGTAGAAAGGATTTCAAAATTTGTTGTAAAATCATATAGCCCGATGGAAGAAACAGAAACTGTTTTCATAGCCCCTTAAACATCTGCAAAATGATTTGATGACCCCACCAGGGCTTCAAAATGAACTCTGCCAATACTGTATTTGTGGGATCCAGTATTACATTTTAAGAAGGCAGGGAGGTACCTGCAGAAACCACTAAATCAGACACTGAGAGAGAGAGCAACATCGATGATCAAGAGAACAGAAAAAGTGACGCTGACAATGTTTAAAACATTTGAAAAATGTTGAAAACAAATCCGAAGAAGTACAGCTTCATGGCCCATGTTTATCACTTGCAGGAGTTTGTTAGCCCAACATTTTCCATCCAATAATTTTGGTGACCCTGTCAAATCCCTTCCGCCCCCCTCTGTGCCATACTTTATGACAGCTCCCTGAAGTTTCATGCTGAACTATGGTAAGCCATTTTGAAAGTTCTAAAAATTCGCTAAGATTTATGAACATATTCAGGAAAATGAAATCGAAGAGAATAAATGATACAAAAGGACCTTCAATATTTCGATAATATCTTCGCCCAACAAAAATATACACTTCCCCAAAAAAGTGAAAAAACTGATTCACATTTCTCGTCAAAAAGCGTGTACTGCCCATAGAAGTTTTGCCAAAGCTGCACAAGGCCTAGTTGTAGTCAAAATTTGGAAAAAAGAAAAAAATTCTCAAAAATGAAAACCTTTTTGAGGGCAGCGTGATGAAACTCTATCCAGTTAAAAAGAAGGAAAGTTAGCCTACGTGTAGACCCGTTATCCAAAAGAAGACAGGATCTACGAAACAATGAGCAAAAAGCTTGCTACAGCTGGTTCCAGATTTCTAGAACTTAGTTTATGCAGCCTTTGTTGAGATGCATTTCACATATTATTTGAATAGCGGATTAGGATAATTAAAGATAACTACTCGAGTGGCCGTGGCAAGCTTTCACTCATTGTTTCGTAAACCCTTTCTTCTTTTGAACAACGGGTCTACTCGTAGGCTAGTGAAAAGTATGACGAAAGAACTTACCTAACAGCGGTCATGCTGGGCCTAGAGGGTTTGCTGATTGCCTTTGTAAATACCTCTATCAACCGCATTCTGGTATGAAAGGCAAAAAGCATGAATTAAGGCTATGGCTAGAATTTTACCACCAATTTGGTTTACGAGCTTAATGTTGGTAGCAATATTACAAATCCTTCTGATGTGAATTCAGCGCTGGGGTGTTCAGTGTGCTCCGTTGCATGCAGTTTCGTTTAACTCCTATGATAAAACTAACTTCATGTGTCCAAGCAAACTCTATTCAAATTCTTTTGAAAAAGTCCCTAAAAACGACAGATCAAGGTCTAAAGTATTCCCCTGCATGTACCGTGTGAATAAAAAAGGCTCGGAGTTTGCAAGGCTACTGCTCCCTGGGTTTATCAGCAATGATACTTTACAATATCTGACTGAATATTTAACATTTTCAATTATTCTTAGAATTTTTCTGGCTGAAATCAAAATTGTATAACATGATCATTACATGTTACGGACTCATCTCAACGATAAAATGTTTATTGTGCGTCCATCGTTTATTCAGATGAGTCCGCTACTTTAGGCCATTTTAGGAATATAATCATGCAAATAGTGAGGGGCTTGATTGTCGACAATCTTATAAAATAGACATAAGCTACAGTACAATCGTCTGTTACTAAACCTTTTATGCGACACTAACAGCCAGTGCTGCCTCATACTGAGTTGATTCCAGTTTACGAGGAAGGGGACATGCTTTGATCATGGTAAATTACATCGCTGTAATCAATATGAGGTCTGACAGATACCTTATACATCTGGTCAATTATATGTCTCGAAACGTATTTTGACAAAAAAAAAACGAATAATTCCAATGCCATGCTTAGCCTTAATAATTGCGCCCTCCATATGCTCACCAAAGGAAAGTTTTTCATAAAAAATAATTCCAAGATGTTTGAAGCTGCTGCTGGCAATTATATGGTAGTCATTAAAAGTTAGAGGGGTGCTGTTCCTTTGAAAGTTTCGTCGAGAAAATGACTTATTTAGCTTGCTTCGTAGGATCAGGATTGAAGGTCATTTTCCATTGGAAAGCCCAATTTTGTATAATAGCGAGTTCATGATTGAAAGTGTCTAGACCCTTGGCGAGATTATTTATGTAGAAAAGGAAGAAAAGAGGCCCGGGGAATTCCTTCAGATCCTTCAGGATTTCCTGCTGAAACACACTTCCTCGGAGATAACTTGCCATTCAAGACTACTCTTGGGTACCTCTCAGAGAGAAAATTCTCAAATAGGAGATAAACCTGACCATCAATTCCGTTTGATTTCAATTTAAGGAGAAGGCCTTCGTGCCAAACCTTGTCTCAATTGCCTTTGATATATGGAGAAAGACGGCGTGCGTTTTCTAATGGTTTTCGAAAACCTGATATATCTTGTGCGTCACTGACAAGAGCTGTAGATTCCCCAGAACGAAAGCCAGATTGATGAGTGGAAACAAGATTATTTTCAGACAAGTGTTTATAGGATTTTTTCAAACATTTTGCCAAGGTGTTCGTTGTGCTGACCTGTGCTGATATCCTTTAAGAAATAAGAACAAATATACAGCCAGCTTAGATTGATTACATGAGCCAAAGTTTTTCGCACAGAATTGGATGATTTTTAAGGGTTCAAACTGAGACTCCTGACAATACAACTTAAAAATGGGGACTAATTTAGGCCAAGTCAGCCGCGTTTACAACGCGACCAATCAAAGCGCTAATTTCTTAATAAAGTGAACCCACGTGCCTATTCTTAGCGTTTGATATTTTGATATTTTTGATATTTGACTTTATTAAGGAGGGTTGCCCTTCAACAGAGTTGGTTTACAAGGGGACCTCCACTTAAAAACATTACTAACAATATACAATATAAAATTACCGAATAAAAAGAAAAATTACAATATAAAAACCAAAATATAAAAACCTAATACAAATTTACAGTCTAATTTAAAAGAAAAAAAGGTGAGTCCTAAATAGATTTTTTAAAACTATTCAGGGAAGATGCCTGCTTGGTTTGAGAGGCTGATTAGTCCAAAGTTCGATTCTTTGAAGCGAAGTGACGTTCTAAGTGACGTTTGAAGCGACGGTTGATTTCTCTTTCGATGTTCGAATGATAAAAGACATTCGATGGTTCTTCAGTTTTTTCGTAAGATTTTAGTCCCTGTTTAGAATGTGTTTGGTTTTGGGTCCTTGTATGAGTAAAAAATAAATAAAACATCAGATTAAAGACGTTAAACGAATACAAGGAATCACGTAGTCAGTCTGTAGCCAGCTTGAAAGATAACTAGATCATTGACAAACCAGACAGACAGGATGAATTCTTCTCTATAATTAGCTATTATTATTATTTTATTAAAAATCTATCTAGAGTAGGCTAGAAAGTAAACAGCTAATTTACAGCTAATTAAGGCCTACTATTTACAATATACATTATTTACAATAAAACTATTAAGAAAAATTACATGCCAAATCAGAATAAAAGAAATAATTTATCCTGTTAGAAACCCAACTTTCGGGATATATACTTTGCAAAAGCTACGTCACTACGTAATCCCATGTGAAGCGAGCGCATGTGCCACTGGTCATTGCGAACATCAGGTAAGTCTCATTTAATTTCTAAATTTCGCAGACAGCCTGAAGCATTGAGTTTTCGTAATTAAACGGGAGGTTTTTCTTGGAACACCCATTTGTGCTTCAGTAAACCTCAGCAGTATAAACCACGTTCAAATATAACAAAGTGTCATACCTGTCCATAAGGGGCTTATCTGCTACAAAATCTCCACCAAGATATATAGCATCAACTATATGTACTGCCTGTAGGCGACGTTGCCCCCTGCCCTATAGCAAAATAGAAGTAGAAATACTGAATAACGAATAGCTGCCAGAATTGTAACTGGCAGCCCATACGATGCGTCTGCTGCTCCGATAATTCAGAATCTTGGATGGTCAACTATCAGTAATCTTGTAAGAAAGGAGACGGCCACGCTAACTTACAAGTCTTTAAATTCGCTTGCACCAGACTACTTGAGAAAATTATTCGCAAAATGTTCGGATGATAGAGAACGGTTTCTGCGTTCATCAGAAACTGATCTTAAGATACCGCTGCTAAAAACGATCAATGGCCAAAAGGCCTTTTCTTATCGAGGTGCAAAACTGTGGAACAGTCTAGAAAGAGCTACTAAATTGGCCCCCTCCCTGAAAATCTTCAAAGATCATCTATAGTCGGGGACAAGTCTTATTTCATCTTTACGTTCTCTTTTTATAGCCTTAGTTATATATTATATTGTAAATTAGGTTAGGTTAGTAAATTTCTTTTGTTATTAGTATTAGTGCTTATTTTTATCTTTTAAGACAGGTCAGGTTGAAAAACATATATATGTATGAACCTTTAACCTGTATAAATATTATAAATGAATGAAAAATGAAATGAAATAGCAATATTCCTGGCTGAAACCGGTCACTTCCTTTCAAAAGAAAACCCTAAAAAGTGGTCTGAAGTCGCAAACAAATTCCACCATGAATTCTGCCTTACAACCGATGGACATTTCGCTCCCAAAAAATCTCGGACATCTTTGGCAAAAATACTATTGTTTTCAAGAAAACATGCATCAAAAATCTGTAAAAATCCTTTGTTCTGAAAAACCTCGCAAGCTTTTTCGAATGACTGAAATGTCCCTCACTTATAGAAATAACTTGCTGAAGATTTAGTACCCATTTCTTCCTTGGGAGGATGAAAAATTCTCTTCCATTAGTATATACAAGCAAAGTCCTTAGGGGATTTCATTATCCCAAGAGAAAAAAATGTGCTAATTCTTGTAAATGTCATTGTTGTTCGGAAGGAGAACCGACGAAAGTTTGGTCGCTGTTTTCACTCGCTTTTGCAGCTTTAACAGGGCTTTCTACAGAGGGACTTTCATAACCACAAGAAGGAATTACCGATTAAAGCAGGGTAAGATACCGAGCCTGACTGAATGCATTGGCCATGTAATAAGATAGTTTTAAATGTTGTAGAACTGATATTCAGGAAGCAGTATTTTTCAAACACCGTACGCATTTTTGCTGATTTGGTCGTTCACGCTAGGGTAACAACCATACATCTATGGAAGAATTTCTTACCTCTCCTTTGTACTCTTCAACGAGTTCAGCTTCGATCAGAGTGTCTCTTGGTAGCTCAAACCTTGCGTCATCAATTCTCCTCCAATATGGGCCGCTATAAACATTTCTCGGTTCCCATTTGAAAATGTGAAAACGCTACAACAAAGAATAAGAAAGTTTCAAATGCAAGAATAAAATACCAATGATATCAAATTTTCTTTTAGTGCAATTTTGCCCTCAAGACAGCAACTGGCTCCAAAATAAAGTGTCTACCGACACGTTTGGATCAGTGACATTCCATATTTTGGAGCTATCAGATTTTGAAACAAATGATTAAGGCTGCGTTTACACGATGCCGGTGTAATATGCGTTTCGGTCCGCTTATGCGTTTCGATCCGGGGCCAAAATGCATAGCGAAAAGGCGCCATGCATTTTGGTCCGGACCGAATCGCATGGCAAAGTATGCTATGCATTTTGGTCCGGACACATACGCATAACAATTTCAGGCCATGAAAAAGGGTCCACTTGTCTAATATGGCCAAAACCTGCGGAAGTTCTCGTACACTCAACAAAATCGCTTCAAAGTCTAGTTTAAAGACCTTGAACATTAAAAAAGGAAACTTTTAGTACAAAGAATGATGTTTTCTTGACCTGCAAATCGCAAAATGCATAACTTTCAGCCAGTAATCTTACGCTGCAGAAACAAAATAGATCCATCACACCTGCGAAAACTCTAAGCCTCGTCAACCGCTTTTTGTATGCAACAACAACAACAACTGTCTAAGGAGCGCCTCCTAACTGATTAAAAACAGAATTCTAGAAATTTAATTGGTGAATACGGAATCACTCCACGTGGCCCTAAGTTGAGCCCACCTTTTAAGAGAAATAATATGAGTCCCTATTGACCAGGTGATATCTGCAAATCACAGAGCACGGGGAAACAAGGGATGGAAAAAGCATAAGTCTGACTCACCCCTAAACTTAGTAAATAAATTCTGGTCCCTCCTGATATTGTGAATTTGTAATCCAATATGTTGCTGAGGGACTGCTTCATCGTCCGTCTTGTAAGCGTTTCAATCGCAACATTGATATTGATGTTCTGTGTGTAAAAATGAAGGTCACTCAATGAAACTTATTCGGTTGGTTCATGAAAAACCGTGCCTCCTCTTCATGTCATGGATTAATCAAGGCTCTGTGAGCCGATATTGTACGTAAACAACCTTTGCAGTCTGATAAATTCTAAATATTGTGTCCCGTTGCCCAAAGATATTGTGTCCCATTTGCATGGCTGTTGTGGAGAAGCTGTAGCTTCCAGTGTCTCGGTTTTCATACAGCTGCATAAGCCAGGATTTAACTTGGAGTTTAAAACCTTTTTTGAGTCAATCTGACCATTGGTTGTTGATTTATGGCAGAGAAAAGGCAAAAGAAGTGGTTGCCTCCAAAATAGCACTTCTATTGTTCTGCAGCAATGTCAAAATAAAGTAAGTTTTCAAAGAAAGGGTTCTATCATATTGAAATTTTCTCTATATTCTTGAAAGGGCTAATTTAACAGTGTTGTCTCACATGTAAACAGCATTAATCAAACCTCTCAAATTTTTCTTTGGAGCAAGGGTATACGGGTAAAAATATCCTTGCCAAATTGGAATTTGATGAAATATTTTAACATGAAAATACGAACATACCAACCTTTATTAGATACGCATATCTGTCTTCAGGATCAGATCTATTTACTGCTGCTCTGGCAGCATCTGGAATCTAGAAAAAAAAGTTGAGAGAATGGTGAATCATGGCATAAAAAACTTGTATTCTTGCAAAATCACCCTTAAAGTTTGTATTTCAATAGTTGACAATAATATCTCTCAAAAACGATTTCAAACCAGTCAGTTAAAAATTAAATGGATGCACAATAACTGATAAGTCTCACCTTCCACCTTTCCAAACATCGTTTTCTGACTTCTCCTTGATTTGGATGACTCAGTTCTCTATTTCAACGAAGAAAAGGAAAGTAAACGGAAACAAAATCGGAAAATAAAGCGCAAAGATTGGTTTCTTGAATATTGGGGAAACAGTGAGCTCCTATGTGTATAGTAAACAGCCAACGAGAGTAATCAGGTCAGATTTGACATTCTGTACAACAAAAATAATGACCAACGATATTTCAGCCTTTGATAGAACTGAGCATCATATAAAATGCTTGCAGCACGGGCTGTAGAAAACGCTGAATTTAGAAGAAAGACTTACCTATTATAAATCGAATTATTCCTATCCTAATTTATCATTTCGTTCGCGATATATCGATTCATTTCCTTCCGTTTGTACTTCTCCCTCGAAGATGACCTCAAGTACCCTGGAGAAATTATGGCACTCAAACGGAAACTCATCGTAGAGGGGACTCTCCACTTCCGTTTCATTTAACCACACTTGCGTGGCATGATTTCTCGCGTGCACATGACGTCATGTCGATTTGTCACTACGTGCAGGGAATAAAATGGTGCCTTCACAGGAGAGGTACAAACAACTGTTTCCTACAGCCCGTGGCTGCAGCTACTGATTTGATGTCTGTCATAGTTTAACCAATCATATCATGTGAAATCTCGAGTTCAATTGACGCCACGTACGTGATATTTGTCCACTTCATGCCTCTTTTCACACTCCTCGAAGTTACAGCTTTCTTTAAATCAAATTTACGTAGAATTTCAATGCTCAAAAAAGAAAAGAAATTACAAACAAAAATACTTCAACCTCCCAGCTATCAATGAAACTTTGGTTGGTTCCAATATTTCAAGAATCTCTGCACAAATAATTTGATCTTCAATCAAGTGACATTTTTCTTCGGTCCACCCGGTATTCAATCAATATTGGAGTGAGACTACGGTATAAAAGAAACATAATCTCCCCTTCCTTACTTACGTGTTTTGCACATATGTTTTTAACTTTAGTAGAGCTTTTGATTGTCTTATTCCAAGTCTGCAATAGAAACAAATGATGGATTGATTTAAATAACTAAAACGTTATATCAGCATCTGTATATATGGGTATTTGTTCATCCAAAGAAAGATAGCAAAACCTATCTTACTTACCGTAAATGTTAGCTTTAGCTTAGATATTGGCTGAGAGAGCTCTATCAGATTGGGCGTGCCAGTCGAGTGATCTGGGTTAGCTTCACCAAATGTTCCATGAGACATCCCAGGTTGATTTTTCTATCCTCACACAACTTACAACAATGGATACATTTTTCATTTTCATTTTAATCTTTTATAAAAAGTTCTAGTATAAATACTGTTTTTCAAACTGACGTATTAAAAAAATTGATGGATATGATATAATATAACAAAAAAGTGGTAATAAAAATATCTTGTACCTATATTTGTATATTTCCGGTGTCTTTTTTATATCATCAATTAAAAAATTTACAAATACAAGATACTCACTACACTACTTACAAAATACTCTACGATACTACAAATACAATACCACGAGGCGCAAGATATCATGTCTACCCCGTGGCTTTAGGAAGAAGAAAAAACAAAAGAGAAAGGAAAAGGCAAGACTACATAGAACAATACTAAAAAAAATTCACCTAAAAGGGGGACTTGGTGGCTGCTCGACGGATGGCAAAAATTTGGACGAATTCAGTCAAATCGACCAGTTTCATGGATAAACTGTAGAGTTAGCGTAGCCTCACGACATAGTCCCAGATATCGCAAAATAGCAACAACGACAACAACAACAATAACAACAACAACAACATTTCCTTTTTTGCTCAATCTGGGCCTTATGGACTTTGATACAAATTTTTGAGACGGAGATGCACACGTTTATGTGTGCCCTTTGGAACGAGGCTGCAGTGTAGTCTCGGAAGCGAGGCAAGTGACCCTCGACAGTTGGAAATTCTCAAAGCTGCGGTGAAGTTCATGGAAGCTAATTGGCCTTAAAACTGAGGAACTCCTGATTCACACTGAAAGGTTTGTTGATTCTTGGATTGAGGAAACATTCGTATGGATACTGGTGGCTTTTGTTCATGGCTAATATCACTGTAAAGTTGAATTCTGAGCTGTTTTAACAATGGAGGTTCGAGCCAGCAACTTAGGCCCATCCACCATTGCCTGGTGTTCGTACAGTGTTGCTATGGTTTCCATATCTAGTAATGAAATCGATCGGGGAAAACTTCATCCCAAATTTTAGTATCAAAGTCCATAAGTCGTAGTTTGAGCGTCCATCAGTCTATCAATAGCGATAACTACGAATATGCAATCAGTCTAGAGTTAGCTCAAGGATATTTCTATTGATTTCATCTGGGAAGTCCTTATTACCATACATTAACAGCTGCGTTAAAAGCTCGTTTGAAGGGTTAGTGAGTCCAAACGGTCGAACTAATGCAAGAACTCCAGCGAGAAGATCTCGTCGTTGGGTGTCAAAAGATGGACAGAGCAACAAACAATGTTCCGTATCCTCAATACCATCGTTTGAGAGGCACATTGGGTTTATAGTGTCCCTAAAATTGTGCTTGAATTTGTCAAAGTTCAATTTGCTAAGACCAACTCTAAGTTGTGTAAGATATGATAATCCTCTTGGGTCATGAATACCAAAGATTGACTTTGGAAGGGGGCGGATTTTGGAGAGCAATTTTCTCTTAAAAACGGCAATTGAAGGTGCCAGTCAAATTTCTGGATCAAGCTCATTCCATTCAGAAAGGCAGTGAGGATAGAAGCTAGACTGGAATTTTTCTTTTCGTGCCCTTATTCGCCCGATTACATCCATTCTGCGGAGGGAGAACTAGAACTGAGACTGCTGAAGTGGGGGATTTGATCCAAGGTATATTCAGGGGTTTAAGTGGTGTACTATTTTGTAGAATAAAGTGAGGCGTCTACTCCATCTCCGGCAACTTAGTGATTCCTATCCGAGCTCTGCGTACAACTTTTCTCGCGACAATCCCCTCCATGCTCCTGTTACAGCAAGAGCGGCAGAATACTGAACTGACTCTATCTTCTCCATAAGATGAGGCAAGATGATGTTGTTACTAAATTCACATACTTTTGCTGGGTTATGATAAAAAAAACATCACCGTAGTCAAGATGAGGTCGCATGCAAAGCTTATGTAATTCGTTTAGAGTTTGCCTTGGCAGATGTTTGGAGAGACATTTCAGCAAACCAATACCCTTCCTAGTCTTTGAAATTGCTGCTCTTATATGAGCTGAAAAGGAAAATTTTGAGTCAAGGGCAATTCCCAAATGTTTATGTTCATCTACATTTTTTTACCGGTACATTATTACAGAGGATCGCGGGATGATCAACTTTAGTTTTTTCGTTGAAAATGTCAGCTCAACAGCTTGCTTTAGAGGATCAGGATTAAAAGAGTAAATCCTGCATCTGTATTTACTGTAATAGTAATTTCATCTTTAGCGTATTCTATGATTTGTCTAAAGATAGTATATCAACATCAAAGGTTTCTCAACAAAATGTTTGACGTTTGATTAAATGTTCAGAAACAGCGATAGAATGAACGGCTCTATGATGAAATAGCATTAATTCGACATTCGACATATTCGGTAGAAAGCAGGGACATTATTCTGATACACATCTCCCACAGCTTTTATGCCGCAATCGTTCATTGTGATTGATTTAGGTTGTAGTTAGCGGATAATGATTAGTTTACACGTATTCTTCGTTTCTTTTTTGTGCATTGTCCTGGTACCGTTTGTTGTTTCTTGTTATATGTAAGAACATGGGGTAGCCATGCAATTTTGCTCCTCATGTTATTGTCCCCGTAGTGTTGTGCAGTTGTATAGTATTGATAGGTAGAGTAGGTAAACATGTATTGTAAGAATTTTATATGGATATAAAAAAAATGAAATAGCACAATTCCTGAGATCTTTAAAATGCAAGACCGTTTCGTAGGTGCAGTAATGCACAGGAGATGGCAATGGTTATTTAGGCCCAAACATTTTGAAAGCAAATGTGATGGAGCTCTTCAATTCAAGACGAGGAAATTTGGCTGAGAAAGGCTGCTGCTAATGGTAAAGATAATTTCATAGCATTTAAAGGTAGGCAGGAAATTTATACAACATATTTAATTCAACATATAATTGGTGTCCTGACACTCATGGTTTAATATTGCGAAAAAGACACATACATAAACAAACAAAAACAAGTATAAGAGAATTAAGGAATAGAGGCGCTCTGATTGAACTCAAATCTGATGTTTTTCTTGGAACTACCAGGTAGTCTTGTGACTTATCGTCCCATGGGAGAGAGTGCAAAGAGAAGGAGGAAAAATCGTGTGAATGAGATAATGCCTAGAAAATGAAGATCTAGGATGAAAAGCAATAATTCCTTACCGATTGTTTGATTCGTAGATGTAATCATAGAAATCAGAATCATCCTTCATGATGTGCAGAGGTACGACCTTGATAAACGAATCATTGAATCAATTATGCTGATAGTAATTCATCTGCATACAGTAGGTGATAATATTTAGATATTCTGATATCTCATGTGTTAAACTACTTTTGTTGCGATTCAAAGGTTTGTATGCAATTTCTAAGTGATGATGATTACCAGTTGAATAATACTGTCCGCAGACTGGAGGTGCAACCCTACAATCTAAATCTTTGGGGCTCGCTGCTTGTCTGAAGCATCAATGCTTTAAACTTTTTGGCTTGAAAACTGGTTGAAAATTTGCAAGAACACGCGGAGTGCACTCGAAAACCAGGATGGTTAAAGAAATTCCTGTTTACCTGGGGGGAGGGGCGTTTACCTCGCGCAAAATGGAGTTACCGCGCAAAATGGAGTGACAGCCGATTAAATCGCCGAACGGCCTCTTGTATCGCAGAGTAGAGGTAGAGCAACGAACTCACTCTGAGGACAAGATGGGGACTCTCTTCATCCTTGTACTGTCAGATTACGATTTGATGGTGCATAACTGATGAATATCTATGACACATAACGGTTAGATCTACAGCATGGTTTAGTGTGGAATTGCCAGTCCCTTTTCGTTCTTTAGCTCGTTTGTTTCTTTCAGTTCTGACGATGAATTCGTAAAACTGTAAGTATTTTGAACTCGTGATGAATTCGTACCTTGTGTCTTCCTACATCAAGCATTGTACAGTATTTGAGTATTTATGCTATAGTTTTAATTTTGTTATAAATAGAAAGAAGACTGTGCTGTGCATACCGAGTGAGCCGGAAGAAAGTTTCCACTTTTGGAAATTCACATCACCACTAATCTTGGTGGATCGGAATGAAGCCGATTCTGCTAGAACGCCGTGATATTGAAATATTCTAAAATTGTTCTTCCGCTTTTATGAGCCCTGGAAATATAGATAAATTCGATTTTATGAAAATTTCAAGACTGCGAAATGTCAGAAAAAGGCATGAAGCACTTGATATAATTGTAAAGAAAGTTCAAGCACAATTTTTAACGGGCGAGAGATATCGTCTGCACATTCATTGCAAAGGAACTGACAATCTTCAGTATTTGTTTGCAAATTTATCTCTTTAATTTTTGTTTCATTCATTTTCTTATTTCATTTTATGATATTTATGCAGGTTTAAATAGGTTAATACAAATATGTTTTCAACCTGACCTGTTTAAACAAAAATTAAAATGAAGCACTGAGACTAAGAACAAAAGAAATTTACACTACTTTATACCTAATTTACAATATTATACAAATTTAAGCGCCCATAAAAAGCGAACGTAAAATAAAGTAAAAATCTTCTCCGTCCATCCATGGCTGTGCTTAAAGATTTTCAGGGCGGGTGCCAACTTTGTCGCTCTTTCTAGACTTTTCCATAGTTTCGCACCGAGGTATGAAAACGCATTTTGACCATTGATCATTTTTAGCAGCGGTATCTTGAGATCTGTTACTGATGAGCGCAGAAACCGCTCACGTCACTATCATCCGAACATTTTGTAAATAATTTTCTTAAGTAGTCTGGGGCAAGCGAATTTTAAAAGACTTGTAGCTGCTGTTCTAGTAGCAGCTTCTACCTCTTGTAGCTTCTGCGTGAGATGAAATGCCCTTGCGTACTGTTGTGGTTGAGGAGATTCCCTACGATTTGATGAAGTGTTTTAGGCCGGTATGCTGGCATTTTGCAGCCAATGAATTTCAGGGAAGGCGAATTCACCTATATTTTTAGTGCTCATAAAAGCGTAAGAATATAACAAAATATTTGGGGCTTTCGGCAGTCCCCTTGGTGATATGACTTTTTGAAACCGAGAAAATTTTCTGTCTCACCCGATACAGTCAGGTAAATTAGGCTATAAATGAAATAATGTACAAGTAGAATAATTTGCCGGATTATATGGAATAAAACATAAAACAATTCATATTCAACTTACTTCATTAATATCATTGCCTGATCTTTTCAATTTGTTTATTTTTTCGTTTATTTCAAACATGTAATCATGAATTGATTCTGTATCTGCTAATTTACTCTTGCAAACAATATATCTGAAAATAGAAAAGGCAGTTATAGATTCGGTTGGAGATTCAATGAGAGACTCCGTTAGAGATTCAGCTTGAGATTCAGTTTCAAGCGACGGAGATATTAACAACGCAAATTTTCAGCAAGATAAGTTTTCGGCCCCAGTTCTTCCCAAAAAATAAGTTCAACAGCAAAATGACAGAGGATCTACTTGCTGAAATCAAAAAGTATTACTCGCCTACCAATTTTTATCGGAGTGAGGCGGCAACATGAATCCTACTTATTTTCAAAAGTAGCAACAATTTGGTCCCGAATCGCAAAAGTATAAATAGATATTTTTTCGCTGATAATTCCCTCAAAAATATTCGTCTGTCTTTCGGTCCATTGTTTCATGATGGGAGTAATCCATTCTGCTGATCCTCAGATATAAAGCCTAATTCTTGATGCTGAAAATATTGACATAGAATTTGGGATTCCTACTTGAAGTCTTCATGAGGTCATCGAGTGGCGTAAAATTTCTTCTTATTCCTTAAACTCAGTTGCGAAATCATTTTATGTCTAAATCAATTACGAATTGTGCTCCGCACGAGAAATGGTAAGCCAGGTTTCATCTGTCTACCAAATAGGCTGTTTTAGCAGCAAGACGCGGACGTCTTTGAAAACGCAGCTACTTTTTTACGTTTTTAGAGCATTGTAATTTTCCAGGCTTTTCCCTCCCAGAAAGCTGCTCACAGACAGGCAAAGAACAGTTTGCATTCTTGCATTTCCATCATTTGTGAATGTGCTCATGTTGCATTTTGCTTCCCTTCTCGACGTCCTATTTTTGCAGTGCGGCCTTAAAAAATATACTTTTCAGGTTGTCAGTTTCAGAATAGAACGTACAATTCGTCTCTCGAGACTCGTAAAAAGTTTCGAAGTCGATTTCACTTTGCAATTCACATCCTCGAACAAAAGAATTATGCTGGCGTCTTCTTGATTCGCGTCTTCTTGCTAAAACAGCCTAATGTCTAAGGACGCAATCCTGGTGAAATATTTTCGTTATTAGATGTCAAAGTTTTCTTGAGGTACCATTAAAGGCGATCTGAAGCGAAGATTATCATTGATGCATTTGAACGTTTTCGTTGAATGATGGGAAATTCTGTTTCTTTGATATCTCATTTCGTTTTCAAGCAATCCACTGTTATCAAGTTTCAGTTGATGACGTCATTTTGTTGGCAAATTGCTAGGAAAATATAGCTATATCTTTGAAAGGTTACCGTTGTATTAGACATTTAAGTTGAGCTGAATAGGTGTTATAGAAATTGTCTCATGAACTGACATGATGTCCAGAAAGACACACGAATTGAAGAAAGGTTCTTCGAGTCAATTTCCTTTAGAAATATAGTCAGCCTCGTACAATTTCTTCACTTTCAGCAAACAAAATGACGTCATCAGCCAATCGTACAAAATAGTGGAAAACTCAAAAATGGAATGCAGTACAAAGAATTTTAAACAAAATTCTTTATTGTTCAAAAGTGCTATTAATTTGCATCGATAAAAATTTTTTACTTCTGATAACCTTCAAGTTAAAATCGTTTTTGTCTAAAATTTCGGAGCCAGAATCTTTTGTTTTTCAAAATTTCTTCTTGCCTGCTAAATCAGCTTCGAAGTTCATCTCTTGTCTAAAATGCTTCTTCACTATAGAAGATGGCGTATAAAAATGAGATTTGAAAATAAAAATACGACATCATACCTCTCAGAGTTTGCTGGTCTACTTGTCACAGGTTTGTGAATGGAGACACGCTCGAAGGCACGAAACATGAGATAGATTAATCCAACACTGAATGGTGTGAATATGTCGAATAATTTGCACATGAAATGACCACCTGAATAAGATAGATAGAATGTCATGATGGTGCATTTAAAGGGGATGTGCGGAATGTGCGGGCAGCTGCCTCCTTCGTAGACTGATTATATGGCGGTAGTTATCGTTATTGAAAGGGTGCCGGACGCTTCTAACTGCAGCATGAGCGGTCTCGGTTTGGTGTAGAAGTGATTACTGGAACTTTACTGTGGAAGTGATTACTGTGCGGCTCGGTTTGAATAGCGATTACTGGAACTCATCGTAATCAGTCTACCTCCTTCGGCAAGGAAACATTTCTTGGTTCCCCCTTTCTAGCACGAAGTGCACCACTACTCATCTGCTTCAGATAGGAGAAAGCATTACAGCTGACATTATTTAGTAAATAGTTGTCGTAGAATGTAGTCCAGCACTGGACTTATGTCTTTTCGTCCCTTGTTTCCCTGCGTTCTTTGATTTGCTGATATCACTTGGTCAATAGGGACTCATAATATTACGCTTATATAATGGGCCCACTTTTTCAAAATGGCCTAAAAAGGTGGGTGTTCTCGTACACTCAACAAAATCGCTTCAAAATCTGGTTCAAAGAGCTCGAACATTGAAAAGCGAAGTTTTAGTACAAAGAACGATGTTGTGTTGACCTACAAAGCGCAAAATGCATACGTTTCAGGCAGTAATCTTCCTCTGTAGAAGCAAAATAGATCCATCGAAGCTGCGAGAACTCCAGGCTGCTTCAACCGTTCTTTAAGAGCAACAACAACAACATTCTGAATAGTAGCCCCTGATTGGTTAAGAACTGAATTCTAGCGATTTGATTGGTGAATACGGAACCACCCTACGCGGGCCTAAAGTGGGCCCACTTTTTAAGAGTAATGTTATTAGTCCCTCTTGACCAAGGAAGGCAGGGAAACAAGGGACGAAAAGGCATCAGTCTAGTCCAGCACTTGTCGTTTCCTTTTCAAACTATTTTTGGCACCCCCTCTCCAAGTTGTCCCCTTTAAATCCAGATTACATCTGTCCCTGTCCTGAACACAATACGAAGCCGGTACTTCAATTAAAGTTAAAAGATCGAAGACTACTTAACTTATGGGTTTAATAATAATATAATAATAATAATAATAATAATAATAATAATATAATAATAATAATAATAATGGAAACTTTCATGATAAATTCGAACTGAAATACATACAATTTAAAGATACGCTAATCAGACCAAACTACTCTCTATGATATAGGCATAGTATGGTTGCATACACAAAGGTGTCTCTAAAGGCTCTATGGTAAAATAATTTGTAAAAACAGTTAAAAGTCCATGAGCTCAGGGTCAGTCCAATCTTTCATTCTCATGCAGAATATGTAATACGAAGACCGTATACAAATCTCAATCAACTTAGAAGCAATGTATTTTACAGCAGTGTCATCAACTTTCAGTTCTTGCAACGTTTTAAAGAATTGATCTGATTCTCTTGATTATATTCCAGCAGTTGTCATTACAAGATTAATAAACTTAATTTTCTTATAGACGCGTTTTAAGGTACCGTCTCTTAAAAGGTGTTCGTATTTCTCCCTTTTTCTTTTCTCGTTCTTCTCTGTATAATAATAATAATAATAATAATAATAATAATAATAATAATAATAATAATAATAATAATAATAATAATAATAATAATAATAATAATAATAATAATAATAATAAGCAAACTCAAACCATCACCAAAATAAAACAGAAATAAAATTAAGAGAAACACAACTGTTCTATGTCAGACGTTTCGATTATAAAATCTTCATCAGTCAAAGATAAAATCTGATGAAGATTTTATAATCGAAACGTCTGACATAGAACAGTTGTGTTTCTCTTAATAATAATAATAATAATAATAATAATAATAATAATAATAATAATAATAATAATAATAATAATAATAATAATAATAATAATAATAATAATAATAATAATAATATACGAATATTTATACAGGATAAAACACTACAACGAATCATCGCTGTTATCAACGTGTGTCCTGTTAAATCAACGTGTGTCCTGTTATGTCAAACACTATGCATTTGTAATCTCATTTCTTATTGTTGCACGAAATAAATGAGCGTGCAACAAGCCTTATTAAGAGACTTTAAACCAATAAAATACTTTGTTTCTCACGGGTGCCTACCTTGTAGGAACTGTGTTGATTCACAATCGCGTGTTCTGAAAAATAGCACACGGAGTAATTGCTGCCCGGTTAACCTGTGTATAGCATAGAATACTGATAAGTGTTTTTAGTTACGGTGTTCTTCAAAATCTAAAGTCTGATAGTGTTGACTAATCAAAATCACGCTGTTCGGTTCCCTGTGGTCATCTCGTATAACATTTGATATCGTATTATATCAACACCGGAATTTGAAAACACAAAATCTATTTTAAGTTATCTTGACAATACAGCTATTTCTCTGTGTACTGTCTTACAAGAACAAGACTGCGAATAAACGTAATCCATACAAAGCAGGTGCCCTTTTCTCTGAAATAAAGAATATCAGAAGACGACTTCAAAGATCAGAAATTCTATGAAGCAACAATATGAGCAACTCGCTTTGATAAAAGTTGTGATTTCAAATAAATGTCATACTTACCAGGCCGTAATACTGACAATGCACATAGAAACTGGCAAAGATAAAGTTGCTTTGATAGAATTTCTTGAATGTTTTCTTGGCCCTCTACTGAAAATCCCTATCAAGGAAAATCATTTCATCATAAACATTGAATCTGTGTATGATTATTAGAACAAGTGTTGCTTCAAACTGACCTAAATTAAAATAACTTTTCTGCGTAAAATTATAACGTACGTATATATAATAACGCTCACAGGCGCAAAAAAATTTTGGTGAGGTCTGTCCATAATAGAAGCAACATTTGATGATTTTTCGAAAAAAAATCGTTTTTTGGGTCATCCGAGATAACAAATTATCTTTAGAGGGCAACAAAGTCCTACCTAAACTACTGACGAATGAGTTAGCAATCCAAGTTTCAGAGCATCTGTTACGTCTTGATTTATTTACATTTACGTCTTGAACAATTGGCTGTACAAATCCCTCTGCTCGTAATTGCTAATTGCTTTCATTGGCGAGTCAATCAAAGCACAAGAAGCTATCGTTTTGAAATCTGAATTGATGTAGGCTCAAAATGTAAACGTACCCCATCAGCCATGCGGGATGAAATTTTTGCTCGTAAAAAGGCGAGAAGAATTACACAGATACGATCGCTCGGCTAATCACTAGGATGTGAAAATATTCAAATCCGTGAAGTTATTTTGATGCAATGAATTTTCCAAAGTGGGAACCTTTTTCTGGCTCACCCGGTATACATACCCCATCGGCCATAACAAAATGGACTCCCTTATTATCAGAATTTTCAATGACAAACTTGCGGAATTCAACCAGATTGTCTTCTCTGAAGATATCACCATCACCTTCATACCCACCAACGCCTGAAAGGAAATAAATGCAACGTTAGATCTATTTTTTTACAACTTGATCTAATGAACCTTGCAGTCACAACGTAGAATTACAATTAAAGTAATCTAAACGGAAAAATAATGTTGCTACAATTAAGCAAAAGGGATTTTTAATGCAAGGGCGGTTGCAGAAATAGCTCATTGAAAATCGTTTTGTATTTGCCTCGACTAACTTCTTGTTAAGGTCAATTGTTAGGCTGCGTTCACACGGTACCGGCACATTTTGAAAACGGTGAAAAATGTGATGGTAGCAGAATTTGAACTAGCGTTCACACGATGCCGGAAGAATTTGAAAACGGTGCAAAATTTGAGGGAAAAAGGTCGTTGCAAGACTTTGATGCCACAAAAATGCACCTACACCCTAAGAATCAATCAGTCTCGTTCCAAAAGCGTCGAAAGATGTTCTTTTTTCATCATTTTCGGGTGTTTACACGATGCCGTTTCCAGAATGTGCAGGTTGGAGTTCCGTTTTCAAAATCTACCGTTTTCAAAATCTACCGGCAAAGAATGTGCCGTTTTCGTGTGAACGGGAGGCCTATCCGTCACATTGTTTGCCGTTTTCAAAATGTGCCGGCACGTCGTGTGAACGCAGTCTTAATCTGCCATTGCCGTAAAAATAAGTTTGGACAAAACTGAAGAAAAATGAGATCAGACATGGGAGGAATATAAGAATGTCACAGTAGCAGGTAGTGTTGCGTGTCCTCCACACCATCAATTGCAGGACAAAAAGGTTTGACTTTATCTTTAAAGTTGTGCTAAAATTTAGGAAAATTTAGTTTACTTATTCAGACTCGTAACTGACTAAGAATGTATTTACTTGTCACTTATCGTTATATAATTGACAACTTATGGCAGGTTAAAGTTTAAGGCCCCGTCCACACGTATCCGGATATTTTTGAAAACGCATCTTTTTTTATCCGTTTTCAAAAAGATTCGCGTCCACACGAGGAGCGTTTTCGAAAATATCCCCGTCCACACGAAGACGCTGCTACATTCAAACTTCGCTGTTCGAACTTCGACAAAAGAAAACAAACAATCAAAATGCCCTTTTGTTGTCCCCAAAGATCCGTGCGCATGCTCTGACACGTCGTAAATCGATGCCTTGACGTCAGCGTTTTCGAAAAGCTCCGTTTTCACCCGTCCACACGACAACATGAAAATGGCGTTTTCAAAAAGATCCACTCTGGAGAGCGGTTTCGAAAAGATTCGTTTTTGGTGACCGAAAACGCCGTCTCCGTGTGGACGCTAACCCAAAACGGATAAAAAAAAGATGCGTTTTCAAAGATATCCGGATACGTGTGGACGGGGCCTAAATGATCGAAAAATCTTCTTGTCACGTGTAGTGCAATTGTACAAAGATAAACAAATAAATACAGTAAAATATAAGAATGCTTATTTTATTTCCTTATTTATCATTAAAGTTGAAATGCCCTCCGAGAAATCATTCTTGTAACAAAGAATGACTGGTTTCCAATGACACAGAATTAAACTAAACGATAAATTTCTCACCATAGTGTGGTTCGAAAGTTTCCGGCGATCCAGCAAGAAAGTCCCTGATCTTGAAGTCATTGGCACCTTCAGCTATGGGAAGGAAAACACTAATATAAAAGATTAAAGTCAAAAGTCAAACAGGCACCGCAAACCGTGATGGTGGCGGTAATGGTGCTGGGGCTTATTAGAGAGTGGGGCTAAATAGAGTTTTTACGTTACTTTTTATTGGGGAATCCAGTACTAGAAGCGATCTAAGAGTTATAAAAATCGTTGGTGATTAACTAACCCCTCAACGTCAGTCCGAATCCTTTCGAATGCCATTTTTTCCTCCATAACACATACTCAGAAAATCCACCAGGGCCAGCACAAATATCAGCAAAATAAAGAAGACTGTTGCCATCTACCAAACTCCTTCCAAACTCATCTTTTGGATCAGTGAACATAAAATCAAAGGTTGCGTCAAATTCCGCCATTTTCATCGCTGCTCTGTTTTGAAATATGGCACCTCTGATTGTCTCATGAGGATTCGATCTTGTTCGTGCCTTCAAGAATTCATCTGTGCCAAGCATGTCAAAGACGTTCTGAAAAAGATGCAAAGAAAAACTCCCTTAAGAACCTGCTATTCATGTCTCAGTCGGAATCCCCAAGGACCACTTGCCACAGTCTGTATTTTGTGCATCGGGAATGATATCATTGTCAAGATACCTGTACAAAGAACTATATCAAATTTCATTACTTTTTTTGCATAAAGAACAAATGAATAGGCCAGTGTTGAAAGCTGGTGTAAGGTCAAGGATACATTTTCGACAACTTGGTACAAGGTTTGAAAATATTTTTCAAGCTTGAGTGGCACATCCCCAACCACATACGGTCAAATGGCCTCCTCCGTCCTGGTTATCCGTTTTTAGTACCGATAATTTTTTGATGACTCGCCAAAATGTAAATAATGTGTCGCTAAGAAATGCGGTGAAATTGTTCTTTGAAATACAACTCAAAATTTTGTTGTTCATAGACAAAATTCGGACCGAAGCATTAGAGGATAATTTTCGGATACAATAAATTCGTAACAAATTGACGGAAATTTCTGAATATATTGTTGCTAATTTGGACTGAATTTTGACTTAACAGGCAGTCAACTTGGATACTTTAAGCCTTTCCGAGATATCTATAGAATAGAAGATCCATCAGCATATTGTGCATCAAACTGAATTCCATCAAAATAAAACTCATTACATGTAATGAGTTGTCCTTGTTGACTATTCCAACCCTGAACTTACATCTAATGTGGGACGGAATATAGTTTAGTTTAGTTTAGTATAGTATCCATTAGACATTAAATCATTCATTGTATTGTTGTATTTTAGTTTAACATTGCATGTGCTTTTATATTGGCCATGGGGTAGTCATTGTATTTCGCTCCCCATGGTATCGTCCCTGTAGTATTGTATAGTAATTAGAAACGTATAGTTTAATGTAAGATTTATTGTAAAATTTTATATGAATAAAAAAAAAAAAAAAAAAAAAGAAAAAACTGAATTCATTTTTCCCAAAAAAAGGAAAGATGATGGCTGTGTAGGATCGGCGACTCACTTAAAATCCATAATAGGTTGAGCACCAACAATGGCCAAAAAGCATCTGCTAGGGCTGTGAAATCACTAAGAATTGCAAAAGGGAAGGGACCCAATCAATACAACTTTAGCTTCCTATCAGTTTAAGAATTTCGGATATGAAAAGTTTCTGTCACTAACATTTCTGGACAACCTCTGTTCATCAATAAGACGCAGAACTGACAAATTGGATAGAAAAAGTTTTCATGGCGAAAAACTTTGTTTTCACAGGGTGCTTATTCTCAACATTTGTCGCAACATGGTACATTGTCGTCTAGTGGAAAACAAGCTTTAGTGTCATATTTTTAAATAGTCATCACCTTTCCAGACAGAATGCCAGCAATTACAGATTGATCACAGAATTCTGCTTCATCATCTATCGTTTCTTTTCTCTGAAAAAAGTAACCATTTAATGTGAGTTTACAACAATTGCAACAGCATAACTGCATGCACGAGGAGATGTATATACCACTCAAAATCTTATAGGGTGTTGTGGTCTGGTTTGAAAATTGTATGAAAACCTGAAAATAAAAAAAACAAATCAACTGTTTGTGAATGTCGCTCTTCTTATGATTAAATGCTCTTCCAATCTGAAATTAAAACTCAGTTGTCTGGATGAGACTTGACTCATTTTAGGAATTCATTTGTAATCAACCATGCAAAATCTTAATCCAGCATGAAATATTTGTGAAAACCTGCTCCAATGTACTGAGAACAAAATTTCTATTGATGCATTCCATCTAAAAACTTACATACATGTAACTTTATTACACTACTTACGATGTACTATTACAACAAGGAGAATTAGGCAAATAGAGAATTAGAGCTAGAATTTGCCAAAATCCTCATTTCAAATGGAATCAATGCTCTTAAAATTACAAGAAAAATCTAAAAATTTTGTTGAAGTCCCTGTAAGATGGTAGAATTGAAATTTCAAAAGTTGGTAGGATAGATTTCTCATACAATTTTTCAAACAGCGATACATTTTCCTGACTCACCTTGTATGTAGTGCAGGGTGTCTCAAACAAAATATTGTTGAGCGTTTGATTAAATGCTAAAAAATAACAATAGGCTGAATGGGCACTTGGTCAAGTAAACCCCTTTCCTGAGATTTAAATCAATTTTTGACACAAGAATCTTTCCGCTAAAAATTCATGGAGCTACAAGCCTTTGACGCTCACATTTGTGCAAAAGCTGAAACAAACAAGAGGCCTTTAAATGGAATTTTGGTAAAAGTCCCATGGGCCATTGTTTCTGTAACTTCTCAATTGTGTCAGGGCAAACCAAATGGGATGTGACCAAGTTTTTGATAACCTAACTTTCAAGCATATGAATGCTTTGAAACAAAAGCTTTAGTTTCTTGTCAAATATGATTTGATTTACTGTTTTTGGACACATGCAAAATTTAGTAGATTTTGACAATGATTATAATCATAAAACTACTTTGAAGTCCAAATTTGCTTGCTCTGATATCAACGGGAATTATAACATTGGATAAACTTCTTTTACCTCTATTCTAGATTTTTTGCATTTACAAGTAATCAACAAGGGTCTCTGGCTGGTTCAGCTGTTGCATATTTTTTATCTTTGAAAGCTTTCAACTCAATGAATTTTCAACTGATTTGCAAGATTCTGGTCTCTAATAATTATTTCAAAATCTTAGGGATAGGGTAATCTTCCCATGAGCCTGTTCATGTTATCGTTATTTTTCAATGTTCAATCAAAAATGGAACAGTTTTTTGGGGACATCTTGTGTGATCAATCAAACCTAACCTTTTCTTGCTGACAATATAAAATATATTTGAATTCAATGCATTACTTACAGGACCAATCTTTATCCAGTTTCTCATTTCATCATGATTTAGTGGCTGGAAATTACAAGGAGGCATCCATGAAGGTTCTGGGAATTCTTCCTGACAAGGGAAAGAAATCAGATGCTTAAGGAGAGATACTGGAGTCAAAAAACAAATGTTGGAAGGATTAAGAAAAATTTCAATTTCAGGGAACTAGCTATTAATTAATTCTTGGAAAATTCTGCCTTCACCTGAATTCTGTCTAAAATTTGACATCATTTGATATTTGACACAACAAAAAATTGAAACTCTTTAGCTGTTTCTATTTGCCAGCATTTTCACATGACATATCATTGAGACAGAAATAAAAAATGCTTATAAATCCAATCCCATCTTAGCTATATTCTTTAGACAATGTTGATACAATACTAGTTTCTTTCCAATTTAGTTGACAGGATAGTCTAGTTCTTGCATCTAACATCATTTTAATGTTGGCAAAGATTTGCTAAAGCAATTGAAGAAAAGTTAAATTTATTTGCGAGAACTAACTATAAATGGACCAACAGCTACAAAAATAAAAACCCACACCCCGAACCAAAAACTACAATTTCCTTTAAACTAAATGCTAAAAGATTGCATTGTAGAAATTTTCTATCTAGTCTTTACCCTATCTTGTCCTCCTGGAAAAGAATCAAATGAAATTACCTCCTCCTCATCAACTTTCCAGTTTGCTTGATTATCAGCCTCTAATCCTGTCAACTGTAAACCAAGACCTCTTCTCCCACGTTGCTTAGAAGATTCAATGATATCAACCCTTCCCTGCTCTCTCTTTCCAAGACCTTTTCCTTCAACATATCCCATGTTCGCCTGAAAGAAATATTTGGCTGTTAATCAATTTTCTGGTTGGGAAATCAGAACTTGAGAGCATTATTCAGATATCGCCACATGTAGTATAATAACATCATGAATAATTTTCAGACCTTGTTACTACCCTGATGGTAAGATGGGGTGAGTAAAACAACCCTTCCCATCAACCAGGCTGCAACTTCATAGTCATTCAGCACTTCTTTAGCAGGGTATTTGCTCACTGGAAAAAACTCATTTTCTGCATTTGAGAGGATATACATCTAAAGAAAATACAATTCATCTATATTTGTTCATGTACTGTGTGAGTAAAAAGACTGTTCACATGTTTGGCAGGCCATGGAATGAAAGTGTGTGGCTGATATGCAATACTGAAATGTTAATCTATCAGTCAAAGGCTAACTTAGACAAGAAAATTTTGAAATGTAAAATCACATATCCTAAGATATAACAATTAGAAAAATGCCTGTATTGAGGTTTGTTTGGGAATCGAGGATTTGTTCCATTCTGGTCCATGATTCATGTGGCAGTGAAGTTTACATTGTGTCAGAAATAGAATTTTAATTTCGATACCAAGTAAATCAGGGACCAAAAAGGAATGTGGAATCCTTGTTCCCAAACATGCCCTAAACTATGCAGTCTTAATTTCTGGGACTAAATGATAAGTAACATTTCCAAACAAAATTTTCTCATCTAAGTTAGCCCTTGAATGATAGACTGGCATTCAGTTTTGAATATCAGCCTCATGCTTTCTATTTCACAGCAAGCTATCTTCTAATTGGTTCATATCACAATGGATTCATTCATCAGAAGAATCACTTTAAAACGTTCAGTCTCTATTTTCTCATTCTTCCAATTTTACACAAAAGAAAAACTGGACACAGGCTACTACCTTTATCAATGGTTTTGAAACTTTCACCTTGAAAATGAAATTTTTCTCAAAGTAAAATGGCAAATGCATGTTAACTGACATAAACTCGCTCCCATTACATTCTACAAAGCATTGGTCATTCGTTGTCAAGCTGCCTAAAGAAAATAATTTATACTAGGCTTGTGCCGCGCTGGCCCATCATTGTACCAAGTGATTCTTAGGAGTGGAATTTGCTGCCTGTTGTCATTGGTAGCTATTAATCACTTTATTCAACCGGCTCCAGAAAAATTGCTTTCTTTTCATACCCCATTCCAGGAAAAATAAGCGAAAACAATACTCCGAAAAATGGCACATCCCTGTCACCCCCCCAGGAGAACAATTCCCCCCAATCACAACAGCGTCCTATGGCCTTGGACTGTACAGTAATAGGAATTGTTACCAAGTCCTTACATTGTCTTTTGAGTTTACAATAGTTGTTTACAATGTTATGAATAATCACCTACCATAAGTTTCTGTGCAAAGTTGCTATATTGTCCTTTGGATGATTGGGGTTGGTTATCATCATCATCATCATCATCATCATTGTGATTTTCATTTTGATTTCTATCATGAGCACCATGATCTGTTTCCTCTTCACTTGGTTCATCTTTGGCACTTGACCAAGATTCTAAGTGAGTAAAAATGTGTTATATAAAAAGGTCAGTTATAGCTGTGCAGTATATGTTTTTTCTTTCATAAGAAACTTGGACTAGCCTGCAATGCTAAAAGTTTCCTAATTTCACATGAAAGTTTCAGCTTTTTACTTCTTTGAGTTTCTTAATATGTTTCTTATTTTTTGGATGAAAGTAGTTTCTACACTGCCAGTTATTTCTTTCTTGACATCATACAGCACAATTTTTATCAAGAAAACAAATTCTTTGGGCTCAAAGTATAGAATTATCCCTTCCAATAAAATTCATGGCATGGCCTTGGCAGGCCTTGGCAAAAGTGCCACCAAAGTTCCTTGGCAGCCGTGTTTGCCCAATGATAAGGCAGCCAAGGCCTGCCAAGGACCACCTTGGCAAAATTAAATGCAATTTTTACAATAGAATGTTGGCACATTTGCCAAGAAAAGTGGCAAAGTACTAAGACTAAATCAAAACAGCTTCATTTCTATTGTTAACATTCTGCCACCATCCTTGGCAAAACTCCTTGGCAGTTTGCCGCATTTATGGGCATCAGGACAATAACTTGAACAATCCAGGGGAGATTACAAAATATGTTTTGACAATTCATTATTGTTCCAAAATGTAAGTTGCTTCATTCAGGGCATTAGGGAGTATGATGAACTCCTTGCTGACTCTGTTTTAATGTTGTGAGCATGTGCAGTGATGCAACAAGATCTTATAAGTGTTTTCACCAGTTCTTACTGTTTGATGTGGTGTTCTACTCAATTAGTAATGACAATGAAAATGATGATACACAATCATGTTTTGTGTCATTATAACAAAATATACAGTAGATTCTTTAGAACTAAGCACAATGCAGTGAGACATATCAATTGTTTGTTCAATTTGTGTGATCTGAATTCATTTTTCAGCCCTCCTAACCTCTTGCTCTCTGTTTTGTACATTAAAATCAGTAGAAATTTTGGATTGTAAACTTTGGGATGGTGTTTATGTGTTTGATGCTATGTGTGAGAATGAGTTAATTTTTCCTTATCATTTTCTTCTTTCCTTTTGTCTTGGTTTTTCTTTTAAACTGGAAAAGTTAGTTGATTTGCCGTTTTTGCCAATGATCATGGCAAGATGCCAATTTTCTTGGCAACTTGCCAACCATTTTTACAAGCTTGCCAAGGAATGCCTAGGCTTGTAGGCAAGTGCCAACAAACGCCAAGAACATTTCAGTCGGCAGTTTGCCATGTTTGTTGGCAAAAGTGGCTGCCAAGGCCATGCCACTTCTGCCAAGATACAGTATTTGCCAACAACTTATTGGAAGGGATTATGAATATTACCCAACAACAAAGGGTCAAAAACAATTTTCCACAATTTTCTTTGATTTGCTTTTGAAAAAATTTCTTAGCAAGTATTGAACATTGTACTATGGTTTCTTAAGTTTTTTGCCATCCTAATACTAGTTTCCTATAAACCAGTTTCTTATAAAATAAAAAACATGTACAGGCCTTTCACACATTAACCGTGAAACTCCTCTCTTTACTAAATTCTATGTAATGCTATTGTATAATTTGTCCTTTATGCTTTATCCCAATTAAACTATCTTTACTGGACCTAAAAGAATTCACACACTCAGGTAAAATGGTGGTGCATTCCTTAAATTGTGCTTGCACAGTACTCAGTAGAGATCAAGTTATCAAAACCTACAAAACTACAAGAACACATACTCACAAAATGGCACTAACTAAAAAATACAAGAAAACTAAAAATTGCACAAAATGAAACTGCATGGGGTGTCAACTAGCACATTTCCCCTGCAGCTAACATTTAGACATAAAACATAAGGGGCCATCGACTTTCGATTCTCGTATTTTTTAATGGCATTTGGCCGTTAAGATCGAAACCCCCTCCCCCCTCCCCCGTTAACGGCCTTCTACCAAACGTGCCTCCAATCGACCTAAGATCTTTGGCCTAAGTAAGACTTGGGGAGCAGCAAACAGATGTTTTGTGGAACATGCTGGACTTCAACCAAAGATACGCCATATCGGGAGGCATAGTAAAACTGTTTTATTCTACACTTAATACATCATTTGTAAAGATTTTATCTACGCTTTTAAACAATTCCCTTATGGAGATTTCCGTACGAATTTTTAATTTTTTTAACGGCCTAAGGGTAAGACCCCCTCCCCAATAACGGCCAATTGCTGTTAAAAAAAATGAAAATCGAAAGTCGATGGCCCCTAACAAGGACTGCACAAAACAATGAAAATGAAAACAAACAAGGATGAGGGAGGCAGGGAGATGAAAGTCAGTAAAGATTGCAATTGGAGCACTGCCAGACTGGAGTTGGTGTCTATTATGCCACACTATGTGGCAGACACAATCACTCTAAGCAACAGAAATAACAAAAAAAAGACAAAAGAAATTGGCATACATATGTGCTGTACAGTATACACACATTCCACCCTGGGAGCATTGGGGAAGACTTGAAATCAGTAAGGCTTGCACTGAACAACAACACAATTTGTCAGTGCAATAATCATTGGTTCCGAGACTTAACCAAAAAGATGCGCAATTGCATTCAATGTGATATTGGATTGTGATTGCACCATTAATAAGTGGATTCCACCGCTGTTCCAGACAGGAAAGTTTGCACTGTGTGCGCAATATCTTGCGTGGAATATACAAGGTACATATGTAGTTTTCAACGTGAGCCACGCAGTTGGCAATAATTAAAGGACCTATTTTTTTAATCTATTGTCCTCCATCGCAAATTTTCCATGCAGTCCAACTTTGGCCATCTCAACTTGCCCACGCAAGATACAAACTGCCAGTCTGGCTGCTATTTTGCCTGCAATTTTCATGCTATTGCTCCCATCGATTTTGCATGGTAATCAAGGTGTAACAGCAGCACAGTTAAATTACCCATTCTAGCTGCCTTTGGCTGTGGCTCTGCAAATCCAAATCTGTCATTCCCAAAGTAATTGTAAGCAGGGCTTATTTCTCCTTCCCTGCATTCTTCGTTTTCACTGCTTTCAGTTGTATCAGAAGATAGAGTTCTTTTTCGAGCATCAGAGAAATATGAACTCATCTCTGTGTCTGTCTTTGCATATGTAAATGATACCTCTCTGTCTGTTCAATAAATAGGCGCCTCCCTGATGATTTCAAAACAAGTGAGAGGCTGTGGTGTGCCCGAGTCTCTTTGCTGTCTTTGCAATTCAGACAGGAAAACAACCGGTCTTTTACTTCATCTTTCAACAGGTCTAGGTATGGCCTTGATAATCCATCTTTATTTCTTTCAAGGATCCACAAAAACTGCCATAAATTGTGACAAATCTCTTCAAAATAAATTCACTTTCTGGGTGCGCAGTGTGGACACTCTGTTTTCGAAGAAAGCAAAAATGAAAGGATGACTTCCAAGGAAAGTTCCTCGTTTCCAGTTTTCAAAACGAGGCTGACGTTGCGCAGCTGTGAAAAGAAAGAAAAAGTGGAACTTTCCGTCAGGGGGGTTCAGGGGGCTGGTTTTTCCAGTTTTCCACTGATTCTTCTGTAAACCCTTTGGACAATGCGAAATTTATTAGGATATGCATAGGAAGCATCTCAAACTTGGGGGCACGACGCTTCGAGGGCACTTTTCCTTAAGAAAAGGGACATTTTCTCAGAAAAAAAAGGGCATTTCTTTCTTTGCTACAAAATCTTGGAGGCACATGCCCCCAGGTGCCTCCAGTTCCTACCTCTGTGGGGGGAGCTGTGCCTTGTGGAAATGATATTTCATTTCCTCTGCGGAGGTTTTTGCCTCTCTTTTCTACGGTATTGTTTTGATTGCTTATTAACGACAACCTGGCAACATTTTGAGTTTAGCTGTGAAGATGTGGGAGTTTACCTCTAAAAACATCCAATATTCCTTTATTACTCTTACACCAAGCCAATATATCGTAATTAAAGAAGACTAGAGTATTCGAGGATCATCTTCAATTATCAAGATGACGGCTGGAATGGTTTCAGTGCCGACAATCGTGCCTTTGAAAGCGCCTGGTTTAGGCCGAAAATGGGAGATTACTTCACGAACGCCTATTGAACTGGCCTGCAACACTCCGGAATCAATTATATTTTACACAGTCGATGGCAGTAAGCCGGATCCTTTTAAAAAGATAGGCCAGACTTCGACTTTTAAATACACGCAACCAATTTATTTGGGAATTGGGAAAATAACTCTGAAGGCCCTTGCAGTCTTGAAAGATGGTAGCAAAGAGAGTAGAGTGAACACAAAAGCATTTCAAATAAGTGAGCCTTCAGCAGAGGAACTTGCAGAGCAAGTAGATGATGAGGATGATGAGAGTTACCTAGATGATGATGATTTAGATGGGAAGGAACGATTAAGAAGTGGATTGTATGAAACAAAGAACCCATATGCTGACTACTCTACAGAGCGGCAAAGCAATCCAACAAGGGATGCAACATCAGCTTGGGGTAGAGAAACTGGAAATTACACCTCAAGTGAAAGATTGAATGATACAAGGCTTTCAAATAACAAATTTTTACATGATATGGAATATTCTGGAAGAGATGGCACTTTACGGAGCACAGCAAAAGAGTACACAAAGAGTGAAGATAGTGGTGTGCGCAAAGTTCTTAATGGTATTGAAATGCAAAAGATGAGTATTAATGACCAAAAAGATGTTGAGAGAAGTTATGGTTATGATATGATGAATACAGGGAGTGGTTTTCCAAGGACCGCAATGCCTCCAAGGAGTGGTGTTACTGCAAGACATGTCTTAGAAGCAACAGATGCATTAAAATGCCTTTATTGCCATGCTGTAAGACCATCTGATGCATATGCTCGTTTTTGTAATGAATGTGGAGGAGCTTTACCACCAGTGCCTGGAGCAAGGACCCTACCACCAAGTGAAGGCTCCATTGGACCATGTCCATTTTGCCACTCCAAAGTGCCATTAAATGTTCCAAATTGTATCATTTGTGATGGGACTTTTCATGGCAAGTCTGTGGAAGTCTCCACGAAATATGTAGAGAAAGTTGTATGTTTGCAATGTGGGACCTCGTCACCCTCTGGAAGTAAAAGATGTGTTGTTTGTGAAAATATTTTGCCAGTTCAGAAAGTTTTCACACAAAATGTAGTGAACAAGCCTCCACAGCCAAGTAAAGATGCTTTCCTTCAGTGCTCAAGATGTTCAAGGCTAAACAGTCATGATGCAAGATTTTGTGATTGGTGTGGCTCTAAACCATTGCCGTCAAGTTCTGTTGTTACATGTTTGATATGTAGGACAAGTAACCAGCCTTATGCAAGATACTGTACATCATGTGGACAAACTATCACCCCTCCACTTAGGCCAGATTATGCTTCATTGTACCCCAATCAAAGAAATATCCCACAAGCAAAAAGTTTGATGTCTTACCCAGGTCAAGAAGCAAGATGGCATTCTGTGCCAATGCCATTACCAAAATCTGATACAAGTACCAAATCCTATGGCACACAAACTGCAGGGATTTACTTTCCATCCTCTAAGTCAATTGATGCGCAATGCAATGATGATACCAAAGGTAGAGCTAAAAGGCCGCTAAGTGCTGTAAGTCCAGGGAAAGGGTATTGGAGGCAGCAAATCGATCATGTAGCACAGCATCTGAAGGTTTACGCACAAAATGACATTGAGTTTAGAGACTCAATTAGTCAACTCAAGATGGGGAAGTTGTTAGGTGCATTAGCACAAGAGGAGTTAGATGGGCAGGAGCTAAGTATTACATTGTGTTTTGGGTTGAGAAATAAGGATAAACATACACTAAATGCATCAGCCAAGTCCGTTCAGCATGGAATAGCTTTCATAAATGCAATGAAAAATTCAAAGAATGCAAAAGATTCAAAAAGAGAAGCAAGTGGCAAGAAAAAGACAATTAAAAAGAAAGCAAAAAAGAAGCTTCCTGCAAGAGATAGTAAATTATCAACAGAAAGTTTGAAGTTGTTGAAAATGTTGGGAGGGACAACGGAAGTAGAGGCAGAAGCTGTGAATGAGCTCATAGACGGAGGGGCGGATGTCAATGCAGTGGATTCTGAAGGTATGACACCTCTCAAGCTGGCTGTGACAAGCAAACATATTGACTCCCTGCAAGCACTCATTGATGCGGGGGCTAACACTGACCAGAAATCAGGACCTAAAGGAAATACTGTTTTGCATGAAGCCGTGAGACTCGGAATGGATGGTGTGGAAGCAACAGACAAGTTATTGGAATCAGGTGCAGACCCTGATCTTCCAAATGACATTGGACAGACTGCATATGATTTGGCACTAAAAAGTGGTATTGATGGCTTGATTTCAAGATTCACCGCAAAATTAGGACAAGATTTGTTGAAGGAAACAATTGGTTAGGATTTGCAAGCTCTAGCATTTTTGTCCAAATTGGACATTGTCCATATTTCCTTGATCAAGTCTCCATCAACCTAAGTAAGCATTCCCCGTGAATAGTCACAGTTGGGAACCCCTTCATTAGGCTCTCCTTGTTGCTTAAACAAATGATAGAGAGAGGAAAATTTAATTCACGAATACATGTACAGTATTTTTTATAAGAGACTAAAAATTGGACTAGCACTGACAGTTTCTTGAAATTATCAGATTTTGAGCACCCAAAGTTTCTTATAAGTTTCTTAATGGTTCCTGTTTCCTCATGAACATTTCAAAAAAGTTTTTTTTTAATCCTATTCAACTTTTAGGTACTACTCAAGTACTCTCTAAGTAATATTACCTGGGCATTTTATCAGTACTGGAGTTTCTTAGTTTGTTGATGATCTGAGATTTGAGTTTCTTATAAGCAGTTACGTGTTAGTCAAGGCCAACTCCTTCGAAACTTTCAAATACTTAGAGCTGTCCAGTTTTTAAGATTTTTCTGCCATTTACCCATTACAAAATAGCACTAAGGGTACATCATCAAGGAAATGCGGTTTGTTATTAAAACTAGGCAAAAATATACTGTAGCTCAAAAATTGAAAGTCATTGAAATGTGGCAGTCCTCAAATGTGGGACAGTGGCGGCGCCATGGGGGGACTGGGGGATCTGTCCCCCCTAAATATCAAAAGTCGGCAAAAATTGTTGTAGAAAAATGGCAGAAAATTAGTTGCGTATACCTTTAGATTGAAAAATTACGTCAAATTCCCCCCCCCATTTGTCTCGGATTTTTCAGAGCTGGCGCCGCCACTGATGTGGGCACAGAAGAGAGTTGCCCCTTTCACACTAGAAAACGGACAGATAATGCGAAAAGGACCATTTTATGATCGTAATTTGTGATCGACATTTATGATCGTAACGTGTTTTTTATTCTTCCAATAGCGATATTTCATTTAATTTGATATTTGAAAGACACTATTCATATTCAAAGGGGGGAGAACATTCCCCGTAAGCCTGATAAGGCAATGATGGCATAACATAAATGAGCCACCAGCTAGGTACTTAACTGAAGCAGAACAGAATAAGCTGAAACAACTATTTAAAAATTGATACCTTGTGGCATTTTCAAATTACTATTTGATAACTGTAGCTGTGTATATTTGTGTCGCTCTATTTCTTACTCTATATGGTTACAATTATCCGTTTATACCGGTTGAGTCTAGGAATGTTTATACAATTGAAAGCCCGTTGCTCTAAAATCATGTCTGTCAGATTCCTATAAGATGGTACCGACGGCCAGACCAATTTTTGTGAAAATGATGCTGTTGGCTATCAAAAGTGCCATGAGTTGGCTTTTTCTAGACAAAAGTTGCTAAATTCTCGCCTTCTCTGTACCAAAGTCACCAAATTTTGGGTGTCTATTCAGGACTTACCAAAATTTGCCTCTTCTTTTACCAAACTTACGAAAAACCATACCCTTGCTCAAACTAAAACAGCCAAAAATTATACCTACGGCCAAACTAGTAGTTACTTGATACCAAGAAGCAACTTGAGGCAACCCTCAAATTCATTCATGCTTCATAACGCTTTTTAAATGCTCCATTGCTGCGAACTCCCATACATTAGCACCTACTTTTTGTCCGTTTACTCCGTATTCGTATAGTATATCTAGTTCAGTGATGTTTCTTTCTATCTTTCTTTAACGTTGTGCATCTTTATGTATTGGCCACGGGGTAGTCATTGTCTTCGCTTCTCATGGTGTCGTCCCCGTGGTGTAGTACAGTAATCAGGGTAGTAGAATGTAACATATGTATTGTAATTGTAATTATCTTATATGCATAGTCCGAAAAAGTTCATACCCTTGCAGGCGGCACATCCCCAGGTACTTTTACTATGGAGGAACTCCCCTCCATGTACCTATTTAGCTAACATATCATGTGTGCAAGGAAGCGAAATAATTGTTATTTAATAAAATGTGTCTTTATCGTGGTTTCTTCTGGCCTTTCCTGGCTTTTATCTCCATCCCTTCCTCAGCCCAACTGATTGATTCAAGTTTGCAATGGCCTTATTCAGTTTGCAAACTTGAATCAACGAGTTGAGCTGAGGAAGGGATGCAGAGGAAATCCAGGAACTTCTGCGGGGCGTAACCCATGAAGGGGACTTCTTCTCGTTAATTTCTCCTTCACAGTGTCCTCTTCGTGGCTTACGCCACCGCTGACGTAATTATATTCTTTAGCACTGATGGACCACGGAATAGACATGGAGCTATTGAGCAAGTCTACCGACAGAGAGGCTAAAATTGCTAAAATGCTATTTCATAATTCATTTTCTAACGGTTAAGTCAAACTCTAAAAGACATTGAAACAGACATTAAGTTTGTGCATGTTTGAATATCTTTCAGAGTTGGACATAACCGTCCGAAAATGACTTCATAAACGGTTAAAAGCTAAGAAAAAATGATTTGTGGTACAAAATATAGCGGACTTATCATAATAAACCCATGGACGTAGAATAAACTTGTAACTTGTAGGGAAACACTGTCAACTCCTGTGAAAGAACAATAATCACACCAAATACGCGTTTCGTCCCACACTCTTCAGTTTGGTTCATGCGAAGAACAGATAAATGACATGACGGTGCTGTTTGCTCTACTTTATTTTCTTGCAGGTTGAACAGTCTTCTCTCTAAGTTACAGGTTTATCTTATATTTTGATCATTGTTCTTTTACAGGAGTTGATAGTGTTTCCCTACAGGTTGTATGTCAATGGGTTTATTATGATGAGTCCGCTATTTAAGGCTTTTTTAAAAGCTACCAAGTTAGTAAGACGTAAATACATTTTCGAACCTTTTTGAACCGAACTAGGTTCATCATCAGCGAACCTGAATCAAAATAAGTGGACATTTGTACCTTATTAATGGCACACTGTCGTGGTTGTGATTGGCTAGTTATGATGTTGAAATAAAAAACAAAGCTCTGGCCTTGGAGTAATTACCAAGCCTTTATGCTCTTGGATCATACTTTGTTTCGAGAATAAAGGGAATCAGATCGTTATCATCTTCGAGAATTTCACTGAACAGCGAAATTACTGAACGTTGCCTAACTCTTTTCTTCTTGATTGTCTTGTTTATCCAATCAGCGCCACGACAGTGTGCCTTTAATTACAACTGGATTTGTCTTGATTTCTTAATTAACTGGAATTGTCGATACTGATTTGTCTTTCTCTGCAATGACCCTCAAGATGTTCGTCGTGGTCCTAGTGATCAAATGTACCAAATAAATAGAGGCAAACTAGCTTTTGAGTTATTTTTCCTACAAGCAATGGTACCTGAGGCCTAACCCTCGAGTAGTGGGGGGGCCTGTAAGGAGGAGCAAGAGATAGACAACAATTGAGATCCCCACATTGACGCCCACACGAGCAAACAATTGCCCCCAGGGGAAAAATTGCCAAGGAAATTCTCAAATGCATCTTAATTCAAGCAGCAAAACACACATCTCTGCCAAGCCCAACTTAACAGCTTGCACTAATAGTTTCATGTCGGCGTGAAACATTTACCTGCGCAGGGACGCAGATGTGACGTAAAACTTTAAAAACTAATTTAAAATGCATACGGCAAATAGATATGAGGAGAGAACTCGAAGTGTGAGGAGAAAACAACATCGTTTTTAGAGAAGAGCAGCTTTTCCAAGGGTGTAAATACATTTGCAATGGAAAGAGGAAATTTGCTGTATCAAGAACATTACAACCTTCCGTTACCTTCGATTGAAAATTTCGCGTACACAGAACAGAATCATATGATTGAACAAGGCCAAATGCACAACAATCAAGCGTATAATTACGACTTCGGGAGATCACAGCTCTATGGTTACCGGAATATTCCAGAACACGTCTTTCAAATACCAGGACAGCATTATCAGAACTACCCCCAACAAATGGATATCGGACAGCACCCCTCGCTTTGCGGCCCTATGTATCAGCAACCACATTCTTGGGGGCCGTACGATGTGAATTCGATGATACCGAACCTTAATGATATTGGAGGCATGAACGGATCGAATCGGGCAAGGCATAAGAGATCACGAATGTCGTTACAGAAAAGGTTGCTCGTAAATGCGAGAGAACGCGAAAGGATGCGTGTTTTAAATAAAGCTTTTGAGGCTTTACGAGATGCCTTGCCGTGCTATATCGCTGATGGACATATGGCGAAAATAACAACCTTGAGACTTGCGATAAATTATATCAAAGCATTAACGGAGGTTTTAGAAGAGCAGAAAGATAGTGATACAGAAAAAGAAAAGAGAAATTCCGACTTGAAGGATGAAGACTTTGATGGAGAGAAATTGAGTTTGTTGGAGAAGCTACATAATGTTGAAGATGAATCAAAAATTGAAAATGTGAGTGAAGAGATTGTTGATGAAGAAGAGATATCGAAAACTGACAGTGATGTTGATGAAAGTTTTTAGAATTTTGAGTAAACAGCAAACACTGCTTCTAGGTCACGCTATTTTGTCTTCAACCATTTCGAGTTCGCTTCTTTGGAAGAAAAGTTCCTTCAAATTTCTCTCGATATTCCCTTCTTGTTTAGCATAATTTTGCTGGTAAAATCTCCTCTAAACCTGCATCTAACTTTGTCGCACTGGAGAAAGATGCCAAATAATAGCGATAAACTCTCATATTATGCTTCTCTAAGATTTTATCGAGTTCCCTTCTATGCTTCTTTTGAAAAAAAATTTCCTTCTAATGTCTCTCTGTAATCCTCTGCTTGTAATTGAGTTTATCTTCGGTTGGAAAGGCTTCCGCTATACCTCGCATTCAGTTTGGTCGAAGAAGAGGGAGGTGTCGAGAAAACAACAAAAACATTTTCCTGTTCGTCTCTATGCTTCTCTTAAAACCAGTTCCAACTCCCTTCTCGTTCTTCTTACAAACAAACCTCTATCTAATCACACTTTTCGCTCTCAACAATTTTTAGCTGGCTTAGTCTATTAAAAAAATGCCTCCATACGTGCAGTGAATTTGGTCGCGTTGGTAGTAGATCTCGAGCAATTATCGATAGCCATTTCCAGTGTTCCAACTTGCTTCTCGTGCTTCTTACAAAGAAACCTGTCCTATCTTATTACACTTTTCGTTCCCAACAATTCTTGCCTGGTTTAATCTATTCAGAGATGCCTCCATACGTGCTGTGAATTTGGTCGAGTTAGCAGTAGATCTCGAGCAATCATCGATAGGCTTCTCAAGTAAGTTTCCAACTTCCTTCTCGTGTGCTCCTTGCCAAAGTCCTTACAAACGAATCTTTGTCCTAGCTAATTATACTGCTCATTCCCAACATTTCTTATTTGGTTTGATCTGGTCAGAAATGCCCCCTTTAAACGTGCAGTAAATTCGGACCTATTAGTAGCAGATCCAGTGCAAATGCTACGGGGTAAGTAAAAAAAAGGCCCGTCGTTTGAAAAATAACTGCTCCGTGAGTGTACAAGCATTTTGAAATATGTGGTTGTCCAGTGTCATCATTGCTAGGAAGGAGAAGAAATGGAATATTGCCTGTTGTTTTCAATCGTTTTTGCAGGTTTTCGAAAGGGGCTGTCTGCAGAAAAATCTCCTATTTCAAAGGTAAGGAGTGGTCGATGAAAGTCGGGTAATTTACTGCACCTAATTGGACATATCGGGAATACAGCAAGACAGTTTTTGATATCATCGAGGGAGCAGTCGCTTTTCAAACGCTGGGCCTTTTTATTGTCTCAACCAGTAGAAACCTTTCCAGTCCATTTGCCAGGTGAGTCACAAAAATGTATTCACTGTTGGAAAAATCATAAAGGAAAAGAAATGCAACAAATTAGTAAACTTTTTAAAGCCATCATCTTACTTAAGCTTTAACTTGATGTTCAAGGATTTTCTCATAATTTTAGGGGCATTACCTTAAAATTTACAAAACTGAAATTGGCAAATTTGTTCTGAAAGTATACATCAACTTCTTAAAGGGGCAGGGCCAAGTAACCATAAACAAAGCCATTATCTCTAGAATCTATATTGTTGCCCACACGTGGCCATTGTGTTCTGCGCAGATTTTGGTGGATGGGGTGAATCAACACTAAAGTTGCTTCTAAAAATTCCCCCCAACATCTCTGCAGTCGTACAACATACGAGTGTTTCGTCTGTTTCTCTACGCAGTAGGAGACCGGTCCCTTATTGAGAAAATCCCATAAAGAAACCTTGAAAAACGTGCTAAAATCACAAGAAAATTTCAGGTGCAACACCCCGTAGCATTCATCATGTGTATCTAGTATCTGTAGAATATTGAAGACGAAGTATCATGAAATAATATCAATTTATATTGCTAATTAGATATCACGTGAGATTTGCGATAAGGGACAGTGCAAAATTTGTCATATGACATGGCCAGTGGAGAAGAAAATTCTTGCAAAAAAATCTGCTCTACCCGTATGAAATTAAAAACTAATTGTCCCGTTATCCTTTCCGTAAAAAATGTGTCTGGCCCGTATTCATGAACAAAGATGCTGGAAAGTACCACCGACGAAACCATAACAAATCAATCCTTTATCAACGAAAGAATTAACTTTGATGATGAAAAGATATGACTGAAGAATCGTTCTTGAAAGCAACTGACCAGTACATTTTAAATCATCGTATACACAATCCTTCCAAGCGTTCCTCATCTTGCAAACAAGGACAGATTTTGTAATACAATGGCCTACAATAGCATCGGTTGGGCCTCAGTTGCTTTGGTCCACACCTCACTCAATTCAAAGCAACTAGCGAATGCAGGCAAAGGAAATTCTCTCAATCAGTAATTCAAAACAAACATAGTCGCAAAGTAGCCCTGAAACCAGTACGTCAAACTCTCGCCTGGTGCAGGCAAAGGGTGACTTTAAGACACGTTATGTGCTCATAATGAAGAAGGAAGGGTAAATCTGAAGTTCTGTCTCGCGGATTTTGTTTACTTGTTTTAGGAGCCGAGGAGTAACTGTTAACAATTGAGCGCTAAATATGCAAGAATTGTAATGCCTTCTGCTCAGCATCTGAATCACGTTAACAAAAGCTGCCAGAAAAAAACCTTAGATTTACCCTTCTTCTTTCGTTATAAGCACATAACTTGTCTTAAAAACCACTAGTCGCCCGCACCAGGCGAGAGTTTGACTCACTGGTTTCAGGGCAACTTTGCGGCTATGTTTGTTTTTGAATTACTGGTTGAGAGAATTTCCTTTGTCTGCATTCGCTAATTGCTTTGAACTGAGGTGTGAACCAAAGCAAATGACGCTATTGTATTACAAAATCAGCCCTTCATCTTGCATGATGTACAATTTCGTCCTCAAAATGAACAATTCTGTATTTCAAACTTCATTTTGACCGTGTAACATGTTACAGCCCAGTACATATTTGGTTTATAAAAAACGTTGTCCCACTTCAGTACAAGCTCAAAAGAGTAGTTGCCCCGTGACGTTTTTGCATTGGCCTTGTTATATGATAAACTTTGCAATGTCGTTACCGCAGAATTACTTAGTCCAATACTACAACTGCTATATTCTTGGACGTTTTCACGTGGCTTCTAACTTGAGATACATTCCAGAGTAGTAAATAGTTGAATTGCATAATCGTATAGAATGGCAAAAAATCATTTCATTTATTGTAAATAGACACGCAGAGATTAATTTGCAATTAGGAAAATGGTTTTGTGGTTTGAAACCTTTCTTGTGCGAAGGCGCACTAAGACACAGAAATACAAGGGAGCTCTATTCGAGCAACTTGAGAACGGTTGGGCCTACCACGCTCAGTTGTGCACATCAGTTGAAAACGAAACAGAACAGAAAACAAGACAACAAAACACTACACAGGGATCAAAATAAGGTAAATAAATAATCATCAAAATATCCGTGTCCTAACACCCTTGAAATTATACATCATTCGGAAGCTCTTCAAATGCTCTCTTCAACTATGCCCTGGTACCCAGGCTAACTATGCAAATGCCATGTCAATACAACTCACCTGTCAAAAGTTATTGAGGTATTTAGGAACATTTGGCCCTTCTCTAACGTCATCGATCATGTGACCTCTTCTAACACAACACTACAAACCTTAAAACTGAGCACTTTGTTAGATGGTTAGCCTATTTCCCCCGTGTGAAAGGAATTCATGAGTTCATAACGAAAGAAGTATGAATCTGAAGTAGTAAATCAGTAACACTGATTTGTGCAAGGGTGTTAGAAAATTCATGTTTTGATTAGATATATATTTATTTTGTCTTTATTGTTGTTTTCCTCCCTGGTGTGTCTCAATTTGTGTCTTCAACTGGCGTAACAGTTTTGTTGCTGTGTCATTTTAATCGAACTCCCTTGTATTCCTGTGCATCAGTGCGCCGTTTAAAACCTTTTCTCCTCAACCTCGTCCCAAGGCAATTTGTCATAAGGGGACGTTTTTGTCTCCGTCCATGTATGACAAAAGGCCCTGGGTACGAGGTTGCTTTTCTTCTGTGAGCCACAGGAATACAAGGGAGTTAGATCTGAATGACCGAACAACAAAACGGCAAAGAGAAACAAGATGATCTGTGAGAAGATGTTCGATATATCTTATATCTTCTTCAGTAGCTAATGAAAATTCTATAAATGTATCTAATGTTAAAACAAATGCAATGTGGCGTTAAAACGGTCAGGCTAATTGAGGACGTAGATCGAGACACAAAAAAAGCGGAAATAAAGATCAAAACAGGGTAAATAAATATCTAATAAACATGGGTGTCCTAACACCCTTCACTTATGGCACAGAAAAGGCAAAATATGTGGTTGCTTCAAAAACAGCACTTCCTTTGTTCTCCAGCAATATCAAAATAAAGTAAATTTTGGAAGAAGGATGTTGGCATCGTATTCGAATTTTCTTCGTTCGTTTGAGAGAGTTAATAGTACTGTTTTATCATGGTCACAATAGGTTTTAAGTACAAACAACACACATTTTTTACAAAAGTAGAAAAAATCGAACGGTGTATCACTCCGTAAAAGTCCCGCTTTGGCAAAAGTCCCTTTGTTTTCAAGAAAATTCGGTAAAAAATCCCTAAAAATCCCATTGTTTTAAAAAATCTCGTGCTCCTATTCGGCAGAGTGATACACCCCTTGGAAAAATTTGTGAACACCACAAAAACTCTTTCAAAATCTTATTGATTTTGACATTGCTAGAGGACAAAATAAGAGCCACTTTGGCAGCAACCACTTATCTTGCTTTCCTTTCCCATCAATCAGTGGAACGTCTCAAACTGTCAGTTGAAGCCGATCCTATGCGACTGCATAGCCAACGGGGCAATCGCCAAGTGCCGAGATACAATTTTTTACTTGAGGGGGCCATGGGCAAACCGAATGACGAACTAAGCGACCCAGAACCTTGGAGGGGGTCTAGTGGTACTCCCCTAGAAAAATTTGAGAGCACGCTCTTCAAATTGGCTTAACGGAACACACACCTCCACAAAAGTAAGAGAGCCTAATTTACAAAAGGCCACTATAGAGTTATGGTAAGAGACAAGTTTGTTAGCTTGTAAATACTCCCAAAGAGCTTCCTAGACTAATGAAAGGTAGAAATTGAACGAGATTTACCCGACATAAGAGCATGGAATACCTATCTGATATTCTGAAATACTAAAATAGTAAAGAATAAAGATTTACTGTAGCTACTGCTGAAATATTTTGAGGGGGCCATGGCCCCCCTGGAGCCCCCTGTATCTCGGTCCTTGGCAATCGCAGGTACCGTTCTTCCACAGCAAGCGCATTAACGGGGGCACAAATTCTTTGGACAACCAGCTTGAAAAGCCTCATTTTAACAAATTCAGACTGTAAGAAATTTGACTTGGAACTAAAGTTTCTTAAAATTCTCATTATCTGGACAGTTAAAAGTTTCTTAGGAGTTACATTTCTGTTAAATTTACAGACGCAAGGTTGTACTGGGAAGCGGAACAGTGAAAACGTGGCCGTAGCTCAACTCCAGATAAATTAATGGTCATTAAGCAGGATAGTTTCATACAAAATTTCCACGCAAGGAACAATGTTTCGTGCTCTAAGCGATACCTGATTTGAAACGAAGCTTTGTGTCTGAAAGTTGTACTATATTCATCCATCATCGAAATCTCATCGGCCTAAATGTTGTGACTTTTCTTGCACCGCTCAAATGATGAACTTCGGACGCTGCCAGAGTCTTCAGCTTTGGCAAAAATGTTGCAAAGAAAACACTTCTGAATCGCTCCCCTGCAGATATGATTTGCTCTTTGGAGAGTAAACTTCAGCAGTTTGAAATTGCTAGGAGACTTCAACTTTTGCAGTAGTGTTCCAATAAAAACACTTCTAAATCGCTCCCTTGCAGACACATGACTTGCTCTCAGGAGAATAAACTTCAGCAGTCTGAAATTGCTAGGAGACTTCGACTTTTGAAACAGTGTTCCAATAAAAACACTTCTAAATTGCTCCTCTGCAGACACATGATTTGCTCTTTGGAGAGTAAACTTCGGCAGTTTGAAATTGCTAGGAGACTTCAAACATTATGTTGCATCGAAAACACTTCAATTGCTTCTCTGCAGACACTCTATTTGCCTGAGTTTAACTTAAGTAACAATGTTAACACATAAATTGTCCAAATCAATTCCCTGTAGATACTTCATTTGCTGTCTAGAGAGCGCATCGATAAAGCATCACATCAGAAAATGCGTGCTAAACTGCAAAGAAAGAGTTTAATAGAGATATAAAATCAAGCTGGGGATATCTGCTACATGTTATACCAGAAGAACGTTCGGCTGGCCCCATCTTGTAGTTCTTGGCAAGATGGCGAACCAAGGCGGATAGGACTTACGGTGCGAAGAAGAACAGCTTGTTTCATCTGCTTGAAATCAAAGGAGAGTTCAACAAAGAAGATCAGTAATAATGTATTAAAATGTTAAGTATTTAAATGTTGATAACTTAGAATGTTTAAGGTTTTGATTTCGAATTTAAACTAACGGAAGCACAGGAGAAAATGTCGTCTTGGTGTAAACTGGCTTGGTGAAAATGGATTTTGATATTTTAACAAAACTTTCAATGCGTATCACTCATATGCTATTGAGAATGGGTCTACTGTAATAGTGGCTAAGCTTCGGGTAAAATGGGTAAGCCGAAATGCGAATAAATTTTGTGAAAGTCTTCACATTCAACTTCTCTCTAACTAGAGCTGTTGGACCTACTGTCCTGTATGTAACGATGATTGAAAACCTCACCATTTCGGCAATTAATTTCACCAACCTCAACCCAGCGAATCCACTTTACCCCTCCATGCCTTGACGACTTCGGCACGCAATTCAAGACTTTTCATTCGCTACAAGACTGTATCATTTCAGAAATGTGTGGTACATTTGTGAACTGGAATGAGTGAAAATACTGCAAAATTTAGGTGACTGCTGCTTAAAATAGCAATTATAGAAAGATTCGAATGATATCTTTATGTTCACAAATCTCTCATTTTCATAGTTGTCTATGATTGACAAGTTTCGATGACGTCATAACAAAACTGGAAGAAAATTGGCAAAGTTCAAGGCGAAATTAAGCACGTACAAGTACGGTGATGATGTGATCAAAAGTTTCAAAATCCACCCAGAAAACTATGTTACACCAAAGAAATACTGTTTTCCTATGCTGAAGCAACTACAAACGGTTCAAAACACAGTTTCTAGGAGTGCAGTTAAATTTTTAGACCACACCCGTTGCCATAATTAAATTTTTCTCAGGAAGAATCAGACTTGCAAAACTAACTGCAAGAAACTTAGAATTACCAAAATTCCTTTACTGGCTGGAAAAGGAATGTGATTTCTTCATTAGCAAGACAATTCATTCATTCTAAAATAGCATTAATAAATATCATAAAAATTTGATGTTAATCACAAAAGAACAGCGCATTGCTAAATACCTTGGGAATATCTAATGAATTCTTTATAATGCGAGCAAAGAGATTCAAGTACCTTATGGTCGGTGGTCAAACAGATGTGTAACATCTGAGCAAGGATATCGCGAAATCTTTAAATTCCATTTTATCTTGTAAAGAAAAACTCATTAACTCGGAAATGTTTTCGATGTTTTAATCTGGTCAGAAACATTGGATTGTAGTATCTGGTAAGCGCCCGAGGCGATGTTCTGCCTGCTTCCTCAGTATGAAATGCCGCATTTGAATCCGATATACATTCTTTAAATGAAATACGGCATACATGGAAACTTTTTCGGAAATTTTCCACAAGAAGACAGCAATCAGAAAATATCTACTGTAGATAGAACTAATCAAGAAATCGAATTGAAAGAAAATTTACTCTACACGATTATGATATATTTACAAATTTAAGTCCCTAATATTTCTCGTTGACGCTCTCGTTAATGCTCTGGTTAATGCTCTGGTTAATGCTCTGGTTAATGCTCTGGTTAATGCTCTCGTTAAAGCTCTGGTTAATGCTCTACCCGGTGTCACAAGGAGTATAAAGATTCGGTGGGCCTCAGCGATGAGAATTTAGCTTTAATCATGTGCTAATCATTCCCAAAATTTTCTTCGATAGTTAACTTGAGTATGGGTATTTCATTTGTTTGTATTTGTGCTTAGAGGAGAAATGTTAATCTTGAAATCTCAAAAGTTGCATTTACTTCCAAACCAGAGCTTTGGCGCTGCGGCCTTAGCAAATTCTTGAAACCCAACAACGAAAGCCTTGACAGATTTGAAAATATTACATCATTAAACATTAGATCTGTTTGCTGGAAGTCATCCATTGTGCAATTTCTTTGAATTATTGTATTACATATTTGATTTTGATGTGCTTCAGGAAAGTGCTTAGGCCAAAACGCTCAAGCTCTTGTTTGGAGGAAGTCACAAGTTGGAGCATTTAGGATCAATAATTCAACTACCAAAGCACCAATATCAACAAATGAGGTGCCTATGTTCAAGTTAAAGGCAGTCGGTCACGCATTTGATTGGGTGATAATGACAATTCGAAGAACTGGAAATTTGAATGGCTGCTAATCCTCTGACCTTCTATGACCCTAGAAAGTCACGACGATTGGCCCTTCTTTGTTTCAGATGCAAAGATTCACAAAGAAATCCGTTGTGTTGAGTTCTGACTTTGTTGCGGCCAATCAGATACGTGACAGACTGCCTTGAACTCAGTGTGCATTCCAATGCCCTTCCGCCACATTTATGTGGCGGAGCTGCATGAACGAGTACTTTTTTAGCTGCCAGGAACTCGAGTCAGTTATTGAATTACAAATCTTGGCGTAAATTTACAAATGTTACCTAACTACTGGCGGAAATATGTGGCGAACAAGATATACGTAATGCAGACTGGCCTTGAACTATTATGGAACATTCTCAAATTGATTAGTCATGGGCCTAATCGGCTAAGGTTTTTTTTACCCATTTCAAGTTATGTTACCATACTCTTGGGAAGGTTTAGTGTTACGCTACTCCTTGGACTCATGGCATAACTTTGCATGGCACGAAATATGTTAGAGAAATCCTGAGAGATGCTTAATCAGGTGATTGATCGGAAGATAATACGCTTGGAGGGCTGTGGAATAGAAAGTATTTAGCCAATATTCAAAACTGAAATGTTGGTCTGTCAGCCAAAAGCTAACTTAGATGAGAACATTTTGTTTGGTAAAATCAATCACTAGGTGGACCCAGAAAATAGGAAAGTTCCGATAAGGGGATTGTATGGGAACAAATATTCCATAATCAACTCTGGCCAATGATTTACTTCCCATTGAAATATAAATTCAATATATTATTCAGTTTCAGAAACAGAATTTTAATCTAAATGGCAAGTAAGTCGTGGTCCAGCATCAAACGTGAACTTTTTGTTCCCATACGAACCCCTTACAGGAGGTTTCAAATCTTTAAAAAGCTGGGTGTAAATTCTACGACCTATTTCTTTGAAGTGAACGGCTTCAAAAAAGCTTGAACTATTTTACAGTAAATCTGCCGTTGGACTTTTCTGAAATCTTCACTATTTTCAGAATTACAGTGTTTTTCTTCTTTTTTAAGAATTCAAGAAAATTTTTGAAAAAAACTTAAAACTGTCGTAATTTCTAAACTAGTTGACGAAAGATCAAATATTTTTCAATAAACCATAGTTTATGGATGCCTACAATATGGTATCAAGCAAAACTCTTTCACTCATCTGGTTTGTGATTTAGAAAGTTGATGACGTCACATCATGAAATGAGCTGAAATATAAAATAGGCCGTAATTTCGACACATATTCAAGATTTCTGAAGGTCCAACGGTAGAATCATAGAAAAATGGCCAAAGTTTCTTTCAAGTCATTCAGTTTAAAGAAATAGGTCATTGAATCTTACACCCGCCTTTTTTCGTAGATTTAAAGATTTGGAACCTATGCTACCCCTTACCGGCATTTTCCTAACTTTCTGGGTCTATATGATGAGTGATTTTTCACCAACGAAAAAAATGTTCACACCTTAGTTACCCTTTGGTTGATAGATTACCAATCCACCTTTTCAAGATAAGAGGTGCGAAATCGGAAGTCTTTTGTTGTTTGATATTTTGCATTTTGAGGCCAAAATCTTGTTCTGCATGCAAAGTTTAGTGTATGAACCAATTTTCACATCCATGTCTGTCTTCATTTGGAAATAACAGTGATTTAAAGAATTAGAAATCATAAGGGCTTTGACCGTGAAATCAAAAGTTTGGACAAAATTTGTCCAAACATCTGATTCCACGGTCAAAGCCCTTATAACTTTGAATTCTTAAAATCGCTGTAATTTCCAAACGAAGATAGATATGAAAGTAAAAATTCGCTTTTATGCTAAACTTTGTACGCGGAACAAGATTTTAGCCTCAAAAATGCAACATCTCAAACAACAAAAGACTTCCGTTTTCGCACCTCTTATCTTGAAAAGGTGGATTCAGTTTTGAATATCGACCACGTACTTTTGATTCCACAGCCTGCCAAACATGCCAACCTTTTTGACTCATTTTTTGAAATTGGGACGAGAAAATTTCGAATAAAATCTTGTCCGCAACTTTCATTGCCTAAAACATTTTAGATTTAACGTAAGAGATTTAAGCCACGAGCACGACATTGGGCGGCCGAAAAGCTATCAAGTCACTAATATACGATTCACTATTGTTCTATATTCTTGTCCAGCAGATCTTCCCAATCGACTTTACTCTTAAAAAGTTCTCTGTCAAGCCATTTTTCATAATCTTTTTTAAATTTCTTTGTTAAAGTGACGGTTTGACTCAAACAGCTATGTAAGTCATTATCAACAGGTTGAAAATCAGATGGATAATGAGACCCACCAGCCTCGTAATGGTGATAATTGAATAAATCAACACTTTGACGTAATGCGCATTCTTCAGTCTGGAAATCCCACGGTCGCGCATCCAAATCTGTAAAACGAACACATCATGACATGAAAGTGTTGCCCAGGGGTGGAACATGGTTGCCCCTTCGATATCGAAATGTAAACAGAAATGTAAAATTCGATTGCAAGAAAGCTAGTCTAGTTTTCAATCAGACTTGGTAAAGTTTTAGATTAACAACCTAACTGGAGATTAAGCGAAAGAATATGAAAAAATTTTTGGGTAGCTTGAGAGATCAATTCAATTTCTGAAATCAACAAAAAGATTTGACTAGGATTAGCGAAGACAGTGTAGACCAAAAAAATTGCCATTTGTGTACATGTCGATGAAGTATGCCGAACAACATCCATTTCACCGCTTTTCAATCGGCTGGATGATCTCAGAGAAATGAACTGTGTTCTGATGAGAGTTGTTTTGCAAAACGGCAACTAGCTGTTCATAACAGCCAACATTGCTAGTGCGGAAAGCAGAATTACTGTAATGCAAGTGTTGAGATTGCAAGTTCCACAGTGCATACACAAGCTGAATTTCTGAACAGTAAAAGGAACTATTCTACATAGGATAACAAATAAAATATTTTGTTTCTCACCATTTCCAAATGCCCAATCATCATTCAATCTGTGTCGGATTTTGTGATATATCATCGACATAATCTTCATGTTACTCTTTCGCCAATTTCGTCCAAGATACTTTATTTGTGTTTTAAGTAGCTAAAAAGTGAAAGTATAAATCACTTGGTAACGAATGCAATTAACCAAGAAACTCAAGATGTTTGCACAGAAAAACTGGCCCAGAAACTTACCTGAGTTCTTATCAACCAGTTAGTTGCTCATCAAAATCTTTCGAGAGTAAATAACTCCTTACATTTCTAAGAAAGCCGAGCCGAACCGAATCAATAAACAAATGATAAAATTCGGCCTTCAGATGTTATGAACATGAAAGCAAATGTTATGGACACAATTAAGGTATCTGCATGTAGCTGAACAGTTAAACTATCCTTTTGTGGCCTCGGTGGCATAGTGGTAATGTGTTGGGCTAACGATCCAAGGGTCGTGGGTTCGAAACCAGCACTGGCCACATTTGAGGAAAGCATCCTTGGGCAAGGTGCTAACACAAATTGTGTCTCTCTCCACTCTGGAGTTTAAATGGCTACCTGGTATGTAGTTATCAGCGCCGTCTGTGGCTATACCCTGCTATATGTTGTGTTTATACCCTGCTAGTGACCAGGGGGTAAGGTGTAAAGTTGGTTGAGTAGCCTTTGGTTAGATATAAGACTATAAAACTGCTTTTACTTTTTACTTACTTACTAACTTCTGAGATGTTGTTAGTCAGGATAAGTTACGCCTACTGTAACAAATAGTTTCAAAGATATTATAATTCATTTTTTCTTGAGCTATTCCTTCCTCTTCAAGTTTTTTTTGGAAGATTTGAAATAGCCGAATTCCAAATTTGTTAAGGAGCACGAAATTTCAATAAAAGACAAAGTTCAATCATTTTACAAATAACAAATTTACCCAGACGACTTCAAATCAATCTCTACGTTGAATTTTCACAAAATTTTGATTGGAATAGGATGGCAATTATTTGAGTCTAATAAGACATGTAGATTTTAGATTTTCTTTGAATCTCAATGGATAGATAGCCAAGCCCTTCAACTAAACGGCGATACAAAGAACTTGTCAAGAGCGCTACTCATGATCGACAAGCCTTGCCAAAACAACAGCAGAGGGCTCAAATCTTTCAAATCTTTAAAAAGGTAGGTGTAAAATTATATCATATTTTTCTATGAATCGAATGGCTTGGAAGGAACTATGGGTAATTTGCTGTAAATTTGTCGTGGCAATTATTTGACGTCTTGATTATGGCGGCATTTTCATTATTTTTGCAAAAATTCATCAAAAATTTCGTAAAAATTAAATCATCGTAAATCGTAAATTACTTGCGGAAAAATAATGAAATCTCAAAAGAAAACCATACTTTATGAAGGTTTCCCATATGATGGCAAGCAGAAATCTGTAGCTCTTCCGCTTAAGGATTTAGATATCTGAAGCCGTCGCACGTCACAGCTTCAAATTTGATAAATGCCGCCACTTCGAAACTAAGCAAGATATCAAAAAATTGCCACGGAAAATTTACAGCAAATTACCCAAAGGTCCTTTAAAGCACATTAATTAAAAGAAAAATGCAATAGAATTTTACACCCGCCCTTTAAAAGATTTGAGTCCCATGCTCAAAGCAACTCGAAAAACTTCGTTTCCCCTTTTTATTGCGTGATTAATCATCTAAAGTACTCACCAGAAACCACTTCCCCGCCCCTGGAACAACGTTGGTCCGAAAGCAATGCGGCTGCATCGTCACGGCCGACAGCATCGCGAAGTCGCTCAGGGAACCAACATTAACGGAGGAAGGGGGACCGAGGAGCAAAATTATGTGATTTTGTCTAGAGTTTTGGCAGGGATTGTAGCTCATGAAGTTTTTTTTAGGTCAAACAAGACAAGAAGATAGATTATTTTGAAGACGCAGGAAGACTCACTTTTAGGACGTAGAGTTGTAAATTTTCTTCATTGATCTTCAATGCTCTTTTTAAAATTGGCGCTGATTTGAAGACGACTAACATCTACAAATAAAAAAGAATGCAAACATAAAATTTAAAAAACATATTACATGATTTCAGAGCAATAAAACAAACAAGGTATCCATCTTCAAGTTAACTGTCTAAGATTTAAAGATTATTTCTGATTGACTCAAGCTACAGTCTTATCGCTAGCCCTGATCACCTTTTACCAATCTGCTACCTTTTCTTTGGGACAGCCAGTTTATTGAATTTCAATATCTATATCCAAAAGAAATTTGGGGGTCTCTATTGAAATACGTATAAATAGGATGTTAGGAAGAAATTTCAAAAAGGGTTGCTTTTGATTGAATAGCATTTCAGCCTTTTTTGTTTGAAAGAGAAAATAAAGTTTCTATTTACCATAGTTCTCGAATGTTTCCATTTCGTCAGTTTTTGAAGAATTCTTAACAGATTGATACACGAGAAAAGATTTCTCCAGCAAAAATCACTTCCAGTGCCAGTTTCCTATAAATTAAAACAATGTGAAAATTTTCTGATCTGCGATAAGATTATTAGGTCATAAAAATTGTTCAAGGTATTACTGATGGCTCTTAGGCCCTTTTTTCAAGCATTTCCAAACCAAGACTTCTTCGAAATCTTCTAATTTAACTGCATTTTCATTGTCAAAAAGTACGAGAAAATCGCCATACATGTTTCAGTCTTTGGCTATGAGGTACAATTTGATTCATTCAAATCCATACATTACTATACGCACCTAGTGTTTTTGTTTCTGTATGTTTCAGATTTTCAGATTCTGTTTTCCACTCTTACAAGGAAGGAAGAAACATAGGAACAAGAAATGTTTACTTACGAGATTCTCAGCTGTAATTTCAGTTTTTTCTTCTAAAACACAATTTGGAAAGTCTAAAATCGGTACGCTGTGTAGAGAAAATAAATCAATTAAAGCTTAAAGATAAAGTTTCATAAAAAGCTTAACCAAAATATTGCATGATATCTAAAGGCAGAATAAAACAAACGAAACATTTACGAAAATTAAAAGTAAGAAACTTGCTTTTCATGTAAGAGAAAGAATGATACAATGTTACATCTTACAAGTACTAATGTATGGCTGCGAGGCTTGGACCATCAACAAAGATATGGAAAAAAGAATTGACACTTTAGAAATGTGGCTTTATAGAAGACTGATGAAAATCCCATGGAAAGCAAAACGAATGAACGGAAGTATACTCTGTAAAACTTTAACAGTTAAAAGCAAAATCAGAAAGCAACAAGCAAACTTTTTTTGGGCACGCCATGAGGAGACAAGGATCGGAAACCTGATAACAACGGCGCGAGTATTGGGAAAAAGATCTCAAGGACGACCAAGAAAAAAGATTCTCGCAGCGTCAGAAAATGGACAGGAGAAAAGCGGAAGGTGGACCTTATCACAAAGACGCAGGACAGAGAGCTGTGGAGGAACTTGATCTCCAACGCCTTTCAGCATGGAACTTGATGGTGATGATCTACAGGCAGATGGATACAGTAAAGTCCCGCCTTTAAGGAACTGCATTATAAGAAACTGAGGCCTGATCTCGCCGAATAAAATACTTATCCTCAAGAAACTATCCAGGCTTTTTCATGCTCAGTTTCTTTTACAGTGGTAATTTAGTAACTTTATATGGCGTATAGTTGAATAATGTCTCTAATATGTCTCAGTTCTCTAGAAATGAGAATGAAAATCTTAAACCCAAATTGTTACAATTTCAAGAAACTTTCAGTACCGGTTGAAACTATGACTTTCTTGTACAACTGTGCATATTTTAAAAATGTTTGCTTAACAAATGTTTGGAATAAGCAAGTGTTTCTTATATCATGATATAGAGACCCTGTTTTGAAGGATTATATTTTCATATTAGAAAACAATCAGGCTGCTTTTGCGAAATGAGTTTCTTAAAGGTGGGACTTTACTGTAAATTATAACCTGACGGAGGTTTTAAAAACGAGGAAATACAGAATCCCACCACTTCTCTAGGTTGATTACACATTTCCCGCGAGTTTCCCAATAGCCTTGTATAATACGATACAAAGACGCACTTTTGTCTCCATAGGAACTGCTTTAGAGCTGTGAGATTCGAAATCACTCAAGCGACATGACAGCAACAAAATGTGTTTGACTAAATGATATGAGTCAAAATTAGAAGCTATAAGGTAATAAAACTCTTACTAACCGGTTTTGATGTTGTACCGGAAAATATAAATCCCTCTGTCTTAATGCACAGACCTCACAGGCTCGGTCTGTACTTTTAAGATCTCGGGCTTTTTAATTTCCTTTACAATACAAAACCAGGTTAGTATGTATGCCTATATTCTGCATGCAGGAAAATTGGGTACAATACGATTGTAACACTTACCTATTTTTCGCGGAGACATACGCAGAGATGTTTTGATTGAAGAACTTTAGTACCAGAGGAATGCAATTTGCGAATACCAAATGCTGGCTTACAAATTCAAACTAAAAGACAAAACGAAACGTATTACGCGAGGAAAGGCTTCTTTCACACGGGTGCAAAGGCTTTTAATGAGGTACCACTCAGTGCAAGGACGTCTGAAAAAGGATCTGTCTTTACGGACATTTTGAAAATGTTTGTGTCCAAGATTTTAACATGTTGAAACAACAAAAGCTCTTTTTAGACTTGCAATGGCAACATATGCAAGAACAATTTTCTAACTGTTTCCCGGAGGTAACTTCACTAGGCAGGTGGTGACAAGGGTGTTCCTTTTTGACTTGTGCAATCAAATCCTAAAATTTATCAATATCCAAAAACCATACCCAAAATTTGCAGGCCATTCTAAAGAAATACCCTAAAATTGTGGAAAAAGTTCAAAATTCTAATCAAGTACACTTAAACCCGAAATTATTCATACCAACACCAAATACTGAGTAGTTTGCATTGTTCTGTTTGAGAGCCAATTTTACTGTGGCTAAAGTTTCGTAAGAATATGATAAAAGCTTGAAAGAAGCACAACAAGAGACATTTAAAGGAATGAAATATCTTGCAAACTGGTCCAAAATGTAACAAGTCAAAATACTTCAAATGTGGGATGGGTATGAATTATTTCGTGCTGAACTGTCTGTATATGAAATTAGATCAAAATTAATGCCCTAAAGATGTATTCTTCTAAAGTGACGACACCCCAAAATTTATGGCTATTCGTGATTCTACCAAAACTGACACCCTACAATACATTTTCTGCCCGTGGAAAGGCATATCGAAAAAGGCACATCCCGTACCGGTACATATGGTGTTTACAACCCCCCCCCCATCCCACGGGAATTGTTTATCCTACTAAAGCATTTGGTATTATTATTTATGTTAACAAAGATAATTAGTAAAGAATTTTAAGTTCATATAATAGTGAATTTTGGGGCAAAATAGCCTATGGTCTGGAAACAATGTTAGACCTTCAACTTACTTCGTCAAGACAAAATCTTTGAAAATGATGAGAAATAAACTACCTCTATCCTGCGCCTTCTCAGTAAGCCTCTGGAGTAAGCCTCTGGTGCAGGTGAAGTTGCGTTTTTCAGTGCCAAGCGCTGGGATCGCAGAAATAGAGCAGCCTCTTCACCTTTGAAATTTTATAGCAGGTCTTAATAAAGCTATATTTATAACTAAAAAAATTCCACCAGGAAAGTAAATGGCTGCAGTCACACTAGAATCTAATCCAGTTGTAACCTCAATGGTTTCACTTTCTTGAAATTTATCTTCGACGTCAAAGAGTATGGCATTACAACGATACAAAGACATCTACTTTGATGCCAATTGAACATATTGGCAATGAAACAAGAGGTTTTCAATATCATTGCTTTAATATTCAAGGAGCAGTATTTTGTCAAACAAGGCTTGCTTTTTGATTCACCCGGCATTACATTCAATCAGCATTTGACATAGATTCAGTTTCATTGATGAACAGCACTACATACAACTCAAAATACAAAAATACCTGGTAGATGTGGTTAACTTTAAATTGCTTCAGAAGGAGTAAAATCAGAGCAGAAATTGATTTCACTAATATCTCCTGAAACGAAGAAGAAACATGATCATGGCTATGTGGTAAGAAGAAGGATTCTAAAAATCTACATTTTTGCTTCAGAAGCAGATTGGTAGGCGATTCAACTCTTGTAGTTTTCGGGTGTAATTAAAATAATCACTGCTCAGCTTCTGAACTAAAAAATAAAATCCTCGACATAGATCTTTAGATATATCCTTCTTTTTACGATATAGATATGCCAGTCTTTGCTTTTGAAAACCATTTCTGGAATGTTCAGCGAGCGAGAAAGCTATATGGGTTTCACAGCAACTTTACGGCTTCATTTGTTTTTGTTTCTGACTTGACCGAATGCGCATAAAATTCCCTTTGTCTGTTGTCACTTATTGTTTTGTACTTGGATGTCGATCAAAAGTGCCGAATCCTATTGTACATCGATCCTTATTCGTCTAGACATCAAAATGACTGACCTTGTGCCTGTTAACATCAATCCCCAATTGCATAGATTGCACCACTGTAGTTCTAGGCAAAGAAAGATAATTAACAAGTCTTTTAGACCTTGAAACTTAAGGCATTCGTAATACTGCTAAAAGACAAATCCTATTGGAAGTCTTTTTCGCCAGACAACGGTCGCATTATCCTTTGTCTGCAGCTATAAGATCAAGCTAAGTTTATCAGCAGCTAAGAGGCGTTTTCGAAGATCTTTCATAATGTTTTCTCGTGGCCTCGTTTTTAACAAAATTCTTACAAAATACGCTTGGGGCAAGCGAAGCATATGTTCTAAATCTTTAAAAATGTCAATGTAAATTGTATGACATGTTTCTTTCAAGTTGATATTTTCAAAGAAACTTTAGCAACTTTGTTATAATTTCCTGAACGATGGTTATTACTATTATCATTTTGGGGTGAATACTCTTGTTTTTATCACACGTGTCCCAAAAGTACTCCTGTTCGAAAAATTACCAAAATTCCATTGGTTGGCCGATCGGGAAATTTCTTTTTTTGGCATGCAGATCATAGACCAAATTATTTTTCCAAGTATAGCTGATTCCATCACTGGTTTTGAAATTACCATCTTTCGCTCTTTTTAGGGCCACCTGATTTTGAAACATGTTGCAAGAAGCACTTATGATTAGTACCAGATTAATTTATTTCATCTCTTAAGCTTCTGATTTGGTCAGAAAAGTCAGAGAGAAACGTTAGCTATTATTATAGACTTGAAAGACAATGAAAAATCTAAATATAATGGTCTTAAAGGACAAGTCCGGGGTTGGTATAATTGTCGATTATTCAAGAGATTACACTGTTGTGAATGGTGTGTAGTACTTTTTCAATTTTTTTCTCTCTTAATCTGCGAAAGTACATATTTCAATCTGTTAAGAAGTGTGAAATGATGTCATTTTCGATGACGCCACTTCATGTTGACCTGAACGAGGTTGCCAAATGTGTTGATATTTTATCAACCCCGGACGTGCCCTTTAAACAAAATTAATAACATTGCTTAAAGAGTATGGCTCAGAATGAGGTCATTCAATGAGTTATTTAATACTCTTTAAGTACCGAAAACAAACATTTTATCATCTCCAAAATTTTTGGGCCACTCACAAAAGGGATAAAAACAGACAATTTTAGAGAGGCTTAATAGCCAAATTTTAGCGGGATAACTTCTTTTGGGAAACCCGATAATCATCTTAGGGCCTGTTTACATGAGGTGTAAACAGGCACCTAAGTGGGCCAGCTCACCTGAGTGAGATCTGCATGTTGTATACAGTCCTTTGTTAATCTCCTGTTGCGTTTACATGGGAGGTGGGCCAGCCCACCTAGGTGAGATCCGTGAGAATGGCTGGTGGGATCCGCGTCAGGTGGGATGAGATTTGCGCATGTAAATGCGATCAGGTGGGCTGGCTCACTGAGGTGGGATAGAAATGACAGACATACGCATGCGCAAGCAACATTGGCATCAAAACAGCAATTACTTCACACCGAATCAATGATGGCTGAAAAAATCAAATCTTTGAGCTTCATTCCAATGCGGCAAAGTGAATTGAAATGAAGAAACTTCAGGAGTAAAGGAGCACATTTAGTGGACAGCTTTGCCGAGGGTACAAGTTTAAAGCAGTTGTAGGAGAATGATTTCTAATGGGGTAGGCCAGCCAGCCCAAATTTGCAATCCGAGGAAGGAAATGGCGAAGCTTTACGACGAGGAAGACTTTCGGCGTAGTCGAAATAACTAACACCGCCTGAATTGTGGCAGGATGAGGAAAAACAAATATCGTTTGAATTAGAAACGAAATCAAGTTGGAATTTTCTCAATTTTATATGAAAAATTGAGTATCAAAACATCAAAATATTTCGTTTCAAAACAAGAAACAGAAGCCAGCTCACCTGACTGGGATAGAACGCTTCTCATGTAAACACCCGTGAAAACCATCTCACCTGAGTGAGCTGGCCCACTTAGGTGGGCTGGCCCACCTCATGTAAACAGGCCCTTACTCACATCCCACTATACTTTCTAATTACTATGCAAAACTATATATACAAACACTACAGGGACAGGACAACAAGGAGCAAAGGACAATGACTACCTGGTGGCCATTGACATGAAGACATGCAATAACCAAACGAACAAATACAAAATCCTAAACATGCGATTAATTGCACATAAATACTCGAAAACATTTCGCACTGGATGTCACGCTAGCATAGGAGAATGATACTGAACAATAGGAACTCCAGACGAGAGAACAACAACAACGGCAATTGCTACTGTCACTGATCCTCCTCCAGAGCCCCTACCTCTCAACATACTGCGCACAAGCTGTAAGGTCAGGGTTCCCGATTTGGCAATATCAATGATCTGAAATACTTTTGATTTAGCATAGGCAGGTTTCCATTTAATACTCTTTGTTTAAAAATAAAGGAATTACTCAAAAAATTGCTAAAACGTAGCTTTGAAAAAAGTAGTGAAAGGAACGGGTAACTTACGGCATTTCACTGGGAAGAACGTCTGTAAGAATATTAATCGAATCTGTTTTTGCTTTTGCTGTAGGTGCTGAGGCCAGCAAAATCTTCAAAAGAGTTATCTAGAACGATAAACAGCACATACCATAAAAGCTCTATTTAGCCCCCTGGGGCTTAACTAATCTCGGGGACTCTGGAAGGGGAGCTTAAAGCAGAGAGAGGATTATTCGAAAAGTCAAATGACAAGGATACAACTGATAGCTCTCTTGACTTGGGGGCTTGTCAGGGGGGCTTGATGGAAGGCTAAATAAATTTTCACGCTAGGAATAATTCAGTAGACTGATAATATAAATGTAATTATCGCTCATGATAGACTGATGGTGGCTCAAACCATAAAACTACGACTCATGGACCTTCACATTGAAAATTAGTACGAAGTCCCCCCCCCCCTCTCGATTTCATGTCCGCGTATGGAAACCATAGCAACAAGCTGAGTTCTCCAGGCAATGGCGGGCGGGCTTAAGTTGCCGGCTCAAGCCTCCGATGCTAAAACGCCTAAAAATTCAAGTTTTCAGTCATATAGCCATGAACAAACGCCGCAAGTAACTAGATGCATGCTTCCTCAATCTAAAAATCAACAAGCCTTTCACTGTGAACCAGGAGTTCCTCATTTTTAAGGCTTATTAGCTTCTACCAACTTCACCACAACAATGAGAATTTTCAACTGTCGAGGGTTACTTGCCTCACTTCGGAGACAACGTCTTAGCCTCTTTCCTTAGTGCACAGATATATCTGTGTATTTCAGACTAAGATTTTTACATGAAGATCTATAAGTCCCGGTTCGAGCAGAAATAAAAATGTTGTTGTTGTTGTTGTTGTTGTTATTGTTGTTATTGTTGTTGTTTTTGTTTTTGTTGCAATGCCTAGGACTATGTCCGGAGTTTAATGTTTCAGGTTAAAACGGATAGTCATGCCAAAGTGTCTGATACATATAATCCAAGTTGCAAAATTGATAAAAATTTACAATTTCCATCTATATTTCAAAATCAAATGCTAGAATCTTGGAGAAAAAAGAGACAACTTATATCAATATTTTCATGGAAGCGTTAGAGGAAAATTAATTTTAAATCATTACTTAAAATTAGAAATTAAGCTGGGAAAAATGAGGCTCTTTGGGACTGGAGATACAGAAATAGGTAAGAAAAATGATTAGGAAAGAAAGGATGACGACTGAAGAGTTCAAACTTACCATATATTGCGGTAATACTGGCAGCAATGCTTTGTACAATAATTCTGCTCTTGTCTGAAGCAATTCTGTCTTTCCCTGCAAAAAATTGCATTTTCGGGTAAGTCCCATTCTTGCAAAATCACAAAAAAATACAGAATTTGATGAATTGAATTCTACACTAAAATCATTGGCTGCTAAATCGTTGAGACAGTACTGCTAGCAAGAAAATGTAACGTTTACAGTTCTTCTTTCACAATGCAGTTAAAAAAACAGGCCTTACAGATATACATAATTGGTTTCTTAAACTTGAGGTCGACTATATACGATATTTATAATTTGTCCCAGTGCTAAATATCGTTTAACATATTGTATGCAAAAGGTCTGGAAAGGTCGTTCGACGTTTGATTAAATAAAGAAAAATAGCGATAACATGAATTGGCTGCATGATGAGAGCCTATCCCTCGGATCTTAATTCAATTTCAGATCCAGAAATTTTTTGAAAGTCCGCTGCGAAAGCTCTTGCATTTCATGTAAATAGAGAGGAACTTGATAGAGTGGGGGGGCTTATTAAAAATTTTGCCATAGGTAGAAGGGGCCCAATGGAGAGGGGGGTCGACGGAGCCTTTACGGTTTAGCAAACTGCCTTTCCAGTTCTTCGTTACCTTTTACCAACAAGAGAGAACTAGCAAATGAAGGGGCTCTCTTGAAGAATATTCACTTCATTTCTCTTTGTTTCTGTAATTTTAAAAGGAGCATGTTCACAAGTAGAAAGATAACAAACGAGTTTACCTTACTAAATGGTCTGTCTGTAGTGTCTTCTTCTCTCTTGATTTGAATTTCAGCAAGGGATACAAACACATGCTGAAAAGAAAGTAATGCACAATTTTTAATCTTCAAGTTACAGGAAGAAGGATTGCTGGAGTTCTTCACTTTACCTTATGACACGATATCAGTGCAACGCTGCCATGACGTTATCCTGTCTGGATGAAAAGCAATAGACCTAATCCGCTACGGTTTGTTCTACCTATTTCAAATCACGTGACCTTACCCTTGGGAAATTTTAGTATTATGCAACTTTTTGCACTCATGGTATAACTTATCATGGCATGAAATATGTTAGAGAGATCACAAGGAGTTTTATCAAGAGATTGATCATATGACTTGAAATGGGTGTAAACAACCCTTAGCCGATCTGCCTATTTTTGAGTCAAATGACAGGTTGTAAACTATAAATTTAAAGCAGGAATCCTTCAGAAACTAAATTTTTGAGGGAGAATGGATACAGTCACATGACGTAACGTCTGTATGAATACAGTACTGAGAGGACACTTTACAAGAACTAGCCAACTTACGCTTCGCAAAACTTTCAAGCCTTCTGTTATCGGCCGTGGGAGACCAGCTGTTGATGTTGTGTCACTGCCGAAGAGAATAACATGTCGTCAAGTAGAAACCAAACCAAATCTCTAAGGCCACTTTATTTCAGCCACAGCTGAATTACAGTGCAGCGGGCTGGCATACTGGCCCAAGACAAGATAAAGATATTATTTATTGTATCTACCATCTTTGAAACATGCGGTTTTATTGTGTGGCTGAGGAAAGAGTGGGTAAATACGCGTTTCTTTAGCTTATTCATAGCGGCTACGAGATATCCCAATATCTATCACCTTTCAAGAAATTCCAAGGTTTCAAAATTAGAGTGCATTTCGACTGAGCAAATTCAGTAAAAATTAGCGACTTGCAAAGAATCTGGTTGTTACATGCCTTCCGCAATCCTAATCAATGTGGTATTTAAATTTAAAAATTCGCTAAAATCATTAAAGTAAACCGATACTTTTGATAAACAGCTTGCTTTTGCCAACATACCGTAGATGACAGGGCGCATATGGCCTAATTATCGAAAAGCAATACCTTGCAAGTTGGTATCCAACGAATTTTGTTCGACACGATTGCAGAAAGGCTTGCACGTCTTTTTGTCTGCAATAGAATAAAGGTCATTAATATGATTGCCAGAGAGACAAAAATAGCAAACAGAATGCTACAAATCTACAAAAACTACAGCCGTTCCATAGGGGAAGCCCAGAGCTACTGCCCTATGCTATGCTATACAATGTAAAAGGAGGGCAGACTCTGTAACAATAGCATTCATTGTTTTAGATTGTTTTAGTACAAAGCAATTTGGCATTGTAACAAGTACAAATCTTGTAATACAACAGCATCAAATGCTTTTGCTTCACACCTCAATTCAAAGCGATTAGTGACTGCAGACAAAGGAAGTTCTCTCAACTGGTAAATCAAAACAAACACGGCTGTAATAGTCGCCCCGAACCAGTAGGACAAACTCTCGCCTTGTGCAAGTGAAAGGTGGTTTTTAAGAGAAGTTATGTGCTTATAACGAAAGAAGAAGGGTAACTCTAAAGTTCTGTCTCACGGATTTCGTTTATTGAGCTGTACGGTAATTGTTCATTCAAGCTCCAAATACCGCAGAATTATAATGCTTTCTGCTCGGTTTCTGAATCAAACACACAAAATCCGCCAGGCAGAACTTTAGATTTACCTTTCTTCTTTTGTAATAAGCACATACCTTCTCTTAATAATCACTCTTCGCTTGCACAAGCCGAGAGTTTGTTTGTCTGGTTTCAGAGCAACTTTTGCGGCAATGTTTCTTTTGATCTATTGGTTGAGAGAATTTCCTTTGTCTGCAGTCACTAATCGCTTTGAATTGAAGTGTCAATTAAAGCAACTTTATCCATTGTATTGCGGAATCTGTCCTTGTGACTTACCTTACTTTAGGTCTCAGTTGTATATCATTCCTCACATAACTACTTGTATCATCTTCAGAAACGACATCCTTTTCAATTTCATTTTCATTACTCTGACTTGAGACTTCGCTCCTCTTTTTTCTTTCTTCTTTTTCCCGTTGAGGTGATGATGCCCTCAAGTAGAATTCGGGGGAATGACCAAAATTTTCGAAGGACTGCTCTTCAAAGCTTGGCGATAACCCTGCACTTGTTCTCGCTTTCTTCTTCACGTCTAGTAACTCATCAAAACCACCAAGAGTGAACTGAAGAAGAGAATGCAAATGTTTCAGACGGTAAAAAATCTTCAAGATAAAGTTACAATTCGGGTATCGGTGGTAAATTTCGGACGTATTCGCTGGACGATCTGTTTAAGAAACCCGTTACACAAGATCCTTTAACCGCAAAGCAATCTTGCACTTAATTCTCATGGTCTCCATCTCTTACTCGATCCTTCACATATCTTCAGTTTTGAAATAAACTTATTTTAACCATAAATCCCTCAATAACTTCAGATAAGAAGTAAAAAAAAAGTAAAGTTGGAGTTAAGGATAATAGAGCATCTACGGCCATCCTAGCAATGTATCCAAATTGCCTTTCATCACGAAGAAGAAACATTGTATTTTCAGACAGCATACATTACCTCCACTCAAATTTTATCAACTTCTATTAAACGACAAGTCGGGGGTTGATACAATTACCGTAAAAGCTCTATTAAGCCCCCGGGGGGCTTATTTAATTTCGGACCTTCCAGAGGGGGGGCTTAATAGAGAGGGGGGCTTATTAGAGAGGGGGGCTTATTCACAAAATCAAGTGACAAGGATATATTTGGTAGCTTTTCAGTTCTTTTATCCCATAGTTTGCGGAATCAAGGTACAATTTTACGGCTGAAATACGTAAATTCGACACAGTTTTTATTCCAAAACGTGCCAAAATTAACATGGAAGGTAGTGTAGCTAAATGAATGGAAAATATTTGGTAAATTCTAGAATCTTGTATAAGGGGGGGGGCTTAAAAGAGAGGGGGGCTTATTTCAAATTCTGACTCACAGGGGAGGGGCTTATTAGAGAGGGGGGCTTAATAGAGAGGGGGGGCTTAATAGAGCTTTTACGGTATTGTTAAAAAGCAACCTTACCAACTGCTGAACACCAATCGTGAGTTCTTTCCAAGTTTTGATGCCTCCAACTTTCATAAATTGGTTAATGAATCTTCGTAAGTTAGGCCAAATATCGTCGCACTTTTGTATTTTGTACGAGTGTGCGAAGGCGCGATAAGGAGGCTAGCAACGTGAATGGTATGATATAAACACACTTGGCAGCCTCGTTCAGGTCAACATGAAGTGATGTCATAGAAAATGACGTCATTTAGCACTTCTTAGGAGATTGAAATATATAGTTTCGCAGATTGAAAGAGAATAAGAATTGAAAAAAGTACTACACACCTTTCACAAAAGTGTAATCTCTTGAATAATCAACAATTATACCAGCCCCCGACTTGTCCTGTTAGACTTTCAGTTTTACTTAGGTTGCGTTTCTTCTGAAACACCCTGCAGTAGGCGTTTAAAAGTCGTAGCCAGATTACAGTTAAGTGATGTCTTAGTATCTAGCGTCAGGCCACCCTTGTTTGCAGTAGCTAGATGAATGGAAACAGGTGAAGTTTAAAAACTCACCTGCACAATCTTCCAAAAGAGCAACAAAAAGTTTTTGATCGGACAATGAGGACTACTTCCCAAATCCAACTTTGAAATCACTTCAAATTAGAGGTACGCAACTGGACAACTATTATGTGAAGTCAGTCGTGCCCTAAGGATCTAGGTTCAGCTCATTCCTGTTTGCAATAGCTAGAAGAATAGAATCAGGTAAAAGCTGAAAAGCTCACCAGTACAACCTTCCAAAGAAGCAACAAAAGTTTCTTGATGGGATAATGAGGAGCACTTCCAGCACAGAATTTCAAAATCATCTCGAATAAGAGGTAAGCAAATGGGCCATCATCCTCTTCTTCATTACTTCCATCTATCAAAATAATTACATTACAATATGATTATATTTAGTAATATACATTACAATATACAATACGCATACATTAAATTACAATATAAACTAAAATATATTGATACATTTTACCATGCCTTCTTGCAGCTACCTTAAAAGATCTAATAAACCTCTCTCTATCAAGTCCACTCTCTGAAGCCCTTCCCTACTGAGCGAAGATTTCAAATAAGCCCACCACTTTCTATCAAGCCCAGCCGACACCGAAATCAAACGCTAGAGGTTACCAAGGATTTTCAATACACTTAGCTAGAAGGTATTGTGGCACCGTGGTGTAATCCTCTGACTTTGCAGCCAGAACGATAAAGCGGATTGGGTTCCATACCCAAGAGGATCCCACCACTTGAACGTCATGACAAGAGTTTGCGGACTCCATCAGGTCTGCTCTATTTTAGCGATCCCGGCGCTTGGCGCTGAAAAACGCAACTTCACCTTCACTTTCATCTTTACCAGCCAATCACGTTTGCATGCTAACTTTGATATGGTCTGGTATAAGCATTATGTTGAAGTTGTGTATTTGACTCGTAAGGTTGTCTATAGACCTCTTAGCCATTCTGAAAAGAATCAGAATCAAACAACAGTTTGCTACAATTTGCAGAATTTTCGAATGTGGACTAACGGATAGAAGCTCTAGCGCCACTCGATGAAACTCGCGTACAAAATGTATAAAAATAACGCTCTCTATCTAGGCTCTTTTGTAGAATAGCTAAAAAGATTATTGATTCCACAAAATATGGGGTAAAATAATTAAAAAGCTATTGTTTATATCCTTGTCACCCCCCTTCCCAAAAGGCCCCCTCATTTAAGCGACCCTGTGGCGTCCCCGACACCAAATAACCCCACTGGGGGGCTTCACAGAGCTTGTACTGTATTAAAGAGACCTTCATACCCAAATCACTTCTTAAAGCCTCCGCAGCTGTACTCATTTCTTCCGATTTTGATTGGTTGATTCGGATGACTTCCACAATAGTGTACAAAATGTTGATGCAGATTCTGAAATATAAATTACTTTTATCATAATCTGGTAGCTGAATACCATTATGTATTGAGCGAGCACGTTCTTGAAATATTCAAACATGCCCCGGGTGTCCTGAAAACATGTGAGCAGGCTGAATGGTTGCTGCGGAGCAGCCTTACACTCGATTTCTCGCTTTAAGAATTCTCCTGGGCAGGATGACATTCCCATGTATAAGGAAACTGAAATTATGTGTTCCTATGGGCAGCTCGGGTATTCTAGCCTACGAGTGGATCCATCAGTCAAAAAGGAAAGGTTCTATGAAACAAAGAGCAAAAGCTTTCTGCAGCTTGTGTGAAGTGCGTCCAAACAAAGGCAGCATAAGGTAAGTTCCTGAAATCAGGAAATCGATACAACAAAGTATTAAGTTGTCCGCCGAGTTTAGCGCCTAAGTTAAGCAGTTCTAAATTTGTGCTCCTAAAAACATGGACCGTTTGTGTCAAAAGTAAGCTGATTTGGCCTATAACAAGAATTTTTTTTAGGATTTAGTGATGAATGGTTAGAGGTTCTAATTTGAAAAACATCTTTCATGAAGGATGGGCTCAGACTGCGTTCACACGATGCCGGCACAATTTGAAAACGGTGAAAAATGTGACGGATAGGCCTCCCGTTCACACGAAAACGGCACATTTTTTGCCGGCAGATTTTGAAAACGGTAGATTTTGAAAACGGGACTCTAACCGACACATTTTGGAAACGACATCATGTAAACACTTGAAAATGACGAAAACAAAACATTTTAGCCGCTTTTGGAACGAGACTGATCGATTCTTAGGGCGTAGGTACACTTCTTTGGCATCGAAGTCTTGCGAAGAGATTTTTGCCTTCAGATTTCGTACCGTTTTCAAATTGTTCCGGCATCGTGCGAACACTAGCTCAAATTTCGCTACCGTCACATTTTTCACCGTTTTCAAAATTTGCCGGTATCGTGTGAACGCAGTCTCAGATCATTCAAAGTTTTAAAGTACTTCCAAAGAAAGAGATTCAAATTGGGAAACATGCATCGTAAATCGTAGCAACTTCAGAAGAAGATCAGCATACGAATTAACATGATCATTATAAAGAAAACTAAGTACACGTTCTTGTATCTTTTCGATCTTATGCGTTGATTTTGATGGACAGAAATGCCACACTTAAGGACAGTAATTGAAACTTGAATAAACAAAGCTCTGAACAACGACTTTTCTCTCTTCGAAACAAATATTTAAGATCAAAGTCATTTGAGAAGATCGAGTTGAGTTGCAGCTTTTCTACAAAGCTCTGAGATGTGTGGATCAAAATATAGTTTATAGTCTAGCTAATAAGTAAGTAAGTGAAATTTTGCCAATAAAGAAAGGATTAAAAGGTCATAGGGATTAAAAGATAAATTGAGGGGAAAAAGAAATCTAATTAGAAATGTACACTATCAGAATAACCTCAAAGTTAAAATGTAGTTTAAAAGCACCACCAGTTTACAGAGGCAGGCATGGCATTAAAAGGTCAATACAATCTTGTTTCCATAATGGTCTCCCAGAGGTGTCCATGAAAGAAAAGTTTTCACAAAAGAAAGGAAAAATGATATTTATTGCTCGAAGTCTGACAATAATGCAGCATTTTGATATTGTCGATGGATACCTCCGTTACAGCTTTTAGAAATTAAATAATATAAATAGGGGCCATTTTCTTGATTTTGAATATCTTTAGTGAATTTCTCCTTGATCTTATGCTTGAAACTGTTGATATTCTGAGAAGATTTTAGGTTAGAGCTGAATTCCGAGCACATATTAATGAGATATCCTGGCTTTGCAGAATCGCGTAAACAGGTCTTACCCCCAAGGACATATGAATACAGCACTTACCTTAAATCAATGCTGTCTGCAATGGATATTGACGGCTTTTGCATGGCAGCTTGCACAGATTCAATATTCCTACATGAAAGTTAAAGGAAAAGATATCAGCAGAGTAACACCACAGTTGTGGTTCATTGCTGCCGCTTTCTTCTTTCGCGGAGGATGACATTATTTGCTACTACGGAGGAGCTAGCATAAGACGCCGATTTTTAAAATACTTGAAATCTCCTCTGTAGAAACGTAAAATGCTCCTCTGCAGAAGCAAATATACTGAAACATAACTGCGGTATCTAACAACCTGTGATTAACCCTTTCACCCCCGGAAGGGCCATATGGCCCAGCAGTATTCATTGAGAACTGCGAATTTTTCAGGGGGAAAGCTTTTAGAATTTGAGTGATTTAAGAGGTCATGCACATTGCATTTATCTATTGGTTACTCAATCACTGATTACGATACCCCCTGGAAAATGACGATCTACATTAGGTTTTCCTGTTAAACTTAATTCTAGCCGGGCGTGAAAGGGTTAAAGAGAGTTTTCTACCAAGGGTCCTTTGTGGGCATGCTGCGAATTCAGACTGTTTCAAAACAAACTTGAGCTAAGTAAAGTCACAATTTTCTTATCAGTTCAACTATTGCAGTTGACTTTTTACTTCCGAAAAAAGACAACGGTTGAAAACAACGAACTTCGATTTGCAAATCACAAAATGAAACCTTAGGAACCCCCTTCAATTTTGATTTATTATTCTTCTTTTTATGTCAAGTATGCAGAACCCCCGGAAGAGAGATCGAAAGGGTACTTGAAAGTGGAGCGAGTTTCGAGAGAGAGGAACAAGTTTTAAGATAGAGCACAGTTAATCGTAATGTGTACAAAGGGGAATTTAGTCGCCGTAGCCGTTTTGTTAGAAGTATATCTTGACACTGGAGAAGTCGAAGTATACATTTTTGTCTGAAATCTCATGGGAGCAAGCGCGCCTTTGGAAGTGGTCACGACGAAGAAGCAGGCGTTTAACGGAGCCATCAGGCACACTTATTACATTTGAGGCTGTGACGTCATCAGATCTTTAAATCCTAGACCAGAACATGACCAGAATAGCTATAGACTTCTACTTGACACTTTATTGTAGACTGTCTTGAAGTATGGCTTCCTTGAAGATTCCATCATAAGTCCTCTATTGATTTAGGATTTACAACGCTTTCGATTTTCAAATTTTCCATCAGATCCTTCAACAAATTACAATGCCATTACTCAGAAAATAATAAAAATATCAAAAAAATTTCTGGTGCTGATTTACAGCAATGGACTGTAAGTTCCCTTCAAACCAGTTAATTCAAAGAAGCATGGCATAAAATTTTCCACCGAGCCTTTTTAAGATTTCAGAATATTTGAGCCCTAAGTAGCAGATGCTTATTTTCATCAATAAAAACAACTCACTCAGCTTCCATTATCAGCAATTGTTGAACAACTGCAAATATTCCACATTGATACAGAAGCAAAACATTCTGTGACATCTATACGAGAAAGAAACAAAATTAATTATATTTGGACCATGACACCTGGAGTAGAAGAAAAGTTGTCAGAGAAACTCGATGTGTACAACGTTACTACCGGGTGTTTTGTTTGTTTTTTGTTTTCAATTTGTTTTGAGTGGGCTTGTCAGGATTTCTAGCTATTGAAAGCTAATTTAGGCCCACTGTGCATGCCGCATCCAGGCATGGGACCCCTAGTTTAACGTCCCTTCCGAAGGACGACAAGGTGAGTTGTGAGGTCAGGCCTCCGAGGTCACCCATCCGGAGTTTGACCGCACTCGACCGAGCTTAACTTCAGTTACCTGACGAAAACTGTTTACGCCAATCGGCCACTCACCCCGTAAAAGAAAGCACTCCAAGAAAGCACTCCTATTTGAAAAATCATCTAAATTTGATGGGTTTTAGACTGCATAACAACTAAATTATATCGGGTAAGAAAGAAATGAAAATGTTTGGTGGGTTGTGGAATAAAATAACAAGAACGAGGCCGAAATTAGAAAATGAATTGTTAATCTGACGGTCAAAGACTAACTTATGCCCCATTCAGACTGCAAGTTAAACCAGCTTCAACTAAACAAGGTTATCGAATAGGGCCTTCTGATTGGTCAATCCAACTAATCCAGTCATTTGAATGGTTGAAATTTAAACTGGTTTAGATAAAGCTGGTTTAACTGTGTCATTGTGAATGCAGTATCAGGAGTGAAGAGTTTACTAGGAGCATAGGAGTGACGAGTTTGTTATGACATTAAGATTTACAGTTATGCCCGACATTATTCACACCAATGCCTACTTCGGATAATTTTCAATCAACCCATTGGCGAAAATATTGTACAGTGATATGAAATTACGACAGAATATGACAAAAAGGCTGAAAAAGCAATGAAAAAGACATTTCAAGAAATTCCATACCTTGGGTATCGTTGGCCTACATATAAAGTGATTCCTTCGGAGTTTGCTTGGGTATGAATAGTTTAGGTCATACCTGCATCTATAGATAACGGTATCAACAACTTAAAAGGTGTGGAGAATATTTGAATATGACTCTAGACTCTTTTCTTCAAACAAAAATAACTTTTAAACTTACCATCGCAAGCAATTCTTCTTCTGTGCTTGATTCCCTACACATTCCTATTAATAAATATATTAAAGATCAGCATATCTAATCCTGAGAATGTTTATGCAATATTTGCAACACTGCACATAAAATCAATTGGCCTTAACGATGGACTACACAAGGAATTATTCCTATCTCTTGTCCACCCCACTTTTTCAGTCAGGTTGCAGTTAAAGTCTTTCATCTTTAATGGCTTATCTTTAGCTTCCTGGTTTATCGTCCTAGAAGTACTGTAGTGAGCAAGGGCAGATTTTGTAATACAATAGCATCAGTCGCTTTGGTTCACACCTCAATTCAAAGCGATTAGCGAATGCAGACAAAAGAAATTCTCTCAAGCAGAAATTGAAAACAAATGGAGACGCAAAGTTGCCCTGAAACCAGTGCGGCGAACTCTCGTTTGGTGCGGGCGAAGGGAGGTTTTTAAGAGATGTAATGTGCTCATAATGAAAGAAGAAGGGTAAATCTAAAGTTCTGTCTGGGGCATTTTGTTTATTTGACTCAAAACCGAGCAGAGGGCATTACAATTTTAGCACATTTATTGCTCAGACATACGCAGTCACTACTCAGCTCCTGAATCAAGTAAACAAAATGCCCAAGACAGAACTTTAGATTTACCCTTCTTCTTTCATTATGAGCACATTACATCTCTTAAAAACCTCCCTTCGCCCGCACCAAACGAGAGTTTGCCGTACTGGTTTCAGGGCAACTTCGCATCTTTGTTTGTTTTCAATTTCTGCTTGAGAGAATTTCTTTTGTCTGCATTCGCTAATCGCTTTGTATTGAGGTGTGAACCAAAGCAACTGATGCTATTGTATTACAAAATCTGCCCTTGTTACTGTAGTGTAGATTTGCAAGCAGTGTAGCTGACAAGATGCATTGTAGGATTTTACTGCAGTAAAAGTATACAAAAGAATAAAAAAGCAGTGCATATCAAGTCACCTTTGGTTCAAATAGCCTTCGGTCATTAGGACCGCAAATCTGGAATGCATTGTCTTTAGGCCATGTAAACATCTATATCTAATTATTATTTATTTATCTATTAATTGATCGATTTAGATTAGTTTGCTACTTATGTATTGTATATATGTAAAAAGCTAGATGAAAATGATCGAGAATAAATAAGACAAAAAACAAAACAAACAAGTGCTTATTCATACACTTCTGGGAGCCCTACCTTGACAGAGATACAGCATGGCTCTTGCAGCATTTCTTCTTTCTTCAGTAGAAACGGTCTCAAGTTTGTCCAGCATTCGTAACATATATTGTCTCTTTCTTTTTGGGGATATTTCTTTCCATGATTGATTTTCTAAAACAAAACTAGAAATGTCAACAAATGCTCTCTGTTAATACAATGAGCATCATAAAGTTTTAACTATTCGAGGAATATCAACCACCGGCTGAGTCAGAAAAAAAGCATGCTGTTTGAAAGGGTGCTCCTTCATAAATACCGAAACGACAATATTTTGCAATATCTAATCGAACAGCCAAATGTTAAATTACTGACTGTCAGAAGTTTTCCTGGTTGTAATCAAGTATTCCATTCAGATTTTACATGAGAATTTCTTAAGAAACTTGCTTTGAGAAAACTTTAAGATTGCTCTGAAATCAACAGCAAATTTCCCCAATATTTCTTCCTTGCAACAATTATTTGAACACTGTTTCTCTTGTGCTATCCTCTTGGAAAGATGAAAAATCTTCCCCCCTGGTATGAGAAACTTATTCACATGGATTCCATTCTCCCAAGGGGAAAAACATATGCAAATAAATGTAAATGGCATCGTTGTTTGGAAGTAAAATCAAGAAAATTTTGCTCATTATTTCCACCTGTTTTGGACAATTTTGAAAGGGTCTTTCAACAGATTTAAACCAGGTAAATTACGTAATCTAATTGAGTATATCATCTGTGAAAAAGACAGCATACACATTACTGCTTTGATATTCAGGGAGCCTGCCTTTCTTTACTCACCTCCCAGGGAGGCACTCAGCCCATGCTCATAAGGGTAGGTAAGTCCGATATTTTTTGGTTAGAATATTGCCAAAAAGTGATACGTTTGGGTCCAACTAAAACGGATATTTTTTAAATTAGATATTGTTGAACTGATAGTCCTGGGTTTGCTGGAGGCAATCCTGACCTCTATTTGCATTGTTTCAGGATATTTTATGTTCATGCACAGGTTTCTAAGTATAAAATGAGCTGATATTTTTGGGTTGCAATGAAACTGGAATGATATTTTTGGGTTGCCACAAAATTTCTTGGACCAACCCCCAGATGGATATGGATTGAGTGTCCCCCTCGGGACTCACCCAGTATCAACTTCATGAATACCAAACTTAGCCAATGTCTGTATGTCATTATTTTTGTATTGACCATAAGAACTACTCTGCAGGGTTTGCAAATCTCTTGAAACTTTCCTTCACACACTTACCTGCCAGTATCAGTATTGCTACTGTCTTTTGGTGACATTTTGAGAAATGGATAAAGAGAATTACAGAATCAAAGGCTATTCTGTCTTTATGCATAAATTGCTAATCCACTAGGTAGACCCAAAAATATTTCCAATGTCAGGGCTTTCAAGTTCAGAAATTAAGGCGCACAACCAAAAACTCGTGTGAACTGTATAGGGTGCACCAAAGAAATATCAAATGGTAACAAAGGTATGTGCCATACTTCCCAAGACCCAGTGAGGAGACACCGGCAGACACACATCAGCAAACACAAACTGCTTCAGAAGTCCGACATTTAAGATAGCATGAATCTCGGAAGAAGATAGCCTAAATATGAGGCCGATTAAACTTGGATGGAATGAGCAAACAAAGTAACTCAGCTGCACCCAACGAATAGAATCAGCATCAGGGAGTTACAAGGTGTTTTAAAGCAAAAATTTATTTGCCCAGAAAGTTTTCAATGTGAACTCCCAAATGAGATGTCGCTTAGGGGTGTACCGGATCAGGGTTTTCAGAATCCGGCCGGAACCGGATTTTCCGGCCGAAATTGACAAAATCCGGCCGGATAATCCGGCCGGATTTTTTACCTCCATGTAAATAGTAGAGAACCACTAAACAATAGTGTGGTCTCCCTGCTGATCAATTCATCACGGTAAGATAATTTCTAGTTCGTATAACATTTATTCTGACGCTTCCTGGCTTTGTAGCACACAAAGATTTTCCATTAACCATTAATAATGTCAATGACAAGACCAATCGTAACAATTTTCGTTCTGGAGATTCCATATTTGTGTTGCTATTGGGAATGTTCTCCAGAGTTTCCCGTTGTTTTATTGTGCACAAATTGCCATGACATTGACACATCTTCAACAAAACAGCTTATCAGAAATGGCAAGCCCAGTTTCTTGAAAGTTGTCAAACCGAGCTGCCTGGCTTGAAAAAGCTAAGAAACTTGTGTAATTGGCAGCTTTAACTTCCCCTGCCCTGGTCACTCCTGTCAACATGTTTTGACAATGTACCTGCAGCAATAGCAAATTATGTTATTACTTCCTTTGAGATCTTACTAAGTAATTTGGAAGCCCTTCTAATAGAGATGAATTAAGTTTATACTTCAGGCATTGAAAAAATGGTCCTGAAATTCAAGAAAATACCTGCCAGCCATGGACCTTCATTCCTTTAAATTAAAAGAGAGAGTTTATTCTGTTCAAATAATAGGAAACGTTCTTGAGCTAAGGGCCTATATATCGTGCCTTTGAACTTCCAGAAATCTTCTGAGAACGGCATACTTTGCAATCGAAAAGATCAGTTACTCAAGGAATGAGCATTCTGAAAATTGTAGAGTTTGCACACTTGTAAGGAAAAATTCACCAGATTTATCTTAATTATACAGAGCAACGTCCAGTCTAAGTTATGCCAAAATAAAGATTAGCCAAAACATTATAATTTAAACCGACTGATCAGTTTGCAAAACTGTTTTGCAAACTGCATTAAACTTTCCAGATTCTTAACCAAGCAACTCAAAAATTATTCTTCCAAACCATTCTGCTATTTAAGGCCCCTATTGTTGGCAAAGGTCTTTTGCACGAGAAATCTATTATGCCAAATATTTTTCAAGTTGGTAAGATAGAAACTTCTTTTGCATGTGACAAAGTAAATGATGTTAGATTTTACTGTCCTTTTGATCAAATTTTCTTGGTGAAAATGTCAAGTGATATCGCTGGGAAGATACTTTGTGACCTACCTGATAACCTCAAATTTAAATAGGATGTTACGTACTATTTTCAAATTCAGGTCATGTGAAACTTTTCTAGTACACCTTGTATCTCCTTCTTGAGTTTAACTGAAAATTCTAAAATCCGCCAAAATCCGGCTAAACCTGTTGAAGATCCGGCCGGAACCGGATATCCGGCAAAACAGCAAATCCGGCTAACCGGATATCCGGCACACCCCTGTCGCTTTCTTCAAGGGAAATATTTTATTACCGGGTGCGCAATCAATTGCTCCCAAACCAATGTTTGGGAGTGTGCCTGCGTACGCACGAGCTATTGCGCGCCCCCTACTGAAAGCCCTGAATGTAAAGAATTTGTGATGTGGAAATTCTAAAACGTAAAGGGTCTATTTAGCCCCCTCTGTAATAAGCCCCTCCTTCTGAGCCCAGATTTAAGCCCCCCCCCTCTAGTACCTCCAACTTGTATCAAATACCTGCAGTTAACAATGACTTTTCATTATTAACTGCTGTTATTTTGCATTATGAAATTTCTCACCAAATTCACTAAAATCCTGATGAAAACACTCTGCATTTATCTTGAATTCTTCTTCTTCTGTGTAACTGTATAATTCTGTGAAAAGATAAGTAAGAAGGAATTAAACAGTCATCATCCTCATCATCATCACCAAATGAAGTGAAACAAATGGAATTTGGAAAGGACCTTGGATTTCCCTGTCAAAAATCATACGATGACAGAAGCTCTGAGGAATTGTATAGCCCAAAGTATATTCTGCTTTCTTTGCATAATGTAAATTTGGACAATGGTATTTTATTTTGACTTTGAGAGGGTACTGCAAAACAGGTCTCTTTTTTCGGCTTTGCACAAACTGGGTCTTTAAAGGCTCGTGACTTGATGAATTTTCAGTGGATTTGCAAGGATCTAATGTCTAAAACCAATATTTTAAGATCGTACGGCTGAAAAACACGATCAGTCCAAACTGATCAGTTTTAAACTGTCAAATTTTTTCATCAGTTTTAACTGATCAGTCTTGTATGTCTATACAATCAGTTTAAATGGATGAACTTGTATAGTTTTTCCACATTTTCACAATGGATGGTGACTCGGAATGTGCTTAGTTGGTGCAGCTTCAAAACATAGAAAGACAATTTTATAATGTAGAAAAGACTCTTCAATGGTTAATCCTTGGCATCAATGGCCAACACACTTATTTTTTGCACAACAATGCAGATGAAGAGGGAGAAGACAACAGCTTATGGCAGAAGATTACAACTTGGCCCTGCTTCAAAAACACAGATGAAATATTCAGGCTGCTTGATGTGTTTTGCATTGGCAGCCATGTTTCCTGTGGTGTTTCCTTATGAAATCTTTACATTACACAAAAATTGATCTGAGTATGATGTATCAATTAGCAAGGCTTAAAACCATACTATTGAATTTTAAGAAGGATTGATCTCCAATTTAAACTGAAAAGTTGAACAAGTCCAAGTTCTTAAAAGACTGATGAGTTTAGACTGATGGTTATAAAAACATCAGTTTTTTTGTTGTTTACACAATCAGTTTTCTGGTGTTCAGTTAAAACTGCCACTTTAAATGGATCATGAACGTTGCATGTATGTATGTAGTTCAGCCTTTTGGAACTAGGTTATCACGGAGCATGAAATGTTCATGTCATTGTTACTTTTTTACCTCTGATTGAACATTTTTTAATCAAATTTAATAATAACTGAACAATATTTTTGGGACAAGCTGTAGGTATGTATACAATTTGTAAGATGATTCATAAAAGCACACCTGCTATCTCATTCAGAAGTGAATCAGAATCTCTATAAAAGAACTCCAATGATGGTGCTTCATTTTGACCCTGTAAGAAGACATAAAAGCATTATCAAGATATCTTGGCATTATTAAAGACCCATTGTAAACCAACAATCTTCTCTCTTGTTTGTCAACATTGCTCCTGAGTAGTTACATGTTTTTCTGTGTCAAAAAATACATATTGTGCAGCTACATAGATTCTTGCAACAGAACAATAAAGTTCAGCAATCAAATTTAAGATAATGCGACCAGTTTCATGGTTCACCAAGCCTGTAGAACAATCAGGTTTGACGATTGCTATATCTTAGTTCACCAGGTAGAACATACTGTACCTCCCAATTGTCCTATTTGCAGGAGATCACAAAATTTGATAAAGAAAGATCTTCTGTCTGGCCTAGTTTTTCTTACTCGCCAGGAACGCTAAGCTTGGCTACCTAGAGCTGACATATCTTGTAACAAAACAGAGCACCAAGTGATGATGGTGCATGAAACGTAAGCAATGAGTTTGTGCAAGGCTAATGAACGATCACAAGGCTTATTCTTCTGTCACTGCTCGTTTCAAAACAAAATGGTGACTGAATGCTTCTCACACAAGAGGTTTTGTTTGTAAACACTAATTTGACAACACTGGTTTTGTTGGTTGACAATGGGTCTTTAGATGCATGCTTAGATTTTTGGGAATTTATGCTCTTATACATATTCTTCTTTGAAAGCAAATAGGTCCAAGCTTGTTTACTGTAGATATCCTTGAAATCTTCACTGATTAGATTTAAAGGTAGGGGGCCTTATTGATAATTTGCAAAGATTTTCTAATATGCCATTAAACACACCTGATACTTTATTTTGCTGCATTATCATGAAAGACAGTAGGCAGCCAGTTGAGGTACAAATAATATGACTCAGATATGTTTGCCTGTTATTTTGAACCATTTTATACACTCCCGTGAGAAAAATAACCAGACAGGGGAAACAAATTGGCATCAAATTTTTACATTGGTACTTTGATCCCCAAATGGTTTAGCTAATATTCAGCCACTTCAGGGACTGGAAACCAAAGGATTTTGCCACCAAAAATTTGTTCAGTCACATAATCAAGGAAGAGAATTGGGATTGAAAAACAAAGCAAAGTGTTTTGATGGTAAAACATGATGCTAGCTGTGAGGAAACAAAGAAACTGAAAACAAAAGGGCATCCTAAATTGAAAATAATATTTCAAATACACCTCCAAACAGGTTGTTTACTTGGATTGCATCACTTTGTGGAAAAAAGTCTGGACTTTGCAAATGTGGAAGAAAATCCATAATCCTGACAAAAAGAAGTTATAAATGAAGAAAGGAACAGTTGCTACAATCAAGAGAAGGTCTTGTAACAACAGAATAGACCATTTGCCAATTAGGAAAAGGGATTGAGGCGAGCGCGGCCCATTCCGACAGCCCTGGCAGCGGTCGGAAATCCGGGGAATCCTCTGCACTTCAGTATGCACGGCAAGCTGTACCATTCGGTCAAGTCGCTGTGCAAACTTAATGTTGTACTATCTATTTACCACTTCCAAGAGCTATTTGGTTCTTTCCTAGTAAGGTAAGTGTTTTCTCTTGATATTCAAGCCATTTTCTCATCTTTTCAGTCACTTTGGAAAATGCTTCGAGGCACTTTAACTCAACGTATTTTCAACGATTGTAAGGTGGCTCAATGTTTAGGCCATGTCAGCCGGAAACTTCTTCCTCTTCAATGGCCTTCAACGGGTACTGTTCCGACTGTTGTTGCTTTTAAAATTGGCTAAAATGGTACGAAGCTTTATTATGGACCCTTCGAAGAATTTCAAACATTGTTCTTCCTTCACTTATATGGGAGATTACCTGCTCTAATCTTCTATGAAATAGCTCAGCATCAAGGTAGATTTAACAACAAACTGCTGCAAGTCCAAGTACTTTTTGTCTTTTAACTTTTGAAGAAAGATTCGAAGGGCAATCTATCATTTTGGATAAATCAGCGAGGAAACCTAAATGTGCTTCGAGCAGGTAAAAGTAACGATTTTTCATCTGCCAAGTGCAATCTATTTAAAGAATATTTTTTACTTGAAATCAATCTTTTAAACCTCCGAAAAATAAAGCAATTCAACACTTATTCTTTGCACAGTTGATTTTCAGACGAGAAAGGCAAAAAGAATAAGCCAAAAGTGAAACTTGATTGAAGCACATTTAGGTTTCCTGGTTGATCTACAAATTTCGTGGATTTTCTTTTGAATCTTCTTTCAAAAGTTGAATACAAATTGTATCAAGATACGTCGAATTAAAGAGACTCGAAGTACACTCCAAAATGATTGAAATAATGAGAAAATGGCTCGAGAATCTGGGGAAAACACTTAACATAGTAGAAAAGTACCAAACAACTCTTGGAAAGGGCACTAAACAGCAAAATATTCAAGTTTGCACTGCGACTAGACCGCTCAGTGCGGCTTACTTGTTTCACTGCAGTGGAGAGGATTCCCCGGGTTTCCCACTGTTACTAGGGCTGTCGGAATTGGCCGCGCTCGCCTCAGTCCCTTTTTCCTAATTGGCAAATGGTCTATTATAAATGGCCATCAAATTCAAAATGGAATTTTTGCAAATAAAGTTTGTTAGGGACTTAATCATTTTACTTAGATTGATTCTCCTAATTATGTAAGATAGACAAATTGATACCAATTCTAGGCCAACCTTTGCTCTGATTTATATTTTGTGAGGCTTTGATACATATCTTAGCAACAACCATGCCACAACCCTTCACTGGTACAAAAATTCAAATTTGGTTTTGTCATTTCTCAGCCAGGTGTCTAACACAATTCAACACAGCTTTCAAATTGCAATGTTTTCCTTCTTTATTTGATGCAAGAGACAATAGACCATTTCGACAATTAAAAAAGGAGACTGGGGAGAGCGGTTTGTTCTGGTAAATGGCTGCCACGGAGCTTCGACAAATGATAGATATCTGTCCACGAAAACTTTGGTTTTAAATTCACGGTTAAAATTACAGATCTTTGAGAAAGAAGTCCCTAAAAAGTAGCCGCCAGGATGCCCCATGACTCATATGCCTCGCAACGAAGAGGAGACCTGGCATCAAAAAGCTTTGGCGGGAAAACGGGAAGGTATTCGTCATCTTCCTTCGAAGTTGCTCGAGCAGATTAGAAACGAAGCAAGATGCAAGAAACATTGTTGTGATAAATATGGAGAAGAACTCAGCAGTTGTTTTATCTTTTAATTGTGCAAAGAGGGCGACATAAAATTTGATGTAATATCATTTAGGCTGGAAGATAGCAGCTTAAAGAAGTCATTTTTACGACATTTTCTTCCTGAGAAGTTGCTTAATGATATTAATTGAATTTGAAACTCAACAGACGAGGTCGAGGAGCATCTGCAGAGAATTTCTTGATCCTTATATTAAGGTAAGCTGCATCCTTATTTGTAGAAAGCGTTTTACATTGCAACTCGCTGATAGAACCGAAGGCTTGTTTTGGGTAGCTAGCTCGTCCGTTTTTTAGACTTCTTTATTGTGGTGGTAGGAATCAGCAGCTGCATTGCTGGTCATACCTATTTTTTTTCCAAGGAAGATATGGGCAGCAATGTTTCTCGCAAGCAACTAAAATCAATATTTTAACTTACCTCGACCAACGAATCTTGGAATTTGTTAGATTTTTCAAAATCTCCCTGACTTTCTTTCGAGGCCAATTTTTTCTCAACAAAATAAAACAAATGAGTAAAGTGACTTTATCTCATTCTCTTCCTTTCTCCAGCACAAGGATATTTCTAAGTTTGAATTCCTATCTCATCAAGTCTGCAATACTCAGAGAGGCACAGCATTGTCATCAGGAACCTTCTCGAAATTGCCAGGAACCATATCGAAACGTTTATTTATCTTGCTTTGACATTCTGATCTGACTGCACAGCTTCGAAGGAAGATGACGAATACCTTCCCGTTTTCCCGCCAAAGCTTTTTGATGCCAGGTCTCCTCTTCGTTGCGAGGCATATGAGTCATGGGGCATCCTTGCGGCTACTTTTTAGGGACTTCTTTCTCAAAGATCTGTAATTTTAACCGTGAATTTAAAACCAAAAGTTTTCGTGGACGGATATCTATCATTTGTCGAAGCTCCGTGGCAGCCATTTACCAGAACAAACCGCTCTCCCCAGTCTCCTTTTTTAATTGTCGAAATGGTCTATTATGTCCACTCATGTAGCAGCCTCCAAGATTGGCAATTTGTTGAACATTGTCTTGTCTTTGGTTGCTTTGTTTCCTCACAGCTAATTGCATGTTTTGCTATCAAACACTATTATCTTGCGTAAAGTAACCATGTGTGATAGCAAATTGCAGATTTCCTTGATAGTGTGATCAGAAAACAAATCTTTGGCAGTAAAATTATTAGAATGCAGTCTCTGAAATGACTCCATAATGGCTAAAATGTTTGGAAGTCAAGGGCCAATGGTAAAATTTAATGCCATTTTTTTCAGCTATCCAGTTACTTTAGTTACAATGTATTTTGGGCCTAAATCACATTGTCATCTGGTTTACAAGTCTTCCCAAAAACATTGCAAATCATCACGGATCATTTAGGGGGCCCCATTAATAATTCGTGAAGTTTTTCTAAATCCTATTAAATGTGTTTGATACTTGATTTTGTTGTGCTCTATCATGAAGACAGTACTAAAGCAAGTCAATTGAAGTACAAAGAACGTAATTCTCATACGTTGTTTTGAACCATACTACCAGGTGAGCCAGAAAAATTTTCCCACTTTTGAAAACGTGTAGCACAAAGAGTACTTCACAGATTTGAATGATTCATATTTTTGTTAAAAGCTGAAAGATTGAAAAGAACTTTTGTGATTTTCCTCGTTGTCTCGCGGGCACTAGAAACATAGGTAAATTGAAAAATTCTTTACAAAAATTTCATGGCTGCAAAACGACTGAAGAATTGCCTACAACATTGATCAAATGAAATCATAAAGGACTCCTTGCACAGATCAATAAAGAAAATGAGATTGTTCATGGGTAAGAGCTATCCTCTGCATACTTATTGCCATGGGATTGAAAATTTGTTTGAAAATCACAAAATTACATCGATCTTTCGGTTTTTAACTAGAATTTGAATCATTCAAATCTGTGACGTACTCTTGGTGCTACGAATTTCTAAGAGTGGGAAGTTTTTCTGGCTCACCCGCTATATCTGGCCTAAGCTGCCATCTCGTAACATTGCAAGTCTCGTTATAAACATCACAGGCAAAACGGTTAATGGTGGATTTGGTCCTGACCAGACGTCGTTCTTCTACAATGTTGTACCACGAGGAAGGGAAATGTTCTCCTTTCGTTCCCTAGATAAATTGAAATAACTTTGCAAAGCTTTTAAAAACTTCGCAAACTATCATAAGCCGCGAGGGGCAAATCACTTCAGGAATCTCGTACCTGGCCTTCTGCCTGTACCTCTCCCAAAAGAATCCTTGGGAATCCTTCGGCATCTTCACAACAGCCCCCAGTCAGCCATATAAAAGCCGTGCAAAACAAGGTTGAATCTACAGCTGGTCTAGGTCAAAACTTATACCTCGGTCAGCCGTCTAATTACGGGTCCACTGAGCCAGCGCTAGCAGCGGCAGCGTGCTAGCAATTTTTTAGGCCCATCAGTCTGCCAAGTTCTGCACTTCTGAAACACAATTTGTCACCTTAAAGATTATGTAAAAGGACATCAAAGTGCTCAAAATTTAACATTCTACTTACATCTGAATCTCTTCTTTGCCTCCTTAAAAGTTCTTTCAACTTTGGGACATTTTTTCTTCCTTCGCTTCCACCAACAGGTCCGTCCGCCATGACAGCTCTTGATGTCTGCATTTATTTTCCCTGTGTTGGGAGTGGGGGTCTAAGGGGACTTCCCTTGTTTTAGCCAATCAGAAAAGAGTATTCTAGCTTCGAATACGTTCAACTGATACGAAAAAATGGCTGCCAGTGCAGTTGAGAAAATTTTTCACTTTCAGTATAAAAGAAAGCCACATGCGCAGTTGCGCAGTTTGCGTTAGAAGTCGAAAGAAAGAGGCGGGCAATCCGTGAATTGAATTAGTCATTGAACTGAATAGAGCAAAGAGAAAATGTTTGAAAACAAAGAGCTGAAGCCTGGTTATTTCTCCGACCTCGTTCCCAGTCCCGAGTTCAGGTGAGATACGGAGCATGCGCCCAGTAGAACCAATTTCGGGATGCTTCCCAGGACGAATCAAGCACATTTTTTCATGAACGAACCACATCGGACAATATCTGCGCGATATCAAGTAATCAGGGGATTACAGTTGAAGGGAAGTATAAAAATTTTAATTTCCTTTGTTTCTGTTTACTCATTTCACAAATTTGTCCCACACAATGACTGAAGAGCATGATTACAACGGGTTATCCCATGAGGTGGTCGTGGCAAGTGACCCCTTATCAGATATGAGAAGATCTATTGTAAATTTGACCGAGATGGTAACAAAACTTGCAGAAAGAGTGCAATCTGCACAGGAGGAGCCTTTGGGCCACTCAAAACGAACTCAGTCTTTCTCATCTCATGATGAAGATGAAGTTTCTTTGCATGGCGATACCTCCTCATTAATTGATTCGGCAGGTAGCCCAAGGGGACATTCCATTGAGGATGAACCCCCTGCCAAGAAAGCAAAACGTACCAGCTTCACAGCTGAGAAATCAAATACTACCCACAATTCAAAACGTACCAGCAGTCAAACTGCTGAGGACAAGGATACCGATGGTAAATCATCATCGGATATCAATGCCTTGTTTACAAAAACAAAGGCTGCTTCAATAGAAGGGAAAAAGACAGCTTCGTTAGAAGTGGAAGAAGAAATACTTTGTGCTGTTGAAGCAGAAAGACCGCCAGGTGCTAATGTTCCTGCTGGAGACCCAGTACTCCAAAACCTGGCAGATAGGGTTGTCAAATACTGGCAAGCTGACTTGAAGAAGTCAGAAACACACAAGGTCCTCCAGGACAAATACAAAACCCCTTCAAATTGCTCAAGCATTACAGCACCTCTCATTAATGAGGTTATCTACTATAATTTAAGTGGATATACAAAGAGAATTGACCATGAAATGGTAGAAATTCAGAAAGACATAATTACAGCAGCTAACAGCATGATCCAGATTTCCCAGTCTGTTCTAGAGGCTGACAAAAAATCTACCATGGTTGATTCTAAGGAAATTGTTAAGAAGTGTTTTGATGGCATTACAATGTTGGGTACTGCCCATGCAAAGTTGAATAACAAGGGAAAACATGCCATATCTTCATCTCTTGATCCGGAGATCAAGGATGTGTGCAGCTCACGTCATACAGTCACAGGATATCTTTTTGGGGATGATCTCCCAAAAGCTATCAAAGATGCTAAAGAAGTTAGCAAATTGACAAAGTCTGTTGGCTCACAAAATCAACACCAAAAGGGTAGGAGAAAACAACAATATGGCCCACAGGGAGGAAGTTATAATTATAACAACAATAACAATAATAGCAGGAATTCCAGCAGCAAGACCAGTTTTTTTCAGAAGGCCAAGAAACCATATTTCAAACAGAAAAGGCCTTCCAATTACGAGAGCTAAATAAGGTAAAATTGAAACCATTATATTTTCTCACAATCCTGCCAACCTTATTATCATATTTTAGATCACAGGTGGAAATATTCAAGGCAGGAAAAATTTCCAAATTTATCGACTGCTGGAAAGTTATCACATCAGACAGTGAAATTTTATCAACTGTCAAAGGCATGCCCATAGAATTTGTAACATCTCCCCCCTCAATAGCTGCACCAAATAACATGATTTGCAAATCTGAAGAAATTCATATGAAGAATGAAATTAAAACATTGTTACAAAAGGGGGTCATAGTGAAGTGCCCCCCAGAGAAGGGAGAAATATTATCTCCTGTGTTTCTCAGACCCAAATCAGATGGAACATACAGGCTTATTTTAAACCTCAAGAAAGCCAATGAGTATATCCAAAATTTCCATTTCAAAATGGATACAATCCACACAGTCCTAAATCTGGTAAAACCAAATTGCTTTATGGCCTCCATAGACATAAAAGATGCATATTACTCAATAAAAATTGATGAACAACATCAGAAATACCTAAAATTCAAATTTCAGGGTCAATGCTATAACTTTACCTGTCTCCCGAATGGTCTCTGTTGTGGACCACGAAAGTTCACTAAATTAATGAAAGCCCCTCTTGCAGAGTTAAGAAAAAGGGGACATTTGGTGTCTTCATTTATTGATGACCTTATAAATTTTGGAGATACTTATGAGGAATGCATTCAAAACGTAGCTGACACAATCTTGATATTACAGCGATTAGGTTTCACCACTCATCCAGAAAAATCACATCTTATTCCAACCCAGGAAATAACATTTTTAGGCTTCATTATAAATTCAAAAACTATGAAAATAAAATTGACTGAAGAAAAGATGACAAGCATTTTTGAAGAATGCCAAAATGCTTTACATTCAACGAGCCTAAAAATTAGAGATGTTGCAAAGGTTATTGGCAAAATAATAGCCACTTTTCCGGCTGTAAAATACGGACCACTGCATTTTCGGTTCCTTGAATCATGTAAATCAAAAGCAGTAAAAATGAACAAAGGCAATTATAATGCCCCCATATATCTTGACAAACCTTCCCAAGAAAACTTAGCTTGGTGGGTTAATAATATCAGGTCAACCTATAATGATATATATATGGACACACCAACTGCTACGCTGTATACCGATGCTAGTAACTTGGGGTGGGGGGCCGTGTACAAAAACAGAACAACCAAGGGGAGTTGGAACGAAAAGGAACAAAGTATGCACATAAATGCCCTGGAACTTAAAGCCATTTTGTTTGGCATTAAGTCTCTAGTTCAAGATGAACAGATACACCTTCAAATTTTATGTGATAACACCTCAGCAGTCCACATATTAAACAAAATGGGATCTTCACACACCGAAGTGTGTGACACTCTGGTAAGAGAAATATGGTTTTTTGCTATTTCAAAAAACATTTGGCTGTCAGCTAGCCATATCCCAGGAAAACAGAATGTGGATGCTGACAGGGAATCCAGAGAACATGATTTACAGATAGAATGGAAGCTTTCAGCTTCCATTTTTCATGAGATCATTGCTTATTTTGGTCGTCAACCAGACATAGATATGTTTGCAAGCCGCATAAATTACCAACTCACCCCCTTTGTTTCTTACCGGCCGGATCCGGACGCATTTGCTGTAGATGCTTTCCAGTTAAACTGGAAAAATTATTTCTTCTATGCCTTCCCCCCTTTCTGTCTTATTGGTAGGATATTACAAAAAGTTTTGATTGAGGAGGCAGAAGGAATCGTCATTGTACCAAATTGGCCAAACCAGCCATGGTACTCAAGACTAACAAGAATGCTTAAAACAAAGCCTTTCTGTATTTCTCGTAGAAAGCAAATGCTACACTTGCCGAGCAAACCGGGAGTGCAACACCCGCTGCACAACAGCTTGGAACTCCTGGCATGTCACCTTGGCGGGAAAAGCTGAAAGAAACCAGATTATCGCCAGAAGCAATTAACATTATAGAACATTCATTGGCTGAGGGTACATCAAAACAGTATAAAACCTATATTTCGAAATGGTTAAACTTTTGTACATCTCAGAATATAGACCCTGTCAATGCCTCCACAACTGAAGGTATCGAATTTTTAACAAAAATGTTTCATTCAACTAATGTGGGTTATTCCTGCATCAACACTGCTCGCTCAGCGTTATCTTTAGTACTGAACCCAAGAAATGGATTAACGTTTGGAAACCAACCGTTAGTACGAAGATTTATGAGCGGAATTTTCAAACTTCGACCCTCCTTACCCAAATACACAGAGACGTATGATGTGAAAGTTGTATTGGATTATTTAACAACTATACAAACTAGCATACTGACGCCTCTAAAGGAGTTATCGATGAAGCTTGTCACACTTCTTTGCTTGTTGTCAGGACAAAGAAATCAGACGTTAGCCGCATTGGACATGGACTTCATGAACATAACTGATTCGTATTGTCACTTTTACATTCCAACTATTCTAAAAACTACGAAGCCAGGACGTCATTTAAAACCGTTAGAACTAAATAGCTACACAGCCGACACAAGTTTATGCCCTGTCGCACTTATCAAAACGTATATCGCGGCTACAGCAAGTCTTCGCAAGGATGAGTCAAAATTTTTCAGCAGCTACAAGCCACCACACAAGTCAGTAAATTCATGCACTCTGGCTCGCTGGTGCAAAAACACATTGAATCTAGCAGGAATAAATTGTGAAATATTCTCAGCACATTCTACAAGATCCGCTGCCACGTCAAGTGCTCACAGTAAAGGGTTGAATTTACAAGAAATCAATAAAGCAGCCGGCTGGTCGAACGCCAGAACATTTGCAAACTATTACCAAAAGAGAATCGCATTAAATTTTGGGGACACTGTACTCAAATAACTATAACATTATGACTTTCCTATTACGTTGAGTTGAAGATCTTAGCTTGTTTTGTTTACGAAAGTTTTATACATTTTGGGACACGTGTCGTTTTATTAAATGAGTCTGAAGTTTATTGTATTTCATTCACACTTTAACATGGAATATCTTGTCGACTTTAAAATCTCACCTGAACTCGGGACTGGGAACGAGGTCGGAGAAATAATTTTCCGATCAAACAAGCACGAAGTGTGCGGTTTGGTCTGGATTATTTCTCCAGACCGAGTGTACAGTTCCGAGGATTCAGGTGCCCACCTCTTTTCTTCCCACCCAGCTCCTCGGAACTGTATGGTCACACCGACAAGATATTCCATTGTTTAATTTGGTCTTTAAAGCTTGGTTCTACTGGGCGCATGCTCCGTATCTCACCTGAATCCTCGGAACTGTACACTCGGTCTGGAGAAATAATCCAGACCAAACCGCACACTTCGTGCTTGTTTGATCGGAAAATTTCCTTGCAATACCAGTTCAAGTGACCGAGGAGACACAGGCAAGTACGGAGACAGAAGAAAAAAACTGGGATGAAAATGGATTGACTCATCGATTCTATGAGCCGGGAAGCGGACAATTCAATGACATTGAAGCAGAAGGGACCCCAGTCGGAGATGATTCTGGTAAAAAATCCACGACAACATACTTCTCTGAACGTGATGAAAAGGCGCAGAAACCTGCCAAAAATCTCAACGAGCCCAAACGTCAAGATCTTGACTTTTTGAGCATCAAGTGCTCTCCAAGAGTCTCAAAAATTGTGTTTTTGACGGTTATGATATCATTTGTCATATTGATCAGGTGGTTGGTGTAAAAAACAGGAGCTGTATGGAATTTGGAACAGGGAACGCACTGGACATGCAGAAGAGGAGAAGAGGGGTAAAGATATTTGCAGTGGATACCAGAGGATTCATATTTGACGTGTAGAAAAAGAATTAAATTGCTGAAGCCTTTCAGACTTTCCGTATTCTACACTCTACAGGTGACTAGTTAGTTCGTAATTTTCTTTTGTCTTTATCATAATTATCAGTTGACCATATGCAGGGCCGCCGAGAGGGGGCAGGAGGGGCAATTGGCCTCATGGTCTTGGGGTATAGGGGGCCTCATAAAGTAAGATTGTTCGCATTTTTAAGCTAGTCAAGAGGGCTTTCAATATTCCGGGGGAGTACCCCCGGACCACCTGTTGTCTGCTCGCCCGCTTTGTTTGCAGGGGCCCTTATTGTGCACTTTTGCCCCTGGGCCTCCACAACCTCTCGGTGGCCCTGACCATATGCCCTGTGATGGTCTGGGTTCTTGGTTTATAAGAAAGTCCTTGAATCATTGTTGGAGTAGTTATTGCATGTATGAAAAAAAATTCGAAGTATCTAATATCTGTTGTATGTTTTTGGCTGCTTCTTCTTCTTTAAATATTTTGGACTTACAAGGAACAGCATATAAGAAACGGTAGGCTCAATATCTCAAACTTCAGAAACTGCAAATACTAAATTTTAAAAAAGCTAAGAAACTCTTGCAATTGACACTCAAACTCAAACATGTTTTGACCGAGGAAGTTTCGACATTTTACTTAGAAACTATGATTCTGTCCCGGTGGGTGCAATTCAATAGCAAAAGGTACACCACCCTCGTCCATACTGTTTCAAAGAATACCCTTTTCTCTGATTTTGTGGTTTACGAATGAACCCCTTATCACGGAGGGTTTTCAAAGATAACACCCTTCTAAAGAGTATCACTGGACTTTGAATAGACTTTCACAGTTCGAATACTGGTTCGGAGAGAAAAGTTTGGGATTGTTGCACTGCATTACCATTCACTTTTCTAGACCACTAGACCAAGTAAAATTCACTGTATTCTAGGGTCTCGAGTTCATCAGCATTTAAACGTTTTTAGGTTATGTTCTGAAGAAAAATACCCCCTATTTTGAGATTCTAGGTCCTAGGATTTTGCTTCAAATATACCCCTTTCTCAGTGATATCATGGACGAGGGTGGTGTTATATCTACATTAACATTGCACCCACCGGGGATTCTGTACATTCAACTGACTCTACGCACTAGGCCCAACCGAGGGGCAAATCACTTCTCAAAATAGCGTACGTGATTTTTGTGATTTTGAAATCGAGTTGAAATCACATGATTTTTTTCTGTGATTTTTGTGATTTTAGCTATTTGTAGTGATTTTTTCGTGTGATTTTTCAGTAATTTTTCAGTGATTTGAGATTTTTGGTGCTTTCTGTATGTGATTTTTCTTGTGATTTTGTGTGTGATTTTGTATGTGAATTTTTTGTGATTTCAAGGGAGGTGTACGAAAAAAAATCAGTGAATTGCCCCTCGGGACGAGGTTGCACTAGGCCATAGTTGCACTAATGTATGAAGTTCATTAGTATAGCATTTTCAGTAGATGTTCATCTGCAAAGTTACATAGGGGGAACTTTAAGAAACTAAAACAGAATGAGAACTCAGATCTGATTATTTTGAGAAAATTTCAGTGCCGGTTCCAGAGCTCTGTTCCTTATGAAAAAATACGTGTTTAGAAACCAGGGCCTCCGAGAGGTTTTAGTACCCTGGGTACCAGAGTATCAAAATTCAAATGAAAGGATTTTTTGGCTCTGGTAGCCGGGGTAGGGTTTTAGGGGTCCAGCGACAAGACTGTGAAATGTGGCCCACTGCCGGCGAGGCGGGCGGAAGATATGTATTTCAGAATGTTGCTTGCAGTCAAAATGTTACAAATCTGCATTCACACTAACACAGTTAAACCAGCTTTATCTAAACCAGTTTAAATTTCAACCAATCAAGTGACTGGCTTTGTTGGATTGACCAATCAGAAGGCCCTATTCGATATCCTGGCTTAATTTGAGCTGGTTTAACTTGCAGTGTGGATGGGGCATTACCTTGCGAGGACCCTAGACCCCAAGGCCCCGGGGCAAATTGCCCCTCATGACCCCTCCTCTCGGCGGCCCTTTTAGCAACGAAAAGCATCACAAGGAAAAGCAAGACGTCAGGTAATAAGATGAAGACGATGAAACCTCCACGTAGTTCAAATATGTAAACAAATTCAATTAGAAGCACCAGTACCATTTAATACTTCTAAATACACAAAGTTTTCAGGCTACATTACAAACACATAAATTCTACATTTAGCTTTAAATTTTCTTCAGTTGTGCTGCGAAAGTTTGGTACCCAGGGTATTGTGAAAGCAGAGGAGTGGGAAGTTTTGTTGCAAGAAGCAGGTCCGGAAAAAGTAGCAGCTGAGTGGGGGCGATTTTGTTCTGAAACAATACGAGTAGCAGACTGTTGGAAAACGGATGACCTAAGAAACAACATAGGTGACTATTCGTCTCCCTCCCAATATGGCAAAAGGCCCTGGGGATGAGATTGGAAATTTTAGAGGCCAAGTTCGGATTTAGTACTCAAAATTTTGTCTAATCACAAGTTTTCATGTTGCTAGCGGTCGAGGTATTTATTTCATGGCGATGTAAAGTTTGAAAATCTATAAGGGATTTGACCGTGAAAAATTACTCAGAGTGTAAAGTTTCACCCCCAACAATTTTTCATCGTCAAATCCTAGACTCATTCCAAAATTCTCTTGTTTCGCTCCCCCTGCAGACTTGTCGCTACAACAGAGGCGATAACAACAACAACAACAAGCGAAAGTTAGAGGGACTTTCGTCATGAGTCTAGTCAAATCCCTTATAAATGGTCGAACCTTACATTGTCATAAAATCAACATCACAATTGCCAGCAGTTTAAAAACATGTAACCATAACCTGACTAGACTAAAAATTGGGTGCTAAATCCCAATCTGGGCTCAAAATTTGCACATGAACAATAGGAAGAAATTTTGACAAATTTCCGAAACGAGGCTCCTTAACTGAAGAAGTGTATTGACAAATGTTTTGAATCACCGATTGGTATAAATAAAACAGCTTGGCCATCTTCTGGGATGCTGCATTGTCAACTTGAGCCGTTACTAGCAACAATAAATACTAAATGCCCAGCCCCACCTATATGTGGATCTATACTTGACTCATTCGAAAAGTCTCTTGTTTCACACCAGGGTATGAAAAGAAACGAAGAAGGCAATTTTTCTGGAGCCGGTTGTCAAATCAAAAGGGAAATTTTCCAAGATCGTGTTGTTATTCACTCTAATTTTGTAATTTTGGGTATACTTTTGACATATTTTTTCTAGACGGCTGTCATTTGAAGGGAAAATTCTGGAGTTGGGTAAGAAAATCTTTTTCATGGGCCCCGTACAAATTTACCTCAAGTACCCGCCTCCGGCATAGAATTATAAAGAAGTTAGAGAAAAGGGTAAAGGGTACATTTTTATCATGTAAAGTCATACACGAGGGAACTCTTTAAATGTTAGGAACTCATATGATACTGAAGGTGTTGTGGCGCAGTGGTGCGATCTTCTAACCTGACTTTGCAGCGAAAACAGTTCGGCTGACAGGGTTCCAAGCCTTGGAATCCAAGGTTCCGTTCTCTGTAGGCCCCTACCACTTCAGAGTCATTACAACGGTTCGAGGACTCGATTAGGTGTTCTCTACTTCAGTGATCCTAGCGCTTGGCGCTAAAAATCACAGCTTCACTTTCATATACCGGGTGAGTCAAAAAAACTTTACCCGTTTGGCGGGTCGAAAAAGGATGTGGGCGATCTTCAAACTGAAATGTTAATCTATCAGTCAAGGGCTAACTTAGATGAGGAAATTTTGTTTGGTAAAATCACTCATCACCCAAAAGTAAGAAAAATGCCTGTAAAGACGATTGGATGGGAATCGAGAATTCCACCTTCCATTCTAGTATATGATTTATTTGGCGTTGAAATTAGAATTCGATGCATTTGTCAGTTCCAGAAATAGAATTCTAATTTCAATAACAAGTAAATCAAGGACCAGAATGGAATGCGGAATTCTGGCTCTACTACATGCCCCTTGTAGACATTTTTCTAATTTGTGGGCAAATGAGTGGTTTTACCGTAAAATGTTTACATCTAAGTTGTCTCTTGACTACACGTTTTTTTTTATAAGAAACTAGGATCAGGCCATAGTACTAAAAGTTTCTTAATTTAACATGAAATTTTGTCCATTTTAGTACTAAAAGTTTCTTAATTGGTTTCTTATTTTTTGAATGCATAAATTGTCAATGTGGTCGCTAACACTGCTACATCTTGATATTAAACATCATATAGGAATAAACAGTGTTCTGTTATGTTGAAAACACAAATGGTTAGATAAAATGCCCAATAATAAAGGTTCAACGATCTATTTTCTATAAAATTCATGCTTTTAACTTTGAAAAGTTTCTTAGTACTTCTCAGACGTAGTACTAGAGTTTCTTAAAAATTTGGCCATCTTAGTACTAGTTTCTTATAAACCAGTTTCTTATAAAAAAAAGCGTGTAATACATTGAAATATAAGTTTTGGATATCAGCAGAATACTTTCTCCTTCACAGCCCACCAAACGTGCACATTTTCCCGCAGAAATGACACCGCAGGGGACAAAAGGAACAAATACATTTTTACAAACTAAATGGATGCCTGATTGCCACGCAAGAAGTTTTGTTCTTTTAGCCACATCGCAAAAAAAATATTTGCTCCTTGTCCAAGGCTTAAATCAAGTCTTTTCTTTACAAAATCAGATATAAATAAAGTAAAAACAGGATATCTAAGTAAGTCTAGGTAAGAATCTCCTCTGTAAATTAAGATAAAAATCTTGGGAATCAATTAAATGTTATCACTTCTCTTCCTGATCCAGCCTATGGAATTACAAATGAAGAAAGGACGCTACTTAGAATCCTCATTAGTCTAAAGAGGATACATAATAAGTTAGCGCGGGTCAGCGCATAAATGGCCACCCTCTCGTGGTATTCAATTTTCAGGTATTAATTGAAAGTATGGAATGCAAGTTGGGAGAAAAATTCATTTCCCTTATTTACTTGATAGACATAAAAATTACGGTTGTTATGGTTCGTTCATGGCATTTCAAGATTATAAACCGCTTGTGTAGCAGCTGTGGAGGAGCTGTGCCTTCAATTGTTCCTTTGTCATATGGAAAGGATAAGCTTCAACTTACAGTCTGAGACCTCGTTTGGAGTAACCGTACAAGTGGTTGCTGATTTATTGCACAAGAAAATCACAGTAAGTGGTTACAGTAAGTGGTTGCTTCAAAACGCACTCCATTTAGCATAGGTTTCAAATCCCCAAAAAGCTGGGTGTAAAACTCTGTGACCTATTTCTTTGAACTGAACGGCTTCAAAGAAACTTGAACTATTTTACAGTAAATCTGCCGTTGGACTTATCTGAAATCTTCAATATTTTCAGAATTACAGTGTTTTTCTTCCTTTTCAAGAATTCGGGAAAATTTTCGAAAAAACCCTTAAAACAATCGTAATTTCTAAACCAGTTGACAAAAAGATCAAACAATTTTCAAGGAAAACATAGTTTATGGATGCCTACACTATGGTATCAAGCAAAACTCTTTCACTCTTCTGGTTTGTGATTTAGAAATTTGATGACGTCACCATCATAAAATGAGCTACAAATTAAAATAGGCTGTAATTTCGACAAATATTTAAGACTTCTGAAAAGTCCAACGGCAGAATCATAAAATAGTGGCTAAAGTTTCTTTTAAGTCATTCAGTTTAAAGAAATGGGTCACTGAATTTTACACCCGCCTTTTTACACCGATTTAAGGATTTAGAACTTATGCTACTCCATTTGTTCACACCATACTGCACCGATACCAAAGTAAAGTGTAAAGTACGTTTGAAAGAAGGGTCCAACGTTAGATTCGAATTTTCCATACATCTGCGAAAAGTTTTTAAGTGTTGCCTTGCAGACAAACAACATTATGAGCCCTTTCGAAATAAAGGACAAAATCAAATACAACGCTAGAAACCTTTCATTGAAAATTGACTTAACTCTGACACTGCTGGAGAACAACAGGAGTGTCATTTTTGAAGCAACCATTATTTTGCCTTTCCTTTCCAATGAATTAGCAACCATTTCTCAGATTGATTCAAACACGGTCTCAAACTCTAACTTGAAGCCTGACCTATGCAACTGTGTTAAAATCGAAATAGCTGAAGCTACGTCCCCTCCACAGTGGTCGCACAAACGGAGCAAAATTTTGTTGGGATACTGTGTGGATTTGAAAAAACAACCTGTAATGTTGTTTACTAACAATGGAACACTACTAATCCTTTCAAAGGCCATTTACAATTTCTTCCACTTATTTTGACTTTTATAAAGAAAAAGGATAAAATCTAAAGCTATGCCAGGCGAATTTTGTTTGTTTGTTTGATTCATTAGGAGGCATCACAATTCTTGCATAAGCAGGACTTAGATGCAGAGCGACAAAATGTCTTCGGACACTCGCACACTCGGACGCTCGGACATTCAGACGCTCGGACATTGTTCGCAGGAAATTTTGCTTTTCCAATATCGGCTATTTCAATCGATTCGAATCACCTAAGCAGTCCAAAGAGACAAGTAGAGGAAAATGCCATGTGAAGAGATGGTAACTGCATAGTGGCAAAATCTGCAATAAAAAGGTACCAAAAGAATATTTTTGATGTGGTAGAAACCAACGTAATGGACTTTTTTGTCAAAGAATGTTCGTCCGCAGGAAATTTAGAATTTTCTGATGCTCTGCTTAGATAAAGCCATTACTTCTCAGTCCTAAAGAAATGAAATCTGCAAAGCAGATCTACAGATCTCTCCTTCTTCTTCTTAACAACCATCTTTCGCGTATACAAGGTAAGAGTCTGCCCTACTTGTTTCAGGGAAACTATTGCCACTCTCTTTGCAGCTGAATTCTTGGTTCCGAGAATTTTCTTTGTCTACGATCATTCATTGCTTTGAATTGTGGTGTCAATCAATGCAGCTGGCGCTAATGTGTTAAGAAAACGTCTTTGTTCACCCACATTTGTTATGCCCCATTCACATTACAAGTTAAACCAGCTTCAACTAAACCAGGTTTTCGAATAGGGCCCTCTGATTGGCCAATCCAAGAAATCGAGTCATTTGACAAGTTGAAAGTTAAACTGCGTTCACACGATGCCGGCACATTTTGAAAACGGTGAAAAATGTGACGGTAGCAGAATTTGAGCTAGCGTTCACACGATGCCGGAACAATTTGAAAACGGTATGAAATTTGACAGTAAGTAACTCTTTGCAAGACTTTGATGCCATAGAAAGTTACCTACACCCTAAGTGCCAATTAGTCTTGTTCCAAAAGCGTCGAAAACTGTTCTATTTTCAAAATTTTCAAGTGTTTGCACGATGCCGTTTCCAAAATGTGCCGGTTAGAGTTCAATTTTCAAAATCTACCGTTTTCAAAATGTGTCGGCAAAAAATGTGCCGTTTCGTGTGAACGGGAGATCTATCCGTCACATTTTTCACCGTTTTCAAAATTTGCCGGCATCGTGTGAACGTAGTCTTAAACTGGTTTAGATAACGCTGGTTTAACTGTGTCAGTGAGCATAGGTTTCAAATCTTTAAAATGCTGGGTGTAAAATTTATTGACCTATTTCTTTGAACTGAACGCCTTCAAAGAAAATTGAACTATTTTAAAGAAAATCTGCCGTTGGACTTTTCTGAAATCTTCAATATATTCAGAATGACAGTGTTTTCTTCTTTTTTAAGAATTCAAGAAAGTTTTCCAAAAAAATTTAAAACTGTCGTAGTTTTTAAACCTCTTGACGGAAGATCAAATGATTTTCAAGAAAACCATAGTTTATGGATGCCCACAATATGGTATCAAGCAAAACTCTCTCACTCTTCTGGTTTGTGATTTAGAAATTTGATGACGTCACATCATAAAATGAGCTCAAATAGAAAAGAGGCCGTAATTTCGACAAATAAGCGGGATTTCTGAAAAGTCCAACGGTAGAATCATAGAAAAGTGGCTGAAGTTTCTTTCAAGTCATTCAGTTTAAAGAAATAGGTCATTGAATTTTACACCCGCCTTTTTCGTAGATTTAAAGATTTGAAACCTATGCTGTGTCAGTGTTAATACAGTATTAAGTGATTATGTCACGACACAACAACATTGATAACTGTACAATTAATACCATACCAGTATAGGACTATGAAAGTACAGCTAAGCTACGTCTTTTCCTCCTCAAATCATCCATACTGCTTGATCGATCAAGTGCTTTTATTGAAACATCTTGTAATTTGTCTTCACATATTCGCGTTATGGCCTGCAAAAATTGGTATTCATATGACAAAATATTCAAAACGCGTTTTTTGGTTTTCTCAATGTTACTCATTATTGCAGCTATTTGTTTATTTAGAGTTGCTCTCTATTTAAGAGAAAAGCTACTTATTTCTCTCCTTTCAGAATTTCATGTTAATTTGTTGTCTCTTGTCTACACATTCATGTTATGCCCTGAAAAACATGCTATTCTTGGTTTTTTTCAACGTTGGTCATTATTGCAGCTATTTTCTTTGTTCATCGTCTATGTAGAGTTGCTCTCTATTTGAGAGACAAACTACTTATTTCTCTCCTTTCAGGGTTTCATGTTAATTTGTTGTCTCTTTTCTGCACATTCACTTTATGAATAAACAAATAGAGTATTACTAATTGCGCTGCGAAAAGAGCTTTGTTTTATACGACGTGTCGGGCTTAAACCCATTATCTAGTAACTTTAAATTACTAAATTAAGAAAAATTACAATACTACAATTTGTCTTACAAGACACGGGATCAAAAGATTTCCGAAACAAAATGATGACGATTAAGAGCCAATTCATAGTAGCAAAAAATTACAAGGTAATGCAGGAACACACTAACGCTTAGATTCTCAATTTCGTTTTGATTAAGGCCCCGTCCACACGTATCCGGATCTTTTTGAAAACGCATCTTTTTTATCCGTTTTGGGTTCCCGTCCACACGGAGGCGGCGCTCTCAGTCACCGAAAACGAAGCTTTTGATCACACGAGGGCATTTTGTAGACTTATGCCTTTTCGTCCCTTGTTTCCCTGCGTTCTTTGACTTGCTGATATCACTTGGTCAATAGGGACTCATAATATTACGCTTGTATAATGGGCCCCCTTTTTGAAAATGGCCTAAAAAGGTGGGAGTTCTCGTACACTCAACAAAATCGCTTCAAAATCTGGTTTAAAGAGCTCGAACAATGAAAAGCGAAGTTTTAGTACAAAGAATGATGTTGTGTTGACCTACAAAGCGCAAAATGCATACGTTTCAGGCAGTAATCTTCCTCTGTAGAAGCAAAATAGATCCATCGAAGCTGCGAGAACTCCAGGCTGCTTCAACCGTTCTTTAAGAGCAACAACAACAACATTCTGAATAGCGGCCCCTGATTGGTTAAAAACTGAATTCTAGCGATTTGATTGATGAATACAGAACCACCCTACGCGGGCCTAAAGTGGGCCCACTATTTCAGAGTAATGTTATTAGTCCCTCTTGACCAAGGAACGCAGGGAAACAAGGGACGAAAAGGCATCAGTCTAGGCATTTTGCTTGTCTGTTTTCTTTCATCGAAGTTCGAAGCCGAATATCGTTATCGATTATGGAATTTTGTTATCGAATATCGAATTGTGAATGCCACAGCGTTTTCGTGTGGACGGGGATATTTTCGAAAACGGTCCTCGTGTGAACGCAAATCTTTTTGAAAACGGATAAAAAAGATGCCTTTTTCAAAAATATCCGGACACGTGTGGACAGAGCCTAAGATTCGACAGAGACCTTTCGATTTCCATAGTTTTCAGTAGCCGTTCTGACAATGAGTTGGGACCTATCTAAAAACCTAGTAAAGTAACAAAAAAACAACCTAAAAACGGGACTTACATAAAACACATGAGTTCGTAACTAAGAGACGAGAAGCAAAAACCGAGGAAGATAGATGGATAACAAGTAGAAGCAAGATCTTGTCTGTCTCATGGGAAATTGAAATGACTAAACAGCAAAATCTACACAAATCTTCCTAATCCACGGGTCAGTGTAACCGATCAAAGCTGAGCAGATAACTGAATCTAATTGAATGTATCAGCAATAAGACAAGACAGCTGCCAATATCATTGCTTCGATATTCAGTGAACAGTATTTCAAACGCTGCGCATTTCTTTGTCACTCACTCAGAATGGACAAAAATAAAATAATCAATACCTCTAATCTTTTTGCTCTTTCTTTATCTAATGGTTCTGTTTGTAGAATAAGGTTGTTTTGTTCCGCCAAAGCTCGCAGGTCGAAATAATATTTTGCATACACACTTGATGGAACATTGATGTTGAATTCTAGTAGCTCGAGAAATGCTCGCTCTAATTCATTCCTGTGAAATAAAACGAAAGTAATATTTATGAAAATTTGTCGAAGGGAACGTGTGTTTAATCATACCTACTGCAAAAGTCTTATTTAGCTCAATTCTATCAAGCCCCTCTCTCTGACGCGGCCCGCCCCTCTGCGCCAAAATTTTAGAATAGGCCCAATCCCATTTACATCCAATTCCAGAAGTTCCCAACGATTTCCCATTTATTTAGCTAACAAATGTGCGTGTTAAACTTTTACATGGTTTGAGATAAATGTCGAATTTATATATTTGTATGATTGAATAAGATTGTCAGTATGATGTCAGTGAGATTGTCAAATCCCACCTTATTTTGCATCCGCAAATATGGGGCAAAAGAACAGAAAAGGAATGATAGATAGTAAAGTCCCGCCTTTAAGAAACTGCATTATAAGAAACTCAGGCCTGATTTTGCTCAATAAAATATCTCTCTATGAAAAACTATCCATGCTGATTCATGTTCAGCTTCTTTTACAATGGTAAACAGAAATGCTATAAGGTGTATGATTGAATATGTCTCCAATAGGTCTCAATTCTCTAGAAACAAGAGTGAAAGTTTCAAGCTCAAATTGTTATAATTTCAAGAACTTTCAATACTGGCTCAAGCTATTAGATCCTTGTACAACAGTGCATATTTTTAAGCACGTGTTCTTAACAATTTTGATAGCTTTTTGGAATATAAAAATGTTTGTCATATCATGGTATACAAACCCTGTTTTGAAGAAATATATCTTAACATAATAACCAATCAGGCTATTTTTGTGAAATGAGTTTCTTAAAGGCCGGAATTTACTCTATCTCTTTGTAATTATATTTAGTAAATAAGTCTTCTTCGTTGTTTCACCCTCCTATGAATTGTTCGAAATCAAATAAGCCCCCTCGGTTCAATAGAGCTTTTGTGGCATAAATGATTGTTTATGCCTGTGTTAGGGCTGATTTCCACTCAGTAGAATTTTCCGAACGGACTGAATTTTACACAATCTTAGTCACGCGTAACATTCTTTTGAAATTCAGAGCGACATTTTCTCACGTCAACAAAAGATTTCCTGTCCAATCGGAAAATGTGACTGAGTGGAAATCAGCCTTTATACACCTATTACTTTAAAAGAATGGTCAATGAATGGAATAGGCAAAACTGCTCGTACAAGGTCTTCAATATAAATAAAAAAAACAAAACAGAGGCAATAGTGAGGATTCCAACTTTGACTTTTTGATTTTCTTATCATTGTAAACAGTTGGTTTAGAATGGTTTGAAATGGACTTTTTTACTTGTCAGAAAATAACTTTTGATCTAGCGTCCAAAGCTAGTAAATTCTGTGAAGAAAAAAAAGCATGACCTCCGTCCTCAGTTCAAACAGATAGATATAGCAACAGCTAGATATAGCAAAAAATTGCTTCGGATCTCAGTTTGGTTCATTTAATCGTCAGTGAGTTTACCTTGAGTGAGTTAGAAATTTCTGTTTGAGTACAGGTAATCTCAATTGGTCTTTTACCCTTATTTCTCGCTATTCTTGTTCACGGAATTTTGTATTATTGAATAGCAACGGTTGATTTGCAAACTGCAAACTCACAAAATAAAACACTTGCTTGCTTGCACTTTTGCTATGCAACTCTTACATAACAACATCAGCTAACACTGAACGAGAACAGCGAGAAACAAGGCCAAAAGTCAATAAATATTACCTGTGCATTCATACCTGTCCATCACTAACTCACTCAAGGTAAAGTTATCAACGATAACTGATGTGAGATGAGATCCGAAGCAACTTCCTGCCACAGCTAGCGATTTCTACTGAGAACGGGCGTCATGCGTTTGTTTCCCTAAACAAAATTTACCAGATCTGGAAGCTCGATAGAAGCGTCTTTTCTAGCAAGTAAAAAGGCCTATGGTTGGTTTTCAACTTAACTTAACTTAACTTAACAAAAACTTTAGATTCATCCTTTCATTTTCATTCCCAGCTCACGACTTCTCTCGAAAAACACCTCTAGTGTGCATAACCCGTCAGTGTGCCGCTATAGTTTCAGGCTAACTTTTGTGGCTTTATTTATTATGCTTTACTCGTTGAATTTCCTTTGTCTGCAATCGCTAATCGCTTTGAACTCCGGTGTCAGTCAAAAGCAATTGATGCTATCGTGCTACAAAACCTGTCCAGCGTGCATCAGTTATGTGACCATTGTCTGAAGAAAAACCTTGCATGTGCTGGGTTACGCTTTCAGTATACCGGGTGTCCCAAAAAAAAGTATCCGGATTTGGTCGACCCTAGCGATAAGAATATAGCGTAAATCAAACCGAAATGATTTTCAAAACATACCTCGATAGCCAACTTGAACATAGATACCTCGTTTGTTGAATTCGGTGCACTGAGAGTGAAGATATCAGTCTTCAAAGGACAAATTTGCCTCCACCTCCAAACCAGAGCTTTGGCGCTTTGGCCTAAGCGAATTCTTGAAGCTCTGTAAATAAAATCAACGAAATCTGAGGACGGCACAACAGATGGGTTTTACAAAATACAGTTTATGTGAGACCTATTGTCAAGGGAGCTCCGAAATCAGCTTCATTCATCTCAATATCGACGATTTACTTTACAAATACTATTCACCGGTGATTGAGCATCAATGCACTTTTGAAATCGTCGAATCATTCCTTGAAAAGAATTGCTTATCAGATCTCTCGGGGGCCACGACAGGAAGGTCTGGAGATCTTTTGGGGGCCAAAAGATATCTCCTCTCTTGATGATGACCCACCCGGGAAATCAGATTCGAAGATACGCGATGATCAACCTGATCTCGAGAGGTCTGATAACGAATTCTTTTCAAGGAATGATTCGACGATGTCAAAAGTGTGTTGATGCTCAAGGGAGTACTTCACCGGTAAATAGTAAGTGTTAAATAAATTGTCGATATTGAGATGAATGAAGCTGATTTCGGGGCTCCCTTTACGATAGGTCTCACATGAACTGTATTATGGAAAACACATCTGTTGTGCCGTCTTCAAATTTTGTTGATTTCATTCACAGAGCTTCAAGAATTTGCTTAGGCCAAAGCGCCAAAGCTCTGGTTTGGAGGTGGAGGCAAATTTGTCCTTTGAAGATTGATATCTTCACTCTCAGTGCACCGAATTCAACAAACGAGGTATCTATGTTCAAGTTGGCTATCAAGGTATGTTTTGAAAATCATTTCGGATTGATTCACGCTATATTCTTATCGCTAGGGTCGACCAAATCCGGATACTTTTTTTTGGGACACCCGGTATAAGGCAATTTACAAACGTAAATTTCGAAATTTCTTACTTACATTGCTTCAACTTTTATATCTCTGAGAATCTGACAGTAGTCGACATTCCAAACTGAAAAGAGAAATGTGCAGAAATAACAAAGCATACATCTTGAAGGTTACAGTGCCAGTAGGCCGTATTTTAACCTCTAATGTTGATCAATGACTTGCGTATATATTGGCTGCGGTCACACTAGAATCCGATTCCGTTATGATCTGATTTGTTTCACTGATCTTTGTCGTCAGAAAGTACGGCATTATAACGATACAAAGACACTTGGTCAAACTGTGCCCGTAACGTCCTTTGCAAAGCTGCCTGTGCGTTGGCTAATTTTTTGGCGCGAAAATAATCGTCACGTGGTTATCTTGGTAAATCATGATTGGTTCATTTTGCTTTAACAACGCCGTAGTTTAGGTCAACAACTTGTTTATCCCGTTGTTTTGGATAATAAATTTTTTCAAGGATTCTTGCCCAGGAACGAAATGTTGTAACAGCGTTGTATATGAAAAAGAAGAGCGGTCACATACTACAGCATCGTCCCGTCTTTTCGAAAGAAAACAACGGAATAAAGCACCTAGTGTGACCGCAACCATTGTCTTCGCAAGCATTAACGAGCCATTGTCAACCAGGGTTAGCCTACGCGTAGACCCATTATGCTGAACGAAGAAAGGGTCTACGGAAGAAAGAGCAAGCGCTTGCTACGAGGTTTCTGGATTTCTAGAAAATTAATTTTTGCAGCCTTTGTTTAGATGCGTTGCACAAATAATCTGAAAAAAGAATTAGAATAATTAATTGGGCGGCCGTAGCAAGCCTTTACTCTTTGCTTCGTAGACCCTTTCTTCTTTTGGAATAATGGGTCTACGCGTAGGCTAACTATGCGCTCCATTGGGAGCCCAGTTCTCATGTTTCTTTCAAGTCATTAAATTCATAGAAAAATGTGATACAATTTTACACCCAGCATAAGTTCCAAATCCTTAAAAAGGTGTGCGTAAAATTCAATTCAATTCAATTCAATGACTTATTTCTTTGAAATGAATGGCTTCAAAGAATCTTTAGCTATTTAGCAATAATTCTGCTGTTGGCATTTGGTGAAATCTTCAACACTATCAGAATTAGAGTGTTTTTCTTCGTTTTGGAGAATTAAAGAAAAATTTTCACAAAAGCTTTAAACTATCCTAATTTCTAAACTGTCTGACACAACATGAAGTAATCCCCAAGGAAACCACAATTTATGGATATCTACAACATGGTATCAAGTAAAAGTCTGTCACTTTTGTGGTTTATCACTTAGAAATTTGATGACGTCACATCCCGAAATGAGCTGAAATATAAGATTCGTTGTAATTTCAAAAACATTCAAAATTTCCGAAAAGTCCAATGGTAGAATTATGGATAAGTTGCTGAAGTTTCTTCTGGGCCATTCAGTTAGAAGAATTAGGTCATAGAATTTTATACCCACCTTTTTACGCCGATTTAAAGATTTGGAACCTTATGTTTTACACCCACCTTTCCAAGATTTGAAAGATTTGAGCCCTATGGTAGGCAGGTTGATTATTCAGACAGTCCTGAAAATCATATTTTGCCCAAACGGAGGCTATAGGTCCACTGCAGTAGCCGAGAAGACATAATAATTCAACGAAGGCTACGTTCACACTACAGTAGAAATCCGCATAGAAGAACCCATTTTTATAAGAACCTTGAGGCTGAAATTCAATATTTTAAGCCCCCTAAATAAAAACCTCTTAGAGGCTGACGCTGGGGGGAGGCTCTTATATAACAGGTTCACTGTCTTCCGAATTCCTCCGAACTTTCAAAAAATCTTGACATTCTGATCAGAATTCTTCAGTCTATGAGATTTTCAATAATAATACTAAACTAAAAATGTTCTCAAGAATTTTCAAGGAATTCTCAAAAAGTCTTTAGATTTCTTGTGCTGAAAAGAGTATTAATAAATGCAAGGTAAGTGCTATATATAAGACCCTCTTTAAGATAGAATCTAGAATAGCAGATATTTGATTAAGAACCTATCAAGGCTGCCCAAGAAAAAACCTAGGTTCTTTTATGCGGGTTTCTACTGTACTCCTTTTTCAATTCAATTCGCTTTTGTTGATGAAAACGCCACCCGTTCACATTGCTCCATTTTCAAATAAATACGCCATGAATACGATAGGCGCTAACATTGCTCCAGGAAGACGCTGTTGTTAATCTCCTTTTCAAAACATAGCCTTTAGTTAGTAGCTGTTACCTGTCAAGAAGGAGCCAAGTGCGAGTTTGAATGCCACTGCAATAAACAGCCTATCAACAATAGAATGTGAAGCGTTTTCAATCAAATGTCTCCGTTCTGGCGTACACACTGAAAACGGATCGTTTCCGCAACGCACCGTTTTAAAATTTATGCTTTTTCATTAGCTTTTTCCAAAATCTTCGTTTTCACAGCAGAGCAATGTGAATGCAAGACCAAAATGGGTAAGTTTTGCTCCGTTTTCATGTGAAAACGGAGCAGTGTGAACGGGGTCTAAAGTTGAACTTTCCAACGATCTTTGTTGCGACTTTAAGGGAACAGTGGCCGTTCAAACGGGACATCTGCTCTTAAATCAAATACTCACACACCTGCTTGATCATCCCACACTTTTGACGCTAATAAAATTGCTCCAAGTAAAATTCTTTTCCAATTGCTAGCATGTATATCTATTTCAGCATATGTAAGAAGTCTTTCCAAATAAACCTAAGAAAGGTGGGAAATTGCAAAATTACGAACTAAAGCTGCAATCTTCGACAATAGAGAGTTTACGAAACCAGGACAGCAACGCAAACCAGATCCAAAAGGCCAAAATAAGGCCCCCTATAACTCTGAGCTTTAAAACGACTGAGCTTACTTCGCAGGCCTAGATCTGCAGTACAGAACGCCAGAAATGCGGCTTCCAATTTGTGAAGTTGAAGAGGACAACTTCAGATTCTCTCATAGGAAGCAAATTCGCACGATAAGCAAGGAATCTTTTGAATCTAAAGTTCTGAAACAAAAGCAACTTTGCGTTGCAGTTGTCGTTGCTGTCGTGGTTTCGTATACTCTCTAATATCTCCGATCAAAAATGTAGTCTTTTCAGACTTTCTCGACAACAAGTCACAGTGCCTACTACCTTACCAGAAATCCCGGGGGTACTCCCATTAAGGCCTAACCGCGGGTCCAGTAGGTTTTGAGGGCCTCACCAAATGACTACCAAATGGCCCTATTTGCTAACCACATACTATCAATTGAAGGTATTCTGAGCTTCCTGGCCATTTATAAGCTTTCAACCCGGTAGGCTCCTCCGCATGCCAATTTAGTCATTACATCAACAATAATTATAAATGAATTTAGAAGTTTTCTTGCATTTCTCGATCAGTTTTGCAATAGAGAATTAAGGAAAACCGGGAAGACTGGACCCATGTCAGGCTACAATGGTAGTAACCCAATCCTGGGAAAGAAATACTGCCCAAATCCCCCATTCAACCACAGTCAACATTGCAGGTACTGACTCTATTAAGAATATTTTAGCAATGGAATTTTGCAGTATCTAATTGAATGGCTAATACGTTCAATTTTTCATCGCTAAAATAAGTCACTCCGTTCAGATTTTACAAGTGATTTTCTAAAAAACATCCCTTCGAGAAACCTTAAAAACTGTGCTAAAATCACGAGCAAGTTTCCGTAATATGTTTACCTCACAGCAATGACTTGAGCACGCTTTAGCTAGTGCTATCCTCTTGGGAAAAAAAGCCTTCCCCTAGTATGAATAACTTATTCAGGGGGTTCCATGCTCCCAAAAGAACAAAATGCATGAATGTATGAAAGTGTCATTACTGCTACGACGGCAAACAAAGGGAAATTCTATTCTTCGTTTTCATTCGTTGTTGCATATTTTAGCAAAGGGCTCTCGGCAGAAAATCCCCCATATCGACGGGGAGGAGTGGCCGATTAAAGCCGGGTAAATTACTCAACTTTACTGAACATGTTGGTGATGAAACAAGACAGATTTCGATATGATTACTCGGATAATCAGGGAGCAGCATTTTTTCAAACGCTGGTCCTTTTTGTTGACTCATCCGGCAGTTTCGCTTCTGCTACGATAAACTTACCAATGTAATAATAGCACATTCGGCAGTCAGCTGAGCAGCATTGAAAAGAGTTTTCATGAATCGATATATATGTCTATATTCTGGCTTCATTTTCGAGTAATTACTCGGTACGGGCTCTCTCTGAAAGAAAAATATAGAAAATATAAGTCTCTTTCAGATAACTACCGGGTGAGCAGCTGCCCGTTCACATTACCCCGTTTCAAATGAATACACTATGAAAACGATAGCCGTTCACACTGCTCGAGCAAAATGATGTTGTTAATCCCCTCTTCAAAACAAAGGCTTTGTTAGTAGCTGTCAAGAAGGCGCCAATCACGAGTTTGAATGCCATTGTTATCATCAGCCTAATAAACAAAGAAATTTGAAGAGTTTTGAAATGTCTCCGTTTTTGGCGTTCACATTGAAAACGGATCTTGTTCAAAACGCACAGTTTTCAAATTTAAGCGTTTTCATTAGCGTTTTTGGAAAAGCTCCGTTTTCACAGCGGAGAAATGTGAGCCCAAGGCCAAAACGGATAAGTTTTACGCCGTTTTTATATGAAAACGGAGCAGTGTGAACGGGCCTTATTCGTTTTGCCTTCTGTTTACATTGCTCTATTGTGAAAACGGAGCTTTTCGAAAACGCTAATGAAAACGAATAACTCTAAAAAATGGTACTTTTCGAAAGGGCTTCTAACAAAAAGCTTTGTTTTGAAAGGGGGATTAACAACAATGTTTTGCTGGAGCAATGTAAACGCCTATCGTTTCACAGTGTATTTCATCTGGAAACGAAGCAGTGAGAACAGGCAGTGTTGTCATCAACACTGGAATAGAAACAGTGTTGTGAACGTAGCTTAAAATAGCAATCAAAATTACAATTCAAAAATTGACAGAGCAGAAACTGCGTACGAATGCGCAAAAACTCTTAACTTTGAGCCCCTTAGCTCCCTGCAACATATCGCAAAATTAGGCAACACTCGATATCTTCTTCCTTGGGCCTTGAACTCTTGATTTATCACTTCAAAAAGCTTATCTGTCCATACACTTCCTTATCTCAGATATGTCCATGACGTCATTTTATGCAGGTTCTGCTTTGTCTTCAAAATATATATAGAAGGAACTTAAGAACTTGAACGAGCTTTAGGTTTTGGCTAAAATGACAACGAGACGGTCGTGTGGAACAAAGAAGCGAGGTTACATCTGCAAAACGCAGAAAGATGTTATAACGGATTTAGCTAAATTTAGAAGCGGTAATTCATGTTTTCAGAACCATTTTGGCGTTGTTTATGGCTTTTGATACCCATCACGACCAGAACAATGAGAATCGAAAATTATATGTTGGAAATGACTAAAATTATAGGGTCTACTGGGGTAAAAAGGGTAGGCTGGAGTAAAATGGGTAGTGTGAACTGCTGCAACACAGTAGATCCAGAATTGATAATAAAGTAACGCTCAAGGTGTCAAGGAGGGTAATTCAAGTAGCTATAGCCAGAGGAAAGCTCTGAACGACGTTCTTGGTAAATTTCATCCGCAATTTTCAGCCTACCCATTGAACCCCCAATTTACCTATTTTACCCCAGTACACCCTACCAGAAAAATAAACTAAACAGACATACCGAAAGCGGATGTAACTTTTCATCGAAAATATCTAAAAGACGGCTTTCGTCGCCGCTGAAAGAGAAAGAGATTGTCAAATCATATTCCAAAGTATGCAATAAGAATGTAAAAAAGATATAAATACAGGCTTGAAATAACTACACGGTGTCCTAATAAAATTGAGCCTGGTTGGTGTGGCTGCTCTAGAATGAGTCAGTTTGCTCTAGACGAGCTATAAGTTCATGGTTGTCTCGTTTATTGGCATTGGTCAAGCCTCAACTCAGATTTTGAGACCTTGTTTAATCCAATCTGACAAGTGGTTGCTGATTATGACATAACAGAGCAGTGGCTTCAACAACAGCACTTCCATATCGGGTGAGCCAGAAGAAAATTCCCACTTTCAAAAATCCATAGTACCAATAGGACTTCACGGATTTGAATGACTCAAACTCTACGTAAAGCCTGGTTTCCGTATGATCGTAACAGTCGGCGACCTACTGCGATACATCGGCGACATGTCGGCGACATATGGATACAATCACTGTTACGATCAAACGAAAACCAGACTTTAAACTCATCTCAACTCTTTCGATGCGTCCCCGTACTGTCCCCGTCTGATTGGCGACGTCAGAGACATCACTCAGAAAATGTTTCCATTTAACGCTGCTGTCCCCGATGTGTCCCTGAGCCTGCCTCGGCGACGCGTCGCCACTATTACGATCAAATGGAAACCAGGCTTAAAAGTCGAAAGATCGAAGTGCTTTTGTAAGATTTCCCGCCTTCATAAAAGCACTGAAATATAGGTAAATTAAACTTTACAAAAACTTCATGGTTGCAAAATGGGAAAATGTTTCTGTCAAAATGCCAAAGCTCTGGCTTGCAGGTGGAAGCAAATTTGAGCTTTAAGGATTAATGTGTTTGTTATAAATGCACCGATACCAATAAATGAGATAAATATGTTCAAGTTAACTATTGAGGAACATTTTGAGTGTGATTAGCAATTTATTAAAGCCAATTCACATCGCTGGAACCAACAAGATCTTTATAAAATGAATTGCATCGAAGATGGCAGGCTGTGCGTTGGATCTTCCTTGAAGGAAAGAATGCTTGCAGCGAAGGACGAGTGAAAATATTCGAAGGCAGGAACACCACAACACAACGCAAAAGAAATGACGACTATTATTTGGATTAAATATTGATTATATATGGTATAAAAAAGCTATAAAAAGGCATGCAGACCTGTATAAATTCATTCTCCTGACGATGACCACACAGTCGAAACGCATCAAGAGTAGAAGAAAGTAGAAGAAAGAAATAAAAGAACTCGAGAACTTCAATTCGTCTTCTTTGTGTACATCTGGTATATAAGAGCTGATGTTTTAACTCGGCATACGAGGCTTCCTCAGAGCTAAACTTCTAGCTCTGAGGAAGTCTTGTGTGCCGAGGCGAAATATCAGCTCTTATATACCATATATAATCTATATTCAATCCAAATAATAGTCGTCGTTTCTTTTGCGTTGTGTTGTGGTGTTCCTGTCTTCAAATAAGATCTTTACACTTTTTAGAGCATCCGGGATAAGACACAATTATTCAGATCTAAAACTCATGCTTTTGATTAAGCATTAAACTAACCTTGACTTGATGTGGTAATAAACTGCCAAAGAGACACTAGAAATAAAAGAAAGTAATTCTAAAACAACTCAAAGTTACGGTCAAATCTCTTCGACCCCTCTGCCTTGAATATTGGTTTACACGTGGGTAAAAATGGGTTTAAGGTAGATAAAGGATGTGATTGAGGATACGGAAAACTTTTTGCTGCTCTGCCATGCTTTATGATAAAGACAGAAGTGATCTCCTCAACAGTTCAGATGCGATATTGAGATCCCACGGACTAACCAACCGTTCAAATGAAAATTTACTCCAAATCGATTCAAATACGAATATTTTTGAGGCAACATTAAATACTTGCAGGCCTCAGAACGGTTTCAATAAGTTCGTAAGTTTGTTTTCTCCTCTCTGGTGTTACTTCTTTTTTCTCACATTCATTTCTGATCTATTGCTGTCGGAAATATTTGTAATTGCTATTTGCTATTTGCTACTTGTAATATGTTCTTTGTAATATCTAAATGTAATGTTAATTCGAATCCCCATGTTAAATATTATGTTCACAGAATTGCTATGCATTTCCAGGCTCCTCCTGGCATCATCTTGCAACCTATTTATGTTTATTGTAGTAAGATTTTATTGGAGTAGAAAATAATTCATAAGAAATGTGACAATGCGCAATCCGCAAGTGTTGTCAAGACCGTGTATTGTGCAATGATGTGACTTTGCAGTGAGAACAGTTCAGGCAGACGGGGTTAAAGCAATAACCTTACTGCTACAACACTACATTAAAGACCCTGTGCTCCCCATGACCCTTTGTATGCGCACAAACCAGCAAAAAATCACAGTTACTGTAAACAACGCACTTTGACCACAGAATATGGGGAATAAATAGCCCCAAGGAGAAAAGCGTCCTTAATCCTTCAGTTACTTTTGGGAAGGTCTTTTGTTTGAGTTCAAAGCGATGACTTCACAACTTTCATTTGAAGGTTGAAACGGTAATAAAGCCTTGCGATCTAGGCCATATTCTTTTTCATACAGCATGAAATTCACTCTCAAACCAGAGAAAATCATGGGGAACACAGGGTCTTTAAGGGGCCGCGGTCTTGATTAGCGCTTGACCACTCCTGAGATCCCAGCGCTTGGCACAGACAGCAGCAACTTTACATTCACCTTCACTGCTGAGAACGACCATGGAGAAACTTGCTTTCAAAGTATTTCAAACGAAAATACCTTTAAAATGAAACACAACATAAAGCAATTCACCAACTTGCACACTTTGCAATAAATAAGAAATGAGCAAATTTTAAAGATAGTGAAATGGCTGTTTGCCTTCTCTAAGTAAAGGGATATAGCAGCAGGAATATGTAATCAATACCGATAACAAAGGCAGCTGGTTTCGTAGCCGAATTTCGCAAAGTACGTCCAAATAATGGCTTCTTAAGTGTTGAAGCATAACAAAGCATAAATTCCATAGTTCTGTGTTGTCGCAGGATGCGAAAAAAAAAACTTTCCCCGTTTGAAAGGTCATGGCTCTATGGATATCAAGGAAGTGATATTTGCAAGTATACCGGGTGAGCCAAAGATTTGGTTGAAACTTGATGTTAGGCCTGTTTTGAAAGTTTCTTGAAGAAGTCGTTCTTGGGAAAACTTCGCATAAGTACAGAATGAAAAGTCGATTTCAGTCAGGTGCATCTTGAAGATTATTTGAATTTATTCATTACTGAATGATACCAGGTGAGCCGGAAAAAAAGCTCCCACATTTGAAAATAAAAAGCACCAAGAGTACTTCAAAGATTTGAATGATTCAAATTCAAGTTGAAAACCAAAAGATCAAAGTATTTTTGTAATTTTTCTCGCTGTCTTATCAGCACTAGAAGTGTAAGTAAATTCAACCTTATAAAAATTTCATGTTTGCAAAATGACTGAAAAGGGGCCTGAAACACTGATCAAGTCTTAGGAACTTTTTCTGGCTCACCTGGTAGGCTGCTCAGGCTACATTTTTTTGCATAATTGCAGAAAATCCTATTATGCAAATACATAATGAGTACAAGCAAGTATCGTCCGAGGTAAAACGAGCCAACAATAGAGTCGGTTCCTTTACCACTGTTACACATGTGTGTTCGCAGTCCAGACTTTCTCTCATCACTTTATATTGCTATGAAGTTTAGCCAATGAATGGCTCAGGTGTAATGGACAGGTGACTTTCAAATTGCTTTCGTTGTTTGGTAATAAAACGGCCTGTTTGTATCATTAATTTGTCCTTCGCATGAACCAAATTGATGAGTGTGCGACGAAACGCATTGTTGGTTTTTTCAAGTTGTTGTACAACTTATTTTGTTCCTTAAAGATAATAAGAATAATTTGTTTTCCCAATATAAAATACTCTGGTAGTTCGAAAATTATTGAAGATTTCTGAAGACCCAACGGTAGGATTATAGCTAAATAGTTAAAGCTTCTCCAAGCCACTCAATCAGAAGAAACAGGTCAAAGGATTTTACATCACCTTTTTACGACGAAGACTTAAAGATTCGGAGCCTATGTTGGTTTGGCAATAATACCCTCGTTGAATAGAGAGCTGTTTCCCTCACTCTTGCATCTTTCCTTGTCGCTACATCTATTTCTTACATACATGCAAAATATTCTGTTAAAAAATTAAGTAAATTGATAACTGATAATTGAATTGATAATTAAACCAACCATTTTAACATTGCCTTCAAGCTTGGTTGACTGACGGTGTTATCATCGATATAAATTGTTGAACAGGAATTTGCTTTTCTGATTCTCCCAAGGGGGCTCTACAAGAAAATGCAGACATCAGTAACAACGAGATAATTCAAGAGCCAATTCATCCAAGCATATAAAGTTTTCAAGGAATTAAAATATCTATACCTGAACTTTGCGAAACGTTTTTATGTTCATCTTCTTCAGTAACTCAGTTGAATTGCTGAAGAGGATGGATATCAAAACGATTAACAAATCTTTGGTATATTTCTGAATCATCCAAAAAAAACCTGCATGCATTTCATATGGTTTAAATCTTTCAAATCTTCAAGAAGGTGCATGTGAAAATGAATCATATTTTTGTATGAATTGAACGACCCCAAAGGAACTTTGGGTAATTCGTTGTTAATCTGCCATGGCAATTTTGATATCTTGATTATTTCAAAATGACAGCATTTTGATTATTTTTTGCAAAAATTCATCAAAAATTTTGAAAAGATTAAATCATTGTAAATCTTGAATATCTTGAGAAAGCTTGGTACAATTTTCAAGAAAACCATAGTTTATGAAGGTCTACAACAATGCGTTTCAGAAGCTTATTGAGCCCTTTTAGATTTATTATTGGTCACAGACCACCTGTCTTTTTCAGACGAGTAAATATATTAGAAATAAATTGTTTCTAGAATTGTACACCCACCTTTTTTAAGATTTGAGCTCTTTGCCTGTATGTATTGCAAGGTGGTTCAAGGATATCATGGTTTTCTGTGTTCAGACTTAAGAGATCTTGCACAACAAAATGTGACATGAATATTAGCCAGAGGAATATTAGTCCTGTCTGCAAAAGTCAGGGGTTAATCCATCCCAAAGGCTCTCTTGCTGGGATTCCTCCCAGCTTCACATTTTGCAGTGGCTAAAAAAGTTTATTCATTTGAGCAAAATGTTTTATAGTGATGCTCAGTATTTGCATTAAAGTTTTAAGTTCTGTGGTATTTTAGTAGCCTACCATGAGGTCGGAAGTCTATCAAAATTAAAGTGGAGGATGATTGAATTGCCAAGTCAAATTAAATCAAACAAGGTATCTTGGGGCCTGGTCATATGGGAAATTTTCCCCAGCACTTTCCTGTTTCACCTGGAAAATAGCTCAGCCAAGATAACATTCCTTGACCTTCCATATGAGGTTTCCTCAGCAGGCCACGATTAAGTACAATAGGTACAATTTGTCTCTGGCACCAAAGGATTAACCATCAACGAAAGAGAATTCCCCGCCTAGCCAGGAATGTGTTCATATGGGAAAATATTTCCTCTGCTAGGTGAGATCCTGGTAGAGTTCAAACAAGATTTCGGCCATGGCTGGGAAAATGATTTCTCAAGTGAGCTCTTTGATATTATATACAACAAAGTGACTTATATGAGGCAGGATCTCTGCTGAGCTATTTTCCTGGTGACATGGGAAAAGACCGTGGAAACTTTCTCTATATGAACAGGTCCTAAGGATGTTTTGAAAATAAAGACTGTGAAACAAGGATTGTAACAGCTGCTGACATTGGGCCTGTATTCTCCTAACAACTAATGAAAAGCAATTGATCTATCTATTTTCAAGCAAGTGATTGTATAGTATGAAAAACCACAATTATTTCTGACAAGCAGTTTGATGAGGGCCTGTGTGTTGTATGTTTTGGGCAATATGACTGGGAGCTTTGAATTTTGGATTGTCCTGTGGAAGGGGTATTAAACTAGGGACCTGACACCTGGATGCACGATTACCTGTCACATAGCTAGAAATCGCCTAGTCTATTTAATAACAACAAATGAATGAATGAATGAATGAATGAATGAATGAATGAATGAATGAATGAATGAATGATTTCATGTACCTTATGAGAATGCATAGTGTACATTGCTAAGCAAGCAAGCAAGCAAGCAAGCAAGCAAGCAAGCAAGCAAGCAGGCAAGCAACATTTATATGTGAATGCAGGCTAAGTATATGGCAGCTAAGCTGATGTGGGTGGCTGTGCAGCAGTATGGCCTGTGCCCCCAGCGTTGCCCCTGAGTACTCATTTTACCAACCTTGAAAGGATGGACAGCTGAGTTGGCTGTTGGCTTGTGGTTTGTGGTTCCAATTACAGGCTTCAAGGCCATGTGAGCAGACCCCACAAGATTGGAAACACTGTAACTTAACAACTCAGCCGCAACACCATGTTGCCACAATGCTTAGCTCCTAATGTAAATGTAAAATGTATCTTACGCAAATTGTTATATTCATTGTGGGTCATGCTTAACCCCCCCCCCCCATACCAACCTTTGATCCAGGCTATGAAATATTTTCAAGCCAAAATAACACGGAAAGTATGACCATGTTCTCTGAATAGAGTCCAACAAGTTTGGCTCTAAGGCTAGTGAAATTTTCAAAGAGATTGGAATTCCATTGCTGATGACATAAAAGGACAATTTGTAATTGAACATAAATTTAGGATGGAATGACTTTTCACTTAAAACTCTGCCCACTTGGAGACCACTGACTAGAAATAATTGGTCTTTAAAGATACACTGTACTGTATCTCTTCTTTCAGTACACTTTGCTTACCTTTGTAATTGCATTGTTTGGTGATGAAGACAACATAATAGTATGCCTCCTTGACTTGGCATTTCCATTTGCTGAAATGGAAACCAGACATGAGCTTAAAAATTGTTAAAGTAGATTTGATTTAAAATTCTAAAATACAACTATCATTAAAACTGTTTACAGGTTGTCCCAAAATAATTGTGCCTCCTTTGTGTGGCTACTGTGGAGGAGCTGTAGATGCAGTTATCTTGGTTTTTACACAGTTGCCTAGGTCAAGCTTCAACTTAATATTTGAGAACATGCTTGAGTCAATCTGACATGTGCTTGCTGAATTATCGCAGCAAAATGGCAAAATAAGTTGTTGCTTCAAAAACAGCACTTATTTTGTTCTCCAGCAATGTCAAAATAAAGTATCAAATTTTCAAAGAAAGATTCTGGCATCCTATCAAAATTTTCACTATCTTTTTAATGGGTAGAAAGTGCTCTCTTATGAATGGACAACATGCTAACATTTTAAAAGATTTATCAAAAATTTCAATACAGCACTAGAACTGTTTCTTTGAAAATTTACTTTATATTGACATAAACATAGATAGAACAAGAAGTACTGTTTTTGAAGCAACCACTTATTTTGTCTTTTCTCTGCCATAATCAGAAACCACTAGTCAGATTGACCCATAAGGTCTTAAACTCTAAGCTGAGGCCTCACGTATTAGACTTATGCCCTTTCGTCCCTTGTTTCCCTGCGTTCTTTGACTTGCTGATATCACTTGGTCAAAAGGGACTCATAATATCACGCTTATATAATGGGCCCACTTTTTCAAAATGGCCTAAATAGGTGGGAGTTCTCGTACACTCAACAAAATTGCTTCAAAATCTGGTTTAAAGAGCTCGAACATTGAAAAGGAAACTTTTAGTACAAAGAATGATGTTGTGTTGACCTACAAAGCGCAAAATGCTTACGTTTCAGGCAGTAATCTTCCTCTGTAGAAGCAAAATAGATCCATCGAAGCTGAAGAACTCCAGGCTGCTTCAACCGTTCTTTAAGAGCAACCACAACAACATTTTGAATAGTGGCCCCTGATTGGTTAAAAACTGAATTCTAGCGATTTGATTGGTGAATACGGAACCACCCTACGCGGGCCTAAAGTGGGCCCACTTTTTAAGAGTAATGTTACTAGTCCCTCTTGACCAAGGAACGCAGGGAAACAAGGGACGAAAAGGCATCAGTCTACTCACGTATGCCATTGTGTCAAAAATAAGATGACTGAATCAACAGCTCCTCCACAGCTGCCACACAAACAGGGCACAATTTTTCAGGACACCTGGACTTGCCCAAGTCGTCATATAAGAAACAAAAGTGACGGCTTGTCGCGAACAGCTCCTCATTAATTATTCATAAGACCTATGTGACCTGACTTAATCCGATGTTTGTAATAGGACCTAACCGCAAGGAACTTGAAAACAAGGGGGTTAGTTGTATCTGTCTACACAGGTGTGCTGTTTTGGAAATGGTGGCGCCAATATGTTCGTTTTGACATACAGCCATTTGTGTCTCAAAGTTGGTTTGCCCCTGTCAGTTTCCTTCAGGGAAAAGCAGAATCTTGTCTGCCATTGGTCAAGCATATGATCAAAGGTGCCGTCTGCCGTACCAAAAACCATCCAGCCATCCAGCTGTGTTCTCCAGCTGTGAACTGCTTGTGACAAGTCATCAGTTCCTTTCTTCCAGGACGACTTGGGCAAGTCCATAGGACACCCTAGCAAAACTCAAAACATAAGAACCAAATAACATCTATTTTTAATTTTACAATACTGTAAAAGGCAAAAGGCTCTATAACACAAAGCATCCAGCTACTTTTGACTGTGACAGAAATTAAGGGTGATACGCAACTGTAGACAGATGAAGTTCTTTTGACGAGTAATTCAAAACAAACAAAGCCATAAAATTTGCCCTGAAACCAGTCAGGTAAACTGTTACCTTGTGCATGCGAGAAGTGCATTTAGAAAAACTACTAATATTAAAGAAAACGGTTAACTTGAAAGATCTGCCTCAATTGATTTTATTCCTTTGATTCAGAAGCTGAAGAGTACGTACTACAACTCTCATATATTTAGGGCTCAAATAAAGTACTCAGCTGCTAGACCAAATAAACATAATCCATGGTGCAGATCTTTAAATTCATGACTTTTGGAAATTTTGCTCCTGAATTCTCTCCAAATCATCTTTCAGGGGCAAAAGGTGATAGTTCTTTAATTGCAGTATCAACCAAGAGTTAGGTACATCTTCATCCCAGGGGGGGCACTCCATAAAATTTAAGATAGGGATGCTCATTTGGACAGATTTTCAATCTACCCAAAAAAATGACAGGCCCAAAATTTTCAAACCCAAAAAAATGACGGAATTATTCTCGAGCCCCCATAACTATCCTTGTTTTACAACAAGTTAAATTGTGAAAATTGCACCTCACAATTCTGCACAAGATAGCAAAACTGATATTGAATTTGGAGACCATCACAGCAACTCTCATGATTTGCCTAAATCATCATGTTAATAACCAACTATTCTTTCCAAAAACTATATCAATGAATTGACACATAGAGTAGGTAAAACGTCTGATTCAGCATAATTGGGAAGAAAGAATTATTCAACAACCTATAGCACTTCCATTAATTAATTGAGATTATAATTTTCTAAATACAAAGTTCAGTAACCCAAAAAAATGACGCAAATTTTCAATGAACCCAAAAAAATGACGCCAATTTTTTCAACCCCAAAAAAATGACGCCAACTTAGCGAAACCCAAAAAAATGACATTTTCGTAAATTTCAACCCCAAAAAAATGACACGAGCATCCCTATCAAAATTTTCACAAGTGCCCCCCCCCTGGGATCTTCATTAGTATAGTATTGTTGTTGTTTAACTGTGAATGAAACTAGGGAAATACTGTAAGAATTTGAAGGGCTGAAATAGGAGGGTCTGGATATTTATCCTGCAACAAGGATAGCAAAGAAGTTTTCACTCAAAAACCAATCTTCTACTTTACTTTGGCTACAAGAAAACAAACTGCTTTAAAAGCAGAGGTGGGTACAGTATAACAACATTTTTGTGAGAATCAATGATGTACATATCAAACAATGTGAAGTTTCCTTCCTTACCAAGCTTGACAAAATTTGGTCTTCCATTGCTTGACCTCTCCAGAAACAAAGTTTCAGACAAATTTGAAAGATCTGAAAAATAGGAAATATCCAAATCATTACTAAGAAATTGTAAGTCACAACAATTGAACTGAATATAAATTCTATCATGGACAAGGTATTTAGAAGCGCTAAAAGCAATTATGAGTCTTAGCAATATTACAATTAGCTATTGACATCATTTCCTTGAGAATCAGAATACTATACCTACAATTAATGTGAACAGACTTGTGAAGATTTTTCAACAATTTCCCTTCATGATAGGAATTTTTGAACCATACACTACAAAGTACTGCAAATTCTCATAAACAAGAATATATACTTGGAAACTAAACAATTCTTAGAAATTCACAGACAAGAAGACCAACAAAATATGTGCAAGCCCTGTACTGTAGAGAGCACTCATTTATAAAAGATATCTTGGCTAAAAGATATTACTGAAAAACTATAAACTGTATTTTTAATGTCTTTGATTTGTATGATACATTTCACTGTACAATTTATCAACACACTGTAGGCTTATACCAAACTTTATTGAATTTCCTGATAGAAGAGGAAATGTAACTATTTGCTTTTCAAGTTGAATTACACATGGAGTCTAGGATAAACATATTTGGCGGAAGCACAGTTTGACACTGACCTTTGATGAAATATTGATCATCCAAAGTTTAGAGCACCATTCTTAAACCATACTGTGCATGTATATATTCAATGAATGTTAAAAAGTTTAGCAAATAACGTTATCTGGGTGTCATAAAAAAGAAGATATCATTCTTTCCTTTCAGGACCTGTAATGATTGTAATTTGCTTTGGTTGGAGGGTGCTATGATAAATGGAAACTGTAAATCCAATTTCTGAAATTTTGTTTCATCCATTACAGCATAAGGATTGCTTCCATATGAGAAATATCTTACTTAAATTTGGTCTGAAAATCCTTTGTCCGAAATGAGCTTCCTCCTAGCATACCTGTTTGTGTAGATTTCTTTTTTTTTTGTGATCAAAGTATGCCTCACAATGACATTATGCAGGCCTGTAGGAGGGCTTTTCAGATTGGAGGGGCACCAGTTTGAAGGGGTGAATCTCTCAGGGAGCAGGGACAAAGCCCCCGGAAAGAGTTTTTGGCTACACCCTTTTCTTTTGGCAACGCCCTTCTGTAAGGTGCTGAAAGGGCATTTTATGTTTGGAGGTCGTAGAGGCAAAACAGGAAATTTACGAAATCCAATTTCAAACACGGTAGCTAAAACTAAACTACGGCAGGACAAGACTAAGTTTACTTGCTATTTGATCTTCAATAAGTAATTGTGAGTTCTTGTATAGTTTAAATATGATTTGAATTATCGAAGTCACCGAAGGGCAATAGCATCAATGATGGGGAGAGGGCACAAGGAAACATTTGTTTGGAGAGTAATTTTATAGTTGGTTCAATCAGTTTTCTACGTTATTATGGTAGGAAAAATTTGATTTTTAGAAATTACTGGGGGGGGGCAGACCCAACCGGCCCCAATAGCAGCTACAGGCCTGATATCATGTGAAGTTTGTTACTACAGTAGTGAAAATAAGTAGTTAAAACATGTTGGGGACTTCATCTGTTAAAGTAAAGAGTTTTTCAAAAAGGGGCTTCCAGCAAAGAAATCTGTGTACTGGAACAAGGTACGTAAAGCTTGGCACATCAAAAATGCACATAAACGTACACAAAGATAAAATGTAGCCGGAACAGCCTTATAAAAAGTCCAACTGTTAACCAGCAATATTTGCCTGACTGAGAGTGGATTTTGCCTGAAAAGGCTGATGTTTGAAAGTTTCTCCAATATTGGGGGGCTACCACCTCCAGCCCCCTGGCTTGTACCCTTTATGAAAATGAATTTTCCACACTTTCTGAAATCCTGAAATTAAGTTTTTGATTATAATAATATGGTGACTTTTACCTATTAATCAAATATCTTAAAATACTGTATTTGTGCTAGGGGTCATCGACAAAAGATTTTCGTCCCCGTTAACGGATTTTGTCCGTTAGGGGGGGAGGGGGTCTCACCTGAATCCGTTAAAATTGTCATATTAGGGACGAAAATCTTGATAAGAAATGTTGCTTAAATATTTCATGAGAATTTGTTAGATCACGAACAAATTTAACTGAAGTTTGCAATAAATGTGTGGATTTCAGGTGTGAATCTTACCTCGTATCAAAATGTGTTGGTGTGCGACAGACATGCTAGCTAGGCCATGCCATTCATGGTGGGCCTAGGCCAGGTGTATTCCGGGCAGAGGCTGCTTAAAAGAGGCCAGAAAATTTTTGTCTGTTAACGAGGGGGGAGGGGGTTCAGAAGTTAACGGACAAAATCTGTTAACGGGGACGAAAATCTTTTGTCGATGACCCCCTACTGTGTTAGAATACTATTCAAACATTATAGTTATCTGATAAGTGAAACTGTAATCATTCTTTTTGGGACATCATTTTGAAGTTTGATAGTCATCCTGGTGAGAAATATTTGAAGGAAAATTTTGTTTGAATTCAGCCTGCAGAAAGTGAAATCTTGAAATGAAATGTTTTTGCTAGCACAATGGTTTGTTACAAATATACAAGTGTCTATCTATTCACTGGATCCTAAAATATAAATCAAAACGCTTTATTTAGATGTTATATCAACCAGGCAGCTTCTCTCTGAAGACCTGCCAAAGAGTGTTTGTTCTCCTTTGGGGGCGTAAAGAACTAGTATTTGTTTCAGAAATCACAACAGTTAGAATCAATTTATTGGGTTGGGATGTGGTCTGCATTTGAAAGCATCTGATATAGAGATACATCAACTTTATCAAGATCATTAAAAGATGCCCCTGTGAGAATAATTCAATTAATTCAAGGGGCTGGCCTAAATTAAATTTGCCTTGCTCTTTGTGCAGGGTAGCACAAAGGGTAGCACCATATAAAACGTTCGCTTGCCTTCACGATCGCTGATATGCGGCAGCTCCGTAGCTTCGTTTGCTTTCCTTTCTTCAACATAATTATCCTTCACCGGCTTGGCACTGAGGTCTTCGGAAGAGGCGTAATAACAGCAGTTGTTTCCCATGATTTATTAAAGTCGATGGCTTGAAGGAAAGCAACTTTTTGTTCCCAGACATCTGTGAGTGATGGGCCTAGGCTAAATGGCGAACAAAGCACAACGTTTCATAGCCATGTTTGCGATGAACTGTGACCAGTCTGCTTCTCCTTTTGCCTCTTGAATTTGCGCTGTTATTTATTCGAGATGGAAGGCAGCATGAGATGTAAAATATCTTCGTGTAATCACAACATGATATGAATTTTTGATTGAGTTTTGGGCACACTGTGAGTTCTCTCTTCAGCCCAATCACAATGGGTTAGTTTCAAATTTGAAATTTTAGACATGACACCTAAATTTTTCATTATTCTAGAGGAATGCTTATTGTTTTGATGTATCATATTTTCATTAGATGTCATACTTCACAAAGCTGTACTTTCAGGTTGCGGGGCATCTCACTTCTTTGCCTCGATGAAGGAAAAGGGTGCGCTTTCCTGGCACTCCCCCGAACCCGAAGAAAGAGCGTCATTCGTGAAATAAGTGAAGTCGTGGGGTTAACATTTTCTTGGGCCCCCACCCTGTCTAATAGACCCCCCATGTATACCAAATTTTAGAGACCAACGTCTCTCTTTCTCTTTGAGTTCCTTTGGACCCTCTTTGGACTTATTTGAAATTGGTCACTTTGTTTTTGGACTGCTAGCAGAAACGTAGGAATCTGGGGGCATTGGAGGCATGTGGCCTGTGTTGCAGGTCCATCACCACGGAGGCATGTTCCCCCAATATTTTGCATTCATGGCAAAAATGTGCCTTTTTCAGGAATTACCCCTTTCGCTTACTGAAGAAAGGTTAAGAAATTTCCTACGGCTGAATGCTGAAGGTTGGATTTTATTATTTGGGTTTTGAACCTGTTGTTAGTTTTTCAGTCACAACTTTAAGGCAAAATTTGAAATCCCTTCAAACTTTGTGCCAGGTTTTTGCCCGGATTTTCATGAGCTTTTCATGAAGTAATTGAACCTGCTTAGAAAATGTTGTTGCGGTTGGTTGGTATGGTTGGCGGAACGAAGTTTTGAAAAAGAAAGTTCAAAACCATAGTGGCAGTCGTTTTGTAGGTATGTATTCATTGCTGCCTATCCTATATTTTCATTGCCTTATCTATTAAGCTATTCACTATAAAGTACTTGACATTGTACGCTGAAAGTTTAACGTGAATTAACGTATTTGAATCATTCAAAACTTTCCTCTCCGGCGACGGAGCAGGCCATCATTTACAGAACATGCAGTACAAACCAGGCCTCAGGAGTTATTTGATTGTATGCAGTTTGCTTTATATCTCGTATTTCTCTTTCTCTTTGTGTGCTGCAAAGTTGTTACCATTGCATGTGGAAATCTGATATTTTTCAGAGTTTTCTTTAACGCCGCAAAGTGTTCTTAAGCAAGCCAGTTTTGCACTCTCTACACCCGTCAATTCTCATACTCGATTCACAGCGGCAGTTGTTCATGCTTTGTTTTTGCTCTTACGCCTTGTTCTCTTGCTTTGTCTTTCATTTCTATCCACAAGCATTTGTTTTATAAGAAGTTGCTTGTAAGAAACTCAACTCTCAGATGAGACAGCGAAAAATCAAGAAACTCCACAGTGCTGTTGAGAAAATATGGATAAGTCATGAAACTACCAATTTTGATAAAGGGAATCCTAGCATATTTTACTTTACTTTCACTTGTTATGTGTATCATTTATATGGAAGATGATGTCTAAACATTGGGAAGGCTTTGGTGAACATGAGTTTTTTTTGTTAGGGGTGGCACACAAATCGATTCTTTCACGCAAAACGTCCAATAGACGTTTGGGGAGGAGGGGGTAAAAGGACTGGACATTTTCAAAATTATTGTTTTATCGACATTTTTCCCGAGAATTTTCTGCAAGAAACTTTATCCTGCAGCTTTCGTTTGCTGTATGTATTGTTAGTGTGCAAGAGCTTCGACAGTAGTGACATATCTTGTCTTTCGTTGAGCATGGTCATGGAAAGCAAGTCGCTGACGACTTCATGAGCAGTTAGGCCCATTTGATATGCAGCAAAACAATGGTTTGAAATTTTCTCATAATCGTAAAAATTACATCGATTTTCAATTGGACGTTTTGGGGGGGAGGGGGTGAGGTTATTTTGAGAACGTCTAATGGACGTTATGCGTGAAAGAATCCATTTGTGTGCGGCCCCTTATGGAACTTTGAGGAAAATCATATGAAACTCTGAGTGAATGATCAAAATCTGATAATTTTAAGAAAGTTTCAGTAATTGCTCAGATTCTTAGTTTCTTATAAAAAGTATAATAAACTACAAAGTTTCCTCCATACAGCTAAGAACTGATTTGGCTTTTATAAAAAACATATGCAAACTTCTTTTGACCCAAGTAGGCAACAATGAGGAATTTTACTAAACCTGTGAACTTTGGCCAAGGCCTGAGAGTGTGAAAGAAATGTGAGGAAAAACTGTAGGAATTGGCCAATAATGAAGCACTTGGAGTTGTGCAATCAGCCTTGCAATTTCAGGAGCTGATGTAACAGAATAACTGATAATGATGATGGTGATCCCAATTTCTTTGATTACTGTAAGGCAAGCATGATGATCTGTTACCACCAAAGACTTTTGATATTTGCCATCATCAACCTCTGATAATCACTTATTTTTTCAGGTGAGAAAGAAGAAATAGTTCCAAAATGGGAACAGTGAGCATTGTTGAGAATCCCTCTCCAACAGCTGTGTTCATTGATCACTTTATTGACTGTAAGATCATTTTTTATCAACAAAGTTTCTTTTTTGGGTGTATACATATTTTTGTATACATAAGAAATTGGTTTTTTAAAAAACTAGTACTAAGATAGTCAAAATTTTAGAAACTCCAATTTTTTCAACTTGCATATACTTCAGAAGCATCTTCTACCACCCACAGCAAATTTAGAATTATGGCAATCTGTTACAGGCTTTCAGCCTATGTTACAGCATTTGTTTTGTTTGTTATTTTGAACTCTAGTTCTATATGTCGGAGAAGGAGAAAGTTATGAGTTGAGTGCAAGGATATTATGGCAACTATGTTACTGAACATTCAATTTACATAGAAACTGTAAACTATTTTTATGTTTCCTGTTTGGCGATTGATAAACGGGGTATATTTAGCAGTTAAGTAGGCTATGTCTAGCTTTGAATGGTTTGTTCTCTTCACGTAATAGCACCCTTAGATCTGTTAATGCAAAAAAGCATTAGGCTTTAAAAAAGGGTTCCTTTAGTTATATATTGTCCTCCTTGCTGCATTTGTAGACATGTTTGGGAAATTGCAGCATGACATACGACCAGTCCTTGATTTGGAATTGTGATTTTTTAGCCATTTTTGGAAATTCGTTGTAGTTCATTGCTCCATTGCACATGTTGCAAGTTAAAACATACACAACATTTGTACTCTTGCATGTTATATGTGATCTGATTTGCCATCCTGTTGCATTTGCTTTTGTAAAATGCTCCACTGGTTGTAAAATGGTCCACTCTTGGTTATGATATTTTAAATGTCAAACACATATGTGTTAAGCAGTGCATGATAATTCATGCATTTGAAAAGTAAGAAACAAAAGTTAAAAGCTTTTAGTACCAGAAAAAGGGACTCTCATGATATCCATTATAGCCCAAAGCTTCATTATGTCTCTGTATAGGCATGAGAAAAGGATACAGCTGTCTCCTCCGGGCTATTAACTTTGGTTCGCAAAACATCATTATGTTCAGAACACTGAACACTGAACACTGAACACTGAACACTGAACACTGTTTGCTGATGACACAACAGCATATATGTTATAGGAGAAAACATAGAGGAAGTCATTGATGGACTGAACAGAATAGCTGCAGATCTGCATAAATGGTGTCAAAGAAACAAAATGACTGTGAATACAGAGAAAACCGAGGTCATGGTCATCAAAGCTGCAACATTTGTTGGTCCCTTGAGGCCAGTTCTATTTGGTGAGAAACAATTAAGAGTGGTAACAACGGCAAAATGTCTAGGAGTGACAATAGACAATAACATGACTTGGAAAAATCAAATAACTAAGGTTTCAAACCAATATAATGCAAAATTATCACATCTGAGAAGAATACGGTATTTGCCAAGACACATATTGGAAACAATCTACTACAAATGCATCATATCAACTGTAACATATTGTATAGCGGTTTGGGGAACGTGTACACCAGTGATGTTTCAGGAGCTGGAGAAAAAGCACATAAGAGCAGCAAAGCTGATTTACAACATACACAACACAGAATTATCAGCAGAACAAGTGTTGCAACAAGTGAATTGGAGATCATTAGGTTACATAATATATAAAAAGAGACTACTTTCAATCATGCATGATATCTATCACAAAAGGACACACCCTGATGTACTGGAGCTGTTCAGGAAAAGCGGTCATAATAAGACAAGATCAAGGAACAACTTTGAAATAATACGACCAAGAACAGAAATTGGTAGAAACTCCATCAGAATCAGAGGACCACAGGCTTGGAACTCGTTGACAAATGACATGAGAGAGCCCATGAATAAAGATACTTTTAAGATGAAATTGAAACATTATAAAAACCTTGATAACATCAGCTTTTCAAAAGAAACCAGTTGTATAAAGAAAAGAAATAGTGACTATTTTTATTTCTAGAAAGAACAATATAATTATTTTACCCATTTAGCACAAAATGTATTAGGCTTTTATAATTCATTTTTCTTTCATTTTTTAACATCGTTAATTTAGTTAGTTTAGATGGCAGGTCCACATCAGCTCTTGAGCTGCGCTTTCCAACCTGCCTTAAAAAAAAATAAAGAATGTATGTATGTATGAACTCCAACTGTTTCATACATAAAACAAGAATGTTAAGAGAATTCATGCAAAGTAAGTGTTGGATTGCAAAAAGACACTCCATTGTAGCATAGGGTCTTATGTCTTATCTTTAGAAAGGTGGATGTAAAACTTTATCACATTTTTTATGAATTGAACAACTTGAAGGGAACTTGGGTAATTTGCTGTAAATCTGCTGTGACAACTTTTTTATATCTTTGATAATTTTGAAAATGACAGCATTTTTATTATTTTTATAAGTCATTCATCAAAAATTTTGAAAAAATTCAAATCATTGTAAATCTTAGATTATATATGATTATATACTTGAGGAAAATTGATACAGTCTTCAACAAGGCCATGGTTTATGAAGGTCTAAAATATGGTGGCAAGAAGAAATTTGTAGCTCTTCTGGTTCTGGATTTAAAATCTTGGTGACATACAGCCTTAATATTTAAATGCTGCCATTTTGAAGCTAATCAAGATATCAAAAAACTGCCATGGCAGATTTACAGCTAATTACCCAAAGTTCCCTCTAAGCATTTTGATTCAAAGAATGATATAAAAGGATTTTATACCCACCCTTTTAAAGATTTGAGCCCTTTGGTCTCCATTATAAAGTCAATGGTTTTGCCTAATGTAAGAGACATGTAAAGAACAATTTATTCAAGATTATACTGGATGTTCTAAACTATTCTTGTTTGTTTATCTAGCTATTGATTCATTGCCTGATGATATTCAAAGGAACGTATCACAGCTGAGAGAACTTGATCTTCTTTACAGAAGTAAGTTATGTAAAAAATGTCTTGTCTGTGTATATAATGAATGTCAGTATCCCTATGTATATTTGGGATTTATTGCTCTTCTTAATTCCTTCCTTGAATTTAGGTGCACAGTCTTTCTTTGGAAACAGTGGCAGACACTGCCAAATATTGAGAGTAAAGCTTTTGTTTCAGTTAAAAGCATTGTTAGTTTCTATTGTTTTCAAACAAAACATCTTTGTTCCAGCCAACATTGAGGAGCCATCACACTCCTTCACACCCCAAGTGCACACTATTAACCCCCTTCCTTAAACCCCTCCCTTCAAGGCCAATTTTTTAATAATCTCCCTCTCTATTAAGCTCCCAACTTGTAACAAATGGCTTACATTACCAAAGATTTCCCATGTATTTAGCTAAACAAGTTGGCATGTGTATTTTTATATGTTTTGGGATAACAACTGTGCCATATTTGTATTTGATCCATAAAACTGTATTCTGATTCCATAAAAGAATGGGGAAAGAACGAGGAAGCTATCTTTCTTGTCCTTGCCATTTGATTTTGTAAATAGGTCCCCTCTCTAAAAAGCCCTTCTCTGGAGTCTCTTAAATCAAGTAAGGCTACGTTCACACTTCTCCGTTTTCGTTTGTATCCGCTTTTGGTGATGAAAACGCTGCCCGTTCACATTGCTCCGTTTTCAAATGAATACACTATGAAAATGATAGGCGTTCACACTGATCCAGCAAATTACTGATAATCGCCTTTTCAAAACAAAGCCTTGATTGTTCAGCCCATCAACATAGGACTCACAATAGAGAGATCTCTCTTGTGACTATGCTATTAACAAAGGAACGTGAAGCGTTTTCAAATGTCTCCGTTTTTGGCGTTCACACTGACAACGGATCGTTTTCAAAACGCACCATTTCCAGATATATGCGTTTTCATTAGCGTTTTCGAAAAGCTACGTTTTCACAGTGGAGCAATGTGAACGCAAGGCCAAAACGGATCCGTTTTACTCCGTTTTCATTTGAAAACGGAGCAGTGTGAACAGGGCCTAAGTCCACTGGTGGCTTGATAGAGCTTTTACAGTCATTTGCCTTTTACTTATCAAGAATTATCTTGGTCTGTAGTGTTTTCATGCTCTTTTTTCAGCTAAACTCAGTCAAATATCAGGTCTTTTGGATTCATACAACTCAACTGATGACCAGACTATAAAACAACGCTACTTGACCAAAATACAAAGATGTCTTGTAAAAAGTCAAGAATATGGAGACGAAAAGTTGCAACTGATTTCACAGATTGTGGAAATGGTAAGGGATTGTTAATGAAACTTGACCTTTCCAGGGGAATTATAGCCTGGGTGCTGACAATACCCAAGCAAGATCTGTAGTCTTAGCGATGCCACTCAATATCGCGTATTGTATGAGTCAGCATTTTATTTCAGGAGCAGTCTGAATGGCCCTTTCTACTAAGTGTCTGTGTAGTGTCTGCAGGAGGGTTTCTAAAATTCCAGAATATTGTGTTGTTAATGTATTTTACTTCAGAACAAAGCAAAACTTAACACATAATCGCATGCAGGAAAGTGATGTTATTTGTTGTTACAACAATATGCTTTCTTTGTTATCAAATAAATACAGAACCACTCAATACGCAAAAGTAAGCAGGGTTGTGCATACTATACGTTTTCCTGCATGCAGGCTAGGGGAGTTATGGCAAGTGATTTTGTCTCAATTCACCAGGAGAGTAAAGGGACTCATAGGCAAAATGCAGAAAAAACTGTAAACTTTATGGTGTAGGCATTGTCGCATTGTTTTCATTTCCATCATAATTCCATTGATGATCGCAGAAAAATGGATCATCTTTTTCATTTTTTTGTCATGAGTCCCTGTTGAGCAAGGTTTACCGCAGGGATACAAAGGACTCATTGTCATAAGTGTAATCTTATCCAACAAATTCTCCAGCATTTGAATGCACTGCCAGTACAAAAAATGTCGAAATTTCCAAAAAGTGCTCCCGCTTCTGCTGTTAAAGAATTTTGATATTTGCTCTTTAGGGACCATCTATTGAGTAGGCTAATATGCCCTTTGTGCAATGTACCTGCATATGATGCTGATAAAATTTCACATCCATTTTAACTACGGGTTGAAAGTTCTGGGTTTCAATCATAAGGAAAATTTTTAGCAAATCGGTGAACTACTTCCACCAGCAATGTCGGTGTCAACGGCCACCGAGAGCTTTGTGAGGTCCAGAGACAAAACTTGGAAATGAGGCCCCTTTCGAGTGAAGCGAGAAGAAAAACTTTGTTGAACATGGCATTTTGGCTTAAAGTGCATTTCAGAGCGTTTCCTGCAGTCAATATGCTAAAAAATCTTCAATTATGAGGCCTACTAGACCCTGAGGCCCTGGGGCAAATTGCCTCTCCTGGCCCCCTCTCGGCGGCCTTGTCGGTGTCAGCAATTTCTATATAAGCACCGATATGCGAAGGTTGCGACAATATTGCTGCGCTTTTCACTCGAAACTCAGTTATGGTCAGCCAAAGCACGAAACGCCGTTTTGTTCGGAGTTTTCGAAGCAGAATTTAATTCGAGGTTTGCAACTTTCATCTACTAAATCTCCGAAAAAAGTCGGCCATAGAAATTCCATTGTTTCAACCAATTTTTTGAGAAGATCCCTAAGTATCTTGACTCTGTCTTTTGTCCTTAGAAATTAGCTCATGACAAGAAAGAATTATGAAAATTTTAACAGGAAAAGCTATTTCCCATGGCAAAACACAATGGAAAATGTGACGTCATCAAAATGCTAAATCGTAAACCATAAAAGCTACAGACTTTTGCTTGCTGCCATCTTGTAGACTGTCAAAAACTGAGTATTTCTTGTATTGGTCATTTTGACTTTCCTCGATCAGTTTACAATTTATGGTCCTCCTCTCTTACATCCTTTCATAAATCTTAAAACGTTGTAATTCCTAGAAGAATGATGATATCGAAATGTTCTATCTGGAATTATGGCAAACGACCTGAAGTATCATTCGATCTATTCAATTGAAAGAATTAGGCAACAACATTTTGCACTCTCAATTTTAAAATTTTGCAAAGATTCGAGCCCAGTGTTGTGCCTGTTAGGGCTCTGTTTTCAAATTCAGCCATCTTTCAAATCATGCTGACAAAGAATTTCCATTTTCGTGCGAACGGAAGGTTTATCCGTAATAAATTCATGTCGATTTGAAATTTTGCCGGTTTCGTGTGAACGCAGCCTCTACCTCCGTATAATTCATCTTACGCAAATTTCGTCTCAGGCTGATAACAAGAATTTACAGATATTGAAAGATGCAGAGAATATGGACGCACCAGTACGAAGAGCTGCATCACCACTTATTACGAAGAACGATCATCCAAGTAAGATTGTGTGCATACTAACCGGTTTTGTGCTCTATAGGAAAATGTAAAGCCCTAGGTCTTAAAATTACAGACCGAGCTTGCGAGGTCTGTGGGCTTTATATTTTCCTGTAAACGACAAAACCGGTTGGTATGACTTTTATTACCTGATAGCTTCCAATTTTGATCAGTATCAGTTAGTTAAACACATTCTGTTACTGTCATATCGTCTGAGTTAAATGTAAATCTCACAGGCCTAAAGCAGTAGCTGAAGCGACAAAAATGCGTACTTGTATCGTATGATACAAGGCTACAGGGAAACGCGCGGGAAATGTGTGATTAACCAATAGGAGTGGCGGGATTCTGTATTGCCTCATTTTTGAAACTTCAGTCAGGTAATATTAGTGGATACTTTTCTTGTCTAAGTATCTCAGTGTTCTTATCAAATGAACCTTGTCTCCTTTTAACTTTTTTCAAACATTATTTGATTTTGACATAAATGGAGAAAAATAAAAGTGCTGTTTGAAACAACCACTCATCTTGCCGTCCCTCGGCCATAAATCGGCAACCACTCGTTTGATTGACTCAGAAAGGTCTCAAACTGTACATTGAAGCGTGACCCTTGCAACTGTGTAAAAACCGAGAAAATCTAAGCTGTAGCTCCTCCACAGAATTCACGCAAGTGAGCTTCAATTTTATTGGACACCCCTTATATTCTACAACTGGAAGGAAGGGATTTTGTGTTTGATTGAAATTGGTGTGCGCTAGTAGCTTTCCTAGTGATGGATGCTCGTCAAAGTGGTGTATTGTGCAGTAGTTTATGTAATGGCCAAGGGGTAGACATCAGGGATGAAAAACGTGTACAAAGCAGCTTCGCAAGAAGCTTGCTTCTCTCGAAGGAACAAAGTTTTTACACAGTTGCATAGGCCAGGCTTCAACTTAGAGTTCGAGACCTTTTTTGAGTCAATCTGACAAGTGGTTGCTGATTTATGGTAGAGAAGAGGCAAAATATGTAGTTGCTTCAAAAACAGCACTGCCATTGGTCCCCAGCAATGTCAAAATACTGTGAGTTTCCAAAGAAAGGGTTCTAGCGTCATGTTAAAATTTTTGCTAAATCCGTCAAAGGGTTAGCAGTGTTTTCTATTCATTGGACAGCACTTTCTACCTTTTAAAAAATGTAGTGAAAATTTTAATGCGATGCCAGAACCCTTTCTTTGAAAATTTACATTATTTTGGCATTGCTGGAGAACAATAGAAGTGCTGTTTTTGAGGCAACCACTAACTTTTGCCTCTTCTCTGCCATAAATCAGCAACCTCTGGTCAGATTGACTTGAACAAGGTCTCAAACTCTAAGTTAAAGCTTGACCTATGCAACTGTGATAAAGCCAAGTTGATTGAATATACAGCTCCTCCAAAGGAGTCACACAAATGGGGCGCAATTATTTTAGGACACCCTGTAGGTATTATTCAAAGGACATTAGTATTTGGAACTTGAATCGCAGTCCCTTAGGAAATTTTTAGACGCTTTTTTGTTTCACAAAAAATAGTTGTATTTTATTACATATCATTTTTGATACTGTCACTGAAATATCTTGTTTTTATCTTGTGTGTTACTTATCATCAATCATGACAAAGAAAGCTTCATTTACTAAACTACGTTATAATGCAGTAAGATAGAGATTGCGTTTACCTTTCAGTTAATTTTGAAGACCACAGAGGTATGGAAAAGCATACTCAAAACAAACGTAAGTACAGATTTTCATCTGCTAATTTTTATGCCTAACGGAAAAATTTTTATACTGGTCTTACCAACTGTTTGGAATAATCAACGCATCGTGACAAATCACAATTAGCCCATATTCCAGCTAATACCAGAGAAATTCAAGCATGGAGGCGCTTCAAAAAAGAACTAAAAGCGTATTGACCAGCTGAAAAGGCCTAAAAACGAAGACACTGAAACATAACCCTCTGGAAGAATGGCCCATGTTTTTGTCATAGATATTACTTTCATTTATTTCATTAAAGTAAATTGTATTCGGTTTTTAGATGGGAATCGTGTATAGGTAGTAGTGATGAAATAATGCCATTTTCCTTGGTTGGAAATTCATCTGCCTTCTCATTTCACCTCTGATTTTGCTGCTCTCTTTCAGGACCGCGCCGACAGAAAACGACAAATGAGCGATTCATCGACATCCAAGAAAGACTAATTAAGCCCGAAAAGGCCCCGAAAATTGAGAAACCACCGAAAGTTGAAAAGACAACGAAAAGCGAAAAGAAAGTAAAAGCAGCGGAGAAGACAGAACCGATGGAAGCTGCGCCTGTCGTGACAAATACGAATGTGGAAACAACAACACATAAGAAAACAAGCGAAACAACGAAGAAAGAAAAAGAAGTTACGACTACCAAGAAGAAAACGACTAAACAAAAGGATACGAAGAAGAAGAATGGGGCTGTTAAAAAGAAGTGAGTAAAGTATAATATTGATGGATCTTTGCTTATCGTACCCGATGGTGGAGCATAGAGCGCGAATCTTTGCTAAACTTTAAAATTAAATGTGTAAAATGCTGCTATCTAATTCTTTCAACTGAATAGATTGAAGGGAACTTTAATTCCTTTGCCATGATTACAGTTTGAGCGTTTTGGATATCGTCATTTTTCAGAGTTTTCAGAAACCCAGTTTTTCTATCCGGTGAGTATGATAAAACATGGGGCGTTTTTTGGGCTGTGGCGTCGCATTGGGCCACTCGATCATCGTGAACTGAATTTTTCCACGCAGCCGAAAGTCTAACTTGATTCATAAACCTTTCCCATTGAAATCGGTCTCTTCATGCATTTGTTAAAAAAGCTTTTCTTCGTAAGATCTTGTATGGGAATCTTGCAAACTGATAAAATCTTTGACCAAACCCCTCTAAATCAAGATTTTACTCTCCAGTTTTAGGGGGGGGGGGGTCTCTATTGACCGATGCGCCATTATCACTTCAAAGACCTCAGGGAAACAAGAGACTCCAGATGATAACCCTAGATTTCCAGTGATCTAGTCAATAGTCAATCTTTCAGTCAATCAATCAATCAATCAATCAATCAATCAATCAATCAATCTATTAACACTTTATCTCATATTGTCTCAGGAAGAAGAAGGAAGTGGCTGATATACCCATCGATCCTGATGAGCCAACATATTGTTCTTGTAATCAGGTTTGTTTCCATCACCCTCTGTATCACTTATTATTACCCAAGCTTAGAGGGAATAGACATGTGTATCCCTTAGCCTCTGTGAATAGGCTAAGGAAACGCCCATAACCCTTCAGGCAGTTATCAAGAAACTTTGTTTACCATGGCCGCTTGTCAGAGGATACCAAACAAGGTTATATATCGTCCGATGCCGAATTAAACGTATCATAAAAATATATGCTATTGATTTCGATAAAACACTAATGATTTATTCCAAATTTAAGACGAAATCGACCACCCTCGCGAAAAAAATCTTTGTGTACCACCCCAGCGAGCGCTGTAGGACCTCGACTATCTATTTTCCATTAATTTCAATACTGGATCTTTAAAAGCTGGTAACTCAGTGAATTTGGGCAGAGTTTTAGCGATACAATCGACGCGTTTTGTCCTGTAAAAGATGTTGTTGAGGATACGGAACAGTACCTGCTTCTTTTTTTGCCAACCTTTTGAAGAACCTTGACGCGAGCTTTTCAATGATCTCAACGTAATGTTGCCTCCTAAGTGACTTTTCTAACATCTCAAATGAATTATTAGTTGAACTCATTTTGTATGGCAATGAAAGGTTACAACCTGATGTTAATAAAGGCCTCACTGTAACGTTCGTTCACGCAACAAAGTGCTTTTAATTTCTGCTGCAAACCTCCAATACATGGACACATCCTTTCTTTGTAAATGTAAATTTTGATTTGTATTAGTTAATTTAAAATTATATCTTAAATGGCCTCAGGGTTGATATGTATTTCCATTCTCCTTGTGGCATCGTTTTGTAACCTTTTGTAGTTATGTAGGTGTTGTATGAGATATAAAAAGAATTCAGGAGATTTGCAAGATTCTGATATCCAGAATTTATGTAAGATCTTAGGGACAGGGTTTCCTTACTGCAGAGCCCGTTCACTTCATCGTTAGTTTTCAATATCGAGTCACACGTCGAACAATTTCTTGGGACACCCTTGTATGAGCATATGACTTATGGAAAATTTTGTTCCGTGTAAATCATGAGCCAGACAGTTCTGCTATCTGTCAGTCAATGAAATTTTCTGCAGAGCACATGCTACTTGTGTGGCAGTTCCTTTCATTGCCCTTCCGATCACTCTATGACTTTTCTGGATAAATGCATCATATTTCGCTAAGCCGTGACGTCAATAATGTCTAATGATGGTTTTTCTCATTTACTTTCTCTTCCTTAAAAGTCTGAAAAGGTAATTTTTTTAATGCTGTTTTCAAATTCAAAATTTCACTCAAGGTGCTTTTTGCTAATTTTTTCATCGCGATTCGTAATCCTTCATAACTTTGATCTGATGATGATAAACCGTTCGATAAAATATTCATAAGGGAATTAGTCTGGAAAACTGTGGAAATGATATAGTAGATTTTATCGGAAGAAACAGCGATGTTGATGATTTTTCATCAGGAGGGCAATAAGTGAGTTATAAATCTCTATCAATCTCTATTTGATTGTAGTTTTACTAGCACAGGGTATCCCAAAAATTTTGCCCCGGTTGTTTGGCTTCTGTGGTGGAGCTGTGATCTCCATTTTACCCTTTTAAACCGTTGTTCAGGTCAGACTGCAACTTATACCGGGTGAGTAGATATAAAGGCCTGGTGTTTGAAAAGAATACCGTTGTAGTACGGGAACGTGCCATTTTTTAAGGGTACTTTTTTCAAACCGTTACGGAATTTTGGGTATTGTTTTCAAAATTTTCAGACACTTTACGGAATTATGGGTGTCCTTTGCAGGGGATTTTTCATAATTTCAGGAGTTATGGACCAGATTTTCATTCGATTTACGGAATTATGGCCCTAAAATTCATCAGATTTTACTGGATCATTGGTACTTATCTTTCGGCCAAAATGGCACGTCCTAGTCAGATGATAGGTTGAGATACTCCCCCCCCCCCCCCCCGAGGGAGGAAGAACAAAAGATGGAACGAAGAACAGATGAAAGAAAAAACAAAGGTTGAAATATTAAGAGGAAGGGAACAAATAAAAGAAGAAAGGAATTAAAGAAAGAGGAAAACAATATTTTTGGATTATTATCACAATTGTGTGATGCAAGGAAGCTATTAAGAATGATTCCAGTTCCTAGTGGATTATCATCTATGCACAAATTTCAATTCATTTCAATAGGTTTTTGATAAAACAATAGAAGGAAGATTTTCAGAATGGCATGCCTTCACAGGAAGGCAATTTTTTCCACCGATTTTTAGAATGGCATGCCTTCACAGGAAGGCAATTTTTTCCACTACTACCTTAAAAACAACACTTCTATTGTTCTCCAGCAATGTCAAAATCGGTCGAGTTTTGATTGAAAGGAAGGGTTCAAGCGTTGTATTAAATCTTCTCTACATTTGAAAAGGGATGACAGTGTTATCATCTAACGAGTGAGCCAGAAAAAAGTTTCCACTTTTGAAAATTTGTAGCGTCAAGAGTTCATCACAGATTTGAATGATTCAAATTCCAGATAAAAGCCAAAAGATCAAAGTATTTTGGAGATTTTTCTCGCTGTCTTACCAGCTCTAAAATTATAAGTAAATTCCACTTTATAAAAATTTCATGGTAGCAAAATGACTGAAAAAGGGCCTGAAACATTGATCAAATCGTACGGACTTTCCTCACAAAGAACAATAGGCAATGGGCACTTCACCTCTTTCAAGAATTGTGAGACATAGATTTTCAAATGCAGAGGATAGATCTCACCCATGAGAAGTTGCATTTTCATTGTTGTTCTGTGCAAGGAGTTCATTATGATGTGATCAACGTTTTAGGCTTTTTTTTCAGTCAGTTTGCAGCCATAAAATTTTTGTAAAATTGAGTTTACCTTTATTGTCATTGCTCGTAAGTCAGCGAGGAAAATCACAAAAATATTTCGATATTTTGGCTTTAAACTAGAATTTGAATCATTAAAATCTGTGAAGTATTGTTGATGCTATGAAGTTTCGAAAGTGGGAATTTTCTTCTGGCTCACCTCGAGGGGCAAATCACTTCTCAAAATAGCGTACGTGACTTTTGTGATTTTGAAATCACATGATTTTCTTTCTGTGATTTTTTGTGATTTTAGTGATTTCTAGTGTTTTTTCGTGTGATTTTTCGGTAATTTTTCAGTGATTTGTAATTTTTGGTGCTTTTTCTTGATTTTTTGTATGTGATTTTGTGATTTTGTATGTGATTTTTTTTGTGATTTCAAGGGAGGTGTACGAAAAAAAATCAGTGAATTGCCCCTCGGCTCACCTGATAACTAATATGCGCATACTAACCGGTTTTGTGTTGTACAGGAAAATATAAAGCCCGAGATCTTTAGAGTACAGACCGAGCTTTCGAGGTCTGTGCATTAAGACCGAAGGCTTTATATTTCTTGTACAACGACAAAACCGGTTAGTACGAGTTTTATTACCTGACAGCTTCTAATTTTGACTTGAATCCTTTCGTCAAACACATTTTGTTACTGTCATGTCGTCTGAGTTAATTGTAAATCTCACAGGCCTAAAGAAGTTGCTGTGGCGACAAAAGCGCGTCCTTGTATCGTATTATACAAGGCTACGGGAAACCCGCGGGAAATGTGCGATTAACCAACAGGAGTGGCGGGATTCTGTATTGCCTCGTTTTTGAAACTTCAGTCAGGTAATAAATAACACTATTAACCCTTTTATGAATGCAGAAAAAGATTCAAATAAGCCTTACAGCCCACTGTGCCGCTGTGATGGTATGTAATTCAATAATATTTCCTTGTAGGTATCATTTGGCGAAATGATCGGCTGTGACAATGAAGAGGTTCGTTCCATATCAATTTTGTCCCCCATTCCGATCCTCCTATTGCGGCAAAAAGTTGAAGCGTTTGGAAAATCGTAATGCATAGAATAGTAGATGGAACTAAATGAATAGATTTCTGCTTGATAGCAAATACACTTCAGTGTTTTCTATTTTTCTCGAACTTTTAAGAGCAAAGAAAACGTTGATAAACTCGATTTTGCGAGTATAGGTTCCAAATCTTTAAAACGGTAGGTGTAAAATTCAATGCCCTATTCCTTTGAATTGAATGGCTTCAATGAAACTTTAGCTATTTTGCTATAACTCTGCCGTTCGAATTTTCTGAAATCTTTAATATTTTCAGAATTAGATTAGTTTCCTTCTTTTTCGAGAACTCAAGAAAAATTTTCAAGAAAACAAAAAATTTTCAAAAAAAGCCATCGAAATTTCTATACTGTTCTACATAACATGAAATAATTTTCAAGGAAACTATTTTTTATAGATGTCTACAATATGGCATCAAGCAAATCTTTTTCACTCTTCTTGTTTACGATTAAGAAATTTTATGGCGTCACATCCTCAAATCAGCTGAAATGAAGAATACGCTGTAATATCGTATAATATTCAAAATTTTTAAGCTTTTCTCTACATTTTTAGGCTACCTTTCCCAGTAGACTGAATATCATTATGTGTTATTTTTGTAGTGTCCTATCGAGTGGTTCCACTTCAGCTGTGTGAATTTAACAACGAAACCAAAAGGAAAATGGTAAGATATAAAATTGGCAATTCCATTTGATAATTTGGTTGATTTGCTTCGCCATTCGTCAACAGAGATGTAGAATTACCTGGGCTTCTTCATTAAACAACATGTTTTAAAGACTTTCTGAAACTCGTGACCAAACTAAACGCTTGATATACCGGGTGCCTCAAAAAATTTCCTTCTGTTCAGAAAATCATCGCAGCAAATTCACGTGCACTATAATCATCGAAATTGATTTTTCTAAAGGCCGGTTTACACGATAATATTCACGTAAAATTTGCTTCACATTTTTGATGATCACAGTGTGACCGTGTCAATGGGCTTCATAAGTTGTTGGAAGTTAAGTGAAGCGACAAAAATTAATCCTCTTTAATTTGCCATCACAGATTTTTCACTTGAAGGCTGGTCACATGAAAAATTTGTGATGGCAAATTAAAGGGGATTGATTTTAATTGCTTCACATAACAACTTCCAGAAACTTATGGAGCCCGTTTACACGATCACATTCTGTGATCACAGCAAAAATGTGAAGCAAATTTTACGTGAATATGATCGTTTAAACCGGCCTTAATAGTTACAAGAATGAAGCATTTTTTGTAGTTTTTTGATTTTCAAGATTGTATGCCTGTGGTAATTTCGAAAAATTCAAGAATTTAGTCTTGCATAACATCTAGAAAGTGGCCTAAAACGCATCGTCAAAAGCGTCTCGAACAACAGAAACGTAACTTGTCAGTTTTACTATTTTCGATAATCCTTTTTTCCAGAGTAATAAGTAAGAAAGATATTCGACTTGCTCCAAGTCTATTCCGTGGTTAACAGCACTTAAGAAAATAATTACCTCTGCGGGGGCGTAAACCACGAAGAGGACGCTGCGAAGGAAAAGCGAAAGAGAGAACTTGACTGGCATAAGGCAGTGGTCACGTCAATCTGCCACGCGCAGGAATTAAATGAAGCCCTCGCAAGAGAGGTAGAGGCAGACAGAAAGAAAACATAAAGCATGATCTCAATGTACGGAACGTAAATCTATTTTTAAATCTCAAGTTTCCTACAGCCCGTGATACACCCGTAAAATTTTGCCAAACATTTCTTCTCTTTGTAGGTACTGCCCGCAGTGTACGATCGAGCGTCGAGAAAAAAGCAAAAAAGTAAGGGAATGAATTTTCAAGCGAAGTACGTACAGGAAAATGGCCATTTATTTTGTATATACTCTGTATAATAGTACATGCTTAATAGCTGTAAAAAACCTATTTTAAAAGCTTTGTTGTAAAGTCCGAGTTCCAATTTTTGAGAATAGTCGCAGAATGATTAGGCCTTGTGATTCAAAGCATACGAATATTTCATTTGGTACATGAATTTTGCAAAGTAGGTCTCTAGGGAATTGGCATACATATAGAAAGTAACCATATATGCCAAAATGAGATCACTTTTTTTGTATTGTATTAATTGTGTCTTTGTTGGAAGAAAGAAACTAACATTGCAAGCCTTTTAATTTGTTTATTATGTAATCAACGCAAGAAGTTTTTCGCACTGTAACATTTGCAAATGATTTAGTTACTTAGCAACAAAGTCAATACCGTTATAAATAAAACGTGTTCGACGATGAAACTCTGTGGAATAGCTTTAGAAGACCCTGATTTTTCTAAGAAAATTGTTACTGTTAAACATTTCAGCTTATCGGAGAGATTTCCTGATAATGGGCTCCCTTTATTCACCACTATTTAACTTGCTATTGTCCTACTAACTCTCTGATGACTTGAACAAAGCAAAATGACAAAATGCACAGTTTAAAATTACATCAAGCGATACCATTAGCACTATGTCAGAAAGAAGCGTTATATCTCATTTTAACATATGGTTACTTCACAGGTGGCGGAGAATGGTTCGGTAATGCTTGCGAAATTCAGTAATGCATACAAATGTACTAAGATTTAATCATGCCTGCTGGTTAACTGTGTTAAATTTTTCTTGAATCCTATCTCCATATCTGTGTTGTGTTATAGTTTAGTTAACTTAGGCCCAAATTCTGTTGTATTGAAATTCTGTTGTGTTGTTGCAGTTGTATATTGAATATACAGTGTGGATAATATACAACTGCAACAACACAACAGAATTTCAACACAACAGAATTTGGGCCTAAGTTAACCAAACTATACCACAACACAGAGATATGGAGATAGGATTCAAGAAAAATTTAACACAGTTAACTAGCAGGTATGATTAAATCTTAGTACATTTGTATGTATTACTGAATTTTGCAAGCATCACCGAACCATTCTCCGCCAGCTGTGGTTACTTCCTTCTTTCTCGCGAATTCCCTAGTTACCTTTTTTGCAAAAACTATACATTAAATGAAAACACAAGAGTCAAATTTTCAGAAAATCACTGTCTCACTCCGCATGTCTCACTCATGTCAAACTTCTCGTTGCAGAGAAATTAAAATTTTTCGGCCGATAGCCTTTTTTGATACACCCCACCCTGTAGATTTGTACCCTTGGGCTACCAGATTCTCTCAAAAGGGTCTGGTACCCAGGGTTGTAGATCTGCTAAGAATCAGTCCTTTTTACAGTATGCTTCAAAACTGACAGCTCTAAAAAGAGCTAAATTGGATAATTTTGATAAGCTATCACAAGATGAGCTATTCCTAAGAAAATGATTGGTCTTTAATCTACCTTTCAGAAATAAATTTGAAGATCGGCCACTGGTAATATCGATTGCATATGTTTGATCTGCCATGATATGAAACGCCGTTGTCTATTTTATTGCGTCTTTTTTTCGCGTTGGCTCTCCTGCAGCCTATCGGTCGTCAAAAAAGCTTTGATTCAGTGCAGCGTTCTTTGCTCAACGAATTTTTAAATATGAAATTATTTTTGGTCGAATAGAAACCTTCGGTTTAAAGAAAGGGTCATAATTGGATTTTCTCTACATTATAAGGGTTGAGAGTGTCGTATTTAGGTAAGCAACACTGTTACAGTCAAATCGGCAGAAGCGCATCATGTAAATTCGAAGATTATTTGAAAATAGATTTCATAATTGGATGACTATTCGAATATTCGTTTGTTGTTTGCTTCCGTTTATTCGAATAGGGAGTTTACGAAACCACGACGGCAACGGCGACTGCAACGCAACGTTGCTTTTGTTTCAAAACTTTAGATTCAAAAGATTCCTTGCTTTACGTTCGAATTTGCTTCCCATGAGAGAATCTGAAGTTGTCCTCTTCAATTTCACAACTTGGAAACCGCATTTCTGGCGTTCTGTACTGCAGCTCTAGGCCTGCGAACTAAAACTCAGTCGTTTTAAATGTTTTTCTTCAAAGTAAAAATATCGTTTTCAGACATCTCTAAGTTATAGGGGGCCATATTTTGGCCTTTTGGATGATATATTAAGGTAGCGTAGGGAAACAAGACTTGATATGCAGAATTTCAGATGACATTCTGGTTGGCGTTGCCGTCCTGGTTGGCGTTGCCGCCTACGTTGGGTGGAGCATAGTGGATTGCAATAGAAGCTCTTTCCCTTGGGAACCATAGTGAATTTAAAGGGCATGTGTCGAGAACCTGATTGGCTAATGCAATACAATCGTGTCTTTTGTTTAGAACAAAACACGGGATCGAGGCTGAATTTTTACGGCAGTAAGAATTCATGAAGCAGAAATAAAAAGTCACAAAACAATGAAATTCCACTCCAAACTTCTTTGTTGTACTAACCAATTGCTGACGCGACATATGTCCCTTAAAATATCCAAAGATTTTGCCAGCAATTTTAATTCACAGCATAGTGAATTAACAGCCTCTTTATATGAAGAAAATCAACTCACTTGCAAGACCCGGGGCTGAGAGGTTATATTCCACCTTCCAATAGAATCCGTTGTATTTTCATTTCGCGTTTACATGGCAAATGCAACGCCATCGGGGATCTCACATGGTTAGGTGATTTTTTTCCATTTTCACGAAACACCACCAATATGGTGAGGTGAATTGAAATTATTTGTTGATTCTTATTGGTCAGATCATTCTGATTTCACGGAAGAGAGACTTAACTCCACCTCGCCTCTCAGCCCTGGTGCTAACAGGTGAGGTTAAAAATCTCATATAAACAGGGACAGAAATTTACCTCACATAAACAGGGCCTAAGAATATTCAAAGATTTTGTCACGCAAAGAAGCAAAATCCAATGAAGGTACGATTTCTGTTTTCAACATTCAAAACATAGGTGATACACCTCTTCGACTTTGACTGTAACCGTTTTAAAAATGCAGAGATTTTCAATTAAAGCTGAGAACACGTTCTGTAAAAATCTACTTAAGTTTGACAACAGAAGCGCCGTTTTTGAAGCAACCACTTATTTTTGCCTTCATCTGCCAGATGACAGCAAACACTTAAAAGACTCACTCAAAACAAGTTCTCAAACTCTAAGTTACACCCTCACCAAAACAACCGTGTCAAAACCGAGACAATAAAATACAGCTCCTCCACAGAAGCCACACGAACAGGGCAACATTATTTGGAACACCTTGTACACTTTCAAAAAGAACCTATCTTAGCGTAGGAAGCATACCTTAATGGCAAAAATTAGTTCAGTAACAATAACGACCCAACCTTCAATGAGGGCCTAATCTTATACCACATTCACACTGACACGGTTAAATCTGCTTTATCTAAACCAGGTTATATTTCAGCCAATCAAATGCACTCGACTTGTTGGACTGTCCAATCAGAAGGCTCCATTCGATAACCTGGTTTAGTTTAAACTGGTTTTACTTGTGTTATGGATCTTGAGATAATCGTGGAAACCTAGCGATTCAAGCAGTCTCTTCGGGCGATCCTAACAAACATATACGACGAGCTGATGGCGTACGATAAAAAGCGTCCTTCCACAGCGATAAATATAAAAACTATGTACAATTATTTACAATTTCAGCAAACCTCCGTCCTCATTTCTTAAATCTCGGTATTCGAGTCGCAAAATCAATATCAATAGTTTAATTCTCGTTAATATCCAGTTCTCATCTGAATCGCGTTCTCAATCAAAACTCCAACTCATACTCTCGTCTCAACAACTCTTCAACTATCTCAGTCTCGTGGTTCAAAAAGTCCTAATTATGCAAATTAATTATGCGCATACTATCCAACTACAACTACGAATTATTTACGCAATCCCACAATCCATAACAACTTGCAAATGTTATACTGCATTCACACTGACACAATTAAACCAGCTTTATTTAAATTTCAACCAATCAAATGACTGGATTTGTTGGATTGACCAGTCAGAAGGCCCTATTCAAAAACCTGGTTTAATTTAAGCTGGTGTAACTTGCAATTTGAATGGGGCATTAATGGGGTATTAATCATAATGATAATCTTAGAATGTACGGGGTTAAAATGGCAAGGCTGGGGTAAAATGGGTAGTGTTCATTGCTTGAAAATAGCAGACCCGGAACTGATAAATAAATATTCACTAATACTATGTCAAGGTTCAAGCGATTCTGGATGAGAAAAAGCTTTTGGTAAGTTTTATCCAAATTTTTCACTCTACCCGTTTTACCCTAAAGTTATCTATTTTACCTCCAGTAAACCCTAATCTTTAATGAATCGTCAGCAAAACGCAAGAAAAGAAAGCTGATTACAAAGAATTTTATTAGATATGAAATTCGAGGGAATACCATTTCTTACCAAGGATTGATTCTAAATCAATTGTCAAATATTCAAATATTATTTACATTCCTATTGGGTGGACCAAAAGATCTTCAACTGTTCAAAAATTCGTTGCAGAGAGAATACTTCAAACTTTCTGCTACCAATCAAATTTGATAATAAATTTTAAGACAGTTGAAGTTCTTTCTGGTTCACATGGTATTGTACCCTGGATCACAGTATTTTTTAAAATTTTGGAAAAAAAGTTAGAATTTTGAAGAAATTTAGAATTGAAAATTTTTCAAAAATCCTAAAAAAATACTCTGATCCAGGGTAGTATTTCTGGTAAATTTCCTGAAAATATCGTTGCCTAAATCAGTCTATCATTACTTGAAACATTGAAACAAAAGTTTTTTTATTACTACAATTGTGATGCTACTTGGCTTTGATTGGACTTGCCCAAGTCGTCATCTAAGAAAGAAAGTTCCTTTCTTCCAGGACGACTTGGGCAAGTCCTAGACTTATGACGATGAGTCTCTTGTTTCCCTGTGCTCTTTGACTTGATGATGGCCCGTCGGTCAATAGAGACTCATAGTATTACTATGAAAAACCTGGCCCTATTTAGGCTCAAACTGAGCAATTTCTTCAGCACCAATCAGATTGCGAGATTTGTGAATTACTATTGTTAACGTGTAACTGTGACAGAATTTTCGATTCGATTGAAGAATTGAAAACACTCCCATGGGATAGAGATTCGAAGCCGTGATTCTTTCCTAATTCCATTGATGATTGAAGAAAATAGGGCCAAGCTTTTTACTGTTTCATGATGAGTCCCTCTTGAGCAAGGTTTACCGCAGGGGTACAAGGGACTCATCGTCATCAGTCTAGGCAAGTCCAGGCTTTGATAAGCCTATCTAAAACATCTCACAGTAGTGATATAATTTTTGGTGAAAGCTCATCCCTGTCAATACTTTAATTTCTGATATAGTTTTTATAATTTTGAATCCATTTCTATATTTGAGGTACTATTTGTAGCACCCACCGAAATGGAATATGTTGCAATAGGTCTTTTCATTTCATTTTTTCATTTTTAGGCCCAGCATAGGTTCCAAATCTTTAAATCTACGAAAAAAGGCGGGTGTAAAATTCAATTACCTATTTCTTTAAACTGAAATACTTGAAAGAAACTTTAGCCACTTTTCTATGATTCTACCGTTGGACTTTTCAGAAATCTTGACTATTTGTCGAAATTACAGCCTATTCTATATTTCAGCTCATTTTATGATGTGACGTCATCAAATTTCTAAATCACAAACCAGAAGAGTGAAAGAGTTTTGCTCGATAAAATACTGTAGGCATCCATAAACTATGGTTTTCCTGAAAATTTCTTGATCTTTCGTCAACAGGTTCAGAAATTACGATAGTTTTTTAAGTTTTTTTTCGAAAATGTTCTTGAATTCTTAAAAAAGAAGAACACTCTAATTCTAAAACTATTGAAGATTTCAGAAGAGTCCAACGGCAGATTTACTGTAAAATAGTTCAAGTTTCTTTGAAGTCACTCAGTTCAAAGAAATAGGTCATAGAATTTTACACCCAGCTTTTTAAAGATTTGAAGCCTATGCTTTTAGGCCCCGTTTACACTATACCGTTTTCAAATAAAAAAAACGGTACGAACTCATGCCGTTTCGGCCTTCTGTTTATACCAAAACGTTTTTGTAACCGGCATCAAACGAAGACGATTTTTGAAAACGGCATGATTTGAAAACAGCATGAAACGTTTCAGTGTAAAAGCTTGAAAACGGAACGATTTCGTTACTGATTCAAAGAGAGGCAAAGGAATAATTTGCCTCCCTTTCAATCAGTAACGAAATCGTTCCCTGCAGCGTTACTCTCCTTCGCAGTTCGGCAAAATGTTTGCGCAGAGGACATCTATGAAATTAATTATTCTCTATTTGCCATTATTTATTCTTTCTATTCATTACAAATCAAAATCCTGGTTTCCCTGTGTTCACACTGCACTGTTTCGTCTGTTTTATCACAGGGTATTAGTTTTACTCACTTTAGGGTAAAGATATTAGTTTTTCCTTTGTTCCCCTGCAATAACACAATGCACTGCGAAGCGATGGAGCAGAAACTGCGTAAAATGACGTCATCGAGCAGTCTGAGATAAAAGATAAGGAAATGTTTGTACAGATGCTGCCTAATTTCGGGATCTGCTGCAGGGAGCTGGGGAAGCTCAAAGTTACGAGTTTTTGGCACATGCATGCGCAGTTTCTGCTCTGTCTTGCGAAGAGCAACACTTCGCACAAACAACACACATTTGGTGAGCAAATTATACGCTCCTTTTCTGCCCATGCTAAGCCATAAAGGCAAATATCGCATTGAGAACGAATCAAAATGTTTGCGAAACATCAGGCTACTTCAAATTAAATACAACGACGACCTCGTCCCCAGGGCTTTCAAAAGGCCCTGGGGATGACGTTGATATAATTTCCGATAAATGAAAATCAACCATAAAAGGTGTAAAAGATGTACTAATTCACCTTAATATGCCTTAATTCATCCTTATTCGTTGTGATTCGTCATATTTGATCCCAGCGAATCAAATAGTTTGTTTTCTGCGATGAAGTAAGGCGAATTCCGATGAATTAGGATTCTCGATCATTTACATCCGATAAATTACGGTGACATGCGAGATATTGCAACCAGCTTTTAGTCCTTTATGCGGGGCAGGCGAAGTGCTTGCTGTTCTGGGATTTGCTCGTTTGAAAAGACAACGCTATTTCCCTTTGTAAAAGAACAAGAACAGACCTCACACCTCTTGGGTGCACTCAGTCAAATAAAAACAAAATTTGTGAAATATATTCTTCAAAACCGAAAATTCCTTTTGTCTTGTTTGGCACCTCGGCGTCTTTGATGTAAAGAAAGTAACTGTTGTTTAATTAACACGATATGGCTAGCTTAGGAATGTGTTTTCTGCCTTCACACACGTGGTGTAAAAAACTAAAAGATTTTCTTATGGAATTGACTGAAGAGAAAACGTTGGATAATAGACAAAAAGAGTTGGATTTATGTTGAAGTTATTGGTGAGTTGACATTTTACCTTATTGATTAATTCATTATCTTGAGGTGGTTGGATTGCCTTATTTGACGATAGGGACAGCCAGGCAAGGCGGTTGAAACGCGCTCAAAATCTCGCTCATTCTTTTTATTTACGATAAACAGGCACAAAGCACAAATCTTGCTTATAAGATACTAAGAATTTCAACCAGTTCGGAATGTTTCTTGAAATTATCAGATTTTGAGTAGTGTGAAATCTTCTTAACAAGTTCCGTAACAACCTTCGTGTTATGTTTATTACCTGTGCCCTCGTGCACATTTCAAAATGTTTTGAAGCCTTTTCTCGAGCCTTCCGTCTAGCCTTTCCAATGTTTAGACATAACTCAAGTACCACCCTGCGAGTAGGCCTGAAACAGGTGAAAATAAACTATGCTAAGGATTTCTTATTTCTTTGCGTATAAATAGTTTATTAACAAAGGTCTTCCCGGTACTGGCGTTTCTTACTTTTTTAGCGATCTTAGAGTTAAATTTAAAGGAAAAGCATTATTCCCGAATAGAAAAGCAGTGCCGTATTTAGGCAAGCTGTCTTTAGAGAGATTTGATTCTCGACTGTTTATAAGGGCATGGCCTATATCGATGTCCAAATGGCATTCTACAGGTACCTTGAATTTATTATCGTAATCAAAATTGCGTACACCAAGAATTCCGATGAAAATGCGATGAAATACGATGAAATGCGACATACGCAAGCCTGAGAAGAGAGGAGAGATGGAGAAAAGTCTCGCTTTCGTGAAAAGCAGCCCTGGGTCTAGTGGGTGAATTGGTTTTCCTCATATGAATACGCACAGGCCAAAAGGCTGCATTAAAAATAGGAGCGCAGTTTTCGAAAAGGTCTATTGGATAATTTCCGAGTTAACTGAAGAGAAAACATGAGGAAATGGCAAGATTTATGCAGACGTTGTTGAGGTCTGATCAATTAGTTCAATCGGAGCCCGGGCGGGGTACTTGACTACGGGAATGACGGGGGTGTGGCAAATCTCTCCACACCCTGTACCCTGTCGCATAAAAAATACCCCAACAGTATACCCTGTCGCAAAAAAATTTTGCCAAAAGTATACATTATCCATTGTTTCAAGAGAACTCTAAAAATGTCCCTCCACATGATACCCTGTCGCATAACTTTCTCATCAATTGTTGGTATAATCGAGGGTATATTTTTTATCAGAAAAGGACACCTTGTCGCATATTTTCTACAGTAAAAGTGCACCCTGTCGAGCGGCACATCCCGTGTATTCTAGTATGTGAGCAGCCCCCAACTGGGACTCAGAACGTCAGAGCCGTAGGGAGTAGCTGCTGATTGGGGGCAATTGTTCTTAAAACAATAGAGAACAATAGATCCAATCAATGCTTATGACATAGCACCATCGCTTTCAAAATTACTGGAGGACTTGAGCCTTACCTGCCCCCCCCCCGCTTCCTACGGGCCTGGGCCTAGCAGGAGACAGCAAAAAATATCAAAATTTTCCCATAGTTCTTGGATGGAAATTTAAGGGAAATGGACAAGTTTCGATGGGAAATTGAATGGAAACGGAAATTTCCATTTCCTCACTGGTAAATTATGGGAAATGTATCCATTTCCCCAACAACAAATGTGGTGAAATTTGATTCCTTTGTCTTTTAGGTCTTTCTGAACGACCTAAAGGACCCAAAAGAGGGAAAGATCCAGTGTGAAAGAGGCTTAAGGGATTCCAGGTTTGGGAGGTTTTACAAACCGCACTACTGTTTGCTTCGTGGGAGATGCTATGTCAAATATTGACAGACGTACCTTTAAATATAAAACCTGTTTAAGATGGTTTTACTCCAGTTTCCAGAAATTCGATAATATCATCCCTTGGTGGATCCAATTTTCTAATGGCTTCAATAAGTGCCATACGATCTGCTGTACCCTCTTTTTGTTTCCACTTCTCGAATAATTCCATTGCTTGATTGTACTGGCTATTTTGAAAGTTTGCTTTTGCTGCCTGCACATGATATTGTTTCAAACCGAGGCTAAGTGCGACTTCGGAGTGGCTGGTACCCAGCATCGTTGCAACTGTAGACAATTGTGCATCTGTAATTGGGCCTAAAAATAGAAAAAGATCCGGCAGTTATAAATATGGATTTCCTGTTCATGCAACTTGGTGACAAAAACTTCATGAGCTAAATCAAGCATAGATTTAGAAAATCGAAATACCGATTGATTGATTGATTGATAGATTGATTGATTGATTTGATTCATATTACCCCTCAGCTAAGGCCAGTTTACATGATTATATTCACGTAAATTTGCGAGGGGCATTTCACTCCAAAAAATCTCGTACACCTTTGGCAAAAATCCTTTTGTTTTCAAGAAAAATCCATCAAAAATCCGTATGAATCCCTTTGTTCTAAAAAAATCTCGTACACTTTTTCTGATGAGTGAAGTGCCCCTCGTAAATTTGGTTCACATTTCTATGTGATCACAGGTTGTGATTGTGTAAACTGGCTTCACAAGTTGCTTGAGTTATGTGAAGCGACGAAAATCAATCCCCATTAATTTGCCATCACAGATATTTCATTTGAAGGCTGGTAAAATGAAAACCGGTGGTGACAAATTAAAGGGAATTCATTTTAATTGCTTCACATAACTTGAAGCTACTTGTGAAGCCCAATGACACGGCCACATTCTGTAATCACGTAAAAATGTGAAGCAAATTTTACGTGAATATGATCGTGTGAACCGACCTCTCTAACAAGCCCCGTCCGGAGTCTTCAAAATCAAATATGCCCCCGGGGTTTGGCAGAGCTCTCATGGAGTTATCGCGGATAGGCCATTGATTATAAATCGCAAACCTTACCATTTTGTGTGACTCGTGACCTGTGTACTCCAGTCGACTCTGAAACAGAGAATTGAAAACAATTCAGCAAATCCTAGAAAAAGCCCCAAACTTCAAGTAAGCTCCTCCCCTTCAAATATGACAATCGTCAATTATGTATCGTTCTACGTTATAAGTCCCCTCTCTCTATTGATCCTCTAAAAACTATTTCAACACAAAATGATGGCGAGTATTCTAAGATAAGTGCTTCATACAGGATCGCAATTAGTAACCAGAGTTAAGACCTGGAGTTTCGTGTAATCCTGTGCTCCTTTGAATTGATGACGGCGCTTCCGTCAACAGAGACTCATAACATTATTCTGAAAACCTGACCATATTTAGGCCGAAACTCTGAGGTTCTTAGAGAACTGTGAGGTTCTTAGAGAACCAATCAGATTGCGAGATTTGTAAATTACTATGGCTACGGCAAATGCGATAGAATTTTCGATTCGATTGAAGATACAATTCCCCCGGGATTCGAGATCCAAAGCCGTGATTCTATCATAAAACCCATGATGAATACAGAAAATAGGGTCAGTTTTCACTGCTTCATCATGAACAACTATTAAGCCAGGTTTACCACAGGGATACAAGGGACTCGTCGTCATAAGTCTAAAGCCTGGTATTATTAAATCGTAATTCATCGGCGATGATCGGCGATGATCGGCGATGAATTGCAATTTGATGAAAACCGGGCTTAATAAGGAACTGGCAATTAGCTTCAAGTTTTGGTCACATTGTTCCTAGACAGATCACAATTCTTTGCAAAAGAAATGCTCCCAATGCCAAACCAGACAGCATAGATTCCAAATCTTTACAAAGTTGGGAGTAAAATTCTATGACCTATTTCTTTAAACTAAACGGCTTCAAAGAAACTTGAAATATTTTACTGTAAATCTGCCGTTGGAATTTTCGGCGATCTCTAATACATTCAGAATTAGAGTATTTTCCTTCTTTTTTGAGAATTCAAGAAAAATTTGAAAAAAATTGAAACTATCGTAATTTCTAAATTAATCGACACAACATGAAACAATTTTCAAGAAAACCATAGTTTATGGATGCCTACAATATGATATCAAGCAAAACTTTTTCACTCTTCTGGTTTGTGATTTACAAATTTGATGACGTCACATCATAAAATGAGCTGAAATATAAAACAGGCTGTAATTTTAACAAATATTCAAGATTTCTGAAAAGTCCAACGGTAGAATCATAGAAAAGTGGCTAAAGTTTCTTTTAAGTCATTCAATTCAAATAAATAGGTCATTGAATTTTACAACCGCCTTTTTACACCGATTTGAAGGGTTGTAAGCTACGCTAAACCATAGTTGATATGGCTAAATCAGGTGCAATTGTAAGACCCAGTCCTTGCAGTACACCCTCTTGTCGACAAGGGCAGATTTTGTAATACAATAGCATCAGTCGCTTTGGTTCACACCTCAATTCAAAGCGATTAACCAATGCAGACAAAAGAAATTCTTTCAAGCAGAAATTGAAAACAAACGAAGCCGCAAAGTTGCCCTGAAACCAGTACGGCAAACTCTCGTTTGGTGCGGGCGAAGGGAGCTTTTTAAGAGAAGGTATGCGCTTATAACAAAAGAAGAAGGGTAAATCTAAAGTTCTGTCTCGCAGATTTTGTTTATTTGATTCAGAGACTGAGCAAAGGGCATTACAATTTTTGCATATTCATTGCTCAAATGTACGCAGTCATTCCTCAGCTCCTGAATCAAATAAAGAAAATCCGCGAGACAGAACTTTAGATTTACCCTTCTTCTTTTGTTATAAGCGCATACCTTCTCTTAAAAAGCTCCCTTCGCTCGCACCAAACGAGAGTTTGCCGTACTGGTTTCAGGGCAACTTTGCGGCTTCGTTTGTTTTCAATTTCTTTTGTCTGCATTCGCTAATCGCTTTGAATTGAGGTGTGAACCAAAGCGACTGATGCTATTGTATTACAAAATCTGCCCTTGTTCCTCTTGTCACAGTGGAAGAACATTTCTAACAACGAGAACGAAGTTCTACACGCGTGTGCTTCTTCACTAACGAGTTTCATGGAGAAAGCGTAAAAATTGTTCATCCTACTTGAACGGGGTAAATCCTTTCCGAGTTTTGATGCCTCGAACTTTCATAAATTGAACGATGAATTTTCGTAAGTTAGGCTAAATATCGTCGCCATTTTGTATTTTGTACGAGTGTGCGAAGGCGCGATAAGGAGGCTAGCAAATGTGGGTGGCATGATATCAATACATTTGGCAGCCTCGTTCAGGTCAACGTGAAGTGACGTCATATAAAATGACGTCATTTCGCACTTCTTAGCAGATTGAAATATGTAGTTTCGCAGATTAAAAGAGAAAAATGAAAAAAAGTACTACACACCAATCAGAACAGTGTAATTTCTTGAATGATTAACAATTACACCAGACCCGGACTTGTCCTTTAAAGTTGGGAACAAGTTTTGTTTGTTTGTTTTCAATTTGTTATGAGTGGGCTTGTCAGGATTTCTAACTACTGAAAGCTAATTTAGGCCCACTGTGCATGCCGCATCCAAGCATGGGACCCCTAGTTTAACGTCCCTTCCGCTTTGAAAAAACTCAAAGACGTTCTTTCCCAATCAAAGTTATGTGATGTATATCATACTCTCTTTGAGGGTCGCCCACGCTTCAGGTATGTAGTGCGGGGTAGTATCTCTTTATCTGAACTTCAAGCACTTCAACGTCTCCAAAACAGAGCCCTATCAATTATAGAGCGCGCAAGATTTAAGGACCCATGGCCTAGAAAATGGCTAATCGCTGTGAATCTTGTTCGTTTTGATCGCTATGTTATGGTATATAAGATTGTAAACAAACAATGCTCTGAAAGCTTATGGCATACGTTCCAACAGAGATATTCTATATCAAATTATAATACGAGGAATTATAGAGATTTCCATATTCCCAAGCTAAACTTTGAATTAACCAAGAAAGGATTTCATTACTCGGGCATTAAGGCTTGGAATGATATTCCAGTTAATATCAGAGAACTGCCATCACGACGCCTGTTTAAAATACATCTGAAAAGACATTTTATGAGCCTTGATAATTAATTCAAGCCCCCTCAAGAACGACTCCCTGGAAGATCAAGTTTATTTTGCTAATTTGTTTATTTCTTTTTGTAAATATACTGATCGGATATCGCTGTAAAGAATTATATCATATATCAGTTTGACCACACTCGACCGATCTTAACTTCAGTCACCTGACCAAGACTGTGTAAGCCTCTCGGCCACTCACCCCGCAAAAGTGTCCACTGGATCAACTGCAAATCTTACCTATAGGTGGTCGCAGCAGATGACAATCAACAAAACTGTTACACTTGTGACACGAGTATTGTTTCTTGGCCGGTGACTTTCCTGCCCATTCAACTTGAAAGAGGTATGGTCTCTCCAGTCTCTTTCGTACACAAAATGGACAAACACTGAATGACTTTCGAAAGACAACTCCATTCAGTTCCTTCGCCAGAGTGCAAAAGTCCTATAAGGGAAATGAAGGTTAGGGTGACATTGGGGAGCTTAGCGCCAAGCGCGAAGATCGCAAAATAAAGAAGATCATTTTTGCTTTTGATACCTGGTGAGTCAATGCTCCATGAATATCAAAGCAATTGTTTTATTCCCTTCCCGACATGTCAAGTTTGCTTCAGAAATTTACGCAGCTTTAATCGGCCATTCCTTCCCATCGCTATGAGAGATATTCTGCAGAAAGATCTTTCTAATACCTACAAAAACGAGTGAAAATAACGAGAAAAATGTCCCTTTATTTTCTTCCCTACCAATAGTGGCATTTACTTTCATTGATGTATTTCGTCCTCTTGGGAGGATGGATTCCCCCTCAACTGAATAGATGTAAGGTAAGAATAGTTTTTTAATCATTTACATCTTGTACGTTCATTTTATTACAGTTTTTAAGGTTTCTCGAAGGGAAACACGACCAAGCCTATCTAGCTTAACCATTAACATATTGCAAAACAAGATAATAAAATACCAACCTTCCATATATCCAAAATGAGCTCCCACATCTCTTTGCAGTACCTATTCTCACATCTTCCATGTAAAACTACGTAACTACTCGTCCTTCCATTCTTCACTTCACACTTTAGCTTAAAATGAGGCTTCTTTATAAGAAAGCCAGACTTCCATGGATGACAGAGTTCTGCACGTGCATGTGCATGGAGCAATAACCGTTCAAATATACTGCCAGGTAACTGACAGATACCTGTATCTTTGCGAGTGACGATATCATCCTGAAACAAAGAAAGGGCTGGCTCAGATCTTTCAAATCTTTAAAAAAGTGGGTATCAAATAGACTGATGCCTTTTCGTCCCTTGTTTCCCTGCGTTCCTTGGTCAAGAGGGACTAATAACATTACTCTGAAATAGTGGGCCCACTTTAGGCCCTCGTAGGATGGTTCCGTATTCACCAATCAAATCGCTAGAATTCAGTTTTTAACCAATCAGGGGCCGCTATTCAGAATGTTGTTGTTGTTGCTCTTAAAGAACGGTTGAAGAAGCCTGGAGTTCTCGCAGCTTCGATGGATCTATTTTGCTTCTACAGAGGAAGATTACTGTCTGAAAGGTAGGCATTTTCCGTTTTGTAGGTCAACACAACATCATTCTTTGTACTAAAACTTCTCTTTTCAATGTTTGAGCTCTTTAAACCAGATTTTGAAGCGATTTTGTTGAGTGTACGAGAACTCCCACCTTTTTAGGCCATTTTGAAAAAGTGGGCCCATTATATAACCGTAATATTATGAGTCCCTATTGACCAAGTGATATCAGCAAGTCAAAGAACGCAGGGAAACAAGGGACGAAAAGGCATAAGTCTAGGTATCAAATACAATATATCTTTCTTTGAAGTGAATTACTTAAATGAACTCAGGGTACCTTCCTGTAGATCTGCTATGAAAATTTGTTTGTATCTCAATTATTTCCAAAATGGAGGCATTTATAATTTGTTGAAAGAATTTATGAAAATTTTGACAAAATGAAGATCATTGTAAATCCTAAAGAAATGGAGGAAAAACGCCAGAGAATTGATTGGAATCTACCAAAGGAAGAAATTCAATTTAATAAAGGAAGGAGCTGAAATATACCAGAGGAAGATAAGTAGGCTACCAGAAGAAGAATTAGAATCTACCAGAGGACAAAATTGGAATCTTCCGAAGAAGATGAGCAGTCTACCAGGGCAAAAAATTCAGGGAGATTCAATTCTCCTAAGAGGACAATCTACATGAATACATAAAAGCGTCATCATCCCTAAGGAGAAAACTAAGCAATCTTGCTCATCGTTTTTACCACCTTTTGCAGGTTTTAGGACGAGGCTTTCTTCAGAAAATCTTCTATATCCACGGGAAGGAATGGCCAATTAAAGCCGGGTAAATTACTCAACCTTTATGAACATACTAGCAGTAAAACAAGACAGTTCTCAATCATTGCTTTGATATTCCGAGAACAGTGGCCTTTCAAACGGGTGTTGGTTTATGAATTCCCGCGGCAATAAATGGAATGAAAATTCTTACCACTTTCAACAAAGTTTCTTCATTCCATTCTCTCGTAACAATTTCTGGTTCATTTTCTTCCAGAAACCATGTAATGAAGTATTGTATGTCGCTACCATCTTCATTCTCAGCTGTTGGAAGTTTGCAAATGATACCAAAATATTGGAGAATCTCTACAATCTCTGAAAGCAGGCTATCTGATTCGATCATTTGCAGCCAAATACCTCTACAAAGATAAATATATCCATTATACTGGATGTCCTTAAAACGTGGGGCTAAAACAAAGAAGCGTGGTAGCAGCGCTGCCAGGAAGATAGCCTAGCCAAAATACCTAAAGCGGGGAAAAGGACAGTCGAGGGTAAGATGATGGGAACAGAAGATATGGAAGAGGAAAGAACTGGAAAGGGACTGGAAAAAGACAAAGAAGGAACTATAAAAAAAGATGGGAAGAAGAAAAAGAGTAACCAAACATTAGCACGTAACAGTAAACAGTGGACTTAAAGGGGATGGGTCAAGTAAACTAAACAAATTTCTCGCGAAATGACGATCTTGCAGTGCTTTTGATAGGCCATATCATAAGATTTTCCACTGCTTTTCTCAAAATGAAGGTGCTATTTTGAAAATGGACTTCTGAATTTCGTGGAGAAACAAACGAAACACAAATAAGTTGTACGATTGCAGAGATATTAGTGGATCTATAATTTAGGTGTCTGTTGCATTAAAACTTGCAAAATATCGCTGTAATGTAGCATTTACTCTTCCACCTTTTGGTTGATCAATGTGTCTATGATAAAGTACTGGCTAATCATAATGAAAATGGTTTGACTTCAACTATTGTTTTTAAGAAAGGTTCAGGTGAATTTTTGCATGCTACCAACAAGGCAAATATTTTTTCAGCACTGCCAACAAGACGTAGCCAGATCTTTTTTTTATTCAATTATAAATATTTACAATATATAATTACATTTAACTATACCTACTCTAATTAATATACAACACTACAGGTACGATACCATGGGGAGCGAAAGACAATGACTACCCCATGGCCAATATAAAAAGACACGCAACTAGCATACAACTACACTACAAACGATTAAGAACTGGTGGAAAATGCAGTAGATTCTGTTCCACATCAAACATCAAGCCAGATCTGCTTTGGCCCAGTGATGAGAATTTAGCTTTACTCAATGGCTAATCCATTTTTAAATGCTTCCTCATAGTTAAGTGAAACTTAGCATAGGGCTCAAATTTTAAAATCTTTGAAACAGTGGATGTAAAATTGTATCACATTTCTTCCATGAATTGAATGTCTTCAAGGAAACTTTGGGTAATTTGCTGTAAATTTGCCAAGGCAAGTTTTCGATATCTTGATTGTTTTCAAAATGGCGGCATTTTGATCATTTTTACGAAAATTCATCGCAAATCTAAAACTACTTGAGAAAAATCAGTACAATCTTCCAGAAATCCATCGCTTATGAATGTCTACAATATGGTACCTAGCAGAAATCTGTGGCTCTTCTAGTTGAGAATTTAGAAATTTGATTACGTCACAGCCTCAAAATTGATTAATACCGCCATTTTGCAACTAATCAAGGCATCAAAAAATTTGCAACGGCAGATTTACAGCAAATTACCCACAGTTCCATTAAAGCACTTTAATTCAAAGAAAAATGCAATAGAATTTTACACTCACCCTTTTTCTCTAGATAACAGAATTTTAGAAGTTTACACCCATCCTTTCTCAAATGCTAAAGATTTCAGCCCTACCCTCCGGAACTTAGATACCTCATAGTTTAAAGTGGAACAAGAAGAGATTTTGGAATGCAGTAGCAACAGTTGCTTTAATTGACACCTCTGTTCAAAGCAATTAACGGCTGCAGATAAAGGAAATTCTCTCAACCAGCAGACCAAAACAAACACGGCCGCAAAAGTCGACCCAAAACCAGTAGGGTCAACTCTCTCCTTGTGCAAGCAAAAGGTGGTTTTGAGAGAAATTATGTGCTGATGATGAAAGAAAAAGGGTTTATCTAAATGTCTGCCACGCAGAATTTGTTTATTTTATCCAGGAGCTATGTGACAATCATTTCACATAAGCTCTAAATACCCAAGAATTATTATGCCTTCTGCTCAGCTCCTGAAATTTTTTAATGTTTATCTTTTTTCTTTGCACAGGGCAGCTTGAAAAGCAATTTATTTCCATATAGTTGTAGCTTTACCTTGTTTAAATAAATAGAAATGAAATGAAATGAAATGAAATGAAAATGAAATCAAATAAACAAAATCCGCGAGACAAAACTTTGGATTTAACTCTCCTCTTTTATCATAAGCCCGTAACTTCTCTTAAAAACCACTTTTGCATGCACAAGGCGGGAGTTTGCCCTGTTGGTTTTGGGGCAACTTTTGCGGCCGTGTTTGTTTTCATTTACCGCTTGAGAGAATTTGCTTTGTCTGCAGTCAATAATCGCTTTGAATAGAGGTGTCAACTGAAGAAACCGTTGCCATTGTATTACGAAATTTGTCCTTGTATGATATTGGTGATTTTGAGAGTTGAAACATCATTGTTGAAAGTTCAAACTTGCTGTCACCTCAAAACCAGCGCATTGGTATTTGGCCTAAATTGAGGCACGGCTAACAAATCAATAAATGATAGCTTTAACCAAATTCGAACTCATTCCGTTATGACCTGAATTGTTTCACTTCCTTGAAGTTTATCTTTGACGTCAGAAAGTGCGGCATTATAATGCAGGGATGGACAAAATAGCGCACCAATGGTCTCAGAAGAAATTTTTTTAAATCTCCAGAAAGAATGAAAAGGAGAGTGGAAAAGGGATAAATACAGAAAATGAAAAATGGAGGGTCAATTTTTGTTCAAAATCACAAAGGCTGTCTTAATTGATAGCCATTATTAAATAAATGTAGGTTGTTACCAAACGTAGGAATTTCACAAAAAAGATATGGTTCACAAGTCTTGAATTAATCAGCCAAAAAATTAACACAATATGCCCAACAAGTGTCATTTGCGATTGTGATTGAGACTGATGAATAGTCCTCAATTCTGTCGTATTCCTTACATGTCGTGACCAGGATAAAGTGGGCATTTTTTGAAGCGATTCTCGCAGAATTTTTTTGAGGCTTGTTTTGGTCCCAGAAATTTAAATATTTTTTCCACCCCTGTTATAACGATACAAAGACACCTGTTCAAACTGTGTCCGTCCCGTCTCTTGCCATGCTGCCTGTGTTCTGGCAAATTTTTTTTGGGCGAAAGTAGTCTACACGTGATTACCTTGGTAAAACCATTATTGGTTACTTTTGCTTTGACAACGCTGTAATTTAGGTCGGCACCCTGTTTATCTCGTTGTTTTGGATACTATAATCTTTTAAGGCCCTTGCCCAAGGAACAAAACCTTGTAACAGCGTTGTATGTGAACAGGAAGAGTGGTCGCATATAACAGCGTTGTAAGCCCAGTGTTTAGAAAGGAAAAAACGGGATGAAGAACCTGCTGTGACCCCAGCCATAATATTCACTCTGCTAGAAGTCATCCATTGTGTCAATTTTAACTTTTCTTTGATCTTGATTTCAAATGTCGATGGTATTTCAAACTTTAAAGGTCCAACGTTCGATTTATCCGCATCGTTCCATATCTTTGTCACTATATGAAACTGCTAAACCTTGGTCTTTTTCATAAACCCCGTAAAACTCTGCAAAAATGACTCTGATTAAAGCGAAGAAAGTAAACCTTTAGAGTGTGTTCTCAAGATCCGGTACAATTTGAAAACGGTGAAAATTTTGACGGATAGTCCTCCCATTCACAACGAAATGGCAAATTATTTACCAACATGAACACTCAAACACAGAATATTTTCTGACGATTTCAAAACGAGGCATATTCATTCTTAAGGTGAAGATGCATTAGAATGATTACATTCAGTCCTTGTAACTGCTACAGCCCATCCGATACAGTATGAGGAGATAGGACGGGTGGGTGGTAGCAATCACTTCGATTTAACATAATAAGTTTAAAAGGTACATTTCTTTGGCAGCAAATTCTTGGAGAAATTGCATCGAGTTTAATACCGTCAGATTTCTTACCGTTTTCAAATTGTTCCAAAATCGTGTGAACGCTAGCTAAGAATTTTGAATGACAATTAGTAATGTGTCACATAAATGTTTCGATGGCATATGAAAAAATTTGCTGCCGTCACAATCCTTGCCGTTTTCAAATTTTGCCGGTATCGTATGAACGTAGCTAATCTTCTGCAAACAAAACATACCTGAGTAAGGTCCTGGATAGGTGACCACGAGTAAGTAATTGCTCTTTATCTTGCTCAAACTCATCCTCAGTCAAGTTCAACTTCGTCATAAAATCTTCATGATAAATAAGGCTGTCCTCGTGCCCATGCCGAAACAACTTCTGTAACAACTGGATAAGCCATTCTGGGTTCAAAAACACCAAATGCTCTGCCTTCTGCACTCTCTTGAAGTATGCGATGGAGCCAATAGCATTGAAGTAACTAAGAGCTGAGCCAATCATTTCTGGGGTTAGATTGAAAGTCTCTGAGGCCATTTCAGTCAAAGCATCAATCGACATTAGTGGCATATCTAGGCTGTTTTTCAAGGCCATTAATTTCTCTTCTAGTGCGATCCAACTTTCGGGAAGTTTTCGATCAACAATGGGGCAAAGGTATCTGCTTTCGGTGATTCGTAAGATTTCATTGCGTAGCTGCATGACACCTTCAAGTTCATTCTTGCAACAAACTGGGCTCATCACCAGGTAATCATTGTTAAAACCTGGCCCAGGTTCTTCTTCAGTCTGGAAAGAAAATAACACACTTTGTATTAAAAAGCTAAAATTTCATGTGGAATGAAGAGTGCATTCATAGGAACATTTTGAAAACAATGAAAAATGTGACAGATAGGCCTCTCGTTCACACGAAAACGTCACATCTTTCGGCGGCAGATTTTGAAAGCGACAGATCTTGAAAACAGCGTCGTGTGAGTGTAAGCTCAAATTTTGCTACCGTAACACATTTCATATCGTGCGATTATTATCTGAATGAAGATTCAAAAATGAGACAGTGCAGAATCCCGCCACTTCAATTGGTTAATCGCACATTTCCCGCGGGTTTCCCGTAGCCTTGTATAATGCGATACAAGGACGCGTTTTTGTCGCCACAGCAACTTCTTTAGGCCTGTGAGATTTACAATTACCTCAGACGACATGACAGTAACAAAATGTGTTTGACGAAAGGATACACGTCAAAATTAGAAGCTGTCAGGTAATAAAGCTCATACTAACCGGTTTTTTCGTTGCACAGGAAAATATAAAGCCCTTGGTCTTTAATGCACAGACCTCGCAAGCTCGGTCTATATTTTTAAGACCTCGGGCTCTATATTTTCCTGTACAACACAAGACTGGTTGTTCTCTGCGAAGCATGGAAGTAAAACCACACAAGGAACACAAAACACTTCAGACTGGTAAAATTTTGGAAAGTTCCATTTGTCGGGGAATTGTACCATCTTAAATGCTTCTTTTGTAGTTGCAACAAGAGAAATGTGCGATTCTTTTGTAGTTGCCAAAATTTAGTTTATCTTACCTCAGGCAGTCTGACAATTTGAGGAAGTCTGGGCCTTGTCCTTTTCAAATATTCGAGCTTCTCATATGAATCTTGATCAAATTGATAAAACTGCAACAATTCTAGCTCCTTCTCAAGCGAACTGATCCTCTCCTTCTCTTCGGCATTCATTCTTTGCATGATGTCTTTACATTTGTCGAGAACAAGTCGCCTATCATCTTTAAATTTGTCAAGGCGTGTTGGCACGATGACAAAAACTGCACCAGGAACTTCACTAATGACCATATTTATCCAGTCACCAATCTTCACACGGTAACTGCAGTCGTTCATTTCGTAGGCATCTAGGTCCACAACAAGCAGAAATAGGGCACCTTAAACAGAAAAATAATACTCTAACTCCATAAGAATTCGAAAGGGAAGGTTTTGTATGGTCATCCGTCTCATGTCGTATGTCGTATGGTCACATGGTCACAGTTGTGCCCAGAGAGCCTTTGGGATAAATTCCCCCAGATATCCCGGCATTCAAACTACAATACGAGAAACTGCAAGGATCCAATTCCAAGATATAACCTTGAATATGTGAAAAAAGGCTTTCATTATTCAGCTCCTACTGCATGGAACAGCATCCCCATCAGTATCAGAGAACTGTCAACCTTCCCGCAGTTCAAGAGAAATTTAAAAACACATCTAAAGAGCTGAATTAACATGAAACATGACTCCCTGGAAGAGCTGCAAATAGGCCCTAACAGTTCTCAAATTTATGCAATATGTTATAGATTGTAATTTTGACTTTTATGACGTTTTCCTCTTATGCTGAAGGGATTTTGTGTAAAAATAATTTAATATGAATATATGAATATGAATCAATCTATATAAGACTATATATGAATAAAGTCAATCGGCTATTGCCAAATGCTTTCCATCACAATTTAGTTGAAAGACTTGGCTATCTTCTGAGATGCTGCATGGTCATTTCAAGCAATGATCACCAGATTAAAAGAAAATTTCGAACCTCAGAGTCTTCATTTTGAAAGAAATGATCACCATCATTTTCAAGTCAACATTTTGTGAAAACTCGACTAGGCGATGGATTAGGACTCGGGAATTTTTTTGTTTTCAGAATGATTGACCTCTATTCCTCATTCAAACTCCATGCTCCAAAGCAAATTTGGGATTCAACTTTTTTCGCACTCGCCAAAAACATGGACTGGAAAGTGAGGGAATAGTCCGAGAAATGAATGAACTTTCTTCAAAACAGCTTTTTCGGACAGTAGGCATATCTTTAACTGACCAAGCAACATCTCAAAAGAGAGTGGAGCCTTTCAGCTACATGCTAATACCTTGTTTGTCTTCATAACATTTGCTTTCACGAAAATATGTGCGATCTAGCTCGTGAAGTCTTTTTCTGGGTCAACCGGGTACCTATGTGCAATTGGTAATATCTTTTGGGCCAGATTAACAATACAACATTTCACTAATTGAAAAACCCTATATCATTGAACAATGACAACAGTGACAAAAGTTGGGTGAGAACAATCCTTCAGTATTATAACAGTACTTGACCCAGTGTTGAGTAACTAACAAAGTTTGATCGATCAGTTATGACATACAAAATCATCTGCAGGCAATGTCCCGAAAGCCTTTTGGAATAGATATCATCACAGGACCCAGCACTCCAACTACAGAACGAGGAATTGCAGGGACCTACAAATCCCAAGAAACAACTTTGAATATGTCAAAGAAGGCTTTCACTATTCGGCTCTGAAAGCTTGGAACGATATTCCCAGTCAATATCAGAGAGCTCTCTACACTTAGATTCAAAAGGCAATTGAAAAGTTATTATACGAGATGAACACAACATAAAACACGACTCCCTGGAAGAGCAACAGCTATTAAATAGATAACTGTACATAATTTAGCTTTAACTGTATATAGATTGAATTAATGTAATCAAGGTATTTATTTTCTTATTTGTATTGAGTTGTATCTGAAGGGATCTTTTGCGTATGAAAAATATCAAAATGAAGAAAAAATGAAATGTTCCTTTAGTCCTTTAGTCCAAGAGAGTTCTATTATGAATCGTTAAAGTATAAGTGCATCTGCTCTTTACATTTTCCCTCATCGATGTAGTAGCTTAATTGATCAGGAAATTTTTTAAGAATAGAAATTCTAATGGTTGAGCTGACTCAAAATTTTCTTCAAACTCTGCATAGATGATAGTAACATGATTAAATAACCATCTGTCTTTAGCTCCCTGAGAAATTTTACTTGATTAGGTGAAGTACTCTGTGAATACAGACATGATTTGGAGACGCAAGGTCGCAAAATCTAAGTTACGATCTCGTTTATACCATAAACTGGAAGCAAACATTTTTTAACCTAGGCTCCTTTGCAGTAACTGCTCACACACTTATACTTTTTTTAGTGATGATATTAACATGATGCTAAAGCCATTTCTTTCATATATTATTCGAATCTGACATCATAGAAGAACAACAGAGAATGTAGTTTTTGAAGCATCCACTTACTTCACCTTTTCTCTGCCATAAATCAGCAACTTCATGTCAGATTGACTTAAACAGGGTCTTAAACTCTAAGTTGAAGGATGATCCATGCAAAGGTGTAAAATGAATAAAATGATCAAATGAAAATGAATGAAAATGAATGGTGCTCTGTGGTTTGCTGGTGGCTCTATGGGTGGGGGCAGCTGCGCTCTTCATGGTTCTTCGTTGTACCTTAATGCAGCGTAGTGTTATTGGTAAAGAGTAGTGCAGTGTTATGTTGTGTTGTGTTCTTTTGTTAGTTGATTATTGTTAAAATTAATTGTGAGAGCCATTCATAGTGGGGACTAGATGACCATGTGTCTTTTCCCGCTATGATTGGCTCAGATTATGGTACTGTAGTTTTTTTAAAGTTATATTTATAGAAAAGAAAAGTGTGCAAAAAACTGAGAAAATTAAAAGCTATAGCTCCTGCACAGCAGCCAAACAAACAAGGCACAATTTTCAGGACACCCTGTATAAGGTCAAAAAGTAGGAACTGTAAACATGCACTTATTTTAGCTGTGTATCATTGTTATGAGTATAAATATAGCCTCATGCTTTTGAACATTCAATTCTGATGATGAAGCACATAGATTTGCTTCGAAACGTCAATCTAATCATGGACTAGTCAACATCATAACATTTCTTCTTATTAAATATCAGATTTGGCGTAACTCAACTTGGAAATATCTTAACCTTGGAATTGTCTCTTTTTTCAATTTAATGATTATTTTCGCAATCCTTGTGTTCCATTTTTTGGAGAGACTTCTATTTCCTGCCAGTATCCCAATGTCAAAAAATTAAATTTTTCTTTTTATATAAATTCAATATAAAATTTTACAATTTACGAATTACCTACGACTACGAAAAATCTACTATACAATACCACAAAACGATACCAAGGGGAGCAAAAGATCATGACTACCCCAGGGCCATTCACATGAAGAATATTAATCTAAAAAATACAACTAAATATACAATTGCGAGAAACCATATACAAACAACGGAATAGAGAAACGAGACTCTATGACAGGGGAACTTTACAAAAATTAATTCACCTTCAGTGAGGAAGAACTGATGTGTCAGCAAATAGTTTCTTTGCCCTGCACAATCCACCAGAAGAATTTCAAGCTCATCCGTAAGTGGTCTTGGTTTCCAGGAGTAATAATCTAACCCAACTGTCCTTTGGTCTGCTGCCACATTACCATCTTTGCCATAGACCAGGGCATGGACTAAACTTGTTTTTCCTTGAAAACAAAAAAGAAGCAATGCACTATCAGGACCAAAGAAAAGTAAACAAAACCAAACAAGAAAACTACAAAAAATTGTTGCATATGCTTGACTGCCTGTATGAATAGTTATATTTTGGTGCACCACTGTACTGATGAATGATGAAAAACTACTATGTGCTCTATGTACTTGATAAGTTTGGCACACAACCCTTACCTTATTTCTTGCTGAAGATTGAATGACATAAACCCCTTTGAATAATAGGGCATGAAAACCCACCCAGCCAAGAGATGAAGCCATTGCAGGACATTTCCATTCACAATGTCCTGGAAGAAACTTTTCAAATCATATCCTTTTTATTGATGTTTTGATACCAATTTCTTCATAACAAAAATGAAAATGGTAATAAATGAATTCATGCAAAATCAGCTGATCAGGATTCCTTCTGGTGTACCATTTACAGCTGCAGTAACAACAAATATGGGATCAATAATTAATTTAATGGACCCAGTCATAATATACAGCAGTTTCTGTGTTTGGGTTCAAATTTATTTCAAATCCAAAATCTGACAAATTCTAATGGGGATCTTAAAACAATCCTTTCAACCATCAGACATGAAGTGTTTTTTTCAAAAAATCATTTGGAACCTTTGAAACCTGACTCTTTCAAGAAAGCTGGATATTTTACTTCTTCTATGCTTGCAAGAAAGTGCAATTTCTGTCTGGTTGCAGGAAGGAAAACATTATTCATGCCCTGTCAAATAATACCACAAATGCTCAAATAGGACAGAGCCTATTCAAAATAGGAGCTTCTCAAGGAAGGGGCTTTTCAAATCATAAGGTAGATACCGGCTCTTCCAGAAAAATGATCCACTATTTGATTGAACGCAGAGAAAAGTTTTGAATCTGGCAATTTCTAATCATTCTAGTTACATGCTTGAAATTTCAACAATTTGGCATATCTTATGAAGAAATTAGTAATCTGAAAATGGAGTTATGAGCTCTAACATTTCATTCATTGTGCCCCTTCCTTCATCATCGCGCTGAAGGGGGAATCTCCGGATGAGCAACACAAAACACCGTTCACACTTTTGATCATTACCTCAACGAAGGCTTAAAGGGAATCAACTTAGTCAAAAGCTGCCCCGAGCCAGGTCAAAAATTTACTCTATTGTACTCAACAGCTTAGACGCATCCGGTTTCATTGTGTAGATAAAGAAACAATGGACTTGTGGGCGTTTCTCTAGCCTATTTAACGGCTACGAGATACAGCTATGTTTATTCCCTTTAAATTTACTGTATATCCAAGGTAAATCAATCAATGTTAGAGGAGCTGGAATCTCCATGCAAAGAAATAATGAAATGGATCAATTTACCAGCAAATGATTCCCCGAGAATGACAAGCTTCAGACGTTTACTGCCAATGCTAGATGACTGCTTAAGCGCATCAAAATATCCCTTCATTGATTGTTTTCCTTCTAAGCAAACTTCCATTGGAGGCATATGAAGTGGATTTCCAGATAACAGCAACGCCTCATCTGCCATGGCCAACTTGCAAATTGTTTCTGGGAGAGCAGTCAGTCTGTTGTTGCATAATGTCAGTTTAATCAATTTGAAAAGATCTCCAATGCTATCTGGAACAGACGTCAGAAAATTGTCTCGTAGATCAAGATGCTTCAAGCTATGAAGGTTTCCAATGGTGGCTGGCAGAGATTTGAGTTTATTTCCAGCAAGATATAATTTCATCAACCATTTTAAACCTGTTATCGACTCTGGTAGGGATGATATGGAGTTATGAGATAAATCAAGCTTTTTCAAATACTTTAGGTTGTTTATTTCTTTTGGTACATCATGAATAACATTTTTTGATAAAATCAAACTTTCTACATGTTGAATCTGAAATATTGCTGGGGATATTTCTTTGATAGGATTACAGCTCAGATCAATGTGCTTCAGATTGGCAGGGAAGGCACCAGGCATTTGTGAAATTCCACAATATGGAAGAGCTACAGTTTCTAAGTCACGCATTTCTTGTATAGACTCTGAAAGCCCATAAGCATGGATCCCATCATTTTCAAAATGTAAATATTTCATGTGAATGAATTTGCATAAACATCCAACAAAGCTCTCAATGTTGAAATTGATGCATTCAAATCCTTCAGGAGATGATCTTGGGCTCTTCGGATTCGCACATTCTCTGCTGCTCTGATTGTTTTCATTTGGCCTGTATTCAATTGGTTTAGGCCTGACACTCAGCTCGACCAACGATCCTTGCAAAAATGACATCGTATCTCTTAGAATGTCAAGATCATCAGAAAATATTTTGATTTTGCGCACATTTCCTTTCTTAATCTCGAGTGCAAGTTGTTTGTTGTTGGCATTTGGATCGGTGAAGTCAATACTGCCAGTTGTTGCAGATGATGCATTGTCTTCGTCGCAGTTTACTGCACTGTTGGAGCTAACTGCTCGGCTAAAAATCTTTGCTATACGCTTGAAACTCATCTTCATTTCTGTGTAATGATGCACTGCCTATCAAACCCACGATCCCTAAAAACTCCATGCAGCAACATCTTCAGTCTTTTCTTTCCTGTCGGCTGCCCAGCCTACAAAGTTCCTGTTCCTTCTCCTCTCCTTTCCTTTACTCCTCCAAAGTTTTGACGGCCTCAGTTTGATACTTGAAAAAGAGACCATGACGTAGATGATCCAGCGCAACGACATCAGAGTGAATTTTGGAAAACAAATTTCCCCCAAAAATGTACCCTGGGTACCAGAGCCTATGGAACTTCCATTAAATTTTCGCTTTCACACTAAAAAATGCAGTCGGCAGTTTGACAGCCTCACGACTAGACTTAGGCGATACCATTGAAAAAAAAACAAAAATTTTTTAAATCGAAGTTTTGAGTCCAGAGCTGTGATTTTTTAAAGTTGGCCCATGCTGCCAAGTCTTGTTTACATTACCTTTTCCGGCCAAGTGTTTGTGGCATCGAAGGGCATCGATGAAAACATACAAATTAATTTTACCATAAATCCTTAACGAGACGGCCAATTTCAAAACCTTTTTTCTATTTCACAGATACATATCTACCCATTTCTAATATGCAAGTTAAATCTTTAAAATCTCAAGCTGAAAAGACATTTCTTAAAGATAAGGTACGGCATTTTCTAGCACAAAAACAGTGCAAAACATCAAAATTTCGTCTTTAAAAGTGAAAAAAAAATCTAACTAAGTCTAATAAACTATTAGACTGACGACGTGATTCCTTGTATTCGTTCAACATTTATAATCTGATGTTTTAATTTCACTCATACAAAGGACTCACGACCAAGCTGATTCTAAACAGGGACTAAAATCTTACGAAAAATCAGAAGAAACTTAGAACATCTTCCATCCTACGAACGTCGAAAGAAAATTCGAACGTCCCTTCGAACGTCATTTCGAGCGTCGCTTCGCTTCGAGAAGTCGAACTTTGAACTAATGAGCCAATCAAACGCTAACAATAGGCACGTGGGTTGACCATATTAAGAAAGTAGCGATCTGATTGGTCGCGCCGTGAACGCGGCGGACTTGGCCTAATTAGTCCCTATTCTGAAGCGTAAGGACATAAGTCCCTCAACTGAAGCGATGACAACAACAACAACGAGCGTAAGTTAGAGGGACTTATGTAATGTAGTCTAATAAACTATAATAATACCTTTCATATTTTTACAGGTTAACTTGGTCAGCAAATAAAATTACCGTCATCAATCAAGGACCTAAATCCTACAAAGTAAACTATGACAGAAAACTCAAAAAACTTAAGTCTTAGCAAAAAACTATCAAAAGTAAAATTGAAGTGTTGGGAACATCTTTGCCAAAGGCTTCGCACATAGATTCGTGGAGAAAAAAATTTTCAAGGCACTATTTAGATTCTAGGCCCTTTTTTGGGTCACGAGAATGATAAACAGGCAGTGGTCTGCGACATGGGACTGGGGTGATATATGCGTGGGGCGGGGGGAATGCTGTGACTGTTTTAGCTTAATTTCGTGGCGGTTTAACGGTTTTTCTGAAATATTTTGGCAGTTTCACGGTTTTTGGCACCCCCCCCCCCCCCTATGACCCCCACCTACAACGGAACAACAACCAAATAAACCTGTGACTAGAAACTGTTGAAACCTGAAAGAGAAAAACAAAATCCTATTCTCTGAAAGGAAGGAAATGAGTTAGTTGGATTGGTAAAGTGCGAGTTGCGAGTTACAAGTTGGCGCTATCTGCGAATTGCGAGTTGATCGTGCAAAGTGCGAGTTGGTATATTTAAAATGCAAGCTGCCAGTTCGGTAAAAAACTTCGAATTTCCACCTTGTTTGGCAAAAACACTGGGACTTTTTGGAGAATTTTTATAAATCAAGAGATTTCAAGAAGAGTCGCTTCATGTTCATCAAATCGAAATTCAAAATTTAGCATAATTCGCAGAGGTGCACTAAGATAAGGTTTTGCTTTACAGGGAGAACAATCTCTTATTTATGTAGGTATAAGTATTATTAAATTAGGAGTAATACGCTTTTTTTCTAAGACAATTCGCAGTTTCTTAGTTCCAAATTGACCTCGGCTCACTTCTTGGAGTTTCTTAATTTGCGGAGTGCCACAGCAGTTTCTTACAAGCATATTCTGCGGTTGAAAAACTGACTGCCTGACCGAAACGATTGCAACAAATTACGCTGTAGCTACTTCGATCACTCTGGCGAAAATACCTACGAAACTTGAAAAGCAACGGGCCAATTCCACTTTTGCTGAATAACACCAGATTTCGCACAATATATTTCAATTTCTGAGCTCAGGAATGTTTTAAAAGGGCAACTATGAGAAATAATGTTCACGTAGAACCAGTTCCCTACCAATAATTATCCCGTCCTCGTTACATCATTTGAGCTCCCAGAGAGAATTTGGCCATATTTTTCGGTCAATAGGACCCCGGTTAACTGACATCAGACCTCTCACCGGGGCACTTAGACGGGGGTGTTCCTCGAGATTCTTAGGCCCCGTTCACACTACTCCGTTTTTGTACAAGTTTTCACAGTGATCCGCACAAAAACGCCACAAAGACGGAGGTTTTCGAAAACGCAGTCAAAAGTGGATATCCACAAAAACGGAGGTTTTTGAAAAAGCATTTGATCAATGTGAAAGCACAAAAACGGAGGTTTTTGAAAACGCTCCAATATCCAACAATGAGCTTCACAAAAACGGAGTAATGTGAACGCACAAAAACGGATGTTTTTCGCTGCGTTTTTGTTATCAGGCAGATCAGTGTGAACGCACAAAAACGGAGGTTTATCTCTCCGTTTTTGTACAGAAACGGAGCAGGGTGAACGGTACCTTCGATGCAACGGAAACGGATACTAACAAAAACGGAGTAGTGTGAACGGGGCCTTAGTTTGTAAGCTGTTGTTATATATCTCAATTCGCTTATAGGCTAACAGAGAAACCCAGCTAAACTTTATTTTATACCCACTTCAAGTCAGGTGATCAGTGTCGTGATAAAACGTCTTTTGAATTCCTAAACATATTCTGTGGAATGAAAACTTTTGTCATGAACGCAAAAAGGAGTGTAACACTAAAAGGTTTAAAACTACAATGATCCTACAAAAAACCATAAATATTATAGGGAGCTGGAAGATATTTTTATGGATAATGAAAATTTGTCATAACCCCTCCATCTCCTCATAAGGATTTTCAAGGATCCCTCTTTTTCTAGGTAATCAATTCGCCCATTTGTGTATAGAGAATAGTATATGAAAAAAGGAAAAATCTTAAAGTGTTAAGCAGAGGTAATACCTGAAAAACGAGGAAACCAGAAGGAAGGCAGTGCACTGTTATATTCAATGAAAAAATTCACAGAGAAAGCAATTTTTAGTGGAAGAAAGATGTTTCAGCCTCCCTGCAATAGCGTTATGGGGTGACTCAAAAAAAACTTCACAAGCCAGATCGCAAATAGCTTCCTGAAAGCAAATTTTATGAATACAAGCAAGGTATCAGCATGTAGCTTAAGGGCTGAGCTATATCTTGAGATGTTGTCTTGCAATTTTAAGTTTATGACTACCCTATGTAAAAACTAGTTTGAATAATATGGTAATTCGTTCTTTTTTCAGACTTCCCTCCCCTTTTCGAGTCCATGTTTTGGAAGATGTAAATAACGTTGAATTACAAATTTGCATAGGCATATAAAAACAATCTCCACGAGCGACTTCCAATCCATCTCTACGTAAAGATTTCACAAAATGTCGATTGGTAAATGACGACCATTATTTCACTACAAGTGAAGAATTTAGGATTCAAAATTTTCCTTCCATCTGGTTCATCCGACAGAAATCATTGCAAAAAGTGAACATGCAGCATCTCAGAAGATAGCTAAGCCTTTCATCTAAACGGTGATATAGAGCGCTTATCAATTACTGTTAATTTCATAGATCTAGCTCGTGAAGTTTCTTAGGCTCACCTGGCACATCCAAGGGCGAGATACTCCTTTGGGGTGAGAAAAAAACACTTTGCTTTGCCTCAAAGAAGAGTAACACAAACTTCCACTGCTTCTGTATATTTTATTAACTATAAAATAAAGATTAATTTTTACAGAATCAAGTGGGCTTCAATAATACAAAATTAATTAGCAATTACTAAAATTCTTTTTGCAGCAATTACATTTTTTGTTTTGCAAAGGTGCTTACATCCCAAGAGGTCCATAGACAGCCATATTCATTCCTGGGAAAATAACAAATAATAAATGCTTATTTGGGCAAAATTTTTACAGATCAATTCTGCGGATTTTTCGAGACATGGAAAAATGGAAAAAGTCAAACAGATTATCTTCCAGATGAATAAAAAACTACAAGGTGACACAGAACAAAGGGAAAGAAGAAAACCATTTTTAAACAAGGTCTCTCAAATAACGTATTCTCATTTGAAAAATTACCAACATTACATTTGAAAAGTCATTTTCTGTCGAATTTTTCTTGTTGAGATGTTGGATGAATGATCAAATTGAGTTGCATAAAATAGATTTTCCTATCAATGGCTTTGAATCAAAATTTTATTGGCCATCAAATTTTGACGCACATAATGTGATTGCATAGAATTTCAAGCAGATTTATTTTGTTGTTCCTTCAACTCTTTTAATAATTTTGATTTTGATAGAATTAATCTTATGTAAACATCAACAAAATTGTGAAATCTTAAGTCAAGAGTCCTCAGTGAGATTAAAGATGTTTTCTAATGGCTTAACATATCGGGTTCATGCTAATATGTTGAAGCCTTTCACATAATTCTACATAATTCTTATCATTGCTAAAGTGGTCTTGCCATTGTTTTAGGCATGTGTGCATTATTTTCTGCACATGCTTAATGGCTTCCCTAAAGCTGCCAAAGAGAAAGCATCAAAGATCCACTTATATCTGGCAATCAAAGAAATATGTGAATTTTTCGTTTGCTTCGATATGAAACATCAGGCACCTCAAAATGATATAACAGAATTTGCAGAATTGTAAAATCCCTGGGGGGGGGAGATAACTGGAGTCTTGGGATGACAGGGAGATGCCACCCAATAATTTTTAGGGAAAGACCTATGTTTATGGATTTTTAGTCAAATTCCATAACCATTTTTATGGATTTTTGGGAGGCAAAGCTTGTTGAATATCCCAGAAATCAAGTTTCATTTGATTTTAAATGCATAATATGAAGGTAGACGTGCAAAGAACCACATTCCAGAGCAAAATGATACAAATCCAACGCTGCAAATACTAAGCTTGACAACCTTTTTCATTGCAAGTCAACAACTAACCAATTCTAGTGGAAAATTTAAAATCTGAGACCCATATCTAAGAAATTTTCAAGGTTCTAAACCCATCCTTATGTGAAGCACATACCCATTGCTCCTTATATGGATTATGGATCATGAATTATCTTATGCACCAGTTTTAATAAGTCATTTTTCACTTTGAAGCCCACAGGCTAACTTAGAGTGAAATTATCTACCTGATCATGTCTTAATTAATTTATATTGTCTTAACTACTGGATTGTCACAAACATGGATTTGTCAACATTTTCGACTTGGATTTGTCTTTAACACATGGATTGTCATTACTAATAAAATATTACTTGGATTCGTTAAATAATTAAAACTTACTCAGTCTTTTCTATCATGTCATCCTGAAGGTTAATAAAATATGAAACTGTTTGTTGTGACACTTGCAGTAAAATATATATTCTGGCTGCGATTTCCAAAACTTAGAGTTACAAACTTATTTCACTGAAATCAGTCATATGGTTCTAGAGTCCTGCGAAATTTTACTTGGGAGCTATTTGTAATAAGTCATGACAAAAAATAAAAAATTGTGATCAATTTTTTTCGATTTTCATCTTTGGTAGGATGAAAATTGCATTGATCACCTTTTAAGAAACTTAACTGGGCAACCGATGTACACGGAAGTGAAAAATATTCATATATGTGACTTCACATTTTACTCCTTGGAGAATTAGCATACTCGCATTCATTTGTTGAAACTGCAACTTCGAAGAAACTTTGTGGACTTTAGATTTTCAATTCTCCTTGAGGTATCTTCCAAAACACAAGTCTCAAGCAAGATAACCTGTAGACCTAGTTTGGTATGGCCAATTTTAGCACAATAAATTTCTTCATTCAAGTTACGCTTTCTGCTACAAAATGCGTTCATTTTGTAGCAGAAAGCGTAACTTAAACGGTCTTTCATTCAAATTTGTCCATGATTTAAGAGAGCATATTTTGGCAAATGCTGATAAATCATTTTGAGACACCCAGTATAAAGATTTGTCTTCAAACTAATGCTTTCATTTTTCATTTCAAACTAATGCACAGAAACATGAAAAATCTGTGCAGTAGCTGCATTCAAATGACTGCAAAATCACCATTTCAACAAAAATTTGGAAACAGAACCCCTATAATGAAATACCTGTTGCAACTCCAAAATATGAATAAGTACTGTACCTCACAATTTGATATTCACAATCTAGAGTACCCTCGGCTTATTGCGTACTTCTGGTAAGCTGATACGACAAATGTTATGGCATAGATTCCAGCAGCAATGAAGCAGTTCCTGGGAAAACCAAACAGAGGTGAATATCAAAATCTGTTTCACATTAGAACTAGTTTAAGCGCTGTCATATTTCTACTGTGTCGAATTCTATAGATGTTGCTTAAAATCTCCAAGAGACAACGTCAACATAAACATGACGTTTAAATCAACAGCCACTTTAAATTGTTAGAATGAACATGGCAGATTTTGTAATACAATAGCATCAGTTGCTTTGGTTCACGCCTCAATTCAAAGCGATTAACCAATGCAGACAAAAGAAATTCTCTCAAGCAGAAATTGAAAACAAACAAAGCCGCAAAGTTGCCCTGAAACCAGTACAGCAAACTCGTTTGGTGCGGGCGAAGGGAGGTTTTTAAGAGAAGGTATGTGCTTATAACAAAAGAAAAAGGGTAAATCTAAGGTTCTGTCTCGCGGATTTTGTTTGTTTGGTTCAGAAACCGAGCAGAGGGCATTACAATTTTTGCATATTCATTGCTCAGACTTACGCAGTCACTCCTCAGCTCCTGAATCAAATAAACAAAATCCGCAAGACAGAACTTTAGATTTACCCATCTTCTTTCGTTATAAGCACATAACTTCTCTTAAAAACCTCCCACCGCCCGCACCAAACGAGAGATTGCCATACTGCTTTCAGGGCAACTTTGCCACTTTGTTTGTTTTGAATTTCTGCTTGAGGGAGTTTCTTTTGTCTGCAGATGCTAATCTCTTTGAATTGAGGTGTGAACCAAAGTAACTGATGCTATTGTCTTACAAAATCTGCCCTTGTCGTTAGAATGGTAGGACTTTAACAGCTCTGCCATGTACATACCAGAATTACAACAGCTTGATTTTAACATTGTGTTACTGCTGGGTTTACTGTAGTTAATCAGTTCCAGGCTATGGTCCGTGGTTGCTTTGTGTGAGCAGGCACTGGGCTTGCACATTTTGAAAAAGTTGGCTACTTTAAAGGGAATCAACATCGTTAAAGCTGGCCCGGGCAAGGTCAAAAAATATAATTTATTGTACTTTGCAATTGTGACACAGACAGCTTCATTGAGTAGCTAAAGAAACAAAAAGGTTTGTGGGCATTTCTCTAGCCTATTTATAGCATCTAAGTGATATAGCTATGTCCATTTCCTTTAACCACTCTATTTTCAATCTTGGCAAAGATGATGTTTCAATCAAATTTTTAAATTTTTTTTTGGCAGATTCTGCAATTTTTAATTCAATTTGATTCAATACAGCATATCAGACCGAAAAGTTTTTCAATGTGCAGAGAATATTGGTTTTTACCCCAAATAATTGCGCAGAAAAAATTCTATCACAAAACATTAGTGGGTGAATTCTATCGCAAAATACTCTATTTTCGCTGCTTAACAAAAAGGCAAGATCTCTGCTGCAGCCTTACTTCACAAGCTGCTTGACTGTCTTCCATCTCATATCTTGTCATTGCTTCGTAGAGCCGCCCAGACGAAGCGCAAAGCTACTAGGATTGTATTGAAACCACTCTGTTCTGAGCAGAAGCAAAATTGGCAAGCCTCTCTTAGAAAACTGCACGGGCAACGCAGCAAACTGGTGGGCAAATCTACACAGAATTAGCCTCACAAAGAACTTTGTGCAGATGGAAAACAAGCAAGAATTGTTGGAACGGAGAGCAAAATTTGACGTTTAAACCACACCTTAGATGTCAGGTGGCATTTCATTGTCATATCATCTATGTCTATTCAAGCAAAATGGGTGGTTTGCATTATAATGCAAAACTCCAAGTACCTCAAGCTTAGACTGGTCAATCCTCAGACTCTCCTGGTACGTTTCCTTGCAATCACGCCCTCTGTCAAACATGTACCAACATCAACCCAACAACTTCAATAAATAACGGAAACAAGACCTTCACCAAAGCCACCTTTACTTGCTCATCATCCAGCACCATTTATTGCATCTCATGCACCCAATGCAACAATTTGTACGTTGGAGAGTCATTATCATGAAATTAGAATTGAATTGAAATTGTCATTTCTATGAATTTCTAATTGAGTTTCTACATGAATTTCTATCAATTTCTCAAAAAATTTATTTGCCCACTGAGAGCTGAAGATTTAATATCAGGCCCGTCGGAACGAAATTGATATTGGGGGAGCTTAAACGAGGTGCGAGCGAAGCGAGCCAAAATGGGGGTCCGGGGGCTTGGCCCCGGGAAAATTTTTCATGACCACGCCCTTTAGATCGTTGGAAAACGCCCCATTTTTGGAAAATGTGCCATTGACGGAGGCAAAGGATCACGACTAATGAGGGTCTTTCCATGAAAGTTTTGAAATTTTTGACTTGTATGATATCAAAAGATATTGCATTTTGGATAGATTCTGGTAGCTTCCTCGAATATATACGAGTTTGAATCTTCATTCTTAGGACCTTGGCTTTTACAGCCTTTTTCACTTACAAAATTATCAAACTTCTGCAAATTATTGGGGGGGCTAAAGCCCCCCCAGCCCCCCCGCTTCCGACGGGCCTGAATATTTAACAGATATGAATGAACTTACTGTGCAGTGCCATTATAGCCTTTGTCATTCACACTAGGTACATCTTCTGTCAATGCAACTGCTTGCACTTTGAAGAATATCCCAAGAAGAAGCTGCAATAGCCAAACAAATTATGAAAACACATTAGGTATATAGTTCAGTTCAGTTTCATAAACATATTTAGTTTAACACAGTTAATATGTGTAAGATTAAAGTTTTGGCATAAGCATTTCCTTACTAGTAGCATTACAAACTTTCTGTGGGATAGTAGACAAACATGCACCTTTGAAAACCAAGATACTCCAAGGGAACACAGCTCCATTTATGAATTGAGATCTAAGGAAGGGGATTTACAACCGATCTAGGCTTCAAAAGAAGCTAAAGCCCATTCCTTGAGAAAAAACTTTTGGTTTTTATTGCAGCCTACAGGAAGGCTTACGGTGCGCAACATGTCCTAATGAGAATGCTTGAAGATTGGAAGACCAAACTGGACAATGTTTTCACTGTCAAAGCAATATTGATGGATCTATCAAAAGCTTTTGATTGTATCCCGCATGATGTGCTTGTAGCTAAACTCCACGCATACAGTTTCAATGAAAATTCCCTTGTCTTCATTTATTCTTACTTAAAACGCTGCAGACAATCGGTTCGCATAAGCAATGTTTACAGCAACTATCAATCTATTTTATCAGGGGTTCCTCAAGGATCCATCTTAGGCCCTATTCTTTTCAACTTCTATATTTATGATTTATTTCATTTCATTAAAGAACATCCCTCGTCAATTACGCAGATGATGATACCCTTACATATTTTCCAATAGTCTCCCACAACTAATTGATGTGCTAGAAAGGGAGGCATGTGTTGCTCTCACATGGCTCAATGGAAATGAAATGATAGCCAACCCAGAAAACTTCCATGCACTTCTTGTTAAAAAAGATCAAACGGACACCACTGGGCATAGTATTTCTATTCAAGGGAAAACCGTTAAATCTGAAGCTTCAGTAAAGTTGTTTGGTGTAAATCTCAACCATTAACTAAACTTTGACCTACAAATATCTGATCTGTGTGACAGAGCAGAAACCTCGCATGCATGCTTGAAAACTCATAACTTAGAGTCCCCCTAGCTCCCTGCAACAGATTCCTACATTTTGCAACACTTTATATTTTCTTCCTAGGGCCTTGAACTCTTGATTTATGATTTCAAAAAGCTTATCTATCCAAACACTTCCTTATCTCAGATTGCTCAATGACGTCATTTTACGCAGTTTCTGCTCTGTCGATCTGTGCAAAAAAAGCAAACCCAACTAAATGTACTAAAATGACTAAAATCTTTTCTTGGTTTCGCAGAGAAAAAAGGTACTCATTCAAAGCTTTGTCTTTTCTAACTTTAACTAACCCCTTAGTATGGTTTTTCTAATCAGCTAGATCTATGGATAAGATCAGAGAGCGCATGGTTGAGTGGTTAAGGCGTCTGACTCATAAACCAAAGGTCAGAACGGCCATAGGTTTAAATCCCGCGCTGGACAGTTTGGTCGCTGTCCGTAACTCTAGCCCGGGTCGACCAGAGCCATGTAAGGGAAATCTGGTAGCTGCAGCGGACTGATGGTAAGACATCCATGGCCCCTGCTGGAAATAAGTCTCTCAGACTGTCGCAGGCTAGCCACGTTAAATATAAATACCTACCTACCTACCTATCAAAAAAATACAGGAGAGAGCCCTAGGTTTTCTTTATGATGACCATGTTTCTTCTTATGAAGAATTATTTGGCAAATCAGAAAAATGCACAATGCATGGCCTAACATACCTCTGTATTGAGATTTTCAAAACTGTAAACCAGCTATAAATCAACAAGGGCAGATTTTGTAATACAATAGTATCAGTTGCTTTGGTTCACACCTCAATTCAAAGCGATTAGTGAATGCAGACAAAAGAAATTCTCTCAAGCAGAAATTCAAAACAAACGAAGACGCAAAGTTGCCCTGAAACCAGTACGGCAAACTCTCGTTTGGTGCGGGCGAAGGGAGGTTTTTAAGAGATGTAATGTGCTCATAATGAAAGAAGAAGGGTAAATCTAAAGTTCTGTCTTGGGCATTTTCTTTACTTGATTCAGGAGCTGAGCAGTGACTGCGTATATCTGAGCAATAAATGTGCTAAAATTGTAATGCCCTCTGCTCGGTTTTTGAGTCAAATAAACAAAATGCCCCAGACAGAACTTTAGATTTACCCTTCTTCTTTCATTATGAGCACATTACATCTATTAAATACCTCCCTTCACCCGCACCAAACGAGAGTTCGCCGTACTGGTTTCAGGGCAACTTTGCGTCTTCGTTTGTTTTGGAATTTCTGCTTGAGAGAATTTCTTTTGTGTGCATTCGCTAATCGCTTTGAATTGAGGTGTGAACCAAAGCGACTGATGCTATTGTATTACAAAATCTGCCCTTGCTCTATAAATCCTGAATTCATGCAAAAAATTTTTGAAACAAGAACCTCAAATCGACCTTCACGTCATCCAAATGATTAGAGCAGTACTATAACCAAATAGTCTCAGGTCCCTTGGCTTGGGCCGCACATTTGGAATCGTTTGCCAGATGACATACAGTATGCCTTCGAAATCAATCTCATATATTTGTAAGTAATCGAATTAATTAGGCTATATCTATTTTTCTAGCTAATAAATATTTCGATTTGAAATAAGATAACACACGCACAAACAACATTTTGGCCGTCGGATTACTCCCCCCACACACTGCATAACGTGATAAGACAGGCCAGTGTTCTAGTTAGCTAAAACTTTGTAACTGCTCCGAAATGGAGATTTGGTAGTTGATATTATTATTATTATGGGCCTAAGCATTTTCTTACCAGCATTATAATTCCCCATATGCTCAAAACAAAGCAGCAATTAGATAACTTAGGTCCACAGATCCGCGGCATTTTCATCTGTACAGTAACTGAAGTTGAAGTAAATTCGTTTCCCAATAGTCTCTCATACGACTTCGACATAACCAGATGTTCTCACTGCGGCGACATTTCGATCTCTTGAGGTCGATGTCATTGCACCTGCGCGTGATCTTGCGCATATCCCCAACCTCGTTCCCAGGGCCGCCATTTTCAGGGTGCAACAGAACAGAGAAACAGAGAAAAGAAGCATCCATAAACTTATAGATTTTGCAAATGAGCGAATAGCAAACTTAGAGAAAGATGAAAGAGCAGCTTATATTCGGAAGACATTAACAGAAATAAAGGACGGTGGTGGATTAAAGTCAAAATCATTTTGGGATGTCAAAAAACGCATTAAACCGACTGTGAAGAAAGAGCAACCAATGGCAATGCTGAACAAAGAGGGAAAGATAATGGAGGACACAAACGAGATAAAGGAGATATACATGGAGCATTATAAAGAGTTGTTGGCAACTGCAAAAGCTTATACTCAGATCGAAATTGATGCAGAAGAAAAGGTTAAACGTGTTACCAAAAGTTGCAAAAGCATTGCATACTCCAGAACGGTGGAGAGATTCAAGATCGAAGACCTAGATAGCATTAAAGCAAATCTAAAGAATAGAAAAGCAGCTGACATTGAGAACTGGAGATATGAGTACATCAAATATGCTGGAAAAGACCTTCAAGACAGTTTGATCCACATGATTAATGAGGTAATGGAAACGAATCAGATACCAAATCAGTGGAAATACATGAAAATCAAATCAATTTACAAAAACAAAGGTCAACGTCAATGCATGAAAAATCAATGTGGACTTTTTTCAACGAATGTTATCAGCAAAGTCGTTGAAAGAATGATTTACAATAGAAACCAGAATATTATTAGGAATGGGGTCTCAGAATATCAATGTGGAAGCCTAAAGAAAAGAAGTACCATTGACAATTTGTTTGTCCTTCAAGGAGCAATTGATTACCACAGATTCTTAAAAAAGGATCTCTTCACTGCATTTATTGATGCCGAAAAATGTTTTGACAAACTGTGGCTTGATGATGTTTGCAGTGAGATATATAAGATAGGATTCAAGCCCGAGGAAGTAGAATTTTTGAGAAATTTGAATACAAATATCACAGCTACAATAGAAACACCCGTTGGAGAAACAGATCCCATTAAAATAGATTCTGCTGTAAGACAAGGAACAGGTTGGGGACCAACAATGTGTGCCGTTGTGACAGATAAAATAAATTCAGTTAACAGCAGAACATACACCATGGTAGGTCCTGATGTAGAAATTGAAACCCTTGTATTCGTTGATGACATGCTAGCAATGGGAACAGCAGAAAACATGGAAAAGACCGAGCAGAACTTAATGGAGCAAACAAAGAAATTCACATTTAGTGTTGATAAATCGGAACTAATTCATATGAAATTTACGAAAGAGAAAAAGAAAGAAGAAAGTACAACAATTACAGTAAAGAAAGGACAAATTAAAAGGGTGTCAGAAAGCAAATACCTCGGGGAATATTTCAATGATAGAGGTGACAATAAAACGAGAATTCAAAAGAAAATGAATAAAGTAGCTCATGCCATAGCAGTAGCAAAGGAATGTGGTTGTGAAAGTAAAGTGGGCAAAGAAGCTATGAAAGTAAGGCTTCAGATCTTAGAAACAGTGATAATGCCATCAGTAACATATGGCATGGAAACATGGACAACTTATCAAAGAAAGATAAAGAAGAAATAGAAAAAATACATAACGAATTGATGACATCATTATTTGAATTAGCAAAAAGTACACCATATTGGGGCATAATTGCAGAAACAGCAATATGACCCATACTGCAAACAATCGATTATCAGAAGTTCATGCTCCAACACAACATGTTAAACTCGAAAGACACAAAAGTATCCAAGAAAGTACTTCTGTCACAAGCAAGAAATCAATATCCAAACTGTTGGTATAGTGAGATATTGCAGGCAGCTGATGAATATCAGTTGGACGTAAGTACCATAAGGTTACAAAATATCAGAAAAACAAATTGGAAAAAAGAAATAAAAGAAAAAGTAACAAAGTGGATAACAAAAAGGCTGGAAGAAAAAAAGAGACAAATGACCAAATTACGATTTATAAATACAAGCTTGGTTAAAGAAAGTTATATAACGAACACGACATCTGATATGTGGATGAAGTTAAAGTCAAACTACAAAGGGTTAGGGAAAGATGTATTGTGCCCAGCATGTAAAGCTGAGGAAGAAACAACAGAGCATGTATTTAACTGCACGGCACATAGAAGAGCCCTGGGATCCAAAGTTCAAGTTGACATTACAAGAGAAAGCAGGATATCAAAACTAAAGGAAGCAGCTGTTTTTGCAAAACGAGTTAGAACAATACAAAGATAAAATGGGAATTGGCATATAGAGAGAAAGAATATATTTATATAAGAAAGTGACAGTTGAAAATGAAAAGCAAAGGAAAAAAAAGGAAAAGAACGCAAACAAACAAACAAAGAAAAAAGAAAAGAAACAAAATAGACGTCGATTTAAGCCATGCACTTCAACAGAATGTGCTCAGTAGTCAATACTGAAGTGGGCATTGTGAAATATCGCTAAATATCGCTAACAGGGTGCATCATTCCCTATTCCCACATTCATATTAACTGAGTCTTAGCCTGGGTCCCAGACAGAATTCCAAAAAGAAAAGAATGAAAAGAAAAGTCGGGACCTGCGACAATCTGAAATTTTAGTCAAATTCCATTTTTCGACAGTAATGTATTGACAATTCAGGTGACATTGAATATATACCATCTACTATGCTAATTGTGGCCAAGAGTGGTTTAAAATCCCTTCTAAATCATCAAGGCAAAGAATTTCAGATGCAAGAACAATCCATTGAACTGACAACTTCTGTCAAATTTCATTATCACCTCTATTGTCAGTAATGTACTGACAATTCAGGTGATATTGAAAATAAACCATCTAATAAGCTAATTTTGGCAAAAAGAGGTTTAAAATACCTTCTGCTTCATGAGGGCGAACACTTTCAGATGGAAAAACGATCCTTTGAACTGATAACTACTGTCAAATTTCATTATCACCTCCATTGTCAGTAATATACTGACAATTCAGGTAATATTGAAAATACACAATCTATTAAGCTAACTGTGGCAAAAAGGGGTTTTAAATCCTCTCTACTTCATCAAGGCGAATAATTTCAGATGCAAAAACGATCAATTGAACTGATAACTTCTGTCAGATTTCATTATCAGCTCCATTGTCAGTAATATGCTGACGAATCAGGTGATATTGAATATACACCATCTCCTAATTTAATTGTTGAAAAAGAGGTTTAAAATCCCCTCTACTTCATAAAGGCAAACAATTTCAATTGGAAAAATGATCCATTGAACTGATAACTTCTGTCGGATTTCATTATCACCTCCATTGTCAGTAATATACTCACAATTCAGGTGATATTGAAAATACACCATCTACTAAGCTAATTGTGGCAAAGAGAGGTTTAAAATCCTTTCTACCTCGTCAAGGACAACAATTTCAGATGGAATAACGATCCATTGAACTGATAACTTCTGTCAGATTTCATTATCACCTCCATTGTCAGTAATATACTGACAATTCAGGTGATATTGAAAATATACAATCTACTAAGCTAATAGTGGCAAAATGGGGTTTAAAATCCCTTCTACTTCATGAAGGTGAACAAATTCAGATGCAAAAACGATCCATTGATCTGATAACTTCTGTCAGATTTCATTATCACCTCCATTGTCAGTAATATGCTGACAAATCAGGTGATATTGAATATACACCATCTCCCAATTTAATTGTTGAAAAAGAGGTTTAAAATCCCCTCTACTTCATAAAGGCGAACAACTTCAGATGGAAAAACGATCCATTGAACTGATAACTTCTGTCGGATTTCATTATCACCTCAATTGTCAATAATATGCTGACAATTCAGGTGATATTCAATATACACCATCTCCTAATTTAATTGTTGAAAAAGAGGTTTAAAATTGCTTCTATTTCATCAAGGCGAAGAAATTCAGACAAAAAAACGAATCATTGAACTGACAACTTTTGCCAAATTTCATTATCACCTACATTGTCAGAAATATGCTGACAAATCAGGTGATATTGAAAATAGACCATCTACTAAGCTTATTGTGGCAAAATGAGGTTTCAAATCCTTTCTACTTCATCAAGGCGAATAATTTCAGATGCAAAAACCATCCATTGAACTGATAACTTCTGTCAGATTTCATTATCACCTCCATTATCAGTAATATACTGACAATTCGGGTGATATAGAAAATACACCATCTACTAAGCTAATAATGGCAAAAAGGGGTTTGAAATCCCTTCTACTTCATCAAGGTGGACAATTTAAGACGCAAAAGCGATCCATTGAACTGATAACTTCTCTCAGATTTCATTATCACCTCCATTGTCAGTAATGTGCTGACAAATCATGTGATATTGAATATACACCATCTCCTAATTCAATTTTTGAATAAGAGGTCTAAACTAATTTCGACTTCATAAAGGCGAACGATTTCAGATGCAAAAACGATCCATTGAACTGATAACTTCTGTCAGATTTCATCATCACCTCCATTGTCAGTAATATACTGACAATTCAGGTGATATTGAAAATACACCATCTACTAAGCTAATTGTGGCAAAAAAGGGTTTAAAATCCTTTCAACTTCATCAAGGCGAATAATTTCAGATGCAAAAACCATTCCTTTGAACTGATAACTTCTGTCAGATTTCATTATCAAATCCATTGTCAGTAATATACTCCCAACTCGGATGATATTGAAAATACACCATCTACTAAGCTAATTGTGGCAAAAAGAGGTTTAAAATCCTTTCTACTTCATCAAGGCGAATAATTTCAGATGGAAAAACGATCCATTGAACTGATAACATCTGTCAGATTTCATTATCACCTCCATTGTCAGTAATACACTCACAATTCAGGTGATATTGGAAATACACCATCTACTAAACTAATTGTGGCAAAAAGAGGTCTTAAGTCATTTCTACTTCATCAAGGCAAATAATTTCAGATGCAAAAAAAATCCATTGAGCTGATAATTTCTGTCGAATTTCATTATCACCTCCATTGTCAGTAAAATACTGACAATTCAGGTGATATTGAAAATACACCATATATTCAGCTAATTGTGGCAAAAAGAGGTCTCAAATCCTTTCTACTTCATCAAGGCGAATAATTTCAGATGCAAAAACGATCCATTGAACAGATATCTTCTGGCAAATTTCATTATCACCTCCATTGTCAGTAATATACTGACAATTCAGGTGATATTGAAAATACACCATCTACTAAACTAATTGTGGCAAAAAGAGGTCTCAGATCATTTTTACTTCATCCAGGCAAATAATTTCAGATCTAAAAACGATCCATTGAACAGACAACTTCTGGCAAATTTCATTATCACCTCCATTGTCAGTAATATACTGACAATTCAGGTGATATTGAAAATGCACCATTTACTAAGCTAATTGTGGCAAGAAAGGGTTTAAAATCCTTTCTACTTCATCAAGGCGAATAATTTCAGATGCAAAAACGATCCATTGAACAAATAACTTCTGGCAAATTTCATTATCAATTCCATTGTCAGTAATATACTGAAAATTCAGGTGATATTGAAAATACACCATCTTTTAAGCTAATTGTGGCAAAGAGAGGTCTCAAATCTTTTCTACTTCATCAAGGAGAATAATTTCAGATGCAAAAACGATCCATTGACCTGATAATTTCTGTCATATTTCATTATCACCTCCATTGTCAGTAATATACTGAAAATTCAGGTGATATTGAAAATGCACCATCTACTAAACTAGCTGTGGCAAAAAGATGTCTCAAATCCTTTCTACTTCATCAAGGCGAATAATTTCAGATGCAAAAACGAACCATTGAACAGATAACTTATGGCAAATTTCATTATTACTTCCATTGTCAGTAATGTACTGACAATTCAGGTGATATTGAAAATACTTCATCTACTAAACTAATTGTGGCAAAAAGGATTTAAAATCTATTCTACTTCATCAAGGCGAATAATTTCAGATGGAAAAACGATTCATTGAACAAATAACTTCTGGCAAATTTCATTATCACCTCCATTGTCAGTAATATACTAACAATTCAGGTGATATTGAAAATACACCATCTTCTAAGCTAATTTTGGCAAAAAAAGGTCTTAAATCCTTTCTATTTCATTAAAGGCGAATAATTTCAGATGCAAAAACGATCCATTGAACAGATATCTTCTGGCAAATTTCATTATCACCTCCATTGTCAGTAATATACTGACAATTCAGGTGATATTGAAAATACACCATCTACTAAACTAATTGTGGCAAAAAGAGGTCTCAGATCATTTTTACTTCATCCAGGCAAATAATTTCAGATCTAAAAACGATCCATTGAACAGACAACTTCTGGCAAATTTCATTATCACCTCCATTGTCAGTAATATACTGACAATTCAGGTGATATTGAAAATGCACCATTTACTAAGCTAATTGTGGCAAGAAAGGGTTTAAAATCTTTTCTACTTCATCAAGGCGAATAAGTTCAGATGCAAAAACGATCCATTGAACAAATAACTTCTGGCAAATTTCATTATCAATTCCATTGTCAGTAATATACTGAAAATTCAGGTGATATTGAAAATACACCATCTTTTAAGCTAATTGTGGCAAAGAGAGGTCTCAAATCTTTTCTACTTCATCAAGGAGAATAATTTCAGATGCAAAAACGATCCATTGACCTGATAATTTCTGTCATATTTAATTATCACCTCCATTGTCAGTAATATACTGAAAATTCAGGTGATATTGAAAATGCACCATCTACTAAACTAGCTGTGGCAAAAAGATGTCTCAAATCCTTTCTACTTCATCAAGGCGAATAATTTCAGATGCAAAAACGAACCATTGAACAGATAACTTATGGCAAATTTCATTATTACTTCCATTGTCAGTAATGTACTGACAATTCATTTGATATTGATAATACTTCATCTACTAAACTAATTGTGGCAAAAAGGATTTAAAATCTATTCTACTTCATCAAGGCGAATAATTTCAGATGGAAAAACGATTCATTGAACAAATAACTTCTGGCAAATTTCATTATCACCTCCATTGTCAGTAATATACTAACAATTCAGGTGATATTGAAAATACACCATCTTCTAAGCTAATTTTGGCAAAAAAAGATCTTAAATCCTTTCTATTTCATTAAAGGCGAATAATTTCAGATGCAAAAACGATCCATTGAACGGATATCTTCTGGCAAATTTCATTATCACCTCCATTGTCAGTAATATACTGACAATTCAGGTGATATTGAAAATACACCATCTACTAAACTAATTGTGGCAAAAAGAGGTCTCAGATCATTTTTACTTCATCAAGGCAAATAATTTCAGATCTAAAAACGATCCATTGAACAGACAACTTCTGGCAAATTTCATTATCACCTCCATTGTCAGTAATATACTGACAATTCAGGTGATATTGAACATGCACCATTTACTAAGCTAATTGTGGCAAGAAAGGGTTTAAAATCCTTTCTACTTCATCAAGGCGAATAATTTCAGATGCAAAAACGATCCATTGAACAAATAACTTCTGGCAAATTTCATTATCAATTCCATTGTCAGTAATATACTGACAATTCAGGTGATATTGAAAATACACCATCTACTAAACTAGCTGTGGCAAAAAGAGGTCTCAAATCCTTTCTACTTCATCAAGGCGAATAATTTCAGATGCAAAAACGAACCATTGAACAGATAACTTATGGCAAATTTCATTATCACTTCCATTGTCAGTAATGTACTGACAATTCAGGTGATATTGAAAATACTTCATCTACTAAACTAATTGTGGCAAAAAGGATTTAAAATCTATTCTACTTCATCAAGGCAAATAATTTCAGATGGAAAAACGATTCATTGAACAAATAACTTCTGGCAAATTTCATTATCACCTCCATTGTCAGTAATATACTAACAATTCAGGTGATATTGAAAATACACCATCTTCTAAGCTAATTTTGGCAAAAAAAGGTCTTAAATCCTTTCTATTTCATTAAAGGCGAATAATTTCAGATGCAAAAACGATCCATTGAACAGATATCTTCTGGCAAATTTCATTATCACCTCCATTGTCAGTAATATACTGACAATTCAGGTGATATTGAAAATACACCATCTACTAAACTAATTGTGGCAAAAAGAGGTCTCAAATCCTTTTTACTTCATCAAGGCAAATAATTTCAGATGCAAAAACGATCCATTGAACTGATAACTTCTGGCAAATTTATTATCAATTCCATTGTCAGTAATATACTGAAAATTCAGGTGATATTGAAAATACACCATCTTTTAAGCTAATTGTGGCAAAGAGAGGTCTCAAATCCTTTCTACTTCATCAAGGAGAATAATTTCAGATGCAAAAACGATCCATTGACCTGATAATTTCTGTCATATTTCATTATCACCTCCATTGTCAGTAATATACTGACAATTCAGGTGATATTGAGAATACACCATCTTCTAAGCTAATTGTGGCAAAACGAGGTCTCAAATCCTTTCTACTTCATCAAGGCGAATAATTTCAGATGCAAAAACGATCCATTGAACAAATAACTTCTGGCAAATTTCATTATCAATTCCATTGTCAGTAATATACTGACAATTCAGGTGATATTGAAAATACACCATCTACTAAACTAGCTGTGGCAAAAAGAGGTCTCAAATCCTTTCTACTTCATCAAGGCGAATAATTTCAGATGCAAAAACGAACCATTCAACAGATAATTTCTGGCAAATTTCATTATCACCTCCATTGTCAGTAATATACTGACAATTCAGGTGATATTGAAAATACACCATCTACTAAACTAATTATGGCAAAAAGAGGTCTCAAATCCTTTCTACTTCATCAAGGCGAATAATTTCAGATGCAAAAACGAACCATTCAACAGATAACTTCTGGCAAATTTCATTATCACCTCCATTGTCAGTAATATACTGACAATTCAGGTGATATTGAAAATACACCATCTACTAAACTAATTGTGGCAAAAAGAGGTCTCACATCCTTTCTACTTCATCAAGGGGAATACTTTCACATGCAAAAATGATCCATTGAACTGCTAACTTCTGGCAAATTTCATTATCACCTCCATTGTCAGTAATATACTTAGAATTCAGGTGATATTGAAAATACACCATCTACTAAGCTAATTGTGGCAAAAAGAGGTCTCAAATCCTTTCTACCTCATCAAGGCAAGTAATTTCAGATGCAAAAAAAATCCATTGAGCTGATAATTTCTGTCGAATTTCATTATCACCTCCATTGTCAGTAAAATACTGACAATTCAGGTGATATTGAAAATACACCATATATTCAGCTAATTGTGGCAAAAAGAGGTCTCAAATCCTTTCTACTTCATCAAGGCGAATAATTTCAGATGCAAAAACGATCCATTGAACAGATATCTTCTGGGAAATTTCATTATCACCTCCATTGTCAGTAAAATACTGACAATTCAGGTGATATTGAAAATACACCATATATTCAGCTAATTGTGGCAAAAAGAGGTCTCAAATCCTTTCTACTTCATCAAGGCGAATAATTTCAGATGCAAAAACGATCCATTGAACAGATATCTTCTGGCAAATTTCATTATCACCTCCATTGTCAGTAATATACTGACAATTCAGGTGATATTGAAAATACACCATCTACTAAACTAATTGTGGCAAAAAGAGGTCTCAGATCATTTTTACTTCATCAAGGCAAATAATTTCAGATCTAAAAACGATCCATTGAACAGACAACTTCTGGCAAATTTCATTATCACCTCCATTGTCAGTAATATACTGACAATTCAGGTGATATTGAAAATGCACCATTTACTAAGCTAATTGTGGCAAGAAAGGGTTTAAAATCCTTTCTACTTCATCAAGGCGAATAATTTCAGATGCAAAAACGATCCATTGAACAAATAACTTCTGGCAAATTTCATTATCAATTCCATTGTCAGTAATATACTGAAAATTCAGGTGATATTGAAAATACACCATCTTTTAAGCTAATTGTGGCAAAGAGAGGTCTCAAATCCTTTCTACTTCATCAAGGCGAATAATTTCAGATGCAAAAACGATCCATTGACCTGATAATTTCTGTCATATTTAATTATCACCTCCATTGTCAGTAATATACTGAAAATTCAGGTGATATTGAAAATGCACCATCTACTAAACTAGCTGTGGCAAAAAGATGTCTCAAATCCTTTCTACTTCATCAAGGCGAATAATTTCAGATGCAAAAACGATCCATTGAACAAATAACTTCTGGCAAATTTCATTATCAATTCCATTGTCAGTAATATACTGACAATTCAGATGATATTGAAAATACACCATCTACTAAGCTAATTGTGGCAAAAAGAGGTCTCAAATCCTTTCTACCTCATCAAGGCAAATAATTTCAGATGCAAAAAAAATCCATTGAGCTGATAATTTCTGTCGAATTTCATTATCACCTCCATTGTCAGTAAAATACTGACAATTCAGGTGATATTGAAAATACACCATATATTCAGCTAATTGTGGCAAAAAGAGGTCTCAAATCCTTTCTACTTCATCAAGGCGAATAATTTCAGATGCAAAAACGATCCATTGAACAGATATCTTCTGGGAAATTTCATTATCACCTCCATTGTCAGTAAAATACTGACAATTCAGGTGATATTGAAAATACACCATATATTCAGCTAATTGTGGCAAAAAGAGGTCTCAAATCCTTTCTACTTCATCAAGGCGAATAATTTCAGATGCAAAAACGATCCATTGAACAGATATCTTCTGGCAAATTTCATGATCACCTCCATTGTCAGTAATATACTGACAATTCAGGTGATATTGAAAATACACCATCTACTAAACTAATTGTGGCAAAAAGAGGTCTCAGATCATTTTTACTTCATCAAGGCAAATAATTTCAGATCTAAAAACGATCCATTGAACAGACAACTTCTGGCAAATTTCATTATCACCTCCATTGTCAGTAATATACTGACAATTCAGGTGATATTGAAAATGCACCATTTACTAAGCTAATTGTGGCAAGAAAGGGTTTAAAATCCTTTCTACTTCATCAAGGCGAATAATTTCAGATGCAAAAACGATCCATTGAACAAATAACTTCTGGCAAATTTCATTATCAATTCCATTGTCAGTAATATACTGAAAATTCAGGTGATATTGAAAATACACCATCTTTTAAGCTAATTGTGGCAAAGAGAGGTCTCAAATCTTTTCTACTTCATCAAGGAGAATAATTTCAGATGCAAAAACGATCCATTGACCTGATAATTTCTGTCATATTTCATTATCACCTTCATTGTCAGTAATATACTAACAATTCAGGTGATATTGAAAATACACCATCTTCTAAGCTAATTTTGGCAAAAAAAGATCTTAAATCCTTTCTATTTCATTAAAGGCGAATAATTTCAGATGCAAAAACGATCCATTGAACGGATATCTTCTGGCAAATTTCATTATCACCTCCATTGTCAGTAATATACTGACAATTCAGGTGATATTGAAAATACACCATCTACTAAACTAATTGTGGCAAAAAGAGGTCTCAGATCATTTTTACTTCATCAAGGCAAATAATTTCAGATCTAAAAACGATCCATTGAACAGACAACTTCTGGCAAATTTCATTATCACCTCCATTGTCAGTAATATACTGACAATTCAGGTGATATTGAACATGCACCATTTACTAAGCTAATTGTGGCAAGAAAGGGTTTAAAATCCTTTCTACTTCATCAAGGCGAATAATTTCAGATGCAAAAACGATCCATTGAACAAATAACTTCTGGCAAATTTCATTATCAATTCCATTGTCAGTAATATACTGACAATTCAGGTGATATTGAAAATACACCATCTACTAAACTAGCTGTGGCAAAAAGAGGTCTCAAATCCTTTCTACTTCATCAAGGCGAATAATTTCAGATGCAAAAACGAACCATTGAACAGATAACTTATGGCAAATTTCATTATCACTTCCATTGTCAGTAATGTACTGACAATTCAGGTGATATTGAAAATACTTCATCTACTAAACTAATTGTGGCAAAAAGGATTTAAAATCTATTCTACTTCATCAAGGCAAATAATTTCAGATGGAAAAACGATTCATTGAACAAATAACTTCTGGCAAATTTCATTATCACCTCCATTGTCAGTAATATACTAACAATTCAGGTGATATTGAAAATACACCATCTTCTAAGCTAATTTTGGCAAAAAAAGGTCTTAAATCCTTTCTATTTCATTAAAGGCGAATAATTTCAGATGCAAAAACGATCCATTGAACAGATATCTTCTGGCAAATTTCATTATCACCTCCATTGTCAGTAATATACTGACAATTCAGGTGATATTGAAAATACACCATCTACTAAACTAATTGTGGCAAAAAGAGGTCTCAAATCCTTTCTACTTCATCAAGGCAAATAATTTCAGATGCAAAAACGATCCATTGAACTGATAACTTCTGGCAAATTTATTATCAATTCCATTGTCAGTAATATACTGAAAATTCAGGTGATATTGAAAATACACCATCTTTTAAGCTAATTGTGGCAAAGAGAGGTCTCAAATCCTTTCTACTTCATCAAGGAGAATAATTTCAGATGCAAAAACGATCCATTGACCTGATAATTTCTGTCATATTTCATTATCACCTCCATTGTCAGTAATATACTGACAATTCAGGTGATATTGAGAATACACCATCTTCTAAGCTAATTGTGGCAAAACGAGGTCTCAAATCCTTTCTACTTCATCAAGGCGAATAATTTCAGATGCAAAAACGATCCATTGAACAAATAACTTCTGGCAAATTTCATTATCAATTCCATTGTCAGTAATATACTGACAATTCAGGTGATATTGAAAATACACCATCTACTAAACTAGCTGTGGCAAAAAGAGGTGTCAAATCCTTTCTACTTCATCAAGGCGAATAATTTCAGATGCAAAAACGAACCATTCAACAGATAACTTCTGGCAAATTTCATTATCACCTCCATTGTCAGTAATATACTGACAATTCAGGTGATATTGAAAATACACCATCTACTAAACTAATTATGGCAAAAAGAGGTCTCAAATCCTTTCTACTTCATCAAGGCGAATAATTTCAGATGCAAAAACGAACCATTCAACAGATAACTTCTGGCAAATTTCATTATCACCTCCATTGTCAGTAATATACTGACAATTCAGGTGATATTGAAAATACACCATCTACTAAACTAATTGTGGCAAAAAGAGGTCTCACATCCTTTCTACTTCATCAAGGCGAATACTTTCACATGCAAAAATGATCCATTGAACTGCTAACTTCTGGCAAATTTCATTATCACCTCCATTGTCAGTAATATACTGAGAATTCAGGTGATATTGAAAATACAGCATCTACTAAGCTAATTGTGGCAAAAAGAGGTCTCAAATCCTTTCTACCTCATCAAGGCAAATAATTTCAGATGCAAAAAAAATCCATTGAGCTGATAATTTCTGTCGAATTTCATTATCACCTCCATTGTCAGTAAAATACTGACAATTCAGGTGATATTGAAAATACACCATATATTCAGCTAATTGTGGCAAAAAGAGGTCTCAAATCCTTTCTACTTCATCAAGGCGAATAATTTCAGATGCAAAAACGATCCATTGAACAGATATCTTCTGGGAAATTTCATTATCACCTCCATTGTCAGTAAAATACTGACAATTCAGGTGATATTGAAAATACACCATATATTCAGCTAATTGTGGCAAAAAGAGGTCTCAAATCCTTTCTACTTCATCAAGGCGAATAATTTCAGATGCAAAAACGATCCATTGAACAGATATCTTCTGGCAAATTTCATTATCACCTCCATTGTCAGTAATATACTGACAATTCAGGTGATATTGAAAATACACCATCTACTAAACTAATTGTGGCAAAAAGAGGTCTCAGATCATTTTTACTTCATCAAGGCAAATAATTTCAGATCTAAAAACGATCCATTGAACAGACAACTTCTGGCAAATTTCATTATCACCTCCATTGTCAGTAATATACTGACAATTCAGGTGATATTGAAAATGCACCATTTACTAAGCTAATTGTGGCAAGAAAGGGTTTAAAATCCTTTCTACTTCATCAAGGCGAATAATTTCAGATGCAAAAACGATCCATTGAACAAATAACTTCTGGCAAATTTCATTATCAATTCCATTGTCAGTAATATACTGACAATTCAGGTGATATTGAAAATACACCATCTTTTAAGCTAATTGTGGCAAAGAGAGGTCTCAAATCTTTTCTACTTCATCAAGGAGAATAATTTCAGATGCAAAAACGATCCATTGACCTGATAATTTCTGTCATATTTCATTATCACCTCCATTGTCAGTAATATACTGACAATTCAGGTGATATTGAAAATACACCATCTACTAAACTAATTGTGGCAAAAAGAGGTCTCAGATCATTTTTACTTCATCCAGGCAAATAATTTCAGATCTAAAAACGATCCATTGAACAGATAACTTATGGCAAATTTCATTATTACTTCCATTGTCAGTAATGTACTGACAATTCAGGTGATATTGATAATACTTCATCTACTAAACTAATTGTGGCAAAAAGGATTTAAAATCTATTCTACTTCATCAAGGCGAATAATTTCAGATGGAAAAACGATTCATTGAACAAATAACTTCTGGCAAATTTCATTATAACCTCCATTGTCAGTAATATACTAACAATTCAGGTGATATTGAAAATACACCATCTTCTAAGCTAATTTTGGCAAAAAAAAGGTCTTAAATCCTTTCTATTTCATTAAAGGCGAATAATTTCAGATGCAAAAACGATCCATTGAACAGATATCTTCTGGCAAATTTCATTATCACCTCCATTGTCAGTAATATACTGACAATTCAGGTGATATTGATAAATACACCATCTACTAAACTAATTGTGAAAAAAAGAGGTCTCAGATCATTTTTACTTCATCAAGGCAAAAAATTTCAGATCTAAAAACGATCCATTGAACAGACAACTTCTGGCAAATTTCATTATCACCTCCATTGTCAGTAATATACTGACAATTCAGGTGATATTGATAAATACACCATCTACTAAACTAATTGTGAAAAAAAGAGGTCTCAGATCATTTTTACTTCATCAAGGCAAAAAATTTCAGATCTAAAAACGATCCATTGAACAGACAACTTCTGGCAAATTTCATTATCACCTCCATTGTCAGTAATATACTGACAATTCAGGTGATATTGAAAATACACCATCTACTAAACTAGCTGTGGCAAAAAGAGGTCTCAAATCCTTTCTACTTCATCAAGGCGAATAATTTCAGATGCAAAAACGAACCATTCAACAGATAACTTCTGGCAAATTTCATTATCACCTCCATTGTCAGTAATATACTGACAATTCAGGTGATATTGAAAATACACCATCTACTAAACTAATTATGGCAAAAAGAGGTCTCAAATCCTTTCTACTTCATCAAGGCGAATAATTTCAGATGCAAAAACGAACCATTCAACAGATAACTTCTGGCAAATTTCATTATCACCTCCATTGTCAGTAATATACTGACAATTCAGGTGATATTGAAAATACACCATCTACTAAACTAGCTGTGGCAAAAAGAGGTCTCAAATCCTTTCTACTTCATAAAGGCGAATAATTTCAGATGCAAAAACGAACCATTCAACAGATAACTTCTGGCAAATTTCATTATCACCTCCATTGTCAGTAATCTACTGACAATTCAGGTGATATTGAAAATACACCATCTACTAAACTAGTTGTGGCAAAAAGAGGTCTCAAATCCTTTCTTCTTCATCAAGGCGAATAATTTCAGATCCAAAAACGATCCATTGAAAAGATAAGTTTTGGCAAATTTCATTATCGCCTCCATTGTCAGTAATATACTGACAATTCAGGTGATATTGAAATTACACCATCTTCTAAGCTAATTGTGGCAGAAAGAGGTCTCAAATCCTTTCTACTTCATCAAAGCGAATAATTTCAGATGCAAAAACGATCCACTGAACTGATAATTTCTGTCATATTTCATTATCACCTCCATTGTCAGTAATATACTGACAATTCAGGTGATATTGAAAATACACCATCTACTAAACTAATTGTGGCAAAAAGAAGTCTCAAATCATTTTTACTTCATCAAGGCAAATAATTTCAGATGCAAAAACGATCCATTGAACTGATAACTTCTGGCAAATTTCATTGTCACCTCCATTGTCAGTAACATACTGACAATTCAGGTGATATTGAAAATACACCATCTACTAAACTAATTGTGGCAAAAAGAGGTCTCAAATCATTTTTACTTTATCAAGGCAAATAATTTCAGATGCAAAAACGATCCATTGAACACACAACCTCTGGCAAATTGCATTATCACCTCCATTGTCAGTAATATACTGACAATTCAGGTGATATTGAAAATGCACCATCTACTAAGCTAATTGTCGCAAGAAAGGGTTTAAAATCCATTCTACTTCATCAAGGCAAATAATTTCAGATGCAAAAACGATCCATTGAACAAATAACTTCTGGCAAATTTATTATCAATTCCATTGTCAGTAATATACTGAAAATTCAGGTGATATTGAAAATACACCATCTTTTAAGCTAATTGTGGCAAAGAGAGGTCTCAAATCCTTTCTACTTCATCAAGGAGAATAATTTCAGATGCAAAAACGATCCATTGACCTGATAATTTCTGTCATATTTCATTATCACCTCCATTGTCAGTAATATACTGACAATTCAGGTGATATTGAGAATACACCATCTTCTAAGCTAATTGTGGCAAAACGAGGTCTCAAATCCTTTCTACTTCATCAAGGCGAATAATTTCAGATGCAAAAACGATCCATTGAACAAATAACTTCTGGCAAATTTCATTATCAATTCCATTGTCAGTAATATACTGACAATTCAGGTGATATTAAAAATACACCATCTACTAAACTAGCTGTGGCAAAAAGAGGTCTCAAATCCTTTCTACTTCATCAAGGCGAATAATTTCAGATGCAAAAACGAACCATTCAACAGATAACTTGTGGCAAATTTCATTATCACCTCCATTGTCAGTAATATACTGACAATTCAGGTGATATTGTAAATACACCATCTACTAAGCTACATGTTGGAAAAAGAGGTCTTAAATCCTTTCTACTTCATCAAGGCGAATTATTTCAGATCCAAAAACGAACCATTCAACAGATAACTTCTGGCAAATTTCATTATCACCTCCATTGTCAGTAATATACTGACAATTCAGGTGATATTGAAAATACACCATCTACTAAACTAATTGGGGCAAAAAGAAGTCTCAAATCATTTTTACTTCATCAAGGCAAATAATTTCAGATGCAAAAACGATCCATTGAACTGATAACTTCTGGCAAATTTCATTGTCACCTCCATTGTCAGTAACATACTGACAATTCAGGTGATATTGATAATACACCATCTACTAAACTAATTGTGGCAAAAAGAGGTCTCAAATCATTTTTACTTCATCAAGGCAAATAATTTCAGATGCAAAAACGATCCATTGAACAGACAACCTCTGGCAAATTGCATTATCACCTCCATTGTCAGTAATATACTGACAATTCAGGTGATATTGAAAATGCACCATCTACTAAGCTAATTGTCGCAAGAAAGGGTTTAAAATCCATTCTACTTCATCAAGGCAAATAATTTCAGATGCAAAAACGATCCATTGAACAAATAACTTCTGGCAAATTTATTATCAATTCCATTGTCAGTAATATACTGAAAATTCAGGTGATATTGAAAATACACCATCTTTTAAGCTAATTGTGGCAAAGAGAGGTCTCAAATCCTTTCTACTTCATCAAGGAGAATAATTTCAGATGCAAAAACGATCCATTGACCTGATAATTTCTGTCATATTTCATTATTACCTCCATTGTCAGTAATATACTGACAATTCAGGTGATATTGAGAATACACCATCTTCTAAGCTAATTGTGGCAAAACGAGGTCTCAAATCCTTTCTACTTCATCAAGGCGAATAATTTCAGATGCAAAAACGATCCATTGAACAAATAACTTCTGGCAAATTTCATTATCAATTCCATTGTCAGTAATATACTGACAATTCAGGTGATATTGAAAATACACCATCTACTAAACTAGCTGTGGCAAAAAGAGGTCTCAAATCCTTTCTACTTCATCAAGGCGAATAATTTCAGATGCAAAAACGAACCATTCAACAGATAACTTCTGGGAAATTTCATTATTACCTCCATTGTCAGTAATATACTGACAATTCAGGTGATATTGAAAATACACCATCTACTAAACTAATTATGGTAAAAAGAGGTCTCAAATCCTTTCTACTTCATCAAGGCGAATAATTTCAGATACAAAAACGAACCATTCAACAGATAACTTCTGGCAAATTTCATTATCACCTCCATTGTCAGTAATATACTGACAATTCAGGTGATATTGAAAATACACCATCTACTAAACTAGCTGTGGCAAAAAGAGGTCTCAAATCCTTTCTACTTCATAAAGGCGAATAATTTCAGATGCAAAAACGAACCATTCAACAGATAACTTCTGGCAAATCTCATTATCACCTCCATTGTCAGTAATCTACTGACAATTCAGGTGATATTGAAAATACAGCATCTACTAAACTAGTTGTGGCAAAAAGAGGTCTCAAATCCTTTCTTCTTCATCAAGGCGAATAATTTCAGATCCAAAAACGATCCATTGAAAAGATAAGTTTTGGCAAATTTCATTATCGCCTCCATTGTCAGTAATATACTGACAATTCAGGTGATATTGAAATTACACCATCTTCTAAGCTAATTGTGCCAGTAAGAGGTCTCAAATCCTTTCTACTTCATCAAGGCGAAAAATTTCAGATACAAAAACGAACCATTCAACAGATAACTTCTGGCAAATTTCATTATCACCTCCATTGTCAGTAATATACTGACAATTCAGGTGATATTGAAAATACACCATCTACTAAACTAATTGTGGCAAAAAGAAGTCTCAAATCATATTTACTTCATCAAGGCAAATAATTTCAGATGCAAAAACGATCCATTGAACTGATAACTTCTGGCAAATTTCATTGTCACCTCCATTGTCAGTAACATACTGACAATTCAGGTGATATTGAAAATACACCATCTACTAAACTAATTGTGGCAAAACGAGGTCTCAAATCATTTTTACTTCATCAAGGCAAATAATTTCAGATGCAAAAACGATCCATTGAACAGACAACTTCTGGCAAATTGCATTATCACCTCCATTGTCAGTAATATACTGACAATTCAGGTGATATTGAAAATGCACCATCTACTAAGCTAATTGTCGCAAGAAAGGGTTTAAAATCCATTCTACTTCATCAAGGCGAATAATTTCAGATGCAAAAACGATCCATTGAACAAATAACTTCTGGCAAATTTATTATCAATTCCATTGTCAGTAACATACTGAAAATTCAGGTGATATTGAAAATACACCATCTTTTAAGCTAATTGTGGCAAAGAGAGGTCTCAAATCCTTTCTACTTCATCAAGGAGAATAATTTCAGATGCAAAAACGATCCATTGACCTGATAATTTCTGTCATATTTCATTATCACCTCCATTGTCAGTAATATACTGAAAATTCAGGTGATATTGAAAATGCACCATCTACTAAACTAGCTGTGGCAAAAAGAGGTCTCAAATCCTTTCTACTTCATCAAGGCGAATAATTTCAGATGCAAAAACGATCCATTGAACAGATATCTTCTGGCAAATTTCATTATCACCTCCATTGTCAGTAATATACTGACAATTCAGGTGATATTGAAAATACACCATCTACTAAACTAATTGTGGCAAAAACAGGTCTCAGATCATTTTTACTTCATCAAGGCAAATAATTTCAGATCTAAAAACGATCCATTGAACAGACAACTTCTGGCAAATTTCATTATCACCTCCATTGTCAGTAATATACTGACAATTCAGGTGATATTGAAAATGCACCATTTACTAAGCTAATTGTGGCAAGAAAGGGTTTAAAATCCTTTCTACTTCATCAAGGCGAATAATTTCAGATGCAAAAACGATCCATTGAACAAATAACTTCTGGCAAATTTCATTATCAATTCCATTGTCAGTAATATACTGACAATTCAGGTGATATTGAAAATACACCATCTACTAAACTAGCTGTGGCAAAAAGAGGTCTCAAATCCTTTTTACTTCATCAAGGCGAATAATTTCAGATGCAAAAACGAACCATTCAACAGATAACTTCTGGCAAATTTCATTATCACCTCCATTGTCAGTAATATACTGACAATTCAGGTGATATTGAAAATACACCATCTACTAAACTAGCTGTGGCAAAAAGAGGTCTCAAATCCTTTCTACTTCATAAAGGCGAATAATTTCAGATGCAAAAACGAACCATTCAACAGATAACTTCTGGCAAATTTCATTATCACTTCCATTGTCAGTAATATACTGACAATTCAGGTGATATTGAAAATACACCATCTACTAAACTAATTATGGCAAAAAGAGGTCTCAAATCATTTCTACTTCATCAAGGCAAATAATTTCAGATGCAAAAACGATCCATTGAACTGATAACTTATGGCAAATTTCATTATCACTTCCATTGTCAGTAATATACTGACAATTCAGGTGATATTGAAAATACACCATCTACTAAGCTAATAGTGGCAGAAATGGGTTTAAAATCCCATCAACTTCTTCAAGGTGAACAACTTCAGATGCAAAAACGATCCATTAAACTGATAATTTCTGTCAAATTTCATTATCATCTCCATTGTTAGTAATATACTGACAGTAAGTTGATATTGAAAATATACCCTCTACTAAGCTAAGAGTGGCAAAAAGGGGTTTCAAATCCTTTCTACTTCATCAAGGTGAACAATTTCAGATGCAAAAACGATCCATTGAACGGATAACTTCTGTCAGATTTCATTATCATCTCCATTGTCAGTAATATACTGACAATTCAGGTGATATTGAAAATACACCATCTACTAAACTAATTATGGCAAAAAGAGGTCTCAAATCCTTTCTACTTCATCAAGGCGAATAATTTCAGATGCAAAAACGAACCATTCAACAGATAACTTGTGGCAAATTTCATTATCACCTCCATTGTCAGTAATATACTGACAATTCAGGTGATATTGTAAATACACCATCTACTAAGCTACATGTTGGAAAAAGAGGTCTTAAATCCTTTCTACTTCATCAAGGCGAATTATTTCAGATCCAAAAACGATCCATTGAACTGATAAGTTTTGGCAAATTTTATTATCAACTCCATTGTCAGTAATATACTGACAATTCAGGTGATATTGAAAATACACCATCTACTAAACTAATTATGGCAAAAAGAGGTCTCAAATCCTTTCTACTTCATCAAGGCGAATAATTTCAGATACAAAAACGAACCATTCAACAGATAACTTCTGGCAAATTTCATTATCACCTCCATTGTCAGAAATATACTGACAATTCAGGTGATATTGAAAATACACCATCTACTAAACTAGCTGTGGCAAAAAGAGGTCTCAAATCCTTTCTACTTCATAAAGGCGAATAATTTCAGATGCAAAAACGAACCATTCAACAGATAACTTCTGGCAAATCTCATTATCACCTCCATTGTCAGTAATCTACTGACAATTCAGGTGATATTGAAAATACACCATCTACTAAACTAGTTGTGGCAAAAAGAGGTCTCAAATCCTTTCTTCTTCATCAAGGCGAATAATTTCAGATCCAAAAACGATCCATTGAAAAGATAAGTTTTGGCAAATTTCATTATCGCCTCCATTGTCAGTAATATACTGACAATTCAGGTGATATTGAAATTACACCATCTTCTAAGCTAATTGTGGCAGAAAGAGGTCTCAAATCCTTTCTACTTCATCAAAGCGAATTATTTCAGATGCAAAAACGATCCACTGAACTGATAATTTCTGTCATATTTCATTATCACCTCCATTGTCAGTAATATACTGAAAATTCAGGTGATATTGAAAATGCACCATCTACTAAACTAGCTGTGGCAAAAAGAGGTCTCAAATCCTTTCTACTTCATCAAGGCGAATAATTTCAGATGCAAAAACGATCCATTGAACAGATATCTTCTGGCAAATTTCATTATCACCTCCATTGTCAGTAATATACTGACAATTCAGGTGATATTGAAAATACACCATCTACTAAACTAATTATGGCAAAAAGAGGTCTCAAATCATTTCTACTTCATCAAGGCAAATAATTTCAGATGCAAAAACGATCCATTGAACTGATAACTTCTGGCAAATTTCATTGTCACCTCCATTGTCAGTAACATACTGACAATTCAGGTGATATTGAAAATACACCATCTACTAAACTAATTGTGGCAAAACGAGGTCTCAAATCATTTTTACTTCATCAAGGCAAATAATTTCAGATGCAAAAACGATCCATTGAACAGACAACTTCTGGCAAATTGCATTATCACCTCCATTGTCAGTAATATACTGACAATTCAGGTGATATTGAAAATGCACCATCTACTAAGCTAATTGTCGCAAGAAAGGGTTTAAAATCCATTCTACTTCATCAAGGCGAATAATTTCAGATGCAAAAACGATCCATTGAACAAATAACTTCTGGCAAATTTCATTATCAATTCCATTGTCAGTAATATACTGACAATTCAGGTGATATTGAAAATACACCATCTACTAAACTAGCTGTGGCAAAAAGAGGTCTCAAATCCTTTTTACTTCATCAAGGCGAATAATTTCAGATGCAAAAACGAACCATTCAACAGATAACTTCTGGCAAATTTCATTATCACTTCCATTGTCAGTAATATACTGACAATTCAGGTGATATTGAAAATACACCATCTACTAAACTAATTATGGCAAAAAGAGGTCTCAAATCATTTCTACTTCATCAAGGCAAATAATTTCAGATGCAAAAACGATCCATTGAACTGATAACTTATGGCAAATTTCATTATCACTTCCATTGTCAGTAATATACTGACAATTCAGGTGATATTGAAAATACACCATCTACTAAGCTAATAGTGGCAGAAATGGGTTTAAAATCCCATCAACTTCTTCAAGGTGAACAACTTCAGATGCAAAAACGATCCATTGAACTGATAACTTCTGGCAAATTTCATTATCATCTCCATTGTTAGTAATATACTGACAATAAGTTGATATTGAAAATATACCCTCTACTAAGCTAAGAGTGGCAAAAAGGGGTTTCAAATCCTTTCTACTTCATCAAGGTGAACAATTTCAGATGCAAAAACGATCCATTCAACAGATAACTTGTGGCAAATTTCATTATCACCTAAATTGTCAGTAATATACTGACAATTCAGGTGATATTGAAAATACACCATCTACTAAACTAGCTGTGGCAAAAAGAGGTCTCAAATCCTTTCTACTTCATCAAGGCGAATAATTTCAGATGCAAAAACGAACCATTCAACAGATAACTTCTGGCAAATTTCATTATCACCTCCATTGTCAGTAATATACTGACAATTCAGGTGATATTGAAAATACACCATCTACTAAACTAATTGTGGCAAAAAGAAGTCTCAAATCATATTTACTTCATCAAGGCAAATAATTTCAGATGCAAAAACGATCCATTGAACTGATAACTTCTGGCAAATTTCATTGTCACCTCCATTGTCAGTAACATACTGACAATTCAGGTGATATTGAAAATACACCATCTACTAAACTAATTGTGGCAAAACGAGGTCTCAAATCATTTTTACTTCATCAAGGCAAATAATTTCAGATGCAAAAACGATCCACTGAACAGACAACTTCTGGCAAATTGCATTATCACCTCCATTGTCAGTAATATACTGACAATTCAGGTGATATTGAAAATGCACCATCTACTAAGCTGATTGTCGCAAGAAAGGGTTTAAAATCCATTCTACTTCATCAAGGCGAATAATTTCAGATGCAAAAACGATCCATTGAACAAATAACTTCTGGCAAATTTATTATCAATTCCATTGTCAGTAACATACTGAAAATTCAGGTGATATTGAAAATACACCATCTTTTAAGCTAATTGTGGCAAAGAGAGGTCTCAAATCCTTTCTACTTCATCAAGGAGAATAATTTCAGATGCAAAAACGATCCATTGACCTGATAATTTCTGTCATATTTCATTATCACCTCCATTGTCAGTAATATACTGAAAATTCAGGTGATATTGAAAATGCACCATCTACTAAACTAGCTGTGGCAAAAAGAGGTCTCAAATCCTTTCTACTTCATCAAGGCGAATAATTTCAGATGCAAAAACGATCCATTGAACAGATATCTTCTGGCAAATTTCATTATCACCTCCATTGTCAGTAATATACTGACAATTCAGGTGATATTGAAAATACACCATCTACTAAACTAATTGTGGCAAAAACAGGTCTCAGATCATTTTTACTTCATCAAGGCAAATAATTTCAGATCTAAAAACTATCCATTGAACAGACAACTTCTGGCAAATTTCATTATCACCTCCATTGTCAGTAATATACTGACAATTCAGGTGATATTGAAAATGCACCATTTACTAAGCTAATTGTGGCAAGAAAGGGTTTAAAATCCTTTCTACTTCATCAAGGCGAATAATTTCAGATGCAAAAACGATCCATTGAACAAATAACTTCTGGCAAATTTCATTATCAATTCCATTGTCAGTAATATACTGACAATTCAGGTGATATTGAAAATACACCATCTACTAAACTAGCTGTGGCAAAAAGAGGTCTCAAATCCTTTTTACTTCATCAAGGCGAATAATTTCAGATGCAAAAACGAACCATTCAACAGATAACTTCTGGCAAATTTCATTATCACCTCCATTGTCAGTAATATACTGACAATTCAGGTGATATTGAAAATACACCATCTACTAAACTAGCTGTGGCAAAAAGAGGTCTCAAATCCTTTCTACTTCATCAAGGCGAATAATTTCAGATGCAAAAACGAACCATTCAACAGATAACTTCTGGCAAATTTCATTATCACTTCCATTGTCAGTAATATACTGACAATTCAGGTGATATTGAAAATACACCATCTACTAAACTAATTATGGCAAAAAGAGGTCTCAAATCATTTCTACTTCATCAAGGCAAATAATTTCAGATGCAAAAACGATCCATTGAACTGATAACTTATGGCAAATTTCATTATCACTTCCATTGTCAGTAATATACTGACAATTCAGGTGATATTGAAAATACACCATCTACTAAGCTAATAGTGGCAGAAATGGGTTTAAAATCCCATCAACTTCTTCAAGGTGAACAACTTCAGATGCAAAAACGATCCATTGAACTGATAACTTCTGGCAAATTTCATTATCATCTCCATTGTTAGTAATATACTGACAATAAGTTGATATTGAAAATATACCCTCTACTAAGCTAAGAGTGGCAAAAAGGGGTTTCAAATCCTTTCTACTTCATCAAGGTGAACAATTTCAGATGCAAAAACGATCCATTGAACGGATAACTTCTGTCAGATTTCATTATCATCTCCATTGTCAGTAATATACTGACAATTCAGGTGATATTGAAAATACACCATCTACTAAACTAATTATGGCAAAAAGAGGTCTCAAATCCTTTCTACTTCATCAAGGCGAATAATTTCAGATGCAAAAACGAACCATTCAACAGATAACTTGAGGCAAATTTCATTATCACCTAAATTGTCAGTAATATACTGACAATTCAGGTGATATTGAAAATACACCATCTACTAAACTAGCTGTGGCAAAAAGAGGTCTCAAATCCTTTCTACATCATCAAGGCGAATAATTTCAGATGCAAAAACGAACCATTCAACAGATAACTTCTGGCAAATTTCATTATCACCTCCATTGTCAGTAATATACTGACAATTCAGGTGATATTGAAAACACACCATCTACTAAACTAATTATGGCAAAAAGAGGTCTCAAATCCTTTCTACTTCATCAAGGCGAATAATTTCAGATACAAAAACGAACCATTCAACAGATAACTTCTGGCAAATTTCATTATCACCTCCATTGTCAGTAATATACTGACAATTCAGGTGATATTGAAAATACACCATCTACTAAACTAGCTGTGGCAAAAAGAGGTCTCAAATCCTTTCTACTTCATAAAGGCGAATAATTTCAGATGCAAAAAAGAACCATTCAACAGATAACTTCTGGCAAATCTCATTATCACCTCCATTGTCAGTAATCTACTGACAATTCAGGTGATATTGAAAATACACCATCTACTAAACTAGTTGTGGCAAAAAGAGGTCTCAAATCCTTTCTTCTTCATCAAGGCGAATAATTTCAGATCCAAAAACGATCCATTGAAAAGATAAGTTTTGGCAAATTTCATTATCGCCTCCATTGTCAGTAATATACTGACAATTCAGGTGATATTGAAATTACACCATCTTCTAAGCTAATTGTGGCAGAAAGAGGTCTCAAATCCTTTCTACTTCATCAAAGCGAATTATTTCAGATGCAAAAACGATCCACTGAACTGATAATTTCTGTCATATTTCATTATCACCTCCATTGTCAGTAATATACTGACAATTCAGGTGATATTGAAAATACACCATCTACTAAACTAATTGTGGCGAAAAGAAGTCTCAAATCATATTTACTTCATCAAGGCAAATAATTTCAGATGCAAAAACGATCCATTGAACTGATAACTTCTGGCAAATTTCATTGTCACCTCCATTGTCAGTAACATACTGACAATTCAGGTGATATTGAAAATACACCATCTACTAAACTAATTGTGGCAAAAAGAGGTCTCAAATCATTTTTACTTCATCAAGGCAAATAATTTCAGATGCAAAAACGATCCATTGAACAGACAACTTCTGGCAAATTGCATTATCACCTCCATTGTCAGTAATATACTGACAATTCAGGTGATATTGAAAATGCACCATCTACTAAGCTAATTGTCGCAAGAAAGGGTTTAAAATCCATTCTACTTCATCAAGGCGTATAATTTCAGATGCAAAAACGATCCATTGAACAAATAACTTCTGGCAAATTTATTATCAATTCCATTGTCAGTAACATACTGAAAATTCAGGTGATATTGAAAATACACCATCTTTTAAGCTAATTGTGGCAAAGAGAGGTCTCAAATCCTTTCTACTTCATCAAGGAGAATAATTTCAGATGCAAAAACGATCCATTGACCTGATAATTTCTGTCATATTTCATTATCACCTCCATTGTCAGTAATATACTGAAAATTCAGGTGATATTGAAAATGCACCATCTACTAAACTAGCTGTGGCAAAAAGAGGTCTCAAATCCTTTCTACTTCATCAAGGCGAATAATTTCAGATGCAAAAACGATCCATTGAACAGATATCTTCTGGCAAATTTCATTATCACCTCCATTGTCAGTAATATACTGACAATTCAGGTGATATTGAAAATACACCATCTACTAAACTAATTGTGGCAAAAACAGGTCTCAGATCATTTTTACTTCATCAAGGCAAATAATTTCAGATCTAAAAACGATCCATTGAACAGACAACTTCTGGCAAATTTCATTATCACCTCCATTGTCAGTAATATACTGACAATTCAGGTGATATTGAAAATGCACCATTTACTAAGCTAATTGTGGCAAGAAAGGGTTTAAAATCCTTTCTACTTCATCAAGGCGAATAATTTCAGATGCAAAAACGATCCATTGAACAAATAACTTCTGTCAAATTTCATTATCAATTCCATTGTCAGTAATATACTGACAATTCAGGTGATATTGAAAATACACCATCTACTAAACTAGCTGTGGCAAAAAGAGGTCTCAAATCCTTTTTACTTCATCAAGGCGAATAATTTCAGATGCAAAAACGAACCATTCAACAGATAACTTCTGGCAAATTTCATTATCACCTCCATTGTCAGTAATATACTGACAATTCAGGTGATATTGAAAATACACCATCTACTAAACTAGCTGTGGCAAAAAGAGGTCTCAAATCCTTTCTACTTCATCAAGGCGAATAATTTCAGATGCAAAAACGAACCATTCTGCAGATAACTTGTGGCAAATTTCATTATCACCTCCATTGTCAGTAATATACTGACAATTCAGGTGATATTGAAAATACACCATCTACTAAACTAATTGTGGCAAAAACAGGTCTCAGATCATTTTTACTTCATCAAGGCAAATAATTTCAGATCTAAAAACGATCCATTGAACTGATAACTTATGGCAAATTTCATTATCACTTCCATTGTCAGTAATATACTGACAATTCAGGTGATATTGAAAATACACCATCCACTAAGCTAATAGTGGCAGAAATGGGTTTAAAATCCCATCAACTTCTTCAAGGTGAACAACTTCAGATGCAAAAACGATCCATTGAACTGATAACTTCTGGCAAATTTCATTATCATCTCCATTGTTAGTAATATACTGACAATAAGTTGATATTGAAAATATACCCTCTACTAAGCTAAGAGTGGCAAAAAGGGGTTTCAAATCCTTTCTACTTCATCAAGGTGAACAATTTCAGATGCAAAAACGATCCATTGAACGGATAACTTCTGTCAGATTTCATTATCATCTCCATTGTCAGTAATATACTGACAATTCAGGTGATATTGAAAATACACCATCTACTAAACTAATTATGGCAAAAAGAGGTCTCAAATCCTTTCTACTTCATCAAGCCGAATAATTTCAGATGCAAAAACGAACCATTCAGCAGATAACTTGTGGCAAATTTCATTATCACCTCCATTGTCAGTAATATACTGACAATTCAGGTGATATTGAAAATACACCATCTACTAAGCTACATGTAGGAAAAAGAGGTCTTAAATCCTTTCTACTTCATCAAGGCGAATTATTTCAGATCCAAAAACGATCCATTGAACTGATAAGTTTTGGCAAATTTTATTATCACCTCCATTGTCAGTAATATACTGACAATTCAGGTGATATTGAAAATACACCATCTACTAAACTAATTATGGCAAAAAGAGGTCTCAAATCCTTTCTACTTCATCAAGGCGAATAATTTCAGATACAAAAACGAACCATTCAACAGATAACTTCTGGCAAATTTCATTATCACCTCCATTGTCAGTAATATACTGACAATTCAGGTGATATTGAAAATACACCATCTACTAAACTAATTGTGGCAAAAAGAAGTCTCACATCATATTTACTTCATCAAGGCAAATAATTTCAGATGCAAAAACGATCCATTGAACTGATAACTTCTGGCAGATATCATTGTCACCTCCATTGTCAGTAACATACTGACAATTCACGTGATATTGAAAATACACCATCTACTAAACTAATTGTGGCAAAAAGAGGTCTCAAATCATTTTTACTTCATCAAGGCAAATAATTTCAGATGCAAAAACGATCCATTGAACAGACAACTTCTGGCAAATTGCATTATCACCTCCATTGTCAGTAATATACTGACAATTCAGGTGATATTGAAAATGCACCATCTACTAAGCTAATTGTCGCAAGAAAGGGTTTAAAATCCATTCTACTTCATCAAGGCGAATAATTTCAGATGCAAAAACGATCCATTGAACAAATAACTTCTGGCAAATTTATTATCAATTTCATTGTCAGTAACATACTGAAAATTCAGGTGATATTGAAAATACACCATCTTTTAAGCTAATTGTGGCAAAGAGAGGTCTCAAATCCTTTCTACTTCATCAAGGAGAATAATTTCAGATGCAAAAACGATCCATTGACCTGATAATTTCTGTCATATTTCATTATCACCTCCATTGTCAGTAATATACTGAAAATTCAGGTGATATTGAAAATGCACCATCTACTAAACTAGCTGTGGCAAAAAGAGGTCTCAAATCCTTTCTACTTCATCAAGGCGAATAATTTCAGATGCAAAAACGATCCATTGAACAGATATCTTCTGGCAAATTTCATTATCACCTCCATTGTCAGTAATATACTGACAATTCAGGTGATATTGAAAATACACCATCTACTAAACTAATTGTGGCAAAAACAGGTCTCAGATCATTTTTACTTCATCAAGGCAAATAATTTCAGATCTAAAAACGATCCATTGAACAGACAACTTCTGGCAAATTTCATTATCACCTCCATTGTCAGTAATATACTGACAATTCAGGTGATATTGAAAATGCACCATTTACTAAGCTAATTGTGGCAAGAAAGGGTTTAAAATCCTTTCTACTTCATCAAGGCGAATAATTTCAGATGCAAAAACGATCCATTGAACAAATAACTTCTGGCAAATTTCATTATCAATTCCATTGTCAGTAATATACTGACAATTCAGGTGATATTGAAAATACACCATCTACTAAACTAGCTGTGGCAAAAAGAGGTCTCAAATCCTTTTTACTTCATCAAGGCGAATAATTTCAGATGCAAAAACGAACCATTCAACAGATAACTTCTGGGAAATTTCATTATCACCTCCATTGTCAGTAATATACTGACAATTCAGGTGATATTGAAAATGCACCATCTACTAAGCTAATTGTCGCAAGAAAGGGTTTAAAATCGATTCTACTTCATCAAGGCGAATAATTTCAGATGCAAAAACGATCCATTGAACAAATAACTTCTGGCAAAGTTATTATCAATTCCATTGTCAGTAATATACTGACAATTCAGGTGATATTGAAAATACACCATCTACTAAACTAATAGTGGCAGAAATGGGTTTAAAATCCCATCAACTTCTTCAAGGTGAACAACTTCAGATGCAAAAACGATCCATTGAACTGATAACTTCTGGCAAATTTCATTATCATCTCCATTGTTAGTAATATACTGACAATAAGTTGATATTGAAAATATACCCTCTACTAAGCTAAGAGTGGCAAAAAGGGGTTTCAAATCCTTTCTACTTCATCAAGGTGAACAATTTCAGATGCAAAAACGATCCATTGAACGGATAACTTCTGTCAGATTTCATTATCATCTCCATTGTCAGTAATATACTGACAATTCAGGTGATATTGAAAATACACCATCTACTAAACTAATTATGGCAAAAAGAGGTCTCAAATCCTTTCTACTTCATCAAGGCGAATAATTTCAGATGCAAAAACGAACCATTCAGCAGATAACTTGTGGCAAATTTCATTATCACCTCCATTGTCAGTAATATACTGACAATTCAGGTGATATTGAAAATACACCATCTACTAAGCTACATGTAGGAAAAAGAGGTCTTAAATCCTTTCTACTTCATCAAGGCGAATTATTTCAGATCCAAAAACGATCCATTGAACTGATAAGTTTTGGCAAATTTTATTATCACCTCCATTGTCAGTAATATACTGACAATTCAGGTGATATTGAAAATACACCATCTACTAAACTAATTATGGCAAAAAGAGGTCTCAAATCCTTTCTACTTCATCAAGGCGAATAATTTCAGATACAAAAACGAACCATTCAACAGATAACTTCTGGCAAATTTCATTATCACCTCCATTGTCAGTAATATACTGACAATTCAGGTGATATTGAAAATACACCATCTACTAAACTAATTGTGGCAAAAAGAAGTCTCACATCATATTTACTTCATCAAGGCAAATAATTTCAGATGCAAAAACGATCCATTGAACTGATAACTTCTGGCAAATATCATTGTCACCTCCATTGTCAGTAACATACTGACAATTCACGTGATATTGAAAATACACCATCTACTAAACTAATTGTGGCAAAAAGAGGTCTCAAATCATTTTTACTTCATCAAGGCAAATAATTTCAGATGCAAAAACGATCCATTGAACAGACAACTTCTGGCAAATTGCATTATCACCTCCATTGTCAGTAATATACTGACAATTCAGGTGATATTGAAAATGCACCATCTACTAAGCTAATTGTCGCAAGAAAGGGTTTAAAATCCATTCTACTTCATCAAGGCGAATAATTTCAGATGCAAAAACGATCCATTGAACAAATAACTTCTGGCAAATTTATTATCAATTTCATTGTCAGTAACATACTGAAAATTCAGGTGATATTGAAAATACACCATCTTTTAAGCTAATTGTGGCAAAGAGAGGTCTCAAATCCTTTCTACTTCATCAAGGAGAATAATTTCAGATGCAAAAACGATCCATTGACCTGATAATTTCTGTCATATTTCATTATCACCTCCATTGTCAGTAATATACTGAAAATTCAGGTGATATTGAAAATGCACCATCTACTAAACTAGCTGTGGCAAAAAGAGGTCTCAAATCCTTTCTACTTCATCAAGGCGAATAATTTCAGATGCAAAAACGATCCATTGAACAGATATCTTCTGGCAAATTTCATTATCACCTCCATTGTCAGTAATATACTGACAATTCAGGTGATATTGAAAATACACCATCTACTAAACTAATTGTGGCAAAAACAGGTCTCAGATCATTTTTACTTCATCAAGGCAAATAATTTCAGATCTAAAAACGATCCATTGAACAGACAACTTCTGGCAAATTTCATTATCACCTCCATTGTCAGTAATATACTGACAATTCAGGTGATATTGAAAATGCACCATTTACTAAGCTAATTGTGGCAAGAAAGGGTTTAAAATCCTTTCTACTTCATCAAGGCGAATAATTTCAGATGCAAAAACGATCCATTGAACAAATAACTTCTGGCAAATTTCATTATCAATTCCATTGTCAGTAATATACTGACAATTCAGGTGATATTGAAAATACACCATCTACTAAACTAGCTGTGGCAAAAAGAGGTCTCAAATCCTTTTTACTTCATCAAGGCGAATAATTTCAGATGCAAAAACGAACCATTCAACAGATAACTTCTGGCAAATTTCATTATCACCTCCATTGTCAGTAATATACTGACAATTCAGGTGATATTGAAAATGCACCATCTACTAAGCTAATTGTCGCAAGAAAGGGTTTAAAATCCATTCTACTTCATCAAGGCGAATAATTTCAGATGCAAAAACGATCCATTGAACAAATAACTTCTGGCAAATTTATTATCAATTTCATTGTCAGTAACATACTGAAAATTCAGGTGATATTGAAAATACACCATCTTTTAAGCTAATTGTGGCAAAGAGAGGTCTCAAATCCTTTCTACTTCATCAAGGAGAATAATTTCAGATGCAAAAACGATCCATTGACCTGATAATTTCTGTCATATTTCATTATCACCTCCATTGTCAGTAATATACTGAAAATTCAGGTGATATTGAAAATGCACCATCTACTAAACTAGCTGTGGCAAAAAGAGGTCTCAAATCCTTTCTACTTCATCAAGGCGAATAATTTCAGATGCAAAAACGATCCATTGAACAGATATCTTCTGGCAAATTTCATTATCACCTCCATTGTCAGTAATATACTGACAATTCAGGTGATATTGAAAATACATCATCTACTAAACTAATTGTGGCAAAAACAGGTCTCAGATCATTTTTACTTCATCAAGGCAAATAATTTCAGATCTAAAAACGATCCATTGAACAGACAACTTCTGGCAAATTTCATTATCACCTCCATTGTCAGTAATATACTGACAATTCAGGTGATATTGAAAATGCACCATTTACTAAGCTAATTGTGGCAAGAAAGGGTTTAAAATCCTTTCTACTTCATCAAGGCGAATAATTTCAGATGCAAAAACGAACCATTGAACAGATAACTTCTGGCAAATTTCATTATCACTTCCATTGTCAGTAATATACTGACAATTCAGGTGATATTGAAAATACACCATCTACTAAACTAATTATGGCAAAAAGAGGTCTCAAATCATTTCTACTTCATCAAGGCAAATAATTTCAGATGCAAAAACGATCCATTGAACTGATAACTTATGGCAAATTTCATTATCACTTCCATTGTCAGTAATATACTGACAATTCAGGTGATATTGAAAATACACCATCTACTAAGCTAATAGTGGCAGAAATGGGTTTAAAATCCCATCAACTTCTTCAAGGTGAACAACTTCAGATGCAAAAACGATCCATTGAACTGATAACTTCTGGCAAATTTCATTATCATCTCCATTGTTAGTAATATACTGACAATAAGTTGATATTGAAAATATACCCTCTATTAAGCTAAGAGTGGCAAAAAGGGGTTTCAAATCCTTTCTACTTCATCAAGGTGAACAATTTCAGATGCAAAAACGATCCATTGAACGGATAACTTCTGTCAGATTTCATTATCATCTCCATTGTCAGTAATATACTGACAATTCAGGTGATATTGAAAATACACCATCTACTAAACTAATTATGGCAAAAAGAGGTCTCAAATCCTTTCTACTTCATCAAGGCGAATAATTTCAGATGCAAAAACGAACCATTCAACAGATAACTTGTGGCAAATTTCATTATCACCTCCATTGTCAGTAATATACTGACAATTCAGGTGATATTGAAAATACACCATCTACTAAGCTACATGTGGGAAAAAGAGGTCTTAAATCCTTTCTACTTCATCAAGGCGAATTATTTCAGATCCAAAAACGATCCATTGAACTGATAAGTTTTGGCAAATTTTATTATCACCTCCATTGTCAGTAATATACTGACAATTCAGGTGATATTGAAAATACACCATCTACGAAACTAATTATGGCAAAAAGAGGTCTCAAATCATTTCTACTTCATCAAGGCAAATAATTTCAGATGCAAAAACGATCCATTGAACTGATAACTTATGGCAAATTTCATTATCACTTCCATTGTCAGTAATATACTGACAATTCAGGTGATATTGAAAATACACCATCTACTAAGCTAATAGTGGCAGAAATGGGTTTAAAATCCCATCAACTTCATCAAGGTGAACAACTTCAGATGCAAAAACGATCCATTGAACTGATAACTTCTGGCAAATTTCATTATCATCTCCATTGTTAGTAATATACTGACAATAAGTTGATATTGAAAATATACCCTCTACTAAGCTAAGAGTGGCAAAAAGGGGTTTCAAATCCTTTCTACTTCATCAAGGTGAACAATTTCAGATGCAAAAACGATCCATTGAACGGATAACTTCTGTCAGATTTCATTATCACCTCCATTGTTTTTTTTTTTTTTTTTATATATATTCAATCCAAAAATTTACGTTACAAATTACTTTATACACTACTTAAACTACTTTACAATACTACGACGACGATACCAAGAGGAGCAAAATACAATGACAACCCCGAGGCCTTAAAAAAAGAAAAATTAAAAAGAAAAACATTTAAACGAAAACCAGACATAATTATTAAGAAGGATATGGATAACAAAAACAAAAAAAAAGGGGGGGGGAAAGGGTGTTGCAAAGAAGGAGTGCTATGGCGGCCGCGTGGTTTGTAGCAGAGTTTGGAAAGAGCTTAATCTAGACGACCGGTTTCCTTGATGAATCTTAACGTTAGCTCGAGTATATTCCTGTTAACATCATTAGGGAGGTTTTCATCACCATACAATAAGAGCTGCGCTAGAACCTCATTTGAAAGATTAGCATATCCAAATGGTCGTAACAGTGGAAGAATTTCAGCAAGAAGGTTTTGTCGTTGAACCACAAAAGATGGGCAAAGCAACAAAAAGTGCTCCGTATCCTCAACACCATCGTTCGTAGGGCACATTGGGTTTATAGTGTCCTTAAAATTATGCCTGAATTTGTGAAAATTCAATTTGCTGAGACCCACTCTAAGCTGAGTAAGGTGTGATAATCCCATTGGGTCATGAATCCCAAAAACAGATTTTGCAGGGGGGCGGATAATCGACAAAAGTTTTTTCTTAAAAACAGTGACAGACGGTGCAAGTCTAATCTCTGGGTCAAGTTCATTCCATTCAGTAAGGCAACTAGGATAGAAACTAGACTTGAATTTTTCTGTTCTTGCCCTTATTCGCCCTATGACATCCGGATTGCGAAGAGTGTAATGCGACTGCTGAAGAAGGGGGATTGGTTCTGTCATATAAGAAGGTGTTAGATTATTCACAATTTTGTAGAGCAGCGTGAGACGTCTGCTCCACCTTCGTAAATTCAATGACTCCCAGCCAAGCTCTGCGTACAGATTCGCTCGCGAAGTTCCTCTCCATGTTCCTGTTACAGCCAGGGCAGCGGAATACTGGACGGACTCTAGCTTTTCCATAGAACTTGTTAAAATTTCGTTGTGACTAAATTCGCATAATTTTGCTGGAGTGTGGAAGATGACATCTCCGTAGTCTAGGTGGGGACGAACATGCAACTTATAAAGTTGATCAAGTGTATGTCTGGGCAGATACCTCGAGAGAAATTTCAGCATACCAATACCCTTTCTTGTTTTAGAGATAGCTGCTTTGATGTGAGCATTAAAAGACAACTTGGAATCAAGAACAATTCCCAGATGTTTGTGTTCAATTACTTTCTTCACAGGTGTGTCATTAAAGAGAACGACTGGATGATCAATTTCATTTTTCTTCCTTGAAAATATTAGTTCAACAGCTTGTTTTTGTGGATCAGGATTAAAAGACATCCTCCAGCTACGAGCCCATTGATTTATCAATTCTAAGTCATGATTCATGTCAATTGCTGCGGCATTGGAATCTTCAATTACTGTGAACAACGAAGTATCATCAGCAAAAAGCTTAACATTGCACCTCAAATCTTCAGTAAGGTCGTTTATGTACACGAGGAAAAATAGAGGTCCTAAAATAGAACCCTGGGGTACTCCAGCTGAAATATCTCCCTACGACGAGCACTGCCCATTCAAAACGGTTCGTTGTTTTCGATCCTTAAGGAAACTCTTGACCAGAAAAAGAAGTAATATACTGACAATTCAGGTGATATTGAAAATACACCATCTACTAAACTAATTATGGCGAAAAGAGGTCTCAAATCCTTTCTACTTCATCAAGGCGAATAATTTCAGATGCAAAAATGATCCATTGAACAGATAACTTCTGGCAACTTTCATTGTCACCTCCATTGTCAGTAACATACTGACAATTCAGGTGATATTGAAAATACACCATCTACTATGCTACATGTGGGAAAAAGAGGTCTTAAATCCTTTCTACTTCATCAAGGCGAATTATTTCAGATCCAAAAACGATCCATTGAACTGATAAGTTTTGGCAAATTTCATTATCACCTCCATTGTCAGTAATATACTGACAATTCAGGTGATGTTGAAAATACACCATCTTCTAAGCTAATTGTGGTAAAAAGAGGTCTCAAATCCTTTCTACCTCATCAAGGCGAATAATTTCAGACGCAAAAACGATCCACTGAACTGATAATTTCTGTCATATTTCATTATCACCTCCATTGTCAGTAATATACTGACAATTCAGGTGATATTGAAAATATACCATCTACTAAACTAATTGTGGCAAAAAGAGGTCTCAAATCCTTTCTACTTCATCAAGGCGAACAATTTCACATGCAAAAACGATCCATTGAACTGCTAACTTCTGGCAAATTTCATTATCACCTCCATTGTAAGTAAAATACTGACAATTCAGGTGATATTGAAAATACACCATCTATTCAGCTAATTGTGGCAAAAAGAAGTCTCAAATCCTTTCTACTTCATCAAGGCGAATAATTTCAGATGCAAAAACGAACCATTGAACAGATAACTTATGGCAAATTTCATTATCACTTCCATTGTCAGTAATGTACTGACAATTCAGGTGATATTGAAAATACTTCATCTACTAAACTAATTGTGGCAAAAAGGATTTAAAATCTATTCTACTTCATCAAGGCGAATAATTTCAGATGAAAAAACGATTCATTGAACAAATAACTTCTGGCAAATTTCATTATCACCTCCATTGTCAGTAATATACTAACAATTCAGGTGATATTGAAAATACACCATCTTCTAAGCTAATTTTGGCAAAAAAAGGTCTTAAATCCTTTCTATTTCATTAAAGGCGAATAATTTCAGATGCAAAAACGATCCATTGAACAGATATCTTCTGGCAAATTTCATTATCACCTCCATTGTCAGTAATATACTGAAAATTCAGGTGATATTGAAAATACACCATCTTTTAAGCTAATTGTGGCAAAGAGAGGTCTCAAATCTTTTCTACTTCATCAAGGAGAATAATTTCAGATGCAAAAACGATCCATTGACCTGATAATTTCTGTCATATTTCATTATCACCTCCATTGTCAGTAATATACTGAAAATTCAGGTGATATTGAAAATGCACCATCTACTAAACTAGCTGTGGCAAAAAGATGTCTCAAATCCTTTCTACTTCATCAAGGCGAATAATTTCAGATGCAAAAACGAACCATTGAACAGATAACTTATGGCAAATTTCATTATTACTTCCATTGTCAGTAATGTACTGACAATTCAGGTGATATTGAAAATACTTCATCTACTAAACTAATTGTGGCAAAAAGGATTTAAAATCTATTCTACTTCATCAAGGCGAATAATTTCAGATGGAAAAACGATTCATTGAACAAATAACTTCTGGCAAATTTCATTATCACCTCCATTGTCAGTAATATACTAACAATTCAGGTGATATTGAAAATACACCATCTTCTAAGCTAATTTTGGCAAAAAAAGGTCTTAAATCCTTTCTATTTCATTAAAGGCGAATAATTTCAGATGCAAAAACGATCCATTGAACAGATATCTTCTGGCAAATTTCATTATCACCTCCATTGTCAGTAATATACTGACAATTCAGGTGATATTGAAAATACACCATCTACTAAACTAATTGTGGCAAAAAGAGGTCTCAGATCATTTTTACTTCATCCAGGCAAATAATTTCAGATCTAAAAACGATCCATTGAACAGACAACTTCTGGCAAATTTCATTATCACCTCCATTGTCAGTAATATACTGACAATTCAGGTGATATTGAAAATGCACCATTTACTAAGCTAATTGTGGCAAGAAAGGGTTTAAAATCCTTTCTACTTCATCAAGGCGAATAATTTCAGATGCAAAAACGATCCATTGAACAAATAACTTCTGGCAAATTTCATTATCAATTCCATTGTCAGTAATATACTGAAAATTCAGGTGATATTGAAAATACACCATCTTTTAAGCTAATTGTGGCAAAGAGAGGTCTCAAATCTTTTCTACTTCATCAAGGAGAATAATTTCAGATGCAAAAACGATCCATTGACCTGATAATTTCTGTCATATTTCATTATCACCTCCATTGTCAGTAATATACTGAATATTCAGGTGATATTGAAAATGCACCATCTACTAAACTAGCTGTGGCAAAAAGATGTCTCAAATCCTTTCTACTTCATCAAGGCGAATAATTTCAGATGCAAAAACGAACCATTGAACAGATAACTTATGGCAAATTTCATTATTACTTCCATTGTCAGTAATGTACTGACAATTCAGGTGATATTGATAATACTTCATCTACTAAACTAATTGTGGCAAAAAGGATTTATTTTCTAATTCGTTTCACTCAAACGAAAATAACTTTATTTACTGATCAACACTATGCACTAATTACGTTACAAGTACTAAGGATGCAACACAGGATATAAATATTACTGTCCAACACAAAGTATAGTAGGCTCAGTCTAGTGAAAGCATGTTCTCGTAAAAGGAGGGCAAGTTATTGATATCATAATCCAAGATTAGAGGTAACAGATAGCAGCTCTTTCAAATCATCCTTTATGTAGCCATCTTTCACTGACTCCGACTTCCATCTGCCGAGTCGTTTGAATAAGCGATCTTTAACACCATGATTGGCAGCTGCGGAGGCTCCCCCGGAGCGTAAACTATGGAGACCAAAATCTTTTATATTCAAGCCGATTTGTCCCAAAAGCTTCAAAATTTGATCTCTTGCTGCGGAGTAGCTAATTGGCCGATTGGCTCGTCTTAAGCTGTAACTGACTTTCGATTTATAATAAGTCGCTGGCCGAAAAATAAATTCTTCTGTTGCAAAGGAAAGCCGACATCTTTCCATATAATATTCAAGACATTTCACCGGACACGTATCTGTGCTTGTTCGGGCAATGTAGCAGTAATGTCCGTCACGATAGATGTCCGTTTTACTTTGGCTTATGAAGAGTTTCAAATAAGTTTCCGTGAATTCAACCTGGTTGGATTTCAGATTAGATGCCTCGCTGAATCTTAAGAAACCAGCAAAACAGAGTAACATCATGGTGAAGTTGCGAAAATCTGGCAAAGGTGCGTCATAACCACCAATGTGGGACAACAGATCTTTCAAATTCTGTGATGTTAGAGGCTCCTTTTTGACTTTAGGTCGGCGAGACATTCTTTGTGCTGCATCCAAAATCTTTTTACAAAATTCGGAATCAGTTGGATCCGTTAAAGCAGCCAATTTATGATAATATTTTATTGCGTAAAAAGCAGACTTTATACTTGGATACAACGTACCACTCTGGATAAGGCTGGTCAAGAATAATGCAACGTACGTGTCCTTGGCGGGGAATGCTTCAATTTCGGGGAATTTTTCACTCCATTTTAGCCATCGCTTAAATGCCGTCTCGTAGTTCTTGTTTGTACTTTCTGCCCTTGCCTTTTGCAGGAGTGAAGGCAGATCATCTGCAATGCGTATCAAATCTAGACTCTTTAATTCACTGTTGATATCTTCCTTGATAGCTGCTAGCAGTAAACAAAGGCGAGAGGACAATGATAATATATAAATAAATCTATACATATTTTTTGGAACAAAAATTGAAAAACTCTCTTAAGAAACACCTGGCACCCTTTCATCGGAAAGGCCCAGCGTGTCGCCTTGCACCAACAGCCCTCTGCACCACCGCAGAGGCTTAGCGTAGCTATTCCTACGCACACAAAAAAACCAAATAAATGATGTAGGCTTGCGAATTTGTAGCAGGATGTTCGTCAAAAGTATGAAAAATGTGAATGCGGTAACCAGAGCCATCTCTGATCTAGATGCTTGGCTTACCAACTCAAAACTATCAAAATCGGATAAATGTAGCAACTAGGGCCATCACTGATCTAGATGCTTGGCCGAATTGGACCATTGCTAGGAAACTCTGAAAACGAAATATCGTTACAGTCAAAGAAAAACAATCAATGCGACAAATAAACGCAAAACAAACCCAAACGCCGACGCTTTGGGAGTTCACAGTAAATCTCTTGCTGACCGTAATATTCAATTTTCAGGACAATCAAAAGCCGAATACTCAATTTTCAGGGCAATCATAGGTCCCTTATACCGCTTCGGATCAAGATAAGCGAAAGGGCAGCGACCTGCTTTCAGACAGGTTCCAGCTGTGTCAAAAATTATATGATCTTTCACAAAATCATGAAATAGTCCGTTTTCCTTCATTAGCAACGGCCAAAAGACCGAAGATTTCCAGTATGGGATAAAGAGCGTCGCTTTGGTATTTCCTCTTGAAAAATGTTCAATTGTTTGAGAGATGTTAGAAATGGGAGGTACCAACCAATTGTTTTCCCCCTCCCAGTTTTGCGAAAAAGCATCAATGGCCTCGGTACTTGGACAGTGGAACCTGGAGTTAAATCTTGCGACTTTGTAGTTTTCTTCGTTTGCAAATCTGTCTATCGAAAATGGTCCCCAAAGACTATCTAAGTACTCAAATATTTCTGGCATTATTTCCCAGTCGTCAAGATCAGTAAATTTAGACAAATGGTCCGCTGCGGAGTTAAAGGCTCTTGGGATCCATATTACTTTTACTTGTATAGAATTCTCCAGACAAAACTGAAAAATATCGAGCGCAATATTTTGTAGCTCGGTTTTTGGGCTTCCCACCTGAACAATTCTCGCAGCAGCAAAACTATCAACATAACAAATAACTGTCTTAGTATTGAGCACTTTCGAGAAAGCCTTCAGAGCATAAAAGAGCGCCGTTAGCTCCCGCCAGGTCGAGGATTTTGTTTGCTCATGGGCAGAAAAATGTCTATGACATTGTAAAGCACCACTTGTCACTGCACCCAATCCAATTGAACTAGCATCAGAATATAAAAACTCTTGGGGATCAAATAACGGTTTTATACATTTTGTGTTGAATTTTGTGAGGTTGTATTTCCAAAAGAAGATTTCATTCAATGCTTCAATGTGCTTCAGAATGTTAAATTTTGCGTCCCATGAGGACCTCTCGTCGATGCACCTATACAGAAATCTGCTCTTCAAACGCACAATGTTTCCCAAAATATATTTCATTGAAAGAAGTTTACCTGTAAGTCTAGACAACTTCCTAGCTGTAGTGTATGGGGAGGACAAAATTGTGGAAATAAGCACAAGCGTGGAAGCGATACGATCTTCTGGAATGAACAGAATATTTCTTTCATAATCTATACTGACCCCAACCCAAGTAAGAATTTTGGTGGGCTCCCAAACCGATTTTTCATTGTTACAAGTAATTCCAGCCCTAAGTAAAGTTTCCCTCACAAACATGGACTTCCGCTTAGCCTCGTTGTAGCTCTTCTCTACCCCTACCCCGTCGTCTAAGTAGAGGCATAATTTTATACCATGTGAATGCCAAAATGCCACAAGTGGCCGGAAAATTTTTGTAAAAATAAACGCCGCTGAGGCTAAACCAAAGGGAAGAACAGTAAATACATAATGCTTAGCCCTCCAGCTGAAGCCTAGGTATGTTTGATGATCAGAAAATATATCTATATGATGATAGCCACTTTTTAGGTCAAATTTATATAGAAATCCATCTAAAACCAGAAATTTTTCGAAAGAACGCCAATCATCAAAACGAATATATTCTCTATAAAGATGCGAGTTCACAAATCTTAAATCAAGTATCAAACGCTGTTTACCCTTGGCATTCGTAGACACCGACAAGGGGCTTATCACTTTGGGGACAAAAGAAGTTTCTACTGCTGAACCACATTTCAGCAAGTCTTCAATACTTTTGTCTACAAATTCAAAGTTTTCAAAGGCAGTCTTACTGTTGCAAAAATGAGCTTTCCTTGGAGTATCAATAAACGGAATCTTGTATCCGCGTTCTATAATTTCAATCACTTTGCTATTAGTCCCAATAGACTTCCAAAACATCAAATTTTCCTTCATTTTCCCTTTAACTGATAAAATTTGATTATTCGTATTAACATTGATATTAAGAAATTGGTACTTATCTATGTCTGGGCAACTCAACTTTGCCATAGAAGTTTGGGACATTGTTGGGGCAGTTACGTCTCCAGTGACCTTGCTGACCGCAGGATAAACAGATGTCCGTTGGTTTTGGCGTCCTACCAAATCTGAGGGCATTTTGGCCAAAATTCTGTCTGCCCCCGATGGCCGTGGATTTGTTTGTGTGTGTGTCGGGGGCAGCACTTCGAAAGGGCTGTTGAGCTTTTGGTACCTCGCGAGCAACTTTCTTCGATGTGTGCTTTTCCAGGGCACGTTTTTCAGCCTGTCGTAGCTTTTTCTCGACCTCGGAGTCGCTGGCAATTTCGTCCGATAAATACTCTTGAACGGTTTTCCATCCCGCTGGAGATCTGTCAGCTATTCGGATCATTTTGTTTCGTTTCTTCAATTCCTCTTTGATTGTCTGCAGCTTCTTCTTGGGCCTAAGCTTCGCTCCCGTTTCCATCAACTTTAAGGCATCGTCGATCTTCTCAGAGATTCCACTGTTAAATTCATACTGTGTTTGGTTCGATTTATATTTGAACTCCACTGATTTCTCGAGCTTCACCTTTTTGCTCTCGCTCTCTTCTGCATCACGGGAAAGCTCACGTTTCAGTGACCGAAACTTTGCGTTGAAATAGTCTTTCAGTTCATCAAAAGTTTCGTCTTTACGTTGACGGGACGAGTTTGTTTGTCCATCGTTTTCATCCTCTCTACTCGACATCGCGCGCGTCTGCAATACGAAATCACTATCGAGCTGTGAAACATCTTGCCTCGTGTAAACCTTATATACTATATATTCCCTTGGGTCCCTCCTAGGCAGTACTGCATTATGCAAAACTCTAAAAGGGGAACTTTACCACTCCAAAATCTCCGGGGATCAGTCAATTCATTTAAAATCTATTCTACTTCATCAAGGCGAATAATTTCAGATGGAAAAACGATTCATTGAACAAATAACTTCTGGCAAATTTCATTATAACCTCCATTGTCAGTAATATACTAACAATTCAGGTGATATTGAAAATACACCATCTTCTAAGCTAATTTTGGCAAAAAAAGGTCTTAAATCCTTTCTATTTCATTAAAGGCGAATAATTTCAGATGCAAAAACGATCCATTGAACAGATATCTTCTGGCAAATTTCATTATCACCTCCATTGTCAGTAATATACTGACAATTCAGGTGATATTGAAAATACACCATCTACTAAACTAATTGTGGCAAAAAGAGGTCTCAGATCATTTTTACTTCATCAAGGCAAATAATTTCAGATCTAAAAACGATCCATTGAACAGACAACTTCTGGCAAATTTCATTATCACCTCCATTGTCAGTAATATACTGACAATTCAGGTGATATTGAAAATACACCATCTACTAAACTAATTATGGCAAAAAGAGGTCTCAAATCCTTTCTACTTCATCAAGGCGAATAATTTCAGATGCAAAAACGAACCATTCAACAGATAACTTCTGGCAAATTTCATTAGCACCTCCATTGTCAGTAATATACTGACAATTCAGGTCATATTGAAAATACACCATCTACTAAACTAGCTGTGGCAAAAAGAGGTCTCAAATCCTTTCTACTTCATAAAGGCGAATAATTTCAGATGCAAAAACGAACCATTCAACAGATAACTTCTGGCAAATTTCATTATCACCTCCATTGTCAGTAATCTACTGACAATTCAGGTGATATTGAAAATACACCATCTACTAAACTAGTTGTGGCAAAAAGAGGTCTCAAATCCTTTCTTCTTCATCAAGGCGAATAATTTCAGATGCAAAAACGATCCACTGAACTGATAATTTCTGTCATATTTCATTATCACCTCCATTGTCAGTAATATACTGACAATTCAGGTGATATTGAAAATACACCATCTACTAAACTAATTGTGGCAAAAAGAAGTCTCAAATCATTTTTACTTCATCAAGGCAAATAATTTCAGATGCAAAAACGATCCATTGAACTGATAACTTCTGGCAAATTTCATTGTCACCTCCATTGTCAGTAACATACTGACAATTCAGGTGATATTGAAAATACACCATCTACTAAACTAATTGTGGCAAAAAGAGGTCTCAAATCATTTTTACTTCATCAAGGCAAATAATTTCAGATGCAAAAACGATCCATTGAACAGACAACCTCTGACAAATTGCATTATCACCTCCATTGTCAGTAATATACTGACAATTCAGGTGATATTGAAAATGCACCATCTACTAAGCTAATTGTCGCAAGAAAGGGTTTAAAATCCATTCTACTTCATCAAGGCAAATAATTTCAGATGCAAAAACGATCCATTGAACAAATAACTTCTGGCAAATTTATTATCAATTCCATTGTCAGTAATATACTGAAAATTCAGGTGATATTGAAAATACACCATCTTTTAAGCTAATTGTGGCAAAGAGAGGTCTCAAATCCTTTCTACTTCATCAAGGAGAATAATTTCAGATGCAAAAACGATCCATTGACCTGATAATTTCTGTCATATTTCATTATCACCTCCATTGTCAGTAATATACTGACAATTCAGGTGATATTGAGAATACACCATCTTCTAAGTTAATTGTGGCAAAACGAGGTCTCAAATCCTTTCTACTTCATCAAGGCGAATAATTTCAGATGCAAAAACGATCCATTGAACAAATAACTTCTGGCAAATTTCATTATCAATTCCATTGTCAGTAATATACTGACAATTCAGGTGATATTGAAAATACACCATCTACTAAACTAGCTGTGGCAAAAAGAGGTCTCAAATCCTTTCTACTTCATCAAGGCGAATAATTTCAGATGCAAAAACGAACCATTCAACAGATAACTTCTGGCAAATTTCATTATCACCTCCATTGTCAGTAATATACTGACAATTCAGGTGATATTGAAAATACACCATCTACTAAACTAATTATGGCAAAAAGAGGTCTCAAATCCTTTCTACTTCATCAAAGCGAATAATTTCAGATACAAAAACGAACCATTCAACAGATAACTTCTGGCAAATTTCATTATCACCTCCATTGTCAGTAATATACTGACAATTCAGGTGATATTGAAAATACACCATCTACTAAACTAGCTGTGGCAAAAAGAGGTCTCAAATCCTTTCTACTTCATAAAGGCGAATAATTTCAGATGCAAAAACGAACCATTCAACAGATAACTTCTGGCAAATCTCATTATCACCTCCATTGTCAGTAATCTACTGACAATTCAGGTGATATTGAAAATACACCATCTACTAAACTAGTTGTGGCAAAAAGAGGTCTCAAATCCTTTCTTCTTCATCAAGGCGAATAATTTCAGATCCAAAAACGATCCATTGAAAAGATAAGTTTTGGCAAATTTCATTATCATCTCCATTGTCAGTAATATACTGACAATTCAGGTGATATTGAAATTACACCATCTTCTAAGCTAATTGTGGCAGAAAGAGGTCTCAAATCCTTTCTACTTCATCAAAGCGAATTATTTCAGATGCAAAAACGATCCACTGAACTGATAATTTCTGTCATATTTCATTATCACCTCCATTGTCAGTAATATACTGACAATTCAGGTGATATTGAAAATACACCATCTACTAAACTAATTGTGGCAAAAAGAAGTCTCAAATCATATTTACTTCATCAAGGCAAATAATTTCAGATGCAAAAACGATCCATTGAACTGATAACTTCTGGCAAATTTCATTGTCACCTCCATTGTCAGTAACATACTGACAATTCAGGTGATATTGAAAATACACCATCTACTAAACTAATTGTGGCAAAAAGAGGTCTCAAATCATTTTTACTTCATCAAGGCAAATAATTTCAGATGCAAAAACGATCCATTGAACAGACAACTTCTGGCAAATTGCATTATCACCTCCATTGTCAGTAATATACTGACAATTCAGGTGATATTGAAAATGCACCATCTACTAAGCTAATTGTCGCAAGAAAGGGTTTAAAATCCATTCTACTTCATCAAGGCGAATAATTTCAGATGCAAAAACGATCCATTGAACAAATAACTTCTGGCAAATTTATTATCAATTCCATTGTCAGTAACATACTGAAAATTCAGGTGATATTGAAAATACACCATCTTTTAAGCTAATTGTGGCAAAGAGAGGTCTCAAATCCTTTCTACTTCATCAAGGAGAATAATTTCAGATGCAAAAACGATCCATTGACCTGATAATTTCTGTCATATTTCATTATCACCTCCATTGTCAGTAATATACTGAAAATTCAGGTGATATTGAAAATGCACCATCTACTAAACTAGCTGTGGCAAAAAGAGGTCTCAAATCCTTTCTACTTCATCAAGGCGAATAATTTCAGATGCAAAAACGATCCATTGAACAGATATCTTCTGGCAAATTTCATTATCACCTCCATTGTCAGTAATATACTGACAATTCAGGTGATATTGAAAATACACCATCTACTAAACTAATTGTGGCAAAAAGAGGTCTCAGATCATTTTTACTTCATCAAGGCAAATAATTTCAGATCTAAAAACGATCCATTGAACAGACAACTTCTGGCAAATTTCATTATCACCTCCATTGTCAGTAATATACTGACAATTCAGGTGATATTGAAAATGCACCATTTACTAAGCTAATTGTGGCAAGAAAGGGTTTAAAATCCTTTCTACTTCATCAAGGCGAATAATTTCAGATGCAAAAACGATCCATTGAACAAATAACTTCTGGCAAATTTCATTATCAATTCCATTGTCAGTAATATACTGACAATTCAGGTGATATTGAAAATACACCATCTACTAAACTAGCTGTGGCAAAAAGAGGTCTCAAATCCTTTTTACTTCATCAAGGCGAATAATTTCAGATGCAAAAACGAACCATTCAACAGATAACTTCTGGCAAATTTCATTATCACCTCCATTGTCAGTAATATACTGACAATTCAGGTGATATTGAAAATACACCATCTACTAAACTAGCTGTGGCAAAAAGAGGTCTCAAATCCTTTCTACTTCATCAAGGCGAATAATTTCAGATGCAAAAACGAACCATTCAACAGATAACTTCTGGCAAATTTCATTATCACTTCCATTGTCAGTAATATACTTACAATTCAGGTGATATTGAAAATACACCATCTACTAAACTAATTATGGCAAAAAGAGGTCTCAAATCATTTCTACTTCATCAAGGCAAATAATTTCAGATGCAAAAACGATCCATTGAACTGATAACTTATGGCAAATTTCATTATCACTTCCATTGTCAGTAATATACTGACAATTCAGGTGATATTGAAAATACACCATCTACTAAGCTAATAGTGGCAGAAATGGGTTTAAAATCCCATCAACTTCATCAAGGTGAACAACTTCAGATGCAAAAATGATCCATTGAACTGATAACTTCTGGCAAATTTCATTATCATCTCCATTGTTAGTAATATACTGACAATAAGTTGATATTGAAAATATACCCTCTACTAAGCTAAGAGTGGCAAAAAGGGGTTTCAAATCCTTTCTACTTCATCAAGGTGAACAATTTCAGATGCAAAAACGAACCATTCAACAGATAACTTCTGGCAAATCTCATTATCACCTCCATTGTCAGTAATCTACTGACAATTCAGGTGATATTGAAAATACACCATCTACTAAACTAGTTGTGGCAAAAAGAGGTCTCAAATCCTTTCTTCTTCATCAAGGCGAATAATTTCAGATCCAAAAACGATCCATTGAAAAGATAAGTTTTGGCAAATTTCATTATCGCCTCCATTGTCAGTAATATACTGACAATTCAGGTGATATTGAAATTACACCATCTTCTAAGCTAATTGTGGCAGAAAGAGGTCTCAAATCCTTTCTACTTCATCAAAGCGAATTATTTCAGATGCAAAAACGATCCACTGAACTGATAATTTCTGTCATATTTCATTATCACCTCCATTGTCAGTAATATACTGACAATTCAGGTGATATTGAAAATACACCATCTACTAAACTAATTGTGGCAAAAAGAAGTCTCAAATCATATTTACTTCATCAAGGCAAATAATTTCAGATGCAAAAACGATCCATTGAACTGATAACTTCTGGCAAATTTCATTGTCACCTCCATTGTCAGTAACATACTGACAATTCAGGTGATATTGAAAATACACCATCTACTAAACTAATTGTGGCAAAAAGAGGTCTCAAATCATTTTTACTTCATCAAGGCAAATAATTTCAGATGCAAAAACGATCCATTGAACAGACAACTTCTGGCAAATTGCATTATCACCTCCATTGTCAGTAATATACTGACAATTCAGGTGATATTGAAAATGCACCATCTACTAAGCTAATTGTCGCAAGAAAGGGTTTAAAATCCATTCTACTTCATCAAGGCGAATAATTTCAGATGCAAAAACGATCCATTGAACAAATAACTTCTGGCAAATTTATTATCAATTCCATTGTCAGTAACATACTGAAAATTCAGGTGATATTGAAAAACACCATCTTTTAAGCTAATTGTGGCAAAGAGAGGTCTCAAATCCTTTCTACTTCATCAAGGAGAATAATTTCAGATGCAAAAACGATCCATTGACCTGATAATTTCTGTCATATTTCATTATCACCTCCATTGTCAGTAATATACTGAAAATTCAGGTGATATTGAAAATGCACCATCTACTAAACTAGCTGTGGCAAAAAGAGGTCTCAAATCCTTTCTACTTCATCAAGGCGAATAATTTCAGATGCAAAAACGATCCATTGAACAGATATCTTCTGGCAAATTTCATTATCACCTCCATTGTCAGTAATATACTGACAATTCAGGTGATATTGAAAATACACCATCTACTAAACTAATTGTGGCAAAAACAGGTCTCAGATCATTTTTACTTCATCAAGGCAAATAATTTCAGATCTAAAAACGATCCATTGAACAGACAACTTCTGGCAAATTTCATTATCACCTCCATTGTCAGTAATATACTGACAATTCAGGTGATATTGAAAATGCACCATTTACTAAGCTAATTGTGGCAAGAAAGGGTTTAAAATCCTTTCTACTTCATCAAGGCGAATAATTTCAGATGCAAAAACGATCCATTGAACAAATAACTTCTGGCAAATTTCATTATCAATTCCATTGTCAGTAATATACTGACAATTCAGGTGATATTGAAAATACACCATCTACTAAACTAGCTGTGGCAAAAAGAGGTCTCAAATCCTGTTTACTTCATCAAGGCGAATAATTTCAGATGCAAAAACGAACCATTCAACAGATAACTTCTGGCAAATTTCATTATCACCTTCATTGTCAGTAATATACTGACAATTCAGGTGATATTGAAAATACACCATCTACTAAACTAGCTGTGGCAAAAAGAGGTCTCAAATCCTTTCTACTTCATCAAGGCGAATAATTTCAGATGCAAAAACGAACCATTCAACAGATAACTTCTGGCAAATTTCATTATCATTTCCATTGTCAGTAATATACTGACAATTCAGGTGATATTGAAAATACACCATCTACTAAACTAATTATGGCAAAAAGAGGTCTCAAATCATTTCTACTTCATCAAGGCAAATAATTTCAGATGCAAAAACGATCCATTGAACTGATAACTTATGGCAAATTTCATTATCACTTCCATTGTCAGTAATATACTGACAATTCAGGTGATATTGAAAATACACCATCTACTAAGCTAATAGTGGCAGAAATGGGTTTAAAATCCCATCAACTTCATCAAGGTGAACAACTTCAGATGCAAAAATGATCCATTGAACTGATAACTTCTGGCAAATTTCATTATCATCTCCATTGTTAGTAATATACTGACAATAAGTTGATATTGAAAATATACCCTCTACTAAGCTAAGAGTGGCAAAAAGGGGTTTCAAATCCTTTCTACTTCATCAAGGTGAACAATTTCAGATGCAAAAACGATCCATTGAACGGATAACTTCTGTCAGATTTCATTATCACCTCCATTGTCAGTAATATACTGACAATTCAGGTGATATTGAAAATACACCATCTACTAAACTAATTATGGCGAAAAGAGGTCTCAAATCCTTTCTACTTCATCAAGGCGAATAATTTCAGATGCAAAAACGATCCATTGAACAGATAACTTCTGGCAAATTTCATTGTCACCTCCATTGTCAGTAACATACTGACAATTCAGGTGATATTGAAAATACACCATCTACTAAGCTACATGTGGGAAAAAGAGGTCTTAAATCCTTTCTACTTCATCAAGGCGAATTATTTCAGATCCAAAAACGATCCATTGAACTGATAAGTTTTGGCAAATTTCATTATCACCTCCATTGTCAGTAATATACTGACAATTCAGGTGATATTGAAAATACACCATCTTCTAAGCTAATTGTGGCAAAAAGAGGTCTCAAATCCTTTCTACTTCATCAAGGCGAATAATTTCAGATGCAAAAACGATCCACTGAACTGATAATTTCTGTCATATTTCATTATCACCTCCATTGTCAGTAATATACTGACAATTCAGGTGATATTGAAAATATACCATCTACTAAACTAATTGTGGCAAAATGAGGTCTCAAATCCTTTCTACTTCATCAAGGCGAACAATTTCACATGCAAAAACGATCCATTGAACTGCTAACTTCTGGCAAATTTCATTATCACCTCCATTGTAAGTAAAATACTGACTATTCAGGTGATATTGAAAATACACCATCTATTCAGCTAATTGTGGCAAAAAGAAGTCTCAAATCCTTTCTACTTCATCAAGGCAAATAATTTCAATTGCAAAAACGATCCATTGAACAAGTAACTTCTGGCAAATTTATTATCAATTCCATTGTCAGTAATATACTGACAATTCAGGTGATATTGAAAATACACCATCTTCTAAGCTAATTGTGGCAAAAAGAGGTCTCAAATCCTTTCTACTTCTTCTAGGAGAATAATTTAAGATGCAAAAACGATCCATTGACCTGATAATTTCTGTCAAATTTCATTATCACCTCCATTGTCAGTAATATACTGACAATTCTGGTGATATTGAAAATACACCATCTACTAAACTAGCTGTGGCAAAAAGAGGTTTAAAATCCTTCCTACTTTATCAAGGCGAATAATTTCAGATGCAAAAGCGATCCATTGAGCTGATAATTTCTGTCAAATTTCATTATCACCTCCATTGTCAGTAATATAATGACAATTCAGCTGATATTGTAAATACACCATCTACTATGCTAATCGTGGCAAAAAAGGGTTTAAAATCCTTTCTACTTCATCAAGGCGAATAATTTCAGATGCAAAAACGATCCATTGAACAGATAACTTCTAGCAAATTTCATTATCACCTCCATTGTCAGTAATGTACTGACAATCCAGGTGATATTGAAAATACACCATCTACTAAGATAATTGTGGCAAAAAAGGGTTTAAAATCCTTTCTTCTTGATCAAGGCGAATAACTTCAGATGCAAAAGCGATCCATTGAACAAATAACTTCTGGCAAATTTATTATCAATTCCATTGTCAGTAATATACTGAAAATTCAGGTGATATTGAAATTACACCATCTTTTAAGCTAATTGTGGCAAAGAGAGGTCTCAAATCCTTTCTACTTCATCAAGGAGAATAATTTCAGATGCAAAAACGATCCATTGACCTGATAATTTCTGTCATATTTCATTATCACCTCCATTGTCAGTAATATACTGAAAATTTAGGTGATATTGAAAATGCACCATCTACTAAACTAGCTGTGGCAAAAAAGGGTTTAAAATCCTTTCTTCTTCATCAAGGCAAAAAATTTCAGATGCAAAAACGATCCATTGAACAGATAACTTCTAGCAAATTTCATTATCACCTCCATTGTCAGTAATATACTGACAATTCAGGTGATATTGAAAATACCCCATCTACTAAGCTAATTGTGGCAATAAGAGGTGTCAAATCCTTTCTACTTCATCAAGGCGAATAATTTCAGATGCAAAAACGATCCATTGAACTGATAACTTCTTGCAAATTTCATCATCACCTCCATTGTCAGTAATATACTGACAATTCAGGTGATATTGAAAATACACCATCTACTAAGCTAATTATGGCAAAAAGAGGTCTTAAATCCTTTCTACTTCATCAAGGCGAATAATTTCAGATGCAAAGACGATCCATTGAAATGATAATTTCTGTCAAATTTCATTATCACCTCCATTGTCAGTAATATACTGACAATTGAGGTGATATTGAAAATACACCATCTACTAAACTAATTCTGGCAAAAAGAGGTCTCAAATCCTTTCTACTTCATCAAGGCGAATAATTTCAGATGCAAAAACGATCCATTGAACAGATAACTTCTTGCAAACTTCATCATCACCTCCATTGTCAGTAATATACTGACAATTCAGCTGATATTGAAAATACACCATCTACTAAGCTAATTATGGCAAAAAGAGGTCTTAAATCCTTTCTAATTCATCAAGGCGAATAATTTCAGATGCAAAAACGATCCAGTAAACTGATAACTTCTGGCAGATTTCATTATCACCTCCATTGTCAGTAATATACTGACAATTCAGCTGATATTGAAAATACCCCATCTACAAAGCTAATTGTGGCAAAAAGAGTTGTCAAATCCTTTCTACTTCATCAAGCCGAATAGTTTCAGATGCAAAAACGATCCATTGAACTGATAACTTCTTGCAAATTTCATCATCACCTCCATTGTCAGTAATATACTGACAATTCAGGTGATATTGAAAATACACCATCTACTAAGCTAATTATGGCAAAAAGAGGTCTTATATGCTGTCTACTTCATCAAGGCGAATAATTTAAGATGCAAAAACGATCCATTGAACTGATAATTTCTGTCAAATTTCATCATCACCTCCATTGTCAGTAATATACTGACAATTCAGGTGATATTGAAAATACACCATCTACTAAGCTAATTATGGCAAAAAGAGGTCTTAAATCCTTTCTACTTCATCAAGGCGAATAATTTCAGATGCAAAAACGATCCATTGAACTGATAACTTCTGGCAAATTTCATTATCACCTCCATTGTCAGTAATATACTGACAATTCAGGTGATATTGAAAATACACAATCTACTAAGCTAATTGTGGCAAAAAGAGGTCTCAAATCCTTTCTACCTCATCAAGGCAAATTGTATCAGATGCAAAAACAATCCATTTAACTGATAATTGCTGTCAAATTTCATTATCACCTCCATTGTCAGTATATACTGACAGTTCAGGTGATATTGAAAATACACCATCTACTAAACTAATTCTGGCAAAAAGAGGTCTCAAATCCTTTCTACTTCATTTTGAGACTTCAATAGATACTTGCTGTCGCAACAAAATGTCTATAGACAACATGTGAGAAATCATCACAGAATCTGTGATGTTCGAAAACATGTACTTCACACACTTGCTAAACTGAAGGAATAGCTCATTGATAATTATATAATAAACTTGACAATTCAACATAACGTTTTAATCATCTCAAACAGCAATTCCGTTGAACTGAGACATCAAAAGAGACTTGCAGTCCCAAAAAATGTCTATAGACAACATGTGAGAAATCATCACAGAATCTGTGATGTTCAAAAACATCTACCTCATACACTTGCTAAACCGAAGGAATGGTTTATAAATAATTATATAATAAAGTTGAAAATTCAAGACAACTTTTAAGTCATCTCAAACATCTATTCTATCGACCTGAGACTTCAAAAGAGACTTGCAGTTGCAATAAAATGTCTATAGACTAGATGTGAGCAATCATCACAGAATCTGTGATGTTCAAAAACATCTACTTCACACACTTGCTAAACCAAAGGAATGGTTTATAAATAATTATATAATAAACTTGAAAACTCAAGACAACTTTTAAGTCATCTCAAACATCTATTCCATTGACCTGAGACTTTAAAAGAGACTTGCAGTTGCAATAACATGTCTATAGACTAGATGTGAGAAATCATCACAGAATCTGTGATGTTCAAAAACATCTACTTCACACACTTGCTAAACGAAAGGAATAGCTTATTGATAATTATATAATAAACTTGAAAATTCAACACAACTTTTAAGTCATCTCAAACATCTATTCCATCGATCTGAGACTTCAACAGAGACCTGCAGTCGCAATAAAATGTCTATAGACAAGATGTGAGAAATTATCACAGAATCTGTGATGTTCAAAAACATGTACTTCACACACTTACTAAACCGAAGGAATAGCTTATTGATAATTATATAATAAACTTGACAATTCAACATAACGTTTTAATCATCTCAAACAGCAATTTCATCGACCTGAGACTTAATAAGAGACTTTCAGTAGGAACAACATGTCAATAGACTAGATGTGAGAAATCATCACAGAATCTGTGATGTTCAAAAACATGTACTTCACACACTTGCTAAACCGAGGGAATAGTTTATTGATAATTATGTAATAAGCTTGACATTTCAACAAAACATTTAAATCATCTCAAACATCTATTCCATCGACCTGAGACTGCAACAGAGACCTGCAGTCGCAACAAAATGTCTATAGACAAGGTGTGAGAAATCATCACAGAATCTGTGATGTTCATAAACATCTACTTCACACACTTGCAAAACCGAAGGAAAATTTTTTGATAATTATATAATAAACTTGACAATTCAACACAACATTTAAATCATCCCAAACATCCATTCCATGGACCTGAGACTTCAACAGAGACTTGCACTCGCAATAAAATGTCTATAGACTAGATGTGAGAAATCATCAAAGAATCTGTGATGCTCAAAAACATCTCCTTCACACACTTGCTAAACCGAAGGAATAGTTTATATATAATTATATAATAAGCTTGACAATTGAACCCAACCTTGAAACCATCTAAAACATCTATTCCATCGACCTGAGACTTCAATAGAGACCTTCAGTCGCAACAAAATGTGAATAGACTATATGTGAGAATTCTTCACAGAATCTGTGATGTTTCAAAACATCTACTTCACACACTTGATAAACGGAAGGAATAGTTTATTGATAATTATAAAATAGACGTGACAATTCAACACAACGTTTTAATCATCTCAAACAGCAATTCCATCGACCTGAGAGTTCAATAGAGACTTGCAGTCGCAACAAAATGTCTACAGACAAGATGTTAGAAATCATCACAGAATCTGTGATGTTCAAAAACATCTACTTCACACGCTTGCTAAACCGAAGGAATAGTTTATTGATAACTATATATTAAACGTGACAATTCAACACAACGTTTTAATCATCTCAAACAGCAATTCCATCGACCTGAGACGTCAACAGAGACTTTCAGTAGCAACAACATGTCTATAGACTAGATGTGGGAAATCATCGCCGAATCTGTGATGCTCAAAACCATCTACTTAACACACTTGATAAACAAAAAGAAATGTTTATTGATAATTATATAACAAAGTTGAAAATTGAACACAACCTTTAAATCATCTCAAACATCTATTCCATCGACCTGAGACTTCAATAGAGACTTTCACTCGCAATAAAATGTCTATGTGGCTAGATGTGAGAAATCATCACAGAATCTGTGATGCTCAAACCATCTACTTCACACACTTGATAAACAAAAAAAAACGTTTACTGATAATGGTATAATAAAGTGGAAAATTCAACACAACTTTTAAATCATCTCAAACATCTACTCCCTCGACCTGAGATTTCAATAGAGACTTGCAGTCGCAACAAATGTATACAGATAAGATGTGAGAAATCATCACAGAATCTGTGATGTTCAATAACATCTACTTCGCACACTTGCTGAACCGAAGGAATGGTTTATAAATAATTATATAATAAACTTGAAAATTCAACACAACTTTTAAGTCATCTCAAACATCTATTCCATCGACCTAAGACTTCAATAGAGACTTGCACTCGCAATAAAATGTCTATAGACTAGATGTGAGAAATCATCACAGAATCATTGATGTTCAAAAACATCTACTTCACACACTTGCTGAACCGAAAGAATAGTTTATATATAATTATATAATAAGCTTGACAATTGAACCCATCCTTTAAACTATAAATGTGTGAAAAATCATCTCAGAATCTTTGATGCTCAAAAACATCTACTTCCACACTTGATAAACAAAAAGAAACGTGTACTGAGAACTATTCAATCAATTTAACAATTCAAACACAACCTTTAAATCATCTCAAACATCTATTCCATCGACCTAAGACTTCAATAGAGACTTGCACTCGCAATAAAATGTCTATAGACTAGATGTGAGAAATCATCACAGAATCTTTGATGTTCAAAAACATCTACTTCACACACTTGCTGAACCGAAGGAATGGTTTACATATAATTATAAAATAATCTTGACATTTGAGCCCAACCTATAAACCATCTCAAACATCAATTCCATCGACCTGGGACTTCAACATAGACTTTCAGTAGCAACAACATGTCTATATACAAGATGTGAGAAATCATCACAGAATCTGTGATGTTCAAAAACATCTACTTCACACACTTGCTGAACCGAAGGAAAATTTTTTGATAATTATATAATAAACTTGACAATTCAACACAACATTTAAATCATCCCAAACATCTATTCCATCGACCTGAGACTTCAACAGAGACTTGCGATCTCAACAAAATGTCTATGGACTAGATGTGAGAAATCATCAAAGAATCTGTGATGCTCAAAAACATCTACTTCACACACTTGCTAAGCCGAAGGAATAGTTTATATATAATTATATAATAAGCTTGACAATTGAACCCAACCTTTAAACCATCTCAAACATCTATTCAATCGACCTGAGATTTCAATAGAGACCTTCAGTCGCAACAAAATGTGTATAGACTAGAAGTGAGAATTCATCACAGAATCTTTGATGCTCGAAACCATCTACTTCACACACTTGCTAAAACGAAGGAATGGTTTATACATAATTATATAATAAACTTGAAGATTCAACACAACTTTTAAGTCAACTCAAAAATCTATTTAATCGACCTTAGACTTCAATAGAGACTTGCAGTCCAAGCAAAATATCTATAGACTAGATGTGAGAAATCATCACAGAATCTATGATGCTCAAAATCATCTACTTCACACACTTTATAAAACAAAGAGGCGTTTACAGTTAATTATATAATAAAGTTGAAAATTCAACAAAACTTTTAAATCATCTCAAAAATCTATTCCATCGATCTGAAACTTCAATAGATACTTGCAGTCGCAACAAAATGTCTATAGGCAAGATGTGAGAAATCATCAAAGAACCTGTGATGTTCAAAAACAAGTACTTCACACACTTGCTAAAACGAAGGAATGGTTTATATATAATTCTATAATGAACTTGAAAATTCAACAAAACTTTTAAATCATCTCAAACATCCATTCCATCGACCTGAGACTTCAATAGAGACTTGCACTCGCAATAAAATCTCTATAGGCTAGATGTGAGAAATCATCACAGAATCTGTGATGCTCAAAACCATCTACTTCACACACTTGATAAACAAAAAGAAACGTTTACTGATAATTGTATAATAAAGTGGAAAATTCAACACAACTTTTAAATCATCTCAAACATCCATTCCATCGACCTGAGATTTCCATAGAGACTTGCAGTCGCAACAAAATGTCTATAGACAACATGTGAGAAATCATCACTGAATCTGTGATGTTTAAAAACATGTACTTCACACACTTGCTAAACGGAAGGAATAGCTTATTGATAACTATATAATAATTTTGACAATTCAACACAACCTTTAAATCATCTCAAACATCTATTCCATCGACCTGAGACTTCAACGGAGACTTGCAGTCACAACAAAATGTCTATAGACAAGATGTGAGAAATCATCACAGAATCTGTGATGTTCAAAAACATCTACTTCACACACTTGCTAAACCGAAGGAATGGTTTATAAATAATTATATAATAAACTTGAAAATTCAACACAACTTTTAAGTCATCTCAAACATCTATTCCATCGACCTGAGACTTCAATAGAGACTTGCACTCGCAATAAAATGTCTATAGACTAGATGTGAGAAATCATCACAGAATCTGTGATGTTCAAAAACATCTACTTCACACACTTGCTAAACCAAAGGAATGGTTTATAAATAATTATATAATAAACTTGAAAATTCAACACAACCTTTAAGTGATCGCAAACAACTATCCCATCGACATGAGACTTCAACAGAGACTTGCGATCGCAACAAAATGTCTATAGACTAGGTGTGAGAAATCATCACAGAATCTGTGATGTTCAAAAACATCTACTTCACACACTTGATAAACAAAAAGAAACGTTTACTGATAATTGTATAATAAAGTGGAAAATTCAACACAACTTTTAAATCATCTCAAACATCCATTCCATCGACCTGAGATTTCAATAGAGACTTGCAGTCGCAACAAAATGTCTATAGACAACATGTGAGAAATCATCACAGAATCTGTGATGTTCAAAAACATGTACTTCACACACTTGCTAAACCGAAGGGATGGTTTGTAAATAATCATATAATAAACTTGAAAATTCAACACAACCTTTAGGTGATCGCAAACAACTATCCCATCGACATGAGACTTCAACAGACACTTGCGATCGCAACAAAATGTCTATAGACTAGATGTGAGAAATCATCACAGAATCTGTAATGTTCAAAAACATCTACTTCACACACTTGCTAAACCGAAGGAATCGTTTATATATAATTACATAATAAGCTTGACAATTGAACCCAAACTTTAAACCATCTCAAACATCCATTCCATCGACCTGAGACTTCAACAGAGACTTTCAGTAGCAACAACATGTCTATAGACTAGATGTGAGAAATCATCACAGAATCTGAGATGTTCAAAAACATATACTTCACACACATGCTGAACAGAAGAAATGGTTTATATATAATTATATAATAAGCTTGACAATTGAACCCAACCTTTAAACCATCTCAAACATCAATTCCATCGACCTGAGACTTCAACAGAAACTTTCAGTAGCAACAACATGTCTATAGACTAGATGTGAGAAATCATCACGGAATCTGTGATGTTCAAAAACATCTACTTCACACACTTGCTAAACCGAAGGAATAGTTTATTGATGATTATATAATAAACGTGAAAATTCAACACAACGTTTTAATCATCTCAAAAACCTATTCCATCGATCTGAGACTTCAATAGATACTTGCAGTCGCAACAAAATGTCTATAGGCAAGATGTGAGAAATCATCACAGAACCTGTGATGCTCAAAAACATGTACTTCACACACTTGCTAAACCGAAGGAATGGTTTATGAATAATTATATAATAAACTTGAAAATTCAGCACAACTTTTAAGTCATCTCAAACATCTATTCCATCTACATGAGACTTCAATAGAGACTTGCATTCGTAACAAAATATCTATGGAGAAGATGTGAGAAATCATCACAGAATCTGTGATGTTCAAAAACATTTACTTCACAAACTTGATAAACAAAAAGAAACGCTTATTGATAATCATATAATTAACTTGATATTTCAACACAACGTTTTAATCATCTAAAAAATCTAGTTCATCGACATGAGCCATCAACAGAGACTTCCAATCGCAAAAAAATGTCTATAGACTAGATGTGAGAAGTCATCACCGAATCTGTGATGCTCAAAACCATCTACTTCACACACTTGCTGAACCGAAGGAAAATTTTTTGATAATTATATAATAAACTTGACAATTCAACACAACATTTAAATCATCTCAAACATCTATTCCATCGACCTGAGACTTCAATAGAGACTTGCAGTCGTAATAAAATGTCCATAGACAAGATGTGAGAAATCATCACAGAATCTGTGATGCTCAAAAACATCTACTTCACACACTTGATAAAAAAAAGAAGCGTTCACAGTTAATTATATAATAAAGTTGAAAATTCAACAAAACTTTTAAATCAGCTCAAAATCTATTCCATCGATCTGAGACTTCAATAGATACTTGCAGTCGCAACAAAATGTCTATAGGCAAGATGTGAGAAATCATCACAGCACCTGTGATGTTCAAAAACATGTACTTCACATACTTGCTAAACCGAAGGAATAGTTTATCTATAATTATATAATGAACTTGACAATTCAACACAACGTTTTAATCATCTCAAACAGCAATTTCATCGACGTGAGACTTCAACAGAAACTTTCAGTAGCAACAACATGTCTATAGACTAGATGTGAGAAATCATCACAGAATCTGTGATGTTCAAAAACATGTACTTCACACACTTGCTAAATCGAAGGAATAGTTTATTGATAATTATATAATAAACGTGACAATTCAACACAACGTTTTAATCATCTCAAACAGCAAATCCATGGACCTGAGACTTCAACAGAGACTTTCAATAGCAACAACATGTCTAAAGACTAGATGTGAGAAATCATCACAGAATCTGTGATGCTCAAAACCATCTACTTCACACACTTGCTAAAACGAAGGAATGGTTTATACATAATTATATAATAAACTTGAAGATTCAACACAACTTTTAAGTCAACTCAAAAATCTATTTCATCGACCTTAGAATTCAATAGAGACTTGCAGTCGAAGCAAAATATCTATAGACTAGATGTGAGAAATCATCACAGAATCTATGATGCTCAAAATCATCTACTTCACAAACTTGATAAAAAAAAAGAGGCGTTTACAGTTGATTATATAATAAAGTTGAAAATTCAACAAAACTATTAAATCATCTCAAAAATCTATTCCATCGATCTGAGACTTCAATAGATACTTGCAGTTGCAACAAAATGTCTATAGGCAAGATGTGAGAAATCATCAAAGAACCTGTCATGTTCAAAAACAAGTACTTCACACACTTGCTAAAACGAAGGAATGGTTTATATATAATTCTATAATAAACTTGAAAATTCAACACAACTTTTAAACCATCTAAAAACATCCATTCCATCGACCTGAGACTTCAACAGAGACTTTCAGTAGCAACAACATGTCTATAGACTAGATGTGAGAAATCATCACAGAATCTGAGATGTTCAAAAACATATACTTCACACACATGCTGAACAGAAGAAATGGTTTATATATAATTATATAATAAGCTTGACAATTGAACCCAACCTTTAAACCATCTCAAACATCAATTCCATCGACCTGAGACTTCAACAGAAACTTTCAGTAGCAACAACATGTCTATAGACTAGATGTGAGAAATCATCACGGAATCTGTGATGTTCAAAAACATCTACTTCACACACTTGCTAAACCGAAGGAATAGTTTATTGATGATTATATAATAAACGTGAAAATTCAACACAACGTTTTAATCATCTCAAAAACCTATTCCATCGATCTGAGACTACAATAGATACTTGCAGTCGCAACAAAATGTCTATAGGCAAGATGTGAGAAATCATCACAGAACCTGTGATGCTCAAAAACATGTACTTCACACACTTGCTAAACCGAAGGAATGGTTTATGAATAATTATATAATAAACTTGAAAATTCAGCACAACTTTTAAGTCATCTCAAACATCTATTCCATCTACATGAGACTTCAATAGAGACTTGCATTCGTAACAAAATATCTATGGAGAAGATGTGAGAAATCATCACAGAATCTGTGATGTTCAAAAACATTTACTTCACAAACTTGATAAACAAAAAGAAACGCTTATTGATAATCATATAATTAACTTGATATTTCAACACAACGTTTTAATCATCTAAAAAATCTAGTTCATCGACATGAGCCATCAACAGAGACTTCCAATCGCAAAAAAATGTCTATAGACTAGATGTGAGAAGTCATCACCGAATCTGTGATGCTCAAAACCATCTACTTCACACACTTGCTGAACCGAAGGAAAATTTTTTGATAATTATATAATAAACTTGACAATTCAACACAACATTTAAATCATCTCAAACATCTATTCCATCGACCTGAGACTTCAATAGAGACTTGCAGTCGTAATAAAATGTCCATAGACAAGATGTGAGAAATCATCACAGAATCTGTGATGCTCAAAAACATCTACTTCACACACTTGATAAAAAAAAGAAGCGTTCACAGTTAATTATATAATAAAGTTGAAAATTCAACAAAACTTTTGAATCAGCTCAAAATCTATTCCATCGATCTGAGACTTCAATAGATACTTGCAGTCGCAACAAAATGTCTATAGGCAAGATGTGAGAAATCATCACAGCACCTGTGATGTTCAAAAACATGTACTTCACATACTTGCTAAACCGAAGGAATAGTTTATTGATAATTATATAATAAACGTGACAATTCAACACAACGTTTTAATCATCTCAAACAGCAAATCCATGGACCTGAGACTTCAACAGAAACTTTCAGTAGCAACAACATGTCTATAGACTAGATGTGAGAAATCATCACAGAATCTGTGATGTTCAAAAACATGTACTTCACACACTTGCTAAATCGAAGGAATAGTTTATTGATAATTATATAATAAACGTGACAATTCAACACAACGTTTTAATCATCTCAAACAGCAAATCCATGGACCTGAGACTTCAACAGAGACTTTCAATAGCAACAACATGTCTATAGACTAGATGTGAGAAATCATCACAGAATCTGTGATGCTCAAAACCATCTACTTCACACACTTGCTAAAACGAAGGAATGGTTTATACATAATTATATAATAAACTTGAAGATTCAACACAACTTTTAAGTCAACTCAAAAATCTATTTCATCGACCTTAGAATTCAATAGAGACTTGCAGTCGAAGCAAAATATCTATAGACTAGATGTGAGAAATCATCACAGAATCTATGATGCTCAAAATCATCTACTTCACAAACTTGATAAAAAAAAAGAGGCGTTTACAGTTAATTATATAATAAAGTTGAAAATTCAACAAAACTATTAAATCATCTCAAAAATCTATTCCATCGATCTGAGACTTCAATAGATACTTGCAGTTGCAACAAAATGTCTATAGGCAAGATGTGAGAAATCATCAAAGAACCTGTTATGTTCAAAAACAAGTACTTCACACACTTGCTAAAACGAAGGAATGGTTTATATATAATTCTATAATAAACTTGAAAATTCAACACAACTTTTAAATCATCTCAAACATCCATTCCATCGACCTGAGACTTCAATAGAGACTTGCACTCGCAATAAAATCTCTATAGGCTAGATGCGAGAAATCATCACAGAATCTGTGATGCTCAAAACCATCTACTTCACAAACTTGATAAACAAAAAGAAACGTTTACTGATAATTGTATAATAAAGTGGAAAATTCAACACAACTTTTAAATCATCTCAAACATCCATTCCATCGACCTGAGGTTTCAATAGAGACTTGCAGTCGCAACAAAATGTCTATAGACAACATGTGAGAAATCATCACAGAATCTGTGATGTTCAAAAACATGTACTCCACACACTTGCTAAACGGAAGGAATAGCTTATTGATAACTATATAATAATTTTGACAATTCAACACAACCTTTAAATCATCTCAAACATTTATTCCATCGACCTGAGACTTCAACAGAGACTTGCAGTCACAACAAAATGTCTATAGACAAGATGTGAGAAATCATCACAGAATCTGTGATGTTCAAAAACATCTAGTTCACACACTTGCTAAACCGAAGGAATGGTTTATAAATAATTATATAATAAACTTGAAAATTCAACACAACTTTTACATCAACTCAAACATCTATTCAATCGACATGAGACTTCAATAGAGACTTGCAGTCGCAATAAAATGTCTATAGACTAGATGTGAGAAATCATCACAGAATCTGTGATGTTCAAAAACAACTACTTCACACACTTGCTAAACCGAAGGAATGGTTTATAAATAATTATATAATAAACTTGAAAATTCAACACAACCTTTAAGTGATCGCAAACATCTATCCCATCGACATGAGACTTCAACAGAGACTTGCGATCGCAACAAAATGTCTATAGACTAGATGTGAGAAATCATCACAGAATCTGTGATGTTCAAAAACATCTTCTTCACACACTTGCTAAACAGAAGGAATGGTTTATAAATAATTATATAATAAACTTGAAAATTCAACACAACTATTAAGTCATCTCAAACATCTATTCCTTCGACCTGAGATTTCAACGGAGACTTTCAGTAGCAACAACATGTCTATAGACTAGATGTGAGAAATCATCACAGAATCTGTGATGTTCAAAACATCTACTTCAAACACTTTCTGAACCGAAGGAAAATTTTTTGATAATTATATAATAAACTTGACAATTCAACACAACATTGAAATCATCCCAAACATCTATTCCATCCACCTGAGACTTCAACAGAGACTTGCGATCGCAACAAAATGTCTATAGACTAGATGTGAGAAATAATCACATAATCTGTGATGCTCAAAAACATCTACTTCACATACTTGCTAAACAGAAGGAATAGTTTATATATAATTATATAATATGCTTGACAATTGAACCCAACCTTTAAACCATCCCAAACATCTATTCCATCGACCTGAGACTTCAATAGAGACCTTAAGTCGCAACAAAATGTATATAGACTAGATGTGAGAAATCATCACAGAATCTGTGATGTTCAAAAACATCTACTTCACACACTTGCTAAAACGAAGGAATGGTTTATACATAATATTTAATAAATTTGAAAATTCAACACAACTTTTACGTCAACTCAAACATCTATTCAATCGACATGAGACTTCAATAGAGACTTGCAGTCCCAACAAAATGTCTATAGACTAGATGTGAGAAGTCATCACAGAATCTGTGATGTTCAAAAACATCTACTTCACACACTTGCTAAAACGAAGGAATGGCTTATACATAATTATATAATAAATTTGAAAATTCAACACAACTTTTACGTCAACTCAAACATCTATTCAATCGACATGAGACTTCAATAGAGACTTGCAGTCGCAATAAAATGTCTATTGACTAGATGTGAGAAATCATCACCGAACCTGTGATGCTCAAAACCATCTACTTCACACACTTGATAAACAAAGAGAAATGTTTACTGATAAATATATAATAAAGTTTAAAATTCAACAAAACTTTTAAGTCAACTCAAAAATCAATTCAATCGACCTTAGACTTCAATAGAGACTTGCAGTCGCAACAAAATGTCTATAGCCTAGATGTGAAAAATCATCACCGAATCTGTGATGCTCAAAACCATCTACTTCACACACTTGATAAACAAAAAGAAACGTTTACTGATAATTGTATAATAAAGTGGAAAATTCAACACAACTTTTAAATCATCTCAAACATCCATTCCATCGACCAGAGATTTCAATAGAGACTTGCAGTCGCAACAAAATGTCTATAGACAACATGTGAGAAATCATCACCGAATCTGTGATGCTCAAAACCATCTACTTCACACCCTTGATAAACAAAAAGAAACGTTTACTGATAATTGTATAATAAAGTGGAAAATTCAACACAACTTTTAAATCATCTCAAACATCCATTCCATCGACCTGAGATTTCAATAGAGACTTGCAGTCGCAACAAAATGTCTATAGACAACATGTGAGAAATCATCACAGAATCTGTGATGTTCAAAAACATCTACTTCACACACTTGCTAAACCGAAGGAATGGCTTACAAATAATTATATAATAAACTTGAAAATTCAACACAACTTTTAATTCATCTCCAACATCTATTCCATCGACCTGAGACTTCAATAGAGACTTGCACTCGCAATAAAATGTCTATAGACTAGATGTGAGAAATCATCACAGAATCTGTGATGTTCAAAAACATCTACTTCACACACTTGCTAAACCGAAGGAATAGTTTATAAATAATTATATAATAAACTTGAAAATTCAACACAACCTTTAAGTGATCGCAAACAACTATCCCATCGACATGAGACTTCAACAGACACTTGCGATCGCAACAAAATGTCTATAGACTAGATGTGAGAAATCATCACAGAATCTGTGATGTTCAAAAACATCTACTTCACACACTTGCTAAACCGAAGGAATGGTTTATATATAATTATATAATAAGCTTGACAATTGAACCCAACCTTTAAACCATCTCAAACATCAATTCCATCGACCTGAGACTTCAACAGAGACTTTCAGTAGCAACAACATGTCTATAGACTAGATGTGAGAAATCATCACAGAATCTGAGATGTTCAAAAACATATACTTCACACACATGCTGAACAGAAGAAATGGTTTATATATAATTATATAATAAGCTTGACAATTGAACCCAACCCTTAAAACATCTCAAACATCAATTCCATCGACCTGAGACTTCAACAGAAACTTTCAGTAGCAACAACATGTCTATAGACTAGATGTGAGAAATCATCACAGAATCTGTGATGTTCAAAAACATCTACTTCACATACTTGCTAAACCGAAGGAATAGTTTATTGATGATTATATAATAAACGTGAAAATTCAACACAACGTTTTAATCATCTCAAAAACCTATTCCATCGATCTGAGACTTCAATAGATACTTGCAGTCGCAACAAAATGTCCATAGGCAAGATGTGAGAAATCATCACAGAAACTATGATGCTCAAAAACATGTACTTCACACACTTGCTAAACCGAAGGAATGGTTTATGAATAATTATATAATAAACTTGAAAAATCAACACAACCTTTAAGTGATCGCAAACAACTATCCCATCGACATGAGACTTCAACAGACACTTGCGATCGCAACAAAATGTCTATAGACTAGATGTGAGAAATCATCACAGAATCTGTGATGTTCAAAAACATCTACTTCACACACTTGCTAAACCGAAGGAATGGTTTATATATAATTATATAATAAGCTTGACAATTGAACCCAACCTTTAAACCATCTCAAACATCAATTCCATCGACCTGAGACTTCAACAGAAACTTTCAGTAGCAACAACAAGTCTATAGACTAGATGTGAGAAATCATCACAGAATCTGTGATGTTCAAAAACATCTACTTCACACACTTGCTAAACCGAAGGAATGGTTTATATATAATTATATAATAAGCTTGACAATTGAACCCAACCTTTAAACCATCTCAAACATCCATTCCATCGACCTGAGACTTCAGCAGAGACTTTCAGTAGCAACAAACTGTCTATAGACTAGATGTGAGAAGTCATCACAGAATCTGTGATGTTCAAAAACCTATACTTCACACACATGCTGAACAGAAGAAATGGTTTATATATAATTATATAATAAGCTTGACAATTGAACCCAACCTTTAAACCATCTCAAACATCAATTCCATCGACCTGAGACTTCAACAGAAACTTTCAGTAGCAACAACATGTCTATAGACTAGATGTGAGAAATCATCACAGAATCTGTGATGTTCAAAAACACCTACTTAACACACTTGCTAAACCGAAGGAATAGTTTATTGATGATTATATAATAAACGTGAAAATTCAACACAACGTTTTAATCATCTCAAAAACCTATTCCATCGATCTGAGACTTCAATAGATACTTGCAGTCGCAACAAAATGTCTACAGGCAAGATGTGAGAAATCATCACAGAACCTGTGATGCTCAAAAACATGTACTTCACACACTTGCTAAACCGAAGGAATGGTTTATGAATAATTATATAATAAACTTGAAAATTCAACACAACTTTTAAGTCATCTCAAACATCTATTCCATCGACATGAGACTTTAACGGAGACTTTCAGTAGCAACAACATGTCTATAGACTAGATGTGAGAAATCATCACAGAATCTGTGATGTTCAAAACATCTACTTCAAACACTTTCTGAACCGAAGGAAAATTTTTTGATAATTATATAATAAACTTGACAATTCAACACAACATTGAAATCATCCCAAACATCTATTCCATCCACCTGAGACTTCAACAGAGACTTGCGATCGCAACAAAATGTCTATAGACTAGATGTGAGAAATAATCACATAATCTGTGATGCTCAAAAACATCTACTTCACATACTTGCTAAACAGAAGGAATAGTTTATACATAATTATATAATATGCTTGACAATTGAACCCAACCTTTAAACCATCCCAAACATCTATTCCATCGACCTGAGACTTCAATAGAGACCTTAAGTCGCAACAAAATGTATATAGACTAGATGTGAGAAATCATCACAGAATCTGTGATGTTCAAAAACATCTACTTCACACACTTGCTAAAACGAAGGAATGGTTTATACATAATATTTAATAAATTTGAAAATTCAACACAACTTTTACGTCAACTCAAACATCTATTCAATCGACATGAGACTTCAATAGAGACTTGCAGTCCCAACAAAATGTCTATAGACTAGATGTGAGAAGTCATCACAGAATCTGTGATGTTCAAAAACATCTACTTCACACACTTGCTAAAACGAAGGAATGGCTTATACATAATTATATAATAAATTTGAAAATTCAACACAACTTTTACGTCAACTCAAACATCTATTCAATCGACATGAGACTTCAATAGAGACTTGCAGTCGCAATAAAATGTCTATTGACTAGATGTGAGAAATCATCACCGAACCTGTGATGCTCAAAACCATCTACTTCACACACTTGATAAACAAAGAGAAATGTTTACTGATAAATATATAATAAAGTTTAAAATTCAACAAAACTTTTAAGTCAACTCAAAAATCAATTCAATCGACCTTAGACTTCAATAGAGACTTGCAGTCGAAACAAAATGTCTATAGCCTAGATGTGAGAAATCATCACCGAATCTGTGATGCTCAAAACCATCTACTTCACACACTTGATAAACAAAAAGAAACGTTTACTGATAATTGTATAATAAAGTGGAAAATTCAACACAACTTTTAAATCATCTCAAACATCCATTCCATCGACCAGAGATTTCAATAGAGACTTGCAGTCGCAACAAAATGTCTATAGACAACATGTGAGAAATCATCACCGAATCTGTGATGCTCAAAACCATCTACTTCACACACTTGATAAACAAAAAGAAACGTTTACTGATAATTGTATAATAAAGTGGAAAATTCAACACAACTTTTAAATCATCTCAAACATCCGTTCCATCGACCTGAGATTTCAATAGAGACTTGCAGTCGCAACAAAATGTCTATAGACAACATGTGAGAAATCATCACAGAATCTGTGATGTTCAAAAACATCTACTTCACACACTTGCTAAACCGAAGGAATGGCTTACAAATAATTATATAATAAACTTGAAAATTCAACACAACTTTTAATTCATCTCCAACATCTATTCCATCGACCTGAGACTTCAATAGAGACTTGCACTCGCAATAAAATGTCTATAGACTAGATGTGAGAAATCATCACAGAATCTGTGATGTTCAAAAACATCTACTTCACACACTTGCTAAACCGAAGGAATAGTTGATAAATAATTATATAATAAACTTGAAAATTCAACACAACCTTTGAGTGATCGCAAACAACTATCCCATCGACATGAGACTTCAACAGACACTTGCGATCGCAACAAAATGTCTATAGACTAGATGTGAGAAATCATCACAGAATCTGTGATGTTCAAAAACATCTACTTCACACACTTGCTAAACCGAAGGAATGGTTTATATATAATTATATAATAAGCTTGACAATTGAACCCAACCTTTAAACCATCTCAAACATCAATTCCATCGACCTGAGACTTCAACAGAGACTTTCAGTAGCAACAACATGTCTATAGACTAGATGTGAGAAATCATCACAGAATCTGAGATGTTCAAAAACATATACTTCACACACATGCTGAACAGAAGAAATGGTTTATATATAATTATATAATAAGCTTGACAATTGAACCCAACCCTTAAAACATCTCAAACATCAATTCCATCGACCTGAGACTTCAACAGAAACTTTCAGTAGCAACAACATGTCTATAGACTAGATGTGAGAAATCATCACAGAATCTGTGATGTTCAAAAACATCTACTTCACATACTTGCTAAACCGAAGGAATAGTTTATTGATGATTATATAATAAACGTGAAAATTCAACACAACGTTTTAATCATCTCAAAAATCTATTCCATCGATCTGAGACTTCAATAGATACTTGCAGTCGCAACAAAATGTCCATAGGCAAGATGTGAGAAATCATCACAGAAACTATGATGCTCAAAAACATGTACTTCACACACTTGCTAAACCGAAGGAATGGTTTATGAATAATTATATAATAAACTTGAAAAATCAACACAACCTTTAAGTGATCGCAAACAACTATCCCATCGACATGAGACTTCAACAGACACTTGCGATCGCAACAAAATGTCTATAGACTAGATGTGAGAAATCATCACAGAATCTGTGATGTTCAAAAACATCTATTTCACACACTTGCTAAACCGAAGGAATAGTTTATTGATGATTATATAATAAACGTGAATATTCAACACAACGTTTTAATCATCTCAAAAACCTATTCCATCGATCTGAGACTTCAATAGATACTTGCAGTCGCAACAAAATGTCTATAGGCAAGATGTGAGAAATCATCACAGAGCCTGTGATGCTCAAAAACATGTACTTCACACACTTGCTAAACCGAAGGAATGGTTTATGAATAATTATATAATAAACTTGAAAATTCAACACAACCTTTAAGTGATCGCAAACAACTATCCCATCGACGTGAGACTTCGACAGACACTTGCGATCGCAACAAAATGTCTATAGACTAGATGTGAGAAATCATCACAGAATCTGTGATGTTCAAAAACATCTACTTCACACACTTGCTAAACCGAAGGAATGGTTTATATATAATTATATAATAAGCTTGACAATTGAACCCAACCTTTAAACCATCTCAAACATCAATTCCATCGACCTGAGACTTCAACAGAAACTTTCAGTAGCAACAACATGTCTATAGACTAGATGTGAGAAATCATCACAGAATCTGTGATGTTCAAAAACATCTATTTCACACACTTGCTAAACCGAAGGAATAGTTTATTGATGATTATATAATAAACGTGAAAATTCAACACAACGTTTTAATCATCTCAAAAACCTATTCCATCGATCTGAGACTTCAATAGATACTTGCAGTCGCAACAAAATGTCTATAGGCAAGATGTGAGAAATCATCACAGAACCTGTGATGCTCAAAAACATGTACTTCACACACTTGCTAAACCGAAGGAATGGTTTATGAATAATTATATAATAAACTTGAAAATTCAACACAACCTTTAAGTGATCGCAAACAACTATCCCATCGACGTGAGACTTCAACAGACACTTGCGATCGCAACAAAATGTCTATAGACTAGATGTGAGAAATCATCACAGAATCTGTGATGTTCAAAAACATCTACTTCACACACTTGCTAAACCGAAGGAATGGTTTATATATAATTATATAATAAGCTTGACAATTGAACCCAACCTTTAAACCATCTCAAACATCCATTCCATCGACCTGAGACTTCAACAGAGACTTTCAGTAGCAACAAACTGTCTATAGACTAGATGTGAGAAGTCATCACAGAATCTGAGATGTTCAAAAACCTATGCTTCACACACATGCTGAACAGAAGAAATGGTTTATATATAATTATATAATAAGCTTGACAATTGAACCCAACCTTTAAACCATCTCAAACATCAATTCCATCGACCTGAGACTTCAACAGAAACTTTCAGTAGCAACAACATGTCTATAGACTAGATGTGAGAAATCATCACAGAATCTGTGATGTTCAAAAACACCTACTTCACACACTTGCTAAACCGAAGGAATAGTTTATTGATGATTATATAATAAACGTGAAAATTCAACAGAACGTTTTAATCATCTCAAAAACCTATTCCATCGATCTGAGACTTCAATAGATACTTGCAGTCGCAACAAAATGTCTATAGGCAAGATGTGAGAAATCATCACAGAACCTGTGATGCTCAAAAACATGTACTTCACACACTTGCTAAACCGAAGGAATGGTTTATGAATAATTATATAATAAACTTGAAAATTCAACACAACTTTTAAGTCATCTCAAACATCTATTCCATCGACATGAGACTTCAATAGAGACTTGCAGTCCTAACAAAATATCTATGGAGAAGATGTGAGAAATCATCACAGAATCTGTGATGTTCAAAAACATTTACTTCACAAACTTGATAAACAAAAAGAAACGCTTATTGATAATCATATAATTAACTTGACATTTCAACACAACGTTTTAATCATCTAAAAAATCTAGTTCATCGACATGAGCCATCAACAGACACTTGCGATCGCAACAAAATGTCTATAGACTAGATGTGAGAAATCATCACAGAATCTGTGATGTTCAAAAACATCTACTTCACACACTTGCTAAACCGAAGGAATGGCTTACAAATAATTATATAATAAACTTGAAAATTCAACACAACTTTTAAGTCATCTCAAACATCTATTCCATCGACCTGAGACTTCAATAGAGACTTGCACTCGCAATAAAATGTCTATAGACTAGATGTGAGAAATCATCACAGAATCTGTGATGTTCAAAAACATCTACTTCACACACTTGCTAAACCGAAGGAATGGTTTATAAATAATTATATAATAAACTTGAAAATTCAACACAACCTTTAAGTGATCGCAAACAACTATCCCTTCGACATGAGACTTCAACAGACACTTGCGATCGCAACAAAATGTCTATAGACTAGATGTGAGAAATCATCACAGAATCTGTGATGTTCAAAAACATCTACTTCACACACTTGCTAAACCGAAGGAATGGTTTATATATAATTATATAATAAGCTTGACAATTGAACCCAACCTTTAAACCATCTCAAACATCAATTCCATCGACCTGAGACTTCAACAGAAACTTTCAGTAGCAACAACATGTCTATAGACTAGATGTGAGAAATCATCACAGAATCTGTGATGTTCAAAAACATCTATTTCACACACTTGCTAAAACGAAGGAATGGTTTATATATAATTCTATAATAAACTTGAAAATTCAACACAACTTTTAAACCATCTAAAAACATCCATTCCATCGACCTGAGACTTCAACAGAGACTTTCAGTAGCAACAACATGTCTATAGACTAGATGTGAGAAATCATCACAGAATCTGAGATGTTCAAAAACATATACTTCACACACATGCTGAACAGAAGAAATGGTTTATATATAATTATATAATAAGCTTGACAATTGAACCCAACCTTTAAACCATCTCAAACATCAATTCCATCGACCTGAGACTTCAACAGAAACTTTCAGTAGCAACAACATGTCTATAGACTAGATGTGATAAATCATCTCAGAATCTGTGATGGTTAAAAAACATCTACTTTACACACTTGATAAAAAAAAGAAATGTTTACTGATAAATATATAATAAAGTTTAAAATTCAACAAAACTTTTAAGTCAACTCAAAAATCAATTCAATCGACCTTAGACTTCAATAGAGACTTGCAGTCGCAACAAAATGTCTATAGCCTAGATGTGAGAAATCATCACCGAATCTGTGATGCTCAAAACCATCTACTTCACACACTTGATAAACAAAAAGAAACGTTTACTGATAATTGTATAATAAAGTGGAAAATTCAACACAACTTTTAAATCATCTCAAACATCCATTCCATCGACCAGAGATTTCAATAGAGACTTGCAGTCGCACCAAAATGTCTATAGACAACATGTGAGAAATCATCACCGAATCTGTGATGCTCAAAACCATCTACTTCACACACTTGATAAACAAAAAGAAACGTTTACTGATAATTGTATAATAAAGTGGAAAATTCAACACAACTTTTAAATCATCTCAAACATCCATTCCATTGACCTGAGATTTCAATAGAGACTTGCAGTCGCAACAAAATGTCCATAGACAACATGTGAGAAATCATCACAGAATCTGTGAAGTTCAAAAACATCTACTTCACACACTTGCTAAACCGAAGGAATGGCTTACAAATAATTATATAATAAACTTGAAAATTCAACACAACTTTTAAGTCATCTCCAACATCTATCCCATCGACATGAGACTTCAACAGACACTTGCGATCGCAACAAAATGTCCATAGACTAGATGTGAGAAATCATCACAGAATCTGTGATGTTCAAAAACATCTACTTCACACACTTGCTAAACCGAAGGAATGGTTTATATATAATTATATAATAAGCTTGACAATTGAACCCAACCTTTAAACCATCTCAAACATCAATTCCATCGACCTGAGACTTCAACAGAGACTTTCAGTAGCAACAACATGTCTATAGACTAGATGTGAGAAATCATCACAGAATCTGAGATGTTCAAAAACATATACTTCACACACATGCTGAACAGAAGAAATGGTTTATATATAATTATATAATAAGCTTGACAATTGAACCCAACCTTTAAACCATCTCAAACATCAATTCCATCGACCTGAGACTTCAACAGAGACTTTCAGTAGCAACAACATGTCTATAGACTAGATGTGAGAAATCATCATAGAATCTGAGATGTTCAAAAACATATACTTCACACACATGCTGAACAGAAGAAATGGTTTATATATAATTATATAATAAGCTTGACAATTGAACCCAACCTTTAAACCATCTCAAACATCAATTCCATCGACCTGAGACTTCAACAGAAACTTTCAGTAGCAACAACATGTCTATAGACTAGATGTGAGAAATCATCACAGAATCTGTGATGTTCAAAAACATCTACTTCACATACTTGCTAAACCGAAGGAATAGTTTATTGATGATTATATAATAAACGTGAAAATTCAACACAACGTTTTAATCATCTCAAAAACCTATTCAATCGATCTGAGACTTCAATAGATACTTGCAGTCGCAACAAAATGTCTATAGGCAAGATGTGAGAAATCATCACAGGAACTGTGATGCTCAAAAACATGTACTTCAAACACTTGCTAAACCGAAGGAATGGTTTATGAATAATTATATAATAAACTTGAAAAATCAACACAACCTTTAAGTGATCACAAACAACTATCCCATCGACATGAGACTTCAACAGACACTTGCGATCGCAACAAAATGTCTATAGACTAGATGTGAGAAATCATCACAGAATCTGTGATGTTCAAAAACATCTACTTCACACACTTGCTAAACCGAAGGAATGGTTTATATATAATTATATAATAAGCTTGACAATTGAACCCAACCTTTAAAACATCTCAAACATCAATTCCATCGATCTGAGACTTCAATAGATACTTGCAGTCGCAACAAAATGTCTATAGGCAAGATGTGAGAAATCATCACAGAACCTGTGATGCTCAAAAACATGTACTTCACACACTTGCTAAAGCGAAGGAATGGTTTATGAATAATTATATAATAAACTTGAAAATTCAACACAACCTTTAAGTGATCGCAAACAACTATCCCATCGACGTGAGACTTCAACAGACACTTGCGATCGCAACAAAATTTCTATAGACTAGATGTGAGAAATCATCACAGAATCTGTGATGTTCAAAAACATCTACTTCACACACTTGCTAAACCGAAGGAATGGTTTATATATAATTATATAATAAGCTTGACAATTGAACCCAACCTTTAAGCCATCTCAAACATCCATTCCATCGACCTGAGACTTCAACAGAGACTTTCAGTAGCAACAAACTGTCTATAGACTAGATGTGAGAAGTCATCACAGAATCTGAGATGTTCAAAAACCTATACTTCACACACATGCTGAACAGAAGAAATGGTTTATATATAATTATATAATAAGCTTGACAATTGAACCCAACCTTTAAACCATCTCAAACATCAATTCCATCGACCTGAGACTTCAACAGAAACTTTCAGTAGCAACAACATGTCTATAGACTAGATGTGAGAAATCATCACAGAATCTGTGATGTTCAAAAACATCTACTTCACACACTTGCTAAACCGAAGGAATAGTTTATTGATGATTATATAATAAACGTGAAAATTCAACACAACGTTTTAATCATCTCAAAAACCTATTCCATCGATCTGAGACTTCAATAGATACTTGCAGTCGCAACAAAATGTCTATAGGCAAGATGTGAGAAATCATCACAGAACCTGTGATGCTCAAAAACATGTACTTCACACACTTGCTAAACCGAAGGAATGGTTTATGAATAATTATATAATAAACTTGAAAATTCAACACAACTTTTAAGTCATCTCAAACATCTATTCCATCGACATGAGACTTCAATAGAGACTTGCAGTCCTAACAAAATATCTATGGAGAAGATGTGAGAAATCATCACAGAATCTGTGATGTTCAAAAACATTTACTTCACAAACTTGATAAACAAAAAGAAACGCTTATTGATAATCATATAATTAACTTGACATTTCAACACAACTTTTTAATCATCTAAAAAATCTAGTTCATCGACATGAGCCATCAACAGAGACTTCCAATCGCAAAAAAATGTCTATAGACTAGATGTGAGAAGTCATCACCGAATCTGTGATGCTCAAAACCATCTACTTCACACACTTGCTGAACCGAAGGAAAATTTTTTGATAATTATATAATAAACTTGACAATTCAACAAAACATTTAAATCATCTCAAACATCTATTCCATCAACCTGAGACTTCAATAGAGACTTGCAGGCGTAATAAAATGTCCATAGACAAGATGTGAGAAATCATCACAGAATCTGTGATGCTCAAAAACATCTACTTCACACAATTGATAAAAAAAAGAAGCGTTTACAGTTAATTATATAATAAAGTTGAAAATTCAACAAAACTTTTGAATCAGCTCAAAATCTATTCCATCGATCTGAGACTTCAATAGATACTTGCAGTCGCAACAAAATGTCTATAGGCAAGATGTGAGAAATCATCACAGCACCTGTGATGTTCAAAAACATGTACTTCACATACTTGCTAAACCGAAGGAATAGTTTATCTATAATTATATAATGAACTTGACAATTCAACACAACGTTTTAATCATCCCAAACAGCAATTTCATCGACGTGAGACTTCAACAGAAACTTTCAGTAGCAACAACATGTCTATAGACTAGATGTGAGAAATCATCACAGAATCTGTGATGTTCAAAAACATGTACTTCACGCACTTGCTAAATCGAAGGAATAGTTTATTGATAATTATATAATAAACGTGACAATTCAACACAACGTTTTAATCATCTCAAACAGCAAATCCATGGACCTGAGACTTCAACAGAGACTTTCAATAGCAACAACATGTCTATAGACTAGATGTGAGAAATCATCACAGAATCTGTGATGCTCAAAACCATCTACTTCACACACTTGCTAAAACGAAGGAATGGTTTATGGATAATTATATAATAGACTTGAAGATTCAACACAACTTTTAAGTCAACTCAAAAATCTATTTCATCGACCTTAGACTTCAATAGAGACTTGCAGTCCAAGCAAAATATCTTTAGACTAGATGTGAGAAATCATCACAGAATCTATGATGCTCAAAATCATCTACTTCACACACTTTATAAAAAAAAGAGGCGTTTACAGTTAATTATATAATAAAGTTGAAAATTCAACAAAACTTTTAGATCATCTCAAAAATCTATTCCATCGATCTGAGACTTCAATAGATACTTGCAGTCGCAACAAAATGTCTATAGGCAAGATGTGAGAAATCATCAAAGAACCTGTGATGTTCAAAAACAAGTACTTCACACACTTGCTAAAACGAAGGAATGGTTTATATATAATTCTATAATAAACTTGAAAATTCAACACAACTTTTAAATCATCTCAAACATCCATTCCATCGACCTGAGACTTCAATAGAGACTTGCACTCGCAATAAAATCTCTATAGGCTAGATGTGAGAAATCATCACAGAATCTGTGATGCTCAAAACCATCTACTTCACACACTTGATAAACAAAAAGAAACGTTTACTGATAATTGTATAATAAAGTGGAAAATTCAACACAACTTTTAAATCATCTCAAACATCCATTCCATCGACCTGAGATTTCCATAGAGACTTGCAGTCGCAACAAAATGTCTATAGACAACATGTGAGAAATCATCACTGAATCTGTGATGTTCAAAAACATGTACTTCACACACTTGCTAAACGGAAGGAATAGCTTATTGATAACTATATAATAATTTTGACAATTCAACACAACCTTTAAATCATCTCAAACATCTATTCCATCGACCTGAGACTTCAACAGAGACTTGCAGTCACAACAAAATGTCTATAGACAAGATGTGAGAAATCATCACAGAATCTGTGATGTTCAAAAACATCTACTTCACACACTTGCTAAACAGAAGGAATGGCTTACAAATAATTATATAATAAACTTGAAATTCAACACAACTTTTAAGTCATCTCAAACATCTATTCCATCGACCTGAGACTTCAATAGAGACTTGCACTCGCAATAAAATGTCTATAGACTAGATGTGAGAAATCATCACAGAATCTGTGATGTTCAAAAACATCTACTTCACACACTTGCTAAACCGAAGGAATGGTTTATAAATAATTATATAATAAACTTGAAAATTCAACACAACCTTTAAGTGATCGCAAACAACTATCCCATCGACATGAGACTTCAACAGAAACTTGCGATCGCAACAAAATGTCTGTAGACTAGATGTGAGAAATCATCACAGAATCTGTGATGTTCAAAAACATCTACTTCACACACATGATAAACGAAAAGAAACGTTTACTGATAATTGTATAATAAAGTGGAAAATTCAACACAACTTTTAAATCATCTCAAACATCCATTCCATCGACCTGAGATTGCAATAGAGACTTGTAGTCGCAACAAAATGTCTATAGACAACATGTGAGAAATCATCACAGAATCTGTGATGTTCAAAAACATGTACTTCACACACTTGCTAAACGGAAGGAATAGCTTATTGATACCTATATAATAATTTTGACAATTCAACACAACCTTTAAATCATCTCAAACATCTATTCCATCGACCTGAGACTTCAACAGAGACTTGCAGTCACAACAAAATGTCTATAGACAAGATGTGAGAAATCATCACAGAACCTGTTATGTTCAAAAACATCTACTTCACACACTTTCTAAACCGAAGGAATGCTTTATAAATAATTATATAATAAACTTGAAAATTCAACACAGCTTTTAAGTCATCTCAAACATCTATTCCATCGACCTGAGACTTCAATAGAGACTTGCACTCGCAATAAAATGTCTATAGACTAGATTTGAGAAATCATCACAGAATCTGTGATGTTCAAAAACATCTACTTCACACACTTTCTAAACCGAAGGAATGGTTTATATATAATTATGTAATAAGCTTGACAATTGAACCCAAACTTTAAACCATCTCAAACATCCATTCCATCGACCTGAGACTTCAACAGAGACTTTCAGTAGCAATAACATGTCTATAGACTAGATGTGAGAAATCATCACAGAATCTGAGATGTTCAAAAACATATACTTCACACACATGCTGAACAGAAGAAATTGTTTATATATAATTATATAATAAGCTTGACAATTGAACCCAACCTTTAAACCATCTCAAACATCAATTCTATCGACCTGAGACTTCAACAGAAACTTTCAGTAGCAACAACATGTCTATAGACTAGATGTGAGAAATCATCACAGAATCTGTGATGTTCAAAAACACCTACTTCACACACTTGCTAAACCGAAGGAATAGTTTATTGATGATTATATAATAAACGTGAAAATTCAACACAACGTTTTAATCATCTCAAAAACCTATTCCATCGATCTGAGACTTCAATAGATACTTGCAGTCGCAACAAAATGTCTATAGGCAAGATGTGAGAAATCATCACAGAACCTGTGATGCTCAAAAACATGTACTTCACACACTTGCTAAACCGAAGGAATGGTTTATGAATAATTATATAATAAACTTGAAGATTCAACACAACTTTTAAGTCATCTCAAACATCTATTCCATCGACATGAGACTTCAATAGAGACTTGCAGTCCTAACAAAATAAATATGGAGAAGATGTGAGAAATCATCACAGAATCTGTGATGTTCAAAAACATTTACTTCACACACTTGATAAACAAAGAGAAACGCTTATTGATAATCACATAATTAACTTGACATTTTAACACAACGTTTTAATCATCTAAAACATCTAGTTCATCGACATGAGCCATCAACAGAGACTTCCAATCGCAAAAAAATGTCTATAGACTAGATGTGAGAAGTCATCACCGAATCTGTGATGCTCAAACCATCTACTTCACACACTTGCTGAACCGAAGGAAAATTTTTTGATAATTATATAATAAACTTGACAATTCAACACAACATTTAAATCATCTCAAACATCTATTCCATCGACCTGAGACTTCAATAAAGAGTTGCAGTCGTAATAAAATGTCCATAGACAAGATGTGAGAAATCATCACAGAATCTGTGATGCTCAAAAACATCTACTTCACACACTTGATAAAAAAAAGAAGCGTTTACAGTTAATCATATAATAAAGTTGAAAATTCAACAAAACTTTTAAATCAGCTCAAAAATCTATTCCATCGATCTGAGACTTCAATAGATACTTGCAGTCGCAACAAAATGTCTATAGACAAGATGTGAGAAATCATCACAGCACATGTGATGTTCAAAAACATGTACTTCACATACTTGCTAAATCGAAGGAATAGTTTATTGATAATTATATAATAAACGTGACAATTCAACACAACGTTTTAATCATCTCAAACAGCAAATCCATGGACCTGAGACTTCAACAGAGACTTTCAATAGCAACAACTTGTCTATAGAGTAGATGTGAGAAATCATCACAGAATCTGTGATGCTCAAAACCATCTACTTCACACACTTGCTAAAACGAAGGAATGGTTTATACATAATTACATAATAAACTTGAAGATTCAACACAACTTTTAAGTCAACTCAAAAATCTATTTCATCGACCTTAGACTTCAATAGAGACTTGCAGTCCAAGCAAAATATCTATAGACTAGATGTGAGAAATCATCACAGAATCTATGATGCTCAAAATCATCTACTTCACAAACTTGATAAAAAAAGAGGCGTTTACAGTTAATTATATAATAAAGTTGAAAATTCAACAAAACTATTAAATCATCTCAAAAATCTATTCCATCGATCTGAGACTTCAATAGATACTTGCAGTTGCAACAAAATGTCTATAGGCAAGATGTGAGAAATCATCAAAGAACCTGTTATGTTCAAAAACAAGTACTTCACACACTTGCTAAAACGAAGGAATGGTTTATATATAATTCTATAATAAACTTGAAAATTCAACACAACTTTTAAATCATCTCAAACATCCATTCCATCGACCTGAGACTTCAATAGAGACTTGCACTCGCAATAAAATCTCTATAGGCTAGATGTGAGAAATCATCACAGAATCTGTGATGCTCAAAACCATCTACTTCACACACTTGCTGAACCGAAGGAAAATTTTTTGATAATTATATAATAAACTTGACAATTCAACACAACATTTAAATCATCTCAAACATCTATTCCATCGACCTGAGACTTCAATAAAGAGTTGCAGTCGTAATAAAATGTCCATAGACAAGATGTGAGAAATCATCACAGAATCTGTGATGCTCAAAAACATCTACTTCACACACTTGATAAAAAAAAGAAGCGTTTACAGTTAATCATATAATAAAGTTGAAAATTCAACAAAACTTTTAAATCAGCTCAAAAATCTATTCCATCGATCTGAGACTTCAATAGATACTTGCAGTCGCAACAAAATGTCTATAGACAAGATGTGAGAAATCATCACAGCACCTGTGATGTTCAAAAACGTGTACTTCACATACTTGCTAAATCGAAGGAATAGTTTATTGATAATTATATAATAAACGTGACAATTCAACACAACGTTTTAATCATCTCAAACAGCAAATCCATGGACCTGAGACTTCAACAGAGACTTTCAATAGCAACAACTTGTCTATAGACTAGATGTGAGAAATCATCACAGAATCTGTGATGCTCAAAACCATCTACTTCACACACTTGCTAAAACGAAGGAATGGTTTATACATAATTACATAATAAACTTGAAGATTCAACACAACTTTTAAGTCAACTCAAAAATCTATTTCATCGACCTTAGACTTCAATAGAGACTTGCAGTCCAAGCAAAATATCTATAGACTAGATGTGAGAAATCATCACAGAATCTATGATGCTCAAAATCATCTACTTCACAAACTTGATAAAAAAAAGAGGCGTTTACAGTTAATTATATAATAAAGTTGAAAATTCAACAAAACTATTAAATCATCTCAAAAATCTATTCCATCGATCTGAGACTTCAATAGATACTTGCAGTTGCAACAAAATGTCTATAGGCAAGATGTGAGAAATCATCAAAGAACCTGTTATGTTCAAAAACAAGTACTTCACACACTTGCTAAAACGAAGGAATGGTTTATATATAATTCTATAATAAACTTGAAAATTCAACACAACTTTTAAATCATCTCAAACATCCATTCCATCGACCTGAGACTTCAATAGAGACTTGCACTCGCAATAAAATCTCTATAGGCTAGATGTGAGAAATCATCACAGAATCTGTGATGCTCAAAACCATCTACTTCACACACTTGATAAACAAAAAGAAACGTTTACTGATAATTGTATAATAAAGTGGAAAATTCAACACAACTTTTAAATCAACTCTAACATCCATTCCATTGACCTGAGATTGCAATAGAGACTTGCAGTCGCAACAAAATGTCTATAGACAACATGTGAGAAATCATCACAGAATCTGTGATGTTCAAAAACATGTACTCCACACACTTGCTAAACGGAAGGAATAGCTTATTGATAACTATATAATAATTTTGACAATTCAACACAGCCTTTAAATCATCTCAAACATTTATTCCATCGACCTGAGACTTCAACAGAGACTTGCAGTCACAACAAAATGTCTATAGACAAGATGTGAGAAATCATCACAGAATCTGTGATGTTCAAAAACATCTAGTTCACACACTTGCTAAACCGAAGGAATGGTTTATAAATAATTATATAATAAACTTGAAAATTCAACACAACTATTAAGTCATCTCAAACATCTATTCCATCGACCTGAGACTTCAATAGAGACTTGCACTCGCAATAAAATGTCTATAGACTAGATGTGAGAAATCATCACAGAATCTGTGATGTTCAAAAACATCTACTTCACACACTTGCTAAACCGAAGGAATGGTTTATAAATAATTATATAATAAACTTGAAAATTCAACACAACCTTTAAGTGATCGCAAACATCTATCCCATCGACATGAGACTTCAACAGAGACTTGCGATCGCAACAAAATGTCTATAGACTAGATGTGAGAAATCATCACAGAATCTGTGATGCTCGAAAACATCTACTTCCCATACTTGCTAAACAGAAGGAATAGTTTATATATAATTATATAATATGCTTGACAATTGAACCCAACCTTTAAACCATCCCAAACATCTATTCCATCGACCTGAGACTTCAATGGAGACCTTAAGTCGCAACAAAATGTATATAGACTAGATGTGAGAAATCATCACAGAATCTGTGATGTTCAAAAACATCTACTTCACACACTTGCTAAAACGAAGGAATGGTTTATACATAATATTTAATAAATTTGAAAATTCAACACAACTTTTACGTCAACTCAAACATCTATTCAATCGACATGAGACTTCAATAGAGACTTGCAGTCCCAACAAAATGTCTATAGACTAGATGTGAGAAGTCATCACAGAATCTGTGATGTTCAAAAACATCTAATTCACACACTTTCTAAAACGAAGGAATGGCTTATACATAATTATATAATAAATTTGAAAATTCAACACAACTTTTACGTCAACTCAAACATCTATTCAATCGACATGAGACTTCAATAGAGACTTGCAGTCGCAATAAAATGTCTATAGACTAGATGTGAGAAATCATCACCGAACCTGTGATGCTCAAAACCATCTACTTCACACACTTGATAAACAAAGAGAAGCGTTTACTGATAATTATATAATATACTTGATAATTCAACACAATATTTATATTATTCCAAACATCTATTCCATCGACCTGAGACTTCAACAGAGACTTGCAGTCGCAACAAATCGTCTATAGACTAGATGTGAGAAATCATCTCAGAATCTGTGATGGTTAAAAAACATCTACTTTACACACTTGATAAAAAAAAGAAATGTTTACTGATAAATATATAATAAAGTTTAAAATTCAACAAAACTTTTAAGTCAACTCAAAAATTAATTCAATCGACCTTAGACTTCAATAGAGACTTGCAGTCGCAACAAAATGTCTATAGCCTAGATGTGAGAAATCATCACCGAATCTGTGATGCTCAAAACCATCTACTTCACACACTTGATAAACAAAAAGAAACGTTTACTGATAATTGTATAATAAAGTGGAAAATTCGACACAACTTTTCTATCATCTCAAACATCCATTCCATCGACCTGAGATTTCAATAGAGACTTGCAGTCGCAACAAAATGTCTATAAACAACATGTGAGAAATCATCACAGAATCTGTGATGCTCAAAAACATGTACTTCAAACACTTGCTAAACCGAAGGAATGGTTTATAAATAATTATATAATAAACTTGATAATTCAACACAACTTTTAAGTCATCTCAAACATCTATCCCATCGACATGAGACTTCAACAGAGACTTGCGATCGCAACAAAATTTCTATAGACTACAGGGTGTCTCAAAAAAATTGTTCGACGTTTGATTAAATATTGAAAAATAAGGACAACATGAACAGGCTTATGGAAAGATAACCCTGTTCCTAAGATTAGGAAATAATTTTAGAGACTAAAATCGTGCAAATCGGTTGAAAATTCACTGAGTTACGAGCTCTCGAAGATCAAAAATATGCGATAGTTGAAACCAGAGACACCCCAGATTTCTTATATTGCATAAAGCTCGAAGACGAAGGTAAGAGAAGCTTATTCAATGTCATACGTCTCGTTGATATCAGAGCAAACCAAATACGACTTCTGAAGTAAAATATTTCTTGCGATCATCCTCAAAATTCCTTATCATTGCAAAGGCCTAAAAACAGTGGTTCAAAACAAAATCGGCGAGAGACTGAATCTGTTTCCTCAAAGCATCCATATGCTTGACAGTTAGGTTATCGAATACCTGTTTGAATCCCACTTGGTTCGCCCTGACACAATTAAGAAATATCAGAAACGACAGCCTATGGGACTTTTACCAAAAATTCCATTTCGAGGCCTCTAGTTTCAGCTTTCGTACAAACTCGAACTTCAAAAGCTTGTAACCCCATTAATTTTTATTGGATTTGCAAGATTTTTGTGTCAAAAATTAATTTAAAATCTCAGAAATTGGGTGACTTGACCAAAGGTCCATTCAGCGTATCGTTATTTTTTAGTATTTAATCAGACGTCGAACAATTTTTTTGAGACACCCCGTAGATGTGAGAAATCATCACAGAATCTGTGATGTTCAAAAACCTATGCTTCACACACATGCTGAACAGAAGAAATGGTTTATATATAATTATATAATAAGCTTGACAATTGAACCCAACCTTTAAACCATCTCAAACATCAATTCCATCGACCTGAGACTTCAACAGAAACTTTCAGTAGCAACAACATGTCTATAGACTAGATGTGAGAAATCATCACAGAATCTGTGATGTTCAAAAACACCTACTTCACACACTTGCTAAACCGAAGGAATAGTTTATTGATGATTATATAATAAACGTGAAAATTCAACAGAACGTTTTAATCATCTCAAAAACCTATTCCATCGATCTGAGACTTCAATAGATACTTGCAGTCGCAACAAAATGTCTATAGGCAAGATGTGAGAAATCATCACAGAACCTGTGATGCTCAAAAACATGTACTTCACACACTTGCTAAACCGAAGGAATGGTTTATGAATAATTATATAATAAACTTGAAAATTCAACACAACTTTTAAGTCATCTCAAACATCTATTCCATCGACATGAGACTTCAATAGAGACTTGCAGTCCTAACAAAATATCTATGGAGAAGATGTGAGAAATCATCACAGAATCTGTGATGTTCAAAAACATTTACTTCACAAACTTGATAAACAAAAAGAAACGCTTATTGATAATCATATAATTAACTTGACATTTCAACACAACGTTTTAATCATCTAAAAAATCTAGTTCATCGACATGAGCCATCAACAGACACTTGCGATCGCAACAAAATGTCTATAGACTAGATGTGAGAAATCATCACAGAATCTGTGATGTTCAAAAACATCTACTTCACACACTTGCTAAACCGAAGGAATGGCTTACAAATAATTATATAATAAACTTGAAAATTCAACACAACTTTTAAGTCATCTCAAACATCTATTCCATCGACCTGAGACTTCAATAGAGACTTGCACTCGCAATAAAATGTCTATAGACTAGATGTGAGAAATCATCACAGAATCTGTGATGTTCAAAAACATCTACTTCACACACTTGCTAAACCGAAGGAATGGTTTATAAATAATTATATAATAAACTTGAAAATTCAACACAACCTTTAAGTGATCGCAAACAACTATCCCTTCGACATGAGACTTCAACAGACACTTGCGATCGCAACAAAATGTCTATAGACTAGATGTGAGAAATCATCACAGAATCTGTGATGTTCAAAAACATCTACTTCACACACTTGCTAAACCGAAGGAATGGTTTATATATAATTATATAATAAGCTTGACAATTGAACCCAACCTTTAAACCATCTCAAACATCAATTCCATCGACCTGAGACTTCAACAGAAACTTTCAGTAGCAACAACATGTCTATAGACTAGATGTGAGAAATCATCACAGAATCTGTGATGTTCAAAAACATCTATTTCACACACTTGCTAAAACGAAGGAATGGTTTATATATAATTCTATAATAAACTTGAAAATTCAACACAACTTTTAAACCATCTAAAAACATCCATTCCATCGACCTGAGACTTCAACAGAGACTTTCAGTAGCAACAACATGTCTATAGACTAGATGTGAGAAATCATCACAGAATCTGAGATGTTCAAAAACATATACTTCACACACATGCTGAACAGAAGAAATGGTTTATATATAATTATATAATAAGCTTGACAATTGAACCCAACCTTTAAACCATCTCAAACATCAATTCCATCGACCTGAGACTTCAACAGAAACTTTCAGTAGCAACAACATGTCTATAGACTAGATGTGATAAATCATCTCAGAATCTGTGATGGTTAAAAAACATCTACTTTACACACTTGATAAAAAAAAGAAATGTTTACTGATAAATATATAATAAAGTTTAAAATTCAACAAAACTTTTAAGTCAACTCAAAAATCAATTCAATCGACCTTAGACTTCAATAGAGACTTGCAGTCGCAACAAAATGTCTATAGCCTAGATGTGAGAAATCATCACCGAATCTGTGATGCTCAAAACCATCTACTTCACACACTTGATAAACAAAAAGAAACGTTTACTGATAATTGTATAATAAAGTGGAAAATTCAACACAACTTTTAAATCATCTCAAACATCCATTCCATCGACCAGAGATTTCAATAGAGACTTGCAGTCGCACCAAAATGTCTATAGACAACATGTGAGAAATCATCACCGAATCTGTGATGCTCAAAACCATCTACTTCACACACTTGATAAACAAAAAGAAACGTTTACTGATAATTGTATAATAAAGTGGAAAATTCAACACAACTTTTAAATCATCTCAAACATCCATTCCATTGACCTGAGATTTCAATAGAGACTTGCAGTCGCAACAAAATGTCCATAGACAACATGTGAGAAATCATCACAGAATCTGTGAAGTTCAAAAACATCTACTTCACACACTTGCTAAACCGAAGGAATGGCTTACAAATAATTATATAATAAACTTGAAAATTCAACACAACTTTTAAGTCATCTCCAACATCTATCCCATCGACATGAGACTTCAACAGACACTTGCGATCGCAACAAAATGTCCATAGACTAGATGTGAGAAATCATCACAGAATCTGTGATGTTCAAAAACATCTACTTCACACACTTGCTAAACCGAAGGAATGGTTTATATATAATTATATAATAAGCTTGACAATTGAACCCAACCTTTAAACCATCTCAAACATCAATTCCATCGACCTGAGACTTCAACAGAGACTTTCAGTAGCAACAACATGTCTATAGACTAGATGTGAGAAATCATCACAGAATCTGAGATGTTCAAAAACATATACTTCACACACATGCTGAACAGAAGAAATGGTTTATATATAATTATATAATAAGCTTGACAATTGAACCCAACCTTTAAACCATCTCAAACATCAATTCCATCGACCTGAGACTTCAACAGAGACTTTCAGTAGCAACAACATGTCTATAGACTAGATGTGAGAAATCATCATAGAATCTGAGATGTTCAAAAACATATACTTCACACACATGCTGAACAGAAGAAATGGTTTATATATAATTATATAATAAGCTTGACAATTGAACCCAACCTTTAAACCATCTCAAACATCAATTCCATCGACCTGAGACTTCAACAGAAACTTTCAGTAGCAACAACATGTCTATAGACTAGATGTGAGAAATCATCACAGAATCTGTGATGTTCAAAAACATCTACTTCACATACTTGCTAAACCGAAGGAATAGTTTATTGATGATTATATAATAAACGTGAAAATTCAACACAACGTTTTAATCATCTCAAAAACCTATTCAATCGATCTGAGACTTCAATAGATACTTGCAGTCGCAACAAAATGTCTATAGGCAAGATGTGAGAAATCATCACAGGAACTGTGATGCTCAAAAACATGTACTTCAAACACTTGCTAAACCGAAGGAATGGTTTATGAATAATTATATAATAAACTTGAAAAATCAACACAACCTTTAAGTGATCACAAACAACTATCCCATCGACATGAGACTTCAACAGACACTTGCGATCGCAACAAAATGTCTATAGACTAGATGTGAGAAATCATCACAGAATCTGTGATGTTCAAAAACATCTACTTCACACACTTGCTAAACCGAAGGAATGGTTTATATATAATTATATAATAAGCTTGACAATTGAACCCAACCTTTAAAACATCTCAAACATCAATTCCATCGATCTGAGACTTCAATAGATACTTGCAGTCGCAACAAAATGTCTATAGGCAAGATGTGAGAAATCATCACAGAACCTGTGATGCTCAAAAACATGTACTTCACACACTTGCTAAAGCGAAGGAATGGTTTATGAATAATTATATAATAAACTTGAAAATTCAACACAACCTTTAAGTGATCGCAAACAACTATCCCATCGACGTGAGACTTCAACAGACACTTGCGATCGCAACAAAATTTCTATAGACTAGATGTGAGAAATCATCACAGAATCTGTGATGTTCAAAAACATCTACTTCACACACTTGCTAAACCGAAGGAATGGTTTATATATAATTATATAATAAGCTTGACAATTGAACCCAACCTTTAAGCCATCTCAAACATCCATTCCATCGACCTGAGACTTCAACAGAGACTTTCAGTAGCAACAAACTGTCTATAGACTAGATGTGAGAAGTCATCACAGAATCTGAGATGTTCAAAAACCTATACTTCACACACATGCTGAACAGAAGAAATGGTTTATATATAATTATATAATAAGCTTGACAATTGAACCCAACCTTTAAACCATCTCAAACATCAATTCCATCGACCTGAGACTTCAACAGAAACTTTCAGTAGCAACAACATGTCTATAGACTAGATGTGAGAAATCATCACAGAATCTGTGATGTTCAAAAACATCTACTTCACACACTTGCTAAACCGAAGGAATAGTTTATTGATGATTATATAATAAACGTGAAAATTCAACACAACGTTTTAATCATCTCAAAAACCTATTCCATCGATCTGAGACTTCAATAGATACTTGCAGTCGCAACAAAATGTCTATAGGCAAGATGTGAGAAATCATCACAGAACCTGTGATGCTCAAAAACATGTACTTCACACACTTGCTAAACCGAAGGAATGGTTTATGAATAATTATATAATAAACTTGAAAATTCAACACAACTTTTAAGTCATCTCAAACATCTATTCCATCGACATGAGACTTCAATAGAGACTTGCAGTCCTAACAAAATATCTATGGAGAAGATGTGAGAAATCATCACAGAATCTGTGATGTTCAAAAACATTTACTTCACAAACTTGATAAACAAAAAGAAACGCTTATTGATAATCATATAATTAACTTGACATTTCAACACAACTTTTTAATCATCTAAAAAATCTAGTTCATCGACATGAGCCATCAACAGAGACTTCCAATCGCAAAAAAATGTCTATAGACTAGATGTGAGAAGTCATCACCGAATCTGTGATGCTCAAAACCATCTACTTCACACACTTGCTGAACCGAAGGAAAATTTTTTGATAATTATATAATAAACTTGACAATTCAACAAAACATTTAAATCATCTCAAACATCTATTCCATCAACCTGAGACTTCAATAGAGACTTGCAGGCGTAATAAAATGTCCATAGACAAGATGTGAGAAATCATCACAGAATCTGTGATGCTCAAAAACATCTACTTCACACAATTGATAAAAAAAAGAAGCGTTTACAGTTAATTATATAATAAAGTTGAAAATTCAACAAAACTTTTGAATCAGCTCAAAATCTATTCCATCGATCTGAGACTTCAATAGATACTTGCAGTCGCAACAAAATGTCTATAGGCAAGATGTGAGAAATCATCACAGCACCTGTGATGTTCAAAAACATGTACTTCACATACTTGCTAAACCGAAGGAATAGTTTATCTATAATTATATAATGAACTTGACAATTCAACACAACGTTTTAATCATCCCAAACAGCAATTTCATCGACGTGAGACTTCAACAGAAACTTTCAGTAGCAACAACATGTCTATAGACTAGATGTGAGAAATCATCACAGAATCTGTGATGTTCAAAAACATGTACTTCACGCACTTGCTAAATCGAAGGAATAGTTTATTGATAATTATATAATAAACGTGACAATTCAACACAACGTTTTAATCATCTCAAACAGCAAATCCATGGACCTGAGACTTCAACAGAGACTTTCAATAGCAACAACATGTCTATAGACTAGATGTGAGAAATCATCACAGAATCTGTGATGCTCAAAACCATCTACTTCACACACTTGCTAAAACGAAGGAATGGTTTATGGATAATTATATAATAGACTTGAAGATTCAACACAACTTTTAAGTCAACTCAAAAATCTATTTCATCGACCTTAGACTTCAATAGAGACTTGCAGTCCAAGCAAAATATCTTTAGACTAGATGTGAGAAATCATCACAGAATCTATGATGCTCAAAATCATCTACTTCACACACTTTATAAAAAAAAGAGGCGTTTACAGTTAATTATATAATAAAGTTGAAAATTCAACAAAACTTTTAGATCATCTCAAAAATCTATTCCATCGATCTGAGACTTCAATAGATACTTGCAGTCGCAACAAAATGTCTATAGGCAAGATGTGAGAAATCATCAAAGAACCTGTGATGTTCAAAAACAAGTACTTCACACACTTGCTAAAACGAAGGAATGGTTTATATATAATTCTATAATAAACTTGAAAATTCAACACAACTTTTAAATCATCTCAAACATCCATTCCATCGACCTGAGACTTCAATAGAGACTTGCACTCGCAATAAAATCTCTATAGGCTAGATGTGAGAAATCATCACAGAATCTGTGATGCTCAAAACCATCTACTTCACACACTTGATAAACAAAAAGAAACGTTTACTGATAATTGTATAATAAAGTGGAAAATTCAACACAACTTTTAAATCATCTCAAACATCCATTCCATCGACCTGAGATTTCCATAGAGACTTGCAGTCGCAACAAAATGTCTATAGACAACATGTGAGAAATCATCACTGAATCTGTGATGTTCAAAAACATGTACTTCACACACTTGCTAAACGGAAGGAATAGCTTATTGATAACTATATAATAATTTTGACAATTCAACACAACCTTTAAATCATCTCAAACATCTATTCCATCGACCTGAGACTTCAACAGAGACTTGCAGTCACAACAAAATGTCTATAGACAAGATGTGAGAAATCATCACAGAATCTGTGATGTTCAAAAACATCTACTTCACACACTTGCTAAACAGAAGGAATGGCTTACAAATAATTATATAATAAACTTGAAATTCAACACAACTTTTAAGTCATCTCAAACATCTATTCCATCGACCTGAGACTTCAATAGAGACTTGCACTCGCAATAAAATGTCTATAGACTAGATGTGAGAAATCATCACAGAATCTGTGATGTTCAAAAACATCTACTTCACACACTTGCTAAACCGAAGGAATGGTTTATAAATAATTATATAATAAACTTGAAAATTCAACACAACCTTTAAGTGATCGCAAACAACTATCCCATCGACATGAGACTTCAACAGAAACTTGCGATCGCAACAAAATGTCTGTAGACTAGATGTGAGAAATCATCACAGAATCTGTGATGTTCAAAAACATCTACTTCACACACATGATAAACGAAAAGAAACGTTTACTGATAATTGTATAATAAAGTGGAAAATTCAACACAACTTTTAAATCATCTCAAACATCCATTCCATCGACCTGAGATTGCAATAGAGACTTGTAGTCGCAACAAAATGTCTATAGACAACATGTGAGAAATCATCACAGAATCTGTGATGTTCAAAAACATGTACTTCACACACTTGCTAAACGGAAGGAATAGCTTATTGATACCTATATAATAATTTTGACAATTCAACACAACCTTTAAATCATCTCAAACATCTATTCCATCGACCTGAGACTTCAACAGAGACTTGCAGTCACAACAAAATGTCTATAGACAAGATGTGAGAAATCATCACAGAACCTGTTATGTTCAAAAACATCTACTTCACACACTTTCTAAACCGAAGGAATGCTTTATAAATAATTATATAATAAACTTGAAAATTCAACACAGCTTTTAAGTCATCTCAAACATCTATTCCATCGACCTGAGACTTCAATAGAGACTTGCACTCGCAATAAAATGTCTATAGACTAGATTTGAGAAATCATCACAGAATCTGTGATGTTCAAAAACATCTACTTCACACACTTTCTAAACCGAAGGAATGGTTTATATATAATTATGTAATAAGCTTGACAATTGAACCCAAACTTTAAACCATCTCAAACATCCATTCCATCGACCTGAGACTTCAACAGAGACTTTCAGTAGCAATAACATGTCTATAGACTAGATGTGAGAAATCATCACAGAATCTGAGATGTTCAAAAACATATACTTCACACACATGCTGAACAGAAGAAATTGTTTATATATAATTATATAATAAGCTTGACAATTGAACCCAACCTTTAAACCATCTCAAACATCAATTCTATCGACCTGAGACTTCAACAGAAACTTTCAGTAGCAACAACATGTCTATAGACTAGATGTGAGAAATCATCACAGAATCTGTGATGTTCAAAAACACCTACTTCACACACTTGCTAAACCGAAGGAATAGTTTATTGATGATTATATAATAAACGTGAAAATTCAACACAACGTTTTAATCATCTCAAAAACCTATTCCATCGATCTGAGACTTCAATAGATACTTGCAGTCGCAACAAAATGTCTATAGGCAAGATGTGAGAAATCATCACAGAACCTGTGATGCTCAAAAACATGTACTTCACACACTTGCTAAACCGAAGGAATGGTTTATGAATAATTATATAATAAACTTGAAGATTCAACACAACTTTTAAGTCATCTCAAACATCTATTCCATCGACATGAGACTTCAATAGAGACTTGCAGTCCTAACAAAATAAATATGGAGAAGATGTGAGAAATCATCACAGAATCTGTGATGTTCAAAAACATTTACTTCACACACTTGATAAACAAAGAGAAACGCTTATTGATAATCACATAATTAACTTGACATTTTAACACAACGTTTTAATCATCTAAAACATCTAGTTCATCGACATGAGCCATCAACAGAGACTTCCAATCGCAAAAAAATGTCTATAGACTAGATGTGAGAAGTCATCACCGAATCTGTGATGCTCAAACCATCTACTTCACACACTTGCTGAACCGAAGGAAAATTTTTTGATAATTATATAATAAACTTGACAATTCAACACAACATTTAAATCATCTCAAACATCTATTCCATCGACCTGAGACTTCAATAAAGAGTTGCAGTCGTAATAAAATGTCCATAGACAAGATGTGAGAAATCATCACAGAATCTGTGATGCTCAAAAACATCTACTTCACACACTTGATAAAAAAAAGAAGCGTTTACAGTTAATCATATAATAAAGTTGAAAATTCAACAAAACTTTTAAATCAGCTCAAAAATCTATTCCATCGATCTGAGACTTCAATAGATACTTGCAGTCGCAACAAAATGTCTATAGACAAGATGTGAGAAATCATCACAGCACATGTGATGTTCAAAAACATGTACTTCACATACTTGCTAAATCGAAGGAATAGTTTATTGATAATTATATAATAAACGTGACAATTCAACACAACGTTTTAATCATCTCAAACAGCAAATCCATGGACCTGAGACTTCAACAGAGACTTTCAATAGCAACAACTTGTCTATAGAGTAGATGTGAGAAATCATCACAGAATCTGTGATGCTCAAAACCATCTACTTCACACACTTGCTAAAACGAAGGAATGGTTTATACATAATTACATAATAAACTTGAAGATTCAACACAACTTTTAAGTCAACTCAAAAATCTATTTCATCGACCTTAGACTTCAATAGAGACTTGCAGTCCAAGCAAAATATCTATAGACTAGATGTGAGAAATCATCACAGAATCTATGATGCTCAAAATCATCTACTTCACAAACTTGATAAAAAAAGAGGCGTTTACAGTTAATTATATAATAAAGTTGAAAATTCAACAAAACTATTAAATCATCTCAAAAATCTATTCCATCGATCTGAGACTTCAATAGATACTTGCAGTTGCAACAAAATGTCTATAGGCAAGATGTGAGAAATCATCAAAGAACCTGTTATGTTCAAAAACAAGTACTTCACACACTTGCTAAAACGAAGGAATGGTTTATATATAATTCTATAATAAACTTGAAAATTCAACACAACTTTTAAATCATCTCAAACATCCATTCCATCGACCTGAGACTTCAATAGAGACTTGCACTCGCAATAAAATCTCTATAGGCTAGATGTGAGAAATCATCACAGAATCTGTGATGCTCAAAACCATCTACTTCACACACTTGCTGAACCGAAGGAAAATTTTTTGATAATTATATAATAAACTTGACAATTCAACACAACATTTAAATCATCTCAAACATCTATTCCATCGACCTGAGACTTCAATAAAGAGTTGCAGTCGTAATAAAATGTCCATAGACAAGATGTGAGAAATCATCACAGAATCTGTGATGCTCAAAAACATCTACTTCACACACTTGATAAAAAAAAGAAGCGTTTACAGTTAATCATATAATAAAGTTGAAAATTCAACAAAACTTTTAAATCAGCTCAAAAATCTATTCCATCGATCTGAGACTTCAATAGATACTTGCAGTCGCAACAAAATGTCTATAGACAAGATGTGAGAAATCATCACAGCACCTGTGATGTTCAAAAACGTGTACTTCACATACTTGCTAAATCGAAGGAATAGTTTATTGATAATTATATAATAAACGTGACAATTCAACACAACGTTTTAATCATCTCAAACAGCAAATCCATGGACCTGAGACTTCAACAGAGACTTTCAATAGCAACAACTTGTCTATAGACTAGATGTGAGAAATCATCACAGAATCTGTGATGCTCAAAACCATCTACTTCACACACTTGCTAAAACGAAGGAATGGTTTATACATAATTACATAATAAACTTGAAGATTCAACACAACTTTTAAGTCAACTCAAAAATCTATTTCATCGACCTTAGACTTCAATAGAGACTTGCAGTCCAAGCAAAATATCTATAGACTAGATGTGAGAAATCATCACAGAATCTATGATGCTCAAAATCATCTACTTCACAAACTTGATAAAAAAAAGAGGCGTTTACAGTTAATTATATAATAAAGTTGAAAATTCAACAAAACTATTAAATCATCTCAAAAATCTATTCCATCGATCTGAGACTTCAATAGATACTTGCAGTTGCAACAAAATGTCTATAGGCAAGATGTGAGAAATCATCAAAGAACCTGTTATGTTCAAAAACAAGTACTTCACACACTTGCTAAAACGAAGGAATGGTTTATATATAATTCTATAATAAACTTGAAAATTCAACACAACTTTTAAATCATCTCAAACATCCATTCCATCGACCTGAGACTTCAATAGAGACTTGCACTCGCAATAAAATCTCTATAGGCTAGATGTGAGAAATCATCACAGAATCTGTGATGCTCAAAACCATCTACTTCACACACTTGATAAACAAAAAGAAACGTTTACTGATAATTGTATAATAAAGTGGAAAATTCAACACAACTTTTAAATCAACTCTAACATCCATTCCATTGACCTGAGATTGCAATAGAGACTTGCAGTCGCAACAAAATGTCTATAGACAACATGTGAGAAATCATCACAGAATCTGTGATGTTCAAAAACATGTACTCCACACACTTGCTAAACGGAAGGAATAGCTTATTGATAACTATATAATAATTTTGACAATTCAACACAGCCTTTAAATCATCTCAAACATTTATTCCATCGACCTGAGACTTCAACAGAGACTTGCAGTCACAACAAAATGTCTATAGACAAGATGTGAGAAATCATCACAGAATCTGTGATGTTCAAAAACATCTAGTTCACACACTTGCTAAACCGAAGGAATGGTTTATAAATAATTATATAATAAACTTAAAAATTCAACACAACTATTAAGTCATCTCAAACATCTATTCCATCGACCTGAGACTTCAATAGAGACTTGCACTCGCAATAAAATGTCTATAGACTAGATGTGAGAAATCATCACAGAATCTGTGATGTTCAAAAACATCTACTTCACACACTTGCTAAACCGAAGGAATGGTTTATAAATAATTATATAATAAACTTGAAAATTCAACACAACCTTTAAGTGATCGCAAACATCTATCCCATCGACATGAGACTTCAACAGAGACTTGCGATCGCAACAAAATGTCTATAGACTAGATGTGAGAAATCATCACAGAATCTGTGATGCTCGAAAACATCTACTTCCCATACTTGCTAAACAGAAGGAATAGTTTATATATAATTATATAATATGCTTGACAATTGAACCCAACCTTTAAACCATCCCAAACATCTATTCCATCGACCTGAGACTTCAATGGAGACCTTAAGTCGCAACAAAATGTATATAGACTAGATGTGAGAAATCATCACAGAATCTGTGATGTTCAAAAACATCTACTTCACACACTTGCTAAAACGAAGGAATGGTTTATACATAATATTTAATAAATTTGAAAATTCAACACAACTTTTACGTCAACTCAAACATCTATTCAATCGACATGAGACTTCAATAGAGACTTGCAGTCCCAACAAAATGTCTATAGACTAGATGTGAGAAGTCATCACAGAATCTGTGATGTTCAAAAACATCTAATTCACACACTTTCTAAAACGAAGGAATGGCTTATACATAATTATATAATAAATTTGAAAATTCAACACAACTTTTACGTCAACTCAAACATCTATTCAATCGACATGAGACTTCAATAGAGACTTGCAGTCGCAATAAAATGTCTATAGACTAGATGTGAGAAATCATCACCGAACCTGTGATGCTCAAAACCATCTACTTCACACACTTGATAAACAAAGAGAAGCGTTTACTGATAATTATATAATATACTTGATAATTCAACACAATATTTATATTATTCCAAACATCTATTCCATCGACCTGAGACTTCAACAGAGACTTGCAGTCGCAACAAATCGTCTATAGACTAGATGTGAGAAATCATCTCAGAATCTGTGATGGTTAAAAAACATCTACTTTACACACTTGATAAAAAAAAGAAATGTTTACTGATAAATATATAATAAAGTTTAAAATTCAACAAAACTTTTAAGTCAACTCAAAAATTAATTCAATCGACCTTAGACTTCAATAGAGACTTGCAGTCGCAACAAAATGTCTATAGCCTAGATGTGAGAAATCATCACCGAATCTGTGATGCTCAAAACCATCTACTTCACACACTTGATAAACAAAAAGAAACGTTTACTGATAATTGTATAATAAAGTGGAAAATTCGACACAACTTTTCTATCATCTCAAACATCCATTCCATCGACCTGAGATTTCAATAGAGACTTGCAGTCGCAACAAAATGTCTATAAACAACATGTGAGAAATCATCACAGAATCTGTGATGCTCAAAAACATGTACTTCAAACACTTGCTAAACCGAAGGAATGGTTTATAAATAATTATATAATAAACTTGATAATTCAACACAACTTTTAAGTCATCTCAAACATCTATCCCATCGACATGAGACTTCAACAGAGACTTGCGATCGCAACAAAATTTCTATAGACTACAGGGTGTCTCAAAAAAATTGTTCGACGTTTGATTAAATATTGAAAAATAAGGACAACATGAACAGGCTTATGGAAAGATAACCCTGTTCCTAAGATTAGGAAATAATTTTAGAGACTAAAATCGTGCAAATCGGTTGAAAATTCACTGAGTTACGAGCTCTCGAAGATCAAAAATATGCGATAGTTGAAACCAGAGACACCCCAGATTTCTTATATTGCATAAAGCTCGAAGACGAAGGTAAGAGAAGCTTATTCAATGTCATACGTCTCGTTGATATCAGAGCAAACCAAATACGACTTCTGAAGTAAAATATTTCTTGCGATCATCCTCAAAATTCCTTATCATTGCAAAGGCCTAAAAACAGTGGTTCAAAACAAAATCGGCGAGAGACTGAATCTGTTTCCTCAAAGCATCCATATGCTTGACAGTTAGGTTATCGAATACCTGTTTGAATCCCACTTGGTTCGCCCTGACACAATTAAGAAATATCAGAAACGACAGCCTATGGGACTTTTACCAAAAATTCCATTTCGAGGCCTCTAGTTTCAGCTTTCGTACAAACTCGAACTTCAAAAGCTTGTAACCCCATTAATTTTTATTGGATTTGCAAGATTTTTGTGTCAAAAATTAATTTAAAATCTCAGAAATTGGGTGACTTGACCAAAGGTCCATTCAGCGTATCGTTATTTTTTAGTATTTAATCAGACGTCGAACAATTTTTTTGAGACACCCCGTAGATGTGAGAAATCATCACAGAATCTGTGATGTTCAAAAACATCTACTTCACACACTTCCTAAACCGAAGGAGTGGTTTATAAATAATTATATAATAAACTTGAAAATTCAACGCAACTTTAAAGTCATCTCAAACATCTATTCCATCGACCAGAGACTTCAATAGAGACTTTCAGTAGCAACAACATGTCTATAGACTAGATGTGAGAAATCATCAAAGAATCTGTGATGTTCAAAAACATCTACTTCACACACTTGCTGAACCGAAGGAATTGTTTATAAATAATCATATAATAAACTTGAAAATTCAACACAACTTTTAAGTCATCTCAAACATCTATTCCATCGACCTGAGACTTTAATAGAGACTTGCAGTAGCAACAACATGTCTATAGACTAGATGTGAGAAATCATCACAGAATCTGTGATGTTCAAAAACATCTACTTCACACACTTGCTAAACCGAAGGAAAATTTTTTGATAATTATATAATAAACTTGACAATTCAACACAACATTTAAATCATCCCAAACATCCATTCCATGGACCTGAGACTTCAACAGAGACTTGCACTCGCAATAAAATGTCTATAGACTAGATGTGAGAAATCATCAAAGAATCTGTGATGCTCAAAAACATCTCCTTCACACACTTGCTAAACCGAAGGAATAGTTTATATATAATTATATAATAAGCTTGACAATTGAACCCAACCTTGAAACCATCTAAAACATCTATTCCATCGACCTGAGACTTCAATAGAGACCTTCAGTCGCAACAAAATGTGAATAGACTATATGTGAGAATTCATCACAGAATCTGTGATGTTCCAAAACATTTACTTCACACACTTGATAAACGGAAGGAATAGTTTATTGATAATTATATAATAAACGTGACAATTCAACTCAACGTTTTAATCATCTCAAACAGCAATTCCATCGACCTGAGACTTCAATAGAGACTTGCAGTCGCAACAAAATGTCTACAGACAAGATGTTAGAAATCATCACAGAATCTGTGATGTTCAAAAACATCTACTTCACACGCTTGCTAAACCGAAGGAATAGTTTATTGATAACTATATAATAAACGTGACAATTCAACACAACGTTTTAATCATCTCAAACAGCAATTCCATCGACCTGAGACTTCAACAGAGACTTTCAGTAGCAACAACATGTCTATAGACTAGATGTGGGAAATCATCGCCGAATCTGTGATGCTCAAAACCATCTACTTCACACACTTGATAAACAAAAAGAAATGTTTATTGATAATTATATAACAAAGTTGAAAATTGAACACAACCTTTAAATCATCTCAAACATCTATTCCATCGACCTGAGACTTCAATAGAGACTTGCAGTCGCAACAAAATGTCTATAGACAAGATTTGAGAAATCATCACGGAATCTGTTATGTTCAAAAACATCTACTTCACACACTTGGCAAACCGAAGGAATGGTTTATAAATGTTTATATAATAAACTTGAAAATTCAACACAACTTTTAAGTCATCTCAAACATCTAGTTCATTAACTTGCGACTTCAACAGAGACTTGCAGTCGCAAAAAAATGTCTATAGACTAGATGTGAGAAATCATCACAGAATCTGTGATGCTTAAAAGTATCTACTTCACACTCTTGCTGAACCGAAGGAAAATTTTTTGATAATTATATAATGAACTTGACTATTCAACACAACGTTTTAACCATCTCAAACAGCAATTCCATCGACTTGAGTCTTCAACAGAAACTTTCAGCAGCAACAACATGTCTATAGACTAGATGCAAGAATTCATCACAGAATCTGTGATGTTCCAAAACATCTACTTCACACACTTGCTAAACCGAAGGAATGGTTGATATATAATTATATAATGAACTTGACAATTCAACACATCATTTTAATCATCTCAAACATCTATTCCATCGACCTGAGACTTCTATAGATACTTGCAGTCGCAACATAGACTGGATGTGAGAAATCATCACAAAATCTGTGATGTTCAAAAACATCTACTTCCTACACTTGCTGAACAGAAGGAAAATTTTTTGATAATTATATAATAAGCTTGACAATTCAACACAACATTTAAATGATCCCAAACATCTATTCCATTGACCTGAGACTTGAACAGAGACTTGCGATTGCAACAATATGTCTATCGACTAGATGTGAGAAATCATCACAGAATCTGTGATGCTCAAAAACATCTGCTTAACACACTTGCTAAGCCGAACGAATAGTTTATATATAATTATATAATAAGCTTGACAATTGAACCCATCCTTTAAACTATATATGTGTGAAAAATCATCTCAGAATCTTTGATGCTCAAAATCATCTACTTCCACACTTGATAAACAAAAAGAAACGTGTACTGAGAACTATTCACTCAATTTAACAATTCAAACACAACCTTTAAATCATCTCAAACATCTATTCCATCGACCTGAGACTTCAACAGAGACTTGCAGTCGCAACAAAATGTCTATAGACTAGATGTGAGAAATCATCACAGAATCTGTGATGCTTAAAAGTATCTACTTCACACTCTTGCTGAACCGAAGGAAAATTTTTTGATAATTATATAATGAACTTTACTATTCAACACAACGTTTTAACCATCTCAAACAGCAATTCCATCGACTTGAGTCTTCAACAGAAACTTTCAGTAGCAACAACATGTCTATAGACTAGATGCAAGAATTCATCACAGAATCTGTGATGTTCCAAAACATCTTCTTCACACACTTGCTAAACCGAAGGAATGGTTGATATATAATTATATAATGAACTTGACAATTCAACACAACATTTTAATCATCTCAAACATCTATTCCATCGACCTGAGACTTCAATAGAGACTTGCACTCGGAATAAAATGTCTAAAGACTAGATGTGAGAAATCATCACAGAATCTGTGATGCTCAAAAACATCTACTTCACACACTTGATAAAAAAAGAAGTGTTTACAGTTAATTATATAATAAACTTGAAAATTCAACAAAACTTTTAAATCATCTCAAAAATCTATTCCATCGATCTGAGACTTCTATAGATACTTGCAGTCGCAACAAAGTGTCTATAGGCAAGATGTGAGAAATCATCTCAGAATCATTGATGCTCAAAAACATCTACTTCACACACTTGCTAAAACGAAGGAATAGTTTATTGATAATTATATAATGAACTTGACTATTCAACACAACGTTTTAACCATCTGAAACAGCAATTCCATCGACTTGAGTCTTCAACAGAAACTTTCAGTAGCAACAACATGTCCATAGACTAGATGTGAGAATTCATCACAGAATTTGTGATGTTCAAAAACATGTACTTCACACACTTTCTAAACCGAAGGAATAGTTTATTGATAATTATATAATAAACTTGACAATTCAACACAACATTTAAATCATCTCAAACATTTATTCCATCGACCTGAGACTTCAATAGAGACTTGCACTCGGAATAAAATGTCTATAGACTAGATATGAGAAATCATCACAGAATCTTTGATGCTCAAAACCATCTACTTTACACACTTAATAAACAAAAAGAAACGTTTACTGATAATGGTATAATAAAGTAGAAAATTCAACACAACTTTCAAATCATCTCAAACATCTATTCCATCGACCTGAGATTTCAATTGAGACTTGCAGTCGCAACAAAATGTTTATGGACAAGATGTGAGAAATCATCTCAGAATCTTTGATGCTCAAAAACATCTACTTCACACTTGCTAAAACGAAGGAATGGTTTTTTATTTAATTATATGATAAACTTGAAAATTCAACACAACTTTTAAATCAACTCAAACATCTATACCAACGACCTGAGACTTCAATAGAGACTTGCACTCGCAATAAAATGTCTATGTGACTAGATGTGAGAAATCATCACAGAATCTGTGATGCTCAAAATCATCTACTTCACACACTTGATAAACAAAAAGACACTTTTACTGATAATGGTATAATAAAGTGGAAAATCCAACACAACTTTTAAATCATATGAAACATATATTCCATCGACCTGAGATTTAAATAGAGACTTGCAGTCGCAACAAAATGTCTATAGACAAGATGTGAGAAATCATCACAGAATCTGTGATGTTCAAAAACATCTACTTCACAAACTTGCTGAACCGAAGGAATGGTTTATAAATTATTATATAATAAACTTGAAAATTCAACACAACTTTTAAGTCATCTCAAACATCTATTCCATCGACCTGAGACTTCAATAGAGACTTGCAGTCGTAATAATATGTCTACAGACTAGATGTGAGAAATCATCAAAAAATCTTTGATGCTCAAAACCATCTACTTCACACACTTAATATACAAAAAGAAACGTTTACTGATAATTATATAATAATGTGGAAAATTCAATACAACTTTTAAATCATCTCAAACATCTATTCCAACGACCTGAGACTTCAATAGAGACGAGCAGTCGCAATAAAATGTCTATAGACAAGATGTGATAAATCATCACAGAATCTGTGTTGTTCCAAAACATCTTCCTTACAAACTTGATAAAAAAAGAAATGTTTACAGATAATTATATAATAAAGTTAAAAATTCAACACAATTTTTAAATCATCTCAAACATCTATTCCATCGACATTAGACTTCAATAGAGACCTTCAGGCGCAACAAAATGTGTATACAATAGATGTGAGAATTCATCACAGAATCTGTGATGTTCCAAAATATCTACTTCACACACTTGATAAACCGAAGGAATAGTTTATTGATAATTATATAATAAACGTTACAATTCAACACAACGTTTTAATCATCTCAAACATCTAGTTCATCGACATGAGACTTCAACAGAGACTTGCAGTCGAAGAAAAATGTCTATAGACTAGATGTGAGAAATCATCACAGAATCTGTGATGCTTAAAGGCATCTACTTCACACACTTGCTGAACCGAAGGAAAATTTTTTTATAATTATATGATAAACTTGACAATTCAACACAACATTTAAATCATCCCAAACATATATTCCATCGACCTGAGACTTCAACAGAGACTTGCGATCGCAACAAAATGTCTATAGACTAGATGTGAGAAATCATCACAGAATCTGTGATGCTCAAAAACATCTACTTCACACACTTTGCTAAACCGAAGGAATAGTTTATATATAATTATATAATAAGCTTGACAATTGAACCCAACCTTTAACACAACTTTTTAAATCATATCAAACATCTCTTCCATCGACCTGAGACTTCAATAGAGACTTGCAGTCGTAATAATATGTCTAAAAACTAGATGTGAGAAATCATTACATAATCTTTGATGCTCAAAACCATCTACTTCACACACTTAATATACAAAAAGAAACGTTTACTGATAATTATATAATAAAGTTAAAATTTCAACACAACGTTTTAATCATCTCAAACATCTAGTTCATCGACATGAGACTTCAATTCGACTTGCAGTCCCAACAAAATGTCTATAGACTAGATGTTAAAATTCATAACAGAATCTGTATTCTTCGAAAACATCTTCCTTACACACTTGATAAAAAAAGAAATGTTTACTGATAATTATATGATAAAGTTAAAAATTCGACACAACTTTTAAATCATCTCAAACATCAATTCCATCGACCTGAGACTTCAATAGAGACTTGCAGTCCCAACAAAATGTCTATAGACTAGATGTTAAAATTCATAACAGAATCTGTGTTGTTCCAAAACATCTACATCACTCACTTGATAAACAAAAATAAACGTTTATTGTTAACCGTATAATAAACTGGACAATTCAACACAACGTTTTAAGCATCTCAAAAATCAATTCCATCGGCCTGAGATTTCAACAGAGATTTTCAGTAGCAACAACATGTCTGTAGACTAGAAGTGAGAAATCATCACAGAATCTGTGATGTTCAAAAACATCTACTTCACACACTTGCTAAACCGAAGGAATGGTTTATAAATAATTATATAATATACTTGAAAATTCAACACAACTTTTATGTCATCTCAAACATCTATTCCATCGATCTGAGACTTCAATAGATACTTGCTGTCGCAAACAAAATGTCTATAGACTAGATGTGAGAAATCATCACAGAATCTGTGATGTTCAAAACATCTACTTCACACACTTGCTAAACCGAAAGAATGGTTTATAAACAATTATATAATATACTTGAAAATTCAACACAACTTTTAAATCATATCAAACATCTATTCCATCGACCTGAGACTTCAATAGAGACTTGCAGTCGTAATAATATGTCTACAGACTAGATGTGAGAAATGACCACATAATCTTTGATGCTCAAAACCATCTACTTCACACACTTAATATACAAAAAGAAACGTTTACTGATAATTATATAATAATGTGGAAAATTCAATACAACTTTTAAATCATCTCAAACATCTATTCCAACGACCTGAGACTTCAATAGAGACGAGCAGTCGCAATAAAATTTCTATAGACAAGATGTGATAAATCATCACAGAATCTGTGTTGTTCCAAAACATCTTCCTTACAAACTTGATAAAAAAAGAAATGTTTACAGATAATTATATAATAAAGTTAAAAATTCAACACAATTTTTAAATCATCTCAAACATCTATTCCATCGACATTAGACTTCAATAGAGACCTTCAGGCGCAACAAAATGTGTATACAATAGATGTGAGAATTCATCACAGAATCTGTGATGTTCCAAAACATCTACTTCACACACTTGATAAACCGAAGGAATAGTTTATTGATAATTATATAATAAACGTTACAATTCAAGACAACGTTTTAATCATCTCAAACATCTAGTTCATCGACATGAGACTTCAACAGAGACTTGCAGTCGAAGAAAAATGTCTATAGACTAGATGTGAGAAATCATCACAGAATCTGTGATGCTTAAAGGCATCTACTTCACACACTTGCTGAACCGAAGGAAAATTTTTTTATAATTATATGATAAACTTGACAATTCAACACAACTTTTAAATCATATCAAACATCTATTCCATCGACCAGAGAATTCAATAGAGACTTGCAGTCGTAATAATATGTCTACAGACTAGATGTGAGAAATCATCACAGAATCTGTGATGCTCAAAAACATGTTCTTTGCACACTTGATAAAAAAAGAGAAATGTTTACTGATAATTATATAATAAAGTTTAAATTTCAACACAACTTTTAAATCATCTCAAACATCTATTCCATTGACCTGAGACTTCAATAGAGACTTGCAGTCCCAACAAAATGTCTATAGACTAGATGTGAGAAGTCATCACAGAATCTGTGATGTTGAAAAACATCTACTTCACACACTTGCTAAACCGAATGAATAGTTTATATATAATTATATAATAAGCTTGACAATTGAACCCAACCTTTAACACAACTTTTAAATCATATCAAACATCTATTCCATCGACCTGAGACTTCAATAGAGACTTGCAGTCGTAATAATATGTCTACAGACTAGATGTGAGAAATCATCATATAATCTTTGATGCTCAAAACCATCTACTTCACACACTTAATATACAAAAAGAAACGTTTACTGATAATTATATAATAATGTGGAAAAATTTAATACAACTTTTAAGTCATCTCACACATCTATTCCATCGATCTTAGACTTCAATAGATACTTGCTGTCGCAACAAAATGTCTATAGACTAGATGTGAGAAATCATCACAGAATCTGTGATGATCAAAAACATCTACTTCACAAACTTGCTAAACCGAAGGAATAGATTATTGATAATTATGTAATAAACTTGAAAATTCAACACAACTTTTAAGTCATCTCAAACATCTATTCCATCGACATGAGACTTCAATAGAGACTTGCAGTCCCAATGAAATATCTATGGAGAAGATGTGAGAATTCATCACAGAATCTGTAATGCTCAAAAACATCTACATCACTCCCTTCATAAACAAAAAGAAATGTTTATTGATGATCATATAATTAACTTGGCATTTCAACACAACGTTTTAATCATCTCAAACATCTAGTTCATCGACATGAGACTTCAACAGAGACTTGCAGTCGAAGAAAAATGTCTATAGACTAGATGTGAGAAATCATCTCAGAATCTGTGATGGTTAAAAGCATCTACTTCACACACTTGCTGAACCGAAGGAAAATCTTTTTATAATTATATAATAAACTTGACAATTCAACACAACATTTAAATCATCCCAAATATATATTCCATCGACCTGAGACTTCAACAGAGACTTGCGATCGCAACAAAATGTCTATAGACTAGATGTGAGAAATCATCACAGAATCTGTGATGCTCAAAAACATCTACTTCACACTTGCTAAACCGAAGGAATAGTTTATATATAATTATATAATAAGCTTGACAATTGAACCCAACCTTTAACACAACTTTTAAATCATATCAAACATCTATTCCATCGACCTGAGACTTCAAATGAGACTTGCAGTCGTAATAATATGTCTACAGACTAGATGTGAGAAATCATCACATAATCTTTGATGCTCAAAACCATCTACTTCAAACACTTAATATACAAAAAGAAACGTTTACTGATAATTATATAATAAAGTTAAAATTTCAACACAACGTTTTAATCATCTCAAACATCTAGTTCATCGACATGAGACTTCAATTCGACTTGCAGTCCCAACAAAATGTCTATAGACTAGATGTTAAAACTCATAACAGAATCTGTATTGATCCAAAACATCTTCCTTACACACTTGATAAAAAAAGAAATGTTTACTGATAATTATATAATAAAGTTAAAAATTCGACACAACTTTTAAATCATCTCAAACATCAATTCCATCGACCTGAGACTTCAATAGAGACTTGCAGTCCCAACAAAATGTCTATAGTCTAGATGTTAAAATTCATAACAGAATCTGTGTTGTTCCAAAACATCTACATCACTCACTTGATAAACAAAAATAAACGTTTATTGTTAACCGTATAATAAACTGGACAATTCAACACAACGTTTTAAGCATCTCAAAAATCAATTCCATCGGCCTGAGATGTCAACAGAGACTTTCAGTAGCAACAACATGTCTGTAGACTAGAAGTGAGAAATCATCACAGAATTTGTGATGTTCAAAAACATCTACTTCACTCACTTGCTAAACCGAAGGAATGGTTTATAAATAATTATATAATATACTTGAAGATTCAACACAACTTTTAAGTCATCTCAAACATCTATTCCATCGATCTGAGACTTCAATAGATACTTGCTGTCGCAAACAAAATGTCTATAGACTAGATGTGAGAAATCATCACAGAATCTGTGATGTTCAAAAACATCTACTTCACAAACTTGCTAAACCGAAGGAATAGTTTATTGATAATTATGTAATAAACTTGAAAATTCAACACAACTTTTAAGTAATCTCAAACATCTATTCCATCGACATGAGACTTCAATAGAGACTTGCAGTCCCAATGAAATATCTATGGAGAATATGTGAGAATTCATCACAGAATCTGTAATGCTCAAAAACATCTACATCACTCCCTTCATAAACAAAAAGAAATGTTCATTGATGATCATATAATTAACTTGGCATTTCAACACAACGTTTTAATCATCTCAAACATCTAGTTCATCGACATGAGCCATCAACAGAGACTTCCAATCGCAAAAAAATGTCTATAGACTAGATGTGAGAAGTCATCACCGAATCTGTGATGCTCAAAACCATCTACTTCACACTCTTGCTGAACCGAAGGAAAATTCTTTTATAATTATATAATAAACTTGACAATTCAACACAACATTTAAATCATCCCAAATATATATTCCATCGACCTGAGACTTCAACAGAGACTTGCGATCGCAACAAAATGTCTATAGACTAGATGTGAGAAATCATCACAGAATCTGTGATGCTCAAAAACATCTACTTCACACACTTGCTAAACCGAAGGAATAGTTTATATATAATTATATAATAAGCTTGACAATTGAACCCAACCTTTAACACAACTTTTAAATCATATCAAACATCTATTCCATCGACCTGAGACTTCAATAGAGACTTGCAGTCGTAATAATATGTCTACAGACTAGATGTGAGAAATCATCACATAATCTTTGATGCTCAAAACCATCTACTTCACACACTTAATATACAAAAAGAAACGTTTACTGATAATTATATAATAAAGTTAAAAATTCAACACAATTTTTAAATCATCTCAAACATCTATTCCATCGACATGAAACTTCAATAGAGACCTTCAGGCGCAACAAAATGTGTATACAGGTACATGTACCCCAAAAGCCACAAAAAAAGCGTGTGGTTATAATTTTTTTCCTACTAGTTGATTTCAAAAATGGTTTTGTGTCAATGAAGGGCTGCAGAAAACGAGGTCTTCCCGTTGGGTATTATTATTTTTTGCCTAAGATTGACCGAGTACTGATGTGACAAAGTTTCTTGTTTTTCACTATATGTACCCCAAAAACCACAAAAGCAAAAACACGGAAAAGATTACAGCTGATGCACCTATCACTGTGATATTTGGGAAAAAGTCATCATTATAAATCAGTAATGGATAGAAAGTATAGCTGCAAACTTATTTTCAGTGGAAGTATCTAATGTGCCACAAAACCCGCATGGGGTGTAACGCAAAAACCACATTAGTTTTTCACTTATCAAGCCGTTTGCAGCATATCAATCTTCAAAAGCATTATTTTTCTTGATTCTGCATATATTTTGAAATCTGCTGACAATCCGACCTAACAGAGAGGAACTGTGTTATTCATTTACCAGCAATTACAAAGTGCATGCTTTTTCCAAGTATAAAGTATCAAAATATTTGAGAATATCAATGTTCCTGGTAATTTTTTCATAAATAATGAAAAGTTTTGATGTTTCTATTCCATGGATAAATTTTCCTTGCTTTTAATTTCACAACTGCATTCATTTTAGAGTCTACCAGACTTATAACCACCTCAGAGGTTTCATTTATCACCCCCAAAATGTTTGAGAGCAACCTCAAATGGTTTAACCTCAAAGTAACCTCAAATGAGAGTAACCTCAAATGAGAGTAACTTTCCAGTGGTATCCAAAATTAACAGAAGTCTTCTAAAGTGATTGGTTCTCATATAGCAGCGGGAATGGTATACACACATTCTGTATACACCGTTCCTGTTACTATATGACTATGATCTTGAATGGAAAACTGAAAATTTTTTGAAAATATGGTTCTCATATAGCAACGGGAACGGTGTACACACATTATGTATACACCGTTCCTGTTACTATATGACTATGATTTGGAGTCTAAAACTGAAAATTTTTGAAAATATGGTTCTCATATAGCAAGGGGAACGGTGTACACACATTCTGTATACACCGTTCCCCTTACTATATGACTATGATTTGGAGTCTAAAACTGAAAATTTTTGAAAATATGGTTCTCATATAGCAACGGGAACGGTGTACACACATTCTGTATACACCGTTCCTGTTACTATGTGACTATGATTTTGAACGGAAAAACGAAAATTTTAGAAAATATGGTTCTCATATAGCAGCGGGAATGGTATACACACATTCTGTATACACCGTTCCTGTTACTATATGACTAAGAATTTGAATGGAAAACTGAAAATTTTTTGAAAAAATGGTTCTCATATAGCAACGGGAACGGTGTACACACGTTATGTATACACCGTTCCTGTTACTATATGACTATGATTTGGAGTCTAAAACTGAAAATTTTTGAAAAGATGGCACTCAAATAGCAACGGGAACGGTGTACACACATTCTGTAAATACCGTTCCTGTTAGTATATGACTATGATTTTGAGTTCAAGACTGAAAATTTTCGAAAAGATGGCTCTCAAATAGCAACGGGAACGGTGTACACACATTCTGTATACACCGTTCCTGTTACTATATGACTAAGATTTTGAATGGAAAACTGAAAATTTTTTGAAAAAATGGTTCTCATATAGCAACGGGAACGGTGTACACACATTATGTATTCACTGTTCCTGTTACTATATGACTATGATTTGGAGTCTAAAACTGAAAATTTTGAAAATATGGTTCTTATGTAAAAATGGGAAAGGAGTACTCACATTCTGTATACACCGTTCCTGTTACTATATGACTATGATTTGGAGTCTAAAACTGAAAATTTTTGAAAAGATGGCTCTCAAATAGCAACGGGAACGGTGTACACACATTCTGTAAATACCATTCCTGTTAGTATATGACTACGATTTTGAGTTGAAGACTGAAAAGTTTTGAAAATATAATTCTCATATAGCAACGGGAACGGTGTACGCACATTCTGTGTACACCGTTCCTGTTACTATATGACTATGATTTTGAGTAGCAAACAGAAAGATTTTTTAAAATATAGTTGTCATATAGCAACGGGAACGGTGTACACACATTCTGTATACACCGTTCCTGTTAGTATATGACTATGATTTTGAGTTGAAGACTGAAAAGTTTTGAAAATATAATTCTCATATAGCAACGGGAACGGTGTACGCACATTCTGTATGCACCGTTCCTGTTACTATATGACTATGATTTTGAGTAGCAAACAGAAAGATTTTTTAAAATATAGTTGTCATATAGCAACGGGAACGGTGTACACACATTCTGTATACACCGTTCCTGTTAGTATATGACTATGATTTTGAGTCGAAAACTGAAAATTTTCAAAAAGATGGCTCTCAAATAGCAAAGGGAACGGTGTACACACATTCTGTATACACCGTTCCTGTTACTATATGATTAAGATTTTGAATGGAAAACTGAAAGTTTTTTGAAAAAATGGTTCTCATATAGCAACGGGAACGGTGTACACACATTATGCATACACCGTTCCTGTTACTATATGACTATGATTTGGAGTCTAAAAGTGAAAATTTTTGAAAAGATGGCTCTCAAATAGCAACGGGAAAGGTGTACACACATTCTGTAAATACCGTTCCTGTTACAATATGACTATGATTTTGAGTGGAAAACTGAAAATTTTGAAAATATGGTTCTTATGTAAAAATGGGAAAGGAGTACTCACATTCTGTATACACCGTTCCTGTTACTATATGACTATGATTTTGAGTAGCAAACAAAAAGATTTTTTAAAATATAGTTGTCATATAGCAACGGGAACGGTGTACACACATTCTGTATACACCGTTCCCCTTACTATATGACTACGATTTGGAGTCTAAAACTGAAAGTCTTTGAAAATATGGTTCTCATATAGCAACGGGAACGGTGTACACACATTATGTATACACCGTTCCTGTTACTATATGAATATGATTTGGAGTCTAAAACTGAAAATGTTTGAAAATATGGTTCTCATATAGCAACGGGAACGGTGTACACACATTCTGTATACACCTTTCCCCTTACTATATGACTATGATTTGGAGTCTAAAACTGAAAATTTTTGAAAATATGGTTCTCATATAGCAACGGGAACGGTGTACACACATTCTGTATACACCGTTCCCCTTACTATATGGCTATGATTTGGAGTCTAAAACTGAAAATTTTTGAAAATATGGTTCTCATATAGCAACGGGAACGGTGTACACACATTCTGTATACACCGTTCCCCTTACTATATGACCATGATTTTGAATGGAAAACTGAAAATTTTTGAAAAAATGGCTCTCAAATAGCAACGGGAACGGTGTACACACATTCTGTATACACCGTTCCTGTTACTATGTGACTATGATTTTGAACGGAAAAACAAAAATTTTAGAAAATATGGTTCTCATATAGCAGCGGGAATGGTATACACACATTCTGTATACACAGTTCCTGTTACTATATGACTATGATTTTGAATGGAAAACTGAAAATTTTTTGAAAATATGGTTCATATATAGCAACGGGAACGGTGTACACACATTATGTATACACCGTTCCCCATACTATATGACTATGATTTGGAGTCTAAAACTGAACATTTTTGAAAATATGGTTCTCATATAGCAACGGGAACGGTGTACACACATTCTGTATACACCGTTCCCCTTACTATATGACTACGATTTGGAGTCTAAAACTGAAAATTTTTGAAAATATGGTTCTCATATAGCAACGGGAACGGTGTACACACATTATGTATACACCGTTCCTGTTACTATATGAATATGATTTGGAGTCTAAAACTGAAAATGTTTGAAAATATGGTTCTCATATAGCAACGGGAACGGTGTACACACATTCTGTATACACCGTTCCCCTTACTATATGACTATGATTTGGAGTCTAAAACTGAAAATTTTTGAAAATATGGTTCTCATATAGCAACGGGAACGGTGTACACACATTCTATATACACCGTTCCCCTTACTATATGGCTATGATTTGGAGTCTAAAACTGAAAATTTTTGAAAAAATGGTTCTCATATAGCAACGGGAACGGTGTACACACATTCTGTTTACACCGTTCCTGTTACTATGTGACTATGATTTTGAACGGAAAAACAAAAAGTTTAGAAAATATGGTTCTCATATAGCAGCGGGAATGGTATACACACATTCTGTATACACAGTTCCTGTTACTATATGACTATGATTTTGAATGGAAAACTGAAAATTTTTTGAAAATATGGTTCTCATATAGCAACGGGAACGGTGTACACATTATGTATACACCGTTCCTGGTACTATATGACTATGATTTGGAGTCTAAAACTGAAAATTGTTGAAAATATGGTTCTCATATAGCAACGGGAACGGTGTACACACATTCTGTATAAACCATTCCTTTACTATATGACTATGATTTGGAGTCTAAAACTGAAAACTTTTGAAAATATGGTTCTCATATAGCAACGGGAACGGTGTACAGACATTCTGTATACACCGTTCCCCTTACTATATGACTATGATTTGGAGTCTAAAACTGAAAATTTTTGAAAATGTGATTCTCATATAGCAACGGGAACGGTGTACACAAATTATGTATACACCGTTCCCCATACTATATGACTATGATTTGGAGTCTAAAACTGAAAATTTTTGAAAATATGGTTCTCATATAGCAAGGGGAACGGTGTACACACATTCTGTATACACCGTTCCTTTACTATATGACTATGATTTTGAGTAGCAAACAGAAAGATTTTTTAAAATATAGTTGTCATATAGCAACGGGAACGGTGTACACACATTCTGTATACACCGTTCCTGTTAGTATATGACTATGATTTTGAGTTGAAGACTGAAAAGTTTTGAAAATATAATTCTCATATAGCAACGGGAACGGTGTACGCACATTCTGTATGCACCGTTCCTGTTACTATATGACTATGATTTTGAGTAGCAAACAGAAAGATTTTTTAAAATATAGTTGTCATATAGCAACGGGAACGGTGTACACACATTCTGTATACACCGTTCCTGTTAGTATATGACTATGATTTTGAGTCGAAAACTGAAAATTTTCAAAAAGATGGCTCTCAAATAGCAAAGGGAACGGTGTACACACATTCTGTATACACCGTTCCTGTTACTATATGATTAAGATTTTGAATGGAAAACTGAAAGTTTTTTGAAAAAATGGTTCTCATATAGCAACGGGAACGGTGTACACACATTATGCATACACCGTTCCTGTTACTATATGACTATGATTTGGAGTCTAAAAGTGAAAATTTTTGAAAAGATGGCTCTCAAATAGCAACGGGAAAGGTGTACACACATTCTGTAAATACCGTTCCTGTTACAATATGACTATGATTTTGAGTGGAAAACTGAAAATTTTGAAAATATGGTTCTTATGTAAAAATGGGAAAGGAGTACTCACATTCTGTATACACCGTTCCTGTTACTATATGACTATGATTTTGAGTAGCAAACAAAAAGATTTTTTAAAATATAGTTGTCATATAGCAACGGGAACGGTGTACACACATTCTGTATACACCGTTCCCCTTACTATATGAATATGATTTGGAGTCTAAAACTGAAAGTCTTTGAAAATATGGTTCTCATATAGCAACGGGAACGGTGTACAAACATTATGTATACACCGTTCCTGTTACTATATGAATATGATTTGGAGTCTAAAACTGAAAATGTTTGAAAATATGGTTCTCATATAGCAACGGGAACGGTGTACACACATTCTGTATACACCTTTCCCCTTACTATATGACTATGATTTGGAGTCTAAAACTGAAAATTTTTGAAAATATGGTTCTCATATAGAAACGGGAACGGTGTACACACATTCTGTATACACCGTTCCCCTTACTATATGGCTATGATTTGGAGTCTAAAACTGAAAATTTTTGAAAATATGGTTCTCATATAGCAACGGGAACGGTGTACACACATTCTGTATACACCGTTCCCCTTACTATATGACTATGATTTTGAATGGAAAACTGAAAATTTTTGAAAAAATGGCTCTCAAATAGCAACGGGAACGGTGTACACACATTCTGTATACACCGTTCCTGTTACTATGTGACTATGATTTTGAACGGAAAAACAAAAATTTTAGAAAATATGGTTCTCATATAGCAGCGGGAATGGTATACACACATTCTGTATACACAGTTCCTGTTACTATATGACTATGATTTTGAATGGAAAACTGAAAATTTTTTGAAAATATGGTTCATATATAGCAACGGGAACGGTGTACACACATTATGTATACACCGTTCCCCATACTATATGACTATGATTTGGAGTCTAAAACTGAACATTTTTGAAAATATGGTTCTCATATAGCAACGGGAACGGTGTACACACATTCTGTATACACCGTTCCCCTTACTATATGACTACGATTTGGAGTCTAAAACTGAAAATTTTTGAAAATATGGTTCTCATATAGCAACGGGAACGGTGTACACACATTATGTATACACCGTTCCTGTTACTATATGAATATGATTTGGAGTCTAAAACTGAAAATGTTTGAAAATATGGTTCTCATATAGCAACGGGAACGGTGTACACACATTCTGTATACACCGTTCCCCTTACTATATGACTATGATTTGGAGTCTAAAACTGAAAATTTTTGAAAATATGGTTCTCATATAGCAGCGGGAATGGTATACACAAATTCTGTATACACCGTTCCCCTTACTATATGACTATGATTTGGAGTCAAAAACTGAAAATTTTTGAAAATGTGATTCTCATATAGCAACGGGAACGGTGTACACAAATTCTGTATACACCGTTCCCCTTACTATATGACTATGATTTGGAGTCTAAAACTGAACATTTTTGAAAATGTGATTCTCATATAGCAACGGGAACGGTGTACACAAATTCTGTATACACCGTTCCCCTTACTATATGACTATGATTTGGAGTCTAAAACTGAAAATTTTTGAAAATGTGATTCTCATATAGCAACGGGAACGGTGTACACAAATTCTGTATACACCGTTCCCCTTACTATATGACTATGATTTGGAGTCTAAAACTGAAAATTTTTGAAAATGTGATTCTCATATAGCAACGGGAACGGTGTACACAAATTCTGTATACACCGTTCCCCTTACTATATGACTATGATTTGGAGTCTAAAACTGAAAATTTTTGAAAATGTGATTCTCATATAGCAACGGGAACGGTGTACACAAATTATGTATACACCGTTCCTGTTACTATATGACTATGATTTGGAGTCTAAAACTGAAAATTTTTGAAAATATGGTTCTCATATAGCAACGGGAACGGTGTACACACATTCTGTATACACCGTTCCTGTTACTATGTGACTATGATTTTGAACGGAAAAACAAAAATTTTAGAAAATATGGTTCTCATATAGCAGCGGGAATGGTATACACACATTCTGTATACACAGTTCCTGTTACTATATGACTATGATTTTGAATGGGAAACTGAAAATTTTTTGAACATATGGTTCATATATAGCAACGGGAACGGTGTACACACATTATGTATACACCATTCCCAATACTATATGACTATGATTTGGAGTCTAAAACTGAAAATGTTTGAAAATATGGTTCTCATATAGCAACGGGAACGGTGTACACACATTCTGTATACACCGTTCCCCTTACTATATGACTACGATTTGGAGTCTAAAACTGAAAATTTTTGAAAATATGGTTCTCATATAGCAACGGGAACGGTGTACACACATTATGTATACACCGTTCCTGTTACTATATGAATATGATTTGGAGTCTAAAACTGAAAATGTTTGAAAATATGGTTCTCATATAGCAACGGGAACGGTGTAGACACATTCTGTATACACCGTTCCCCTAACTATATGACTATGATTTGGAGTCTAAAACTGAAAATTTTTGAAAATATGGTTCTCATATAGCAACGGGAACGGTGTACACACATTCTGTATACACCGTTCCCCTTACTATATGGCTATGATTTGCAGTCTAAAACTGAAAAATTTTGAAAATATGGTTCTCATATAGCAACGGGAACGGTGTACACACATTCTGTATACACCGTTTCCCTTACTATATGACTATGATTTTGAATGGAAAACTGAAAATTTTTGAAAAAATGGTTCTCATATAGCAACGGGAACGGTGTACACACATTCTGTATACACCGTTCCTGTTACTATGTGACTATGATTTTGAACGGAAAAACAAAAATTTTAGAAAATATGGTTCTCATATAGCAGCGGGAATGGTATACACACATTCTGTATACACAGTTCCTGTTACTATATGACTATGATTTTGAATGGAAAACTGAAAATTTTTTGAAAATATGGTTCTCATATAGCAACGGGAACGGTGTACACATTATGTATACTCCGTTCCCCTTACTATATGACTACGATTTGGAGTCTAAAACTGAAAATTTTTGAAAATATGGTTCTCATATAGCAACGGGAACGGTGTAAACACATTCTGTATACACCGTCTCTTACTATATGGCTATGATTTTGAGTGGAAAACTGAAAATTTTGAAAATATGGTTCTTATGTAAAAATGGGAAAGGAGTACTCACATTCTGTATACACCGTTCCTGTTACTATATGACTATGATTTTGAGTAGCAAACAAAAAGATTTTTTAAGATGTAGTTGTCATATAGCAGCGGGAATGGTATACACACATTCTCTATACACAGTTCCTGTTACTATATGACTATGATTTTGAATGGAAAACTGAAAATTTTTTGAAAATATGGTTCATATATAGCAACGGGAACGGTGTACACACATTATGTATACACCGTTCCTGTTACTATATGAATATGATTTGGAGTCTAAATCTGAAAAATGTTTGAAAATATGGTTCTCATATAGCAACGGGAACGGTGTACACACATTCTGTATACACCGTTCCCCTTACTATATGGCTATGATTTGCAGTGTAAAACTGAAAATTTTTGAAAATATGGTTCTCATATAGCAACGGGAACGGTGTACACACATTCTGTATACACCGTTCCCCTTACTATATGACTATGATTTTGAATGGAAAACTGAAAATTTTTGAAAAAATGGTTCTCATATAGCAACGGGAACGGTGTACACACATTCTGTATACACCGTTCCTGTTACTATGTGACTATGATTTTGAATGGGAAACTGAAAATTTTTTGAACATATGGTTCATATATAGCAACGGGAACGGTGTACACACATTATGTATACACCATTCCCAATACTATATGACTATGATTTGGAGTCTAAAACTGAAAATTTTTGAAAATATGGTTCTCATATAGCAACGGGAACGGTGTACACACATTCTGTATACACCGTTCCCCTTACTATATGACTACGATTTGGAGTCTAAAACTGAAAATTTTTGAAAATATGGTTCTCATATAGCAACGGGAACGGTGTACACACATTATGTATACACCGTTCCTGTTACTATATGAATATGATTTGGAGTCTAAAACTGAAAATGTTTGAAAATATGGTTCTCATATAGCAACGGGAACGGTGTAGACACATTCTGTATACACCGTTCCCCTAACTATATGACTATGATTTGGAGTCTAAAACTGAAAATTTTTGAAAATATGGTTCTCATATAGCAACGGGAACGGTGTACACACATTCTGTATACACCGTTCCCCTTACTATATGGCTATGATTTGGAGTCTAAAACTGAAAAATCTTGAAAATATGGTTCTCATATAGCAAAGGGAACGGTGTACACACATTCTGTATACACCGTTTCCCTTACTATATGACTATGATTTTGAATGGAAAACTGAAAATTTTTGAAAAAATGGTTCTCATATAGCAACGGGAACGGTGTACACACATTCTGTATACACCGTTCCTGTTACTATGTGACTATGATTTTGAACGGAAAAACAAAAATTTTAGAAAATATGGTTCTCATATAGCAGCGGGAATGGTATACACACATTCTGTATACACAGTTCCTGTTACTATATGACTATGATTTTGAATGGAAAACTGAAAATTTTTTGAAAATATGGTTCTCATATAGCAACGGGAACGGTGTACACATTATGTATACACCGTTCCTGTTACTATATGACTATAATTTGGAGTCTAAAACTGAAAATTTTTGAAAATATGGTTCTCATATAGCAACGGGAACGGTGTACACACATTCTGTATACACCATTCCTTTACTATATGACTATGATTTGGAGTCTAAAACTGAAAATTTTTGAAAATATGGTTCTCATATAGCAACGGGAACGGTGTACACACATTCTGTATACACCGTTCCCCTTACTATATGACTATGATTTGGAGTCTAAAACTGAAAATTTTTGAAAATATGGTTCTCATATAGCAACGGGAACGGTGTACACAAATTATGTATACACCGTTCCTGTTACTATATGACTATGATTTGGAGTCTAAAACTGAAAATTTTTGAAAATATGGTTCTCATATAGCAACGGGAACGGTGTACACACATTCTGTATACACCATTCCTTTACTATATGACTATGATTTGGAGTCTAAAACTGAAAATTTTTGAAAATATGGTTCTCATATAGCAACGGGAACGGTGTACACACATTCTGTATACACCTTTCCTGTTACTATATGACTATGATTTGGAGTCTAAAACTGAAAATTGTTGAAAATATGGTTCTCATATAGCAACGGGAACGGTGTACACAAATTCTGTATACACCGTTCCCCTTACTATATGACTATGATTTGGAGTCTAAAACTGAAAATTGTTGAAAATATGGTTCTCATATAGCAACGGGAACGGTGTACACACATTATGTATACACCGTTCCTGTTACTATGTGACTATGATTTTGAACGGAAAAGCAAAAATTTTAGAAAATATGGTTCTCATATAGCAGCGGGAATGGTATACACACATTCTGTATACACAGTTCCTGTTACTATATGACTATGATTTTGAATGGGAAACTGAAAATTTTTTGAACATATGGTTCATATATAGCAACGGGAACGGTGTACACACATTATGTATACACCATTCCCAATACTATATGACTATGATTTGGAGTCTAAAACTGAAAATTTTTGAAAATATGGTTCTCATATAGCAACGGGAACGGTGTACACACATTCTGTATACACCGTTCCCCTTACTATATGACTACGATTTGGAGTCTAAAACTGAAAATTTTTGAAAATATGGTTCTCATATAGCAACGGGAACGGTGTACACACATTATGTATACACCGTTCCTGTTACTATATGAATATGATTTGGAGTCTAAAACTAAAAATGTTTGAAAATATGGTTCTCATATAGCAACGGGAACGGTGTACACACATTCTGTATACACCGTTCCCCTAACTATATGACTATGATTTGGAGTCTAAAACTGAAAATTTTTGAAAATATGGTTCTCATATAGCAACGGGAACGGTGTACACACATTCTGTATACACCGTTCCCCTTACTATATGGCTATGATTTGGAGTCTAAAACTGAAAAATTTTGAAAATATGGTTCTCATATAGCAACGGGAACGGTGTACACACATTCTGTATACACCGTTCCCCTTACTATATGACTATGATTTTGAATGGAAAACTGAAAATTTTTGAAAAAATGGTTCTCATATAGCAACGGGAACGGTGTACACACATTCTGTATACACCGTTCCTGTTACTATGTGACTATGATTTTGAACGGAAAATTCAGATTCATAGAACAGCTATGAATTGGGTTAATTGAGCCCTCGCTTTATTCCACTTTATTCCGAATCGGCTCACTACACAGGAGAGTTTGGTAACCCTCAAACAGGGGCTCTATTTGATACTTGGTGTCCCATTACCCTAAAACACTGTGCTTCAATGTTTTGGCAGTATCACACGTCGCGAGCTTTTCGTCTGACTCTGGAACACAAGGAAGGTCCACGTTTATTGCATTTCGAAAAGAGAACATCAATGTTCAAAGGTCACTACAATGGAATTTCGCGTGGAAAAGCAAAGATCTGTGCGAGGTCAATAGTGCAAACAAGGTTGACTCAGGAAAGTACCGACAGGATAATAACACCTCGTAAAATTCTGAAATTCGGTGACTGCAGTTATCACGAAAAACGAATACGCGCAGAAGTCCAACCATACTAACAGCCTTTGCGCATTTCAGACCCCTAAAACCTGTCAGACTCGAAATGAGTGAGCCAATAAAAAGTTGTCATTACAAGTCCAGCTCAGTGTGTAATAAGAAGACTTGCCAAATTTGGGTAGACCGGGGACGGGATAGTTTGACCTATAAAACAGTTGGATTTACCAAAAAGGAACATCTTTTCTATGTTTCAATCAGTCAAGAAACAAGTCTTTTGGACAGTTAATTTAAAAAATTCGTCGTTCCTGAACGAAATACATAATGCCAAGGCCGGAAAGCACTGTAGCACAACGGCGAAGTGCGAGAGCCACAACGAGAGCCAGTACAACAAGCAGTGGAGGCCAAACAAACCAGCCGGAAAGTGCAGCAAACCAGCCCGAAGGTGAAAGAGTAGGCCCACCAAGACCCGACCCTCCAGCAATTCAAACACGAAATGGGAATCAACTTGAAGCAGCGACTGCGGTTTTCACAGCAAACCAGGTGAGGTCTGTTGAGAACATTGTAAAGGCCAGCATTACAGAGGCGATGAGCGAGCTGAAAGAACTGTTAAAGCAGCAGAGTCAGAAGGCCCCCATCCCTGCTACAAGTGTCCCTGTGGAGCAGCCTCAACAGCCACAAGCAGCCAGCAGCTCTGTTTCCCCTCCCAATCCAATCCCTCTTTCTCAAGCCCCAACAACACTTCCCGAACTGATGGCATTCGAAAGACTTGGCGCGACTCCCTTTGCCACACAATCCGATACCAGTACTTCAAGTTTCAGTGTAGATGGAGGTTTTACGCCAGAGATCCCTCAAGCATTTGTTCGGGCGATTCAAAGCGGTGAGTTTTTTGATATTTCAAAATTGCTACCTGAAAACCTTCAGAAAATCACTTCAGACGTAGGAGATGACCCACTAGCTATTACAATTGATGGCAATTCACAATTGAAGCTGATAAAACAAAGTACGAAGAAAAAAATTGAGACTATTGATGACTGGACTAATGCGTTCACAGTATACATGAAAGTAGTCATAGATAAGTATCCTGCGCGTTCGCGGGAGCTACTTGAATATCTTGATCTGATTCGCTATGCTGCTAGATACCACCATTCATTAGGGTGGTTTATTTATGATAATAAGTTTCGCTATAAGGCTGCTAACGATAGATCTTTGAGTTGGGCTAAACTTGATCAGCAGCTTTGGACAAGGATTTTTACAGTTAGCCAGTCTAAGTTGGAGGCTGATCTTGCTCTTTTTAAACAAGGACCCTCATCAGTTAGTAGAGCAGTTATTAGTGCACCGAGGGACGGAACGTGCAATAACTACAACAAAGGAAACCCCTGCGTTAGGATCCCATGTCTCTACAGGCACACATGCAACAAACCGGGATGTAACGAACCTCATCCCGGTTATAGTTGCCCAAAACAAGGAGGTAAGTATCCCTCAAGCTCCTCCGCCTCTCGTGCCGCCGCACAAAACTCAAACAGTACCACCTAAAGTACAAGTTAAGTGCCAAATAAACATAGATAGGCTAGAGAAGGAACTTTCAGGACACCCTGACCAGTTTTTTGTTCATAAATTGTGCACAGAGTTAAGGGAAGGGGCCCATATAGGTTTTGTCGGGGAACGCAAGCCAAAAACCGCCAGGAATTTGCCAACAGCCTTCCAACAGCCGGAAAAAATATCAGAAAACTTAGCAAACGAAGTAACCCTTGGGAGAACCGCAGGGCCTTTCGATTTCCCCCCTTTTGCTAACTTCCAAATTTCCCCTCTGGGCATCATACCAAAAAAGCACTCGGAAAAATTTCGCACGATATTTCACTTATCTTATCCGAAAACAGGCACGTCTATCAACTCTTGCATCAACAAGGATTCGTTCTCTTTGCAGTATGTTTCTACAGATCAAGCTATAGCATCAATACAGGCTCTAGGAAAGGGTACACCAATGGCCAAAACTGACATTGAGTCTGCTTTTCGTCTATTCCCTATCCATCCCGATGACTGGGAGCTATTGGGTATGACGTGGGAGGGAAAGTACTACTATGAAAAATTCCTTCCCTTTGGTTTGAGGAGTGCTCCGTTCCTCTTTAACCAGTTGTCTGAAGGCATAGAATGGATTCTCCGTAACAAATGTGGTATATCTTTCGTTTGCCATTTCTTAGACGACTTCCTGATAATGGAGCCTCCAAGCTTAGGCCCAGATCCCTTTCTGGACTGTAAAGCCAGTCGTACCAGCATGCAGCTCACTTTCAAAGAACTAAATGTTCCCCTAGCCCCCGCAAAAACGGTTGGTCCTGCCACTAGGCTAGAATTTTTAGGAATTATATTAGATTCTGAGCAGATGCAGGCCTCATTGCCGCAAGATAAGGTCATACGACTTCAAGAAGAACTTGCTAAGTGGTCAAATCGAAGAAAAGGGACACTGAAGGAGCTCCAGTCACTTATAGGTTCCTTAAATTTTGCATGCCGGGTAATTCCGCCGGGTAGGGCATTTTTGCAAAGGATTATTAATCTAACAATTGGTATAAAGAAACCATATCATCATGTGCGATTAAATGCAGCATTTTTCGAGGACATCCGTATGTGGCAAATGTTTCTTAAGGATTGGAATGGTAAGCAGTTTTTTCTCAACACCGCATGGGAATCATCTGTCTCTTTGCAGCTGTTTACAGATGCTTCTAGTACGATCGGTTATGGGGGAATTTTCGGGCGCCAGTGGTTTCAGGGTGCATGGGAAAACCTTGATAGACAAAAACAGGGTCTCAGCATTAACTGGAAGGAGTTGTACGCTATAGTAGTTGCTTGTCACATTTGGGGATCACGATGGTCACAAAAGAGGTTGCTATTTTATTGTGACAATCAATCGGTTGTCGAGATTATCAATAGTAAGCGCTCCAGATGTCCCGCAATAATGTCTCTTGTGCGTAACCTTACATTGCTTACTTTGCAGAATAATTTTTATTTCAAAGCAATGCATATTCCGGGAAGTAAGAATGAGATTGCTGACTCTTTATCTCGCTTTCAGGTGGAACGTTTCCGAATGCTGGCTCCATGGGCAAACAAGTATCCACAACCGATTCCCAAGACCCCTTTGCTTCTCTGAAGCCACAGTTACAAAAATTCTTCGATTGTTCACTGGCTGAAAACACCAAAAAGACTTATCAAACAGGAGAAAAACAGTTCTTGAACTTTTGCTACGGATTCAAAATTCAGGATTTTCATTCTGTGCTGCCGACAAACGAACTCATTTTGTGCTACTTTGTTGTCTTTCTTGCTCAGTCATTAAAACATTCGACAATAAAAGGGTATCTTGCTGCGGTGAAGCACTTGCATCTAAAACACGGCTTTGACTTGAAACTTGACCAATTTATTCATTTGCAGTATATCTTGAGAGGTATAAAACGTTACCAAGGCGTGCACATCAGAACGAGGCTGCCGATAACGCTAATTCATTTGACCCATTTTTATAACCAATTACGGCCCTTCGACAGTCAAAACTGGAACAACAAAATGTTGTGGGCAGCAATCTGTTTAGCATTTTTTGGCTTCTTGCGAATCGGTGAATTTACTTCGAGTCAGCAGTCGCATTCTTCTCTTCAACTCAATGCTTCGGATGTCCAGTTTATGCCTTCAATATTGTCGCCGACATATGTACGAGTCAAGATAAAATGTTCAAAAACAGACCCATTTCGTAAAGGTGTTACTTGGATCATAGGAGAAACTGGCTCTAATATATGTGCAGTCAAAGCACTCAAGCATTACTTACTCTTCTGCAAACCAGCTGTTGGGCCGCTTTTTTGTTTCAAAGATGGTCGATACTTAACCAGAAACAATTTCACGAGCGAAATAAGGGAATTACTGACAAATTGTGGTTATGATGCATATAATTACGCAGGCCATAGCTTTAGAATTGGTGCAGCAACAACAGCTGCTTCAGCAAATCTTCCCTCATGGCTTATAAAGACACTAGGCCGTTGGACATCAGACTGTTACGAACGATATATTAAAACACCCGAAATAATCTTAACTACCGCTTCTAAACAACTGGTTACCCAATAGTTCACGGTCTCATGGGGTATCGCATAAATGCGATAGTGGCAGCGAGTGAATTGTTTTCATCACTCTCGACCCCATTCGACGGGGATACTAAAAATTTCGAAACCACGCCTACAGTTTTGGAGTGTTGGCTGATACTACATGATTTGTTTATGTACCATGTGAGTACGTGTTTAGGCCGTAATAACGTTCTCCAGGACCTTGCCTGTTTGTTGCCTACCATTAAGTATGGTCTCCATTAAGTATGGGGTGCTTCATTAAGTATGGAGTAAGGCTGTAATTTGTTTGTTGCCTACCATTAAGTATGGTCTCCATTAAGTATGGGGTGCTTCATTAAGTATGGAGTAAGGCTGTAATTTGTTGCCAACCATTAAGTATGGTCTCCATTAAGTATGGAGTGCTTCATTAAGTATGGAGTATGGCTGTCATTTGTTGTTTGTTGTTGGTCTTCCATTAATTATGGCAGAATTTGTCCAAGGCCAGTGTTTTTGCCATCATGTTTGGCCTTTCATTGAGTATGAAAGGACGAGATCAGTATCAGTATCAGCCACCCTCCACATTGGTCTCTACTCAAGCCACTGCCACTGTCGTATTTCCTAAACCCCACATACAAGTAGGTAAAGTATGTTAGAAAGTAAGTAAGTACGTAAGTAAGTAGGCATTTGACTTGTAGTCGTATACATCGTAGGTTATTGATGTTATGATAAGGCTTCGTGCAAATCAGAATTTCATGTTCTTTCTGCAAAGCTTGGGACAACAACACAGAGGGGAAATTAATTCAGATTCATAGAACAGCTATGAATTGGGTTAATTGAGCCCTCGCTTTATTCCACTTTATTCCGAATCGGCTCACTACACAGGAGAGTTTGGTAACCCTCAAACAGGGGCTCTATTTGATACTTGGTGTCCCATTACCCTAAAACACTGTGCTTCAATGTTTTGGCAGTATCACACGTCGCGAGCTTTTCGTCTGACTCTGGAACACAAGGAAGGTCCACGTTTATTGCATTTCGAAAAGAGAACATCAATGTTCAAAGGTCACTACAATGGAATTTCGCGTGGAAAAGCAAAGATCTGTGCGAGGTCAATAGTGCAAACAAGGTTGACTCAGGAAAGTACCGACAGGATAATAACACCTCGTAAAATTCTGAAATTCGGTGACTGCAGTTATCACGAAAAACGAATACGCGCAGAAGTCCAACCATACTAACAGCCTTTGCGCATTTCAGACCCCTAAAACCTGTCAGACTCGAAATGAGTGAGCCAATAAAAAGTTGTCATTACAAGTCCAGCTCAGTGTGTAATAAGAAGACTTGCCAAATTTGGGTAGACCGGGGACGGGATAGTTTGACCTATAAAACAGTTGGATTTACCAAAAAGGAACATCTTTTCTATGTTTCAATCAGTCAAGAAACACCCGCCCTCCCATCCCTCGCGAAATCTCCGGCTAACGAGCCATCAAAAATAATTGTTGTTGCGAACCGAAATGCGGCAGTATTGGCAGCGAGTGAATTGTTTTCATCACTCTCGACCCCATTCGACGGGGATACTAAAAATTTCGAAACCACGCCTACAGTTTTGGAGTGTTGGCTGATACTACATGATTTGTTTATGTACCATGTGAGTACGTGTTTAGGCCGTAATAACGTTCTCCAGGACCTTGCCTGTTTGTTGCCTACCATTAAGTATGGTCTCCATTAAGTATGGGGTGCTTCATTAAGTATGGAGTAAGGCTGTAATTTGTTTGTTGCCTACCATTAAGTATGGTCTCCATTAAGTATGGGGTGCTTCATTAAGTATGGAGTAAGGCTGTAATTTGTTGCCAACCATTAAGTATGGTCTCCATTAAGTATGGAGTGCTTCATTAAGTATGGAGTATGGCTGTCATTTGTTGTTTGTTGTTGGTCTTCCATTAATTATGGCAGAATTTGTCCAAGGCCAGTGTTTTTGCCATCATGTTTGGCCTTTCATTGAGTATGAAAGGACGAGATCAGTATCAGTATCAGCCACCCTCCACATTGGTCTCTACTCAAGCCACTGCCACTGTCGTATTTCCTAAACCCCACATACAAGTAGGTAAAGTATGTTAGAAAGTAAGTAAGTACGTAAGTAAGTAGGCATTTGACTTGTAGTCGTATACATCGTAGGTTATTGATGTTATGATAAGGCTTCGTGCAAATCAGAATTTCATGTTCTTTCTGCAAAGCTTGGGACAACAACACAGAGGGGAAATTAAACAAAAATTTTAGAAAATATGTTTCTCATATAGCAGCGGGAATGGTATACACACATTCTGTATACACAGTTCCTGTTACTATATGAATATGATTTGGAGTCTAAAACTAAAAATGTTTGAAAATATGGTTCTCATATAGCAACGGGAACGGTGTACACACATTCTGTATACACCGTTCCCCTAACTATATGACTATGATTTGGAGTCTAAAACTGAAAATTTTTGAAAATATGGTTCTCATATAGCAACGGGAACGGTGTACACACATTCTGTATACACCGTTCCCCTTACTATATGGCTATGATTTGGAGTCTAAAACTGAAAAATTTTGAAAATATGGTTCTCATATAGCAACGGGAACGGTGTACACACATTCTGTATACACCGTTCCCCTTACTATATGACTATGATTTTGAATGGAAAACTGAAAATTTTTGAAAAAATGGTTCTCATATAGCAACGGGAACGGTGTACACACATTCTGTATACACCGTTCCTGTTACTATGTGACTATGATTTTGAACGGAAAAACAAAAATTTTAGAAAATATGTTTCTCATATAGCAGCGGGAATGGTATACACACATTCTGTATACACAGTTCCTGTTACTATATGACTATGATTTTGAATGGAAAACTGAAAATTTTTTGAAAATATTGTTCTCATATAGCAGCGGGAACGGTGTACACATTATGTATACACCGTTCCTGTTACTATATGACTATGATTTGGAGTCTAAAACTGAAAATTTTTGAAAATATGGTTCTCATATAGCAACGGGAACGGTGTACACACATTCTGTATACACCGTTCCCCTTACTATATGACTATGATTTGGAGTCTAAAACTGAAAATTTCTGAAAATATGGTTCTCATATAGCAACGGGAACGGTGTACACAAATTATGTATACAACGTTAATGTTACTATATGAGTATGATTTGGAGTCTAAAACTGAAAATTGTTGAAAATATGGTTCTCATATAGCAACGGGAACGGTGTACACACATTCTGTATACACCGTTCCCCTTACTATATGACTATGATTTGGAGTCTAAAGCTGAAAATTTTTGAAAATATGGTTCTCATATAGCAACGGGAACGGTGTACACAAATTCTGTATACACCGTTCCCCTTACTATATGACTATGATTTGGAGTGTAAAACTGAAAATTGTTGAAAATATGGTTCTCATATAGCAACGGGAACGGTGTACACACATTCTGTATACACAGTTCCCCTACCTATATGACTATGATTTGGAGTCTAAAACTGAAAATTGTTGAAAATATGGTTCTCATATAGCAACGGGAACGGTGTACACACATTCTGTATACACCGTTCCCCTTACTATATGACTATGATTTGGAGTCTAAAACTGAAAATTTTTGAAAATATGGTTCTCATATAGCAACGGGAACGGTGTACACAAATTCTGTATACACCGTTCCTGTTACTATATGACTATCATTTTGAATGGAAAACTGAAATTGTTTGAAAATATGGTTCATATATAGCAACGGGAACGGTGTACACACATTATGTATACACCGTTCCCCTTACTATATGAATATGATTTGGAGTCTAAAACTGAAAATTTTTGAAAATATGGTTCTCATATAGCAACGGGAACGGTGTACACACATTCTGTATACACTGTTCCCCTTACTATATGACTATGATTTGGAGTCTAAAACTGAAAATTTTTGAAAATATGGTTCTCATATAGCAACGGGAACGGTGTACACACATTATGTATACACCGTTCCCCTTACTATATGAATATGATTTGGAGTCTAAAACTGAAAATGTTTGAAAATATGGTTCTCATATAGCAACGGGAACGGTGTACACACATTCTGTATACACCGTTCCCCTTACTATATGACTATGATTTGGAGTCTAAAACTGAAAATTTTTCAAAATATGGTTCTCATATAGCAACGGGAACGGTGTACACACATTATGTTTACACCGTTCCCCTTACTATATGGCTATGATTTGGAGTCTAAAACTGAAAATTTTTGAAAATATGGTTCTCATATAGCAACGGGAACGGTGTACACACATTCTGTATACACCGTTAATGTTACTATGTGACTATGATTTTGAACGGAAAAACAAAAATTTTAGAAAATATGGTTCTCATATAGCAGCGGGAATGGTATACACACATTCTGTATACACAGTTCCTGTTACTATATGACTATGATTTTGAATGGAAAACTGAAAATTTTTTGAAAATATGGTTCATATATAGCAACGGGAACGGTGTACACACATTATGTATACACCGTTCCCCATACTATATGACTATGATTTGGAGTCTAAAACTGAAAATTTTTGAAAATATGGTTCTCATATAGAAACGGGAACGGTGTACACACATTCTGTATACACCGTTCCCCTTACTATATGACTATGATTTGGAGTCTAAAACTGAAAATTGTTGAAAATATGGTTCTCATATAGCAACGGGAACGGTGTACACACATTCTGTATACACCGTTCCTGTTACTATATGACTATGATTTTGAATGGAAAACTGAAATTGTTTGAAAATATGGTTCATATATAGCAACGGGAACGGTGTACACACATTATGTATACACCGTTCCCCATACTATATGACTATGATTTGGAGTCTAAAACTGAAAATTTTTGAAAATATGGTTCTCATATAGCAACGGGAACGGTGTACACACATTCTGTATACACCGTTCCCCTTACTATATGAATATGATTTGGAGTCTAAAACTGAAAATTTTTGAAAATATGGTTCTCATATAGCAACGGGAACGGTGTACACACATTCTGTATACACTGTTCCCCTTACTATATGACTATGATTTGGAGTGTAAAACTGAAAATTGTTGAAAATATGGTTCTCATATAGCAACGGGAACGGTGTACACACATTCTGCATACACAGTTCCCCTACCTATATGACTATGATTTGGAGTCTAAAACTGAAAATTGTTGAAAATATGGTTCTCATATAGCAACGGGAACGGTGTACACAAATTCTGTATACACCGTTCCTGTTACTATATGACTATGATTTTGAATGGAAAACTGAAATTGTTTGAAAATATGGTTCATATATAGCAACGGGAACGGTGTACACACATTATGTATACACCGTTCCCCATACTATATGACTATGATTTGGAGTCTAAAACTGAAAATTTTTGAAAATATGGTTCTCATATAGCAACGGGAACGGTGTACACACATTCTGTATACACCGTTCCCCTTACTATATGAATATGATTTGGAGTCTAAAACTGAAAATTTTTGAAAATATGGTTCTCATATAGCAACGGGAACGGTGTACACACATTCTGTATACACTGTTCCCCTTACTATATGACTATGATTTGGAGTCTAAAACTGAAAATTTTTGAAAATATGGTTCTCATATAGCAACGGGAACGGTGTACACACATTATGTATACACCGTTCCCCTTACTATATGAATATGATTTGGAGTCTAAAACTGAAAATGTTTGAAAATATGGTTCTCATATAGCAACGGGAACGGTGTACACACATTCTGTATACACCGTTCCCCTTACTATATGACTATGATTTGGAGTCTAAACCTGAAAATTTTTGAAAATATGGTTCTCATATAGCAACGGGAACGGTGTACACACATTCTGTATACACCGTTCCCCTTACTATATGGCTATGATTTGGAGTCTAAAACTGAAAATTTTTGAAAATATGGTTCTCATATAGCAACGGGAACGGTGTACACACATTCTGTATACACCGTTCCCCTTACTATATGACTATGATTTTGAAAGGAAAACTGAAAATTTTTGAAAAAATGGTTCTCATATAGCAACGGGAACGGTGTACACACATTCTGTATACACAGTTCCTGTTACTATGTGACTATGATTTTGAACGGAAAAACAAAAATTTTAGAAAATATGGTTCTCATATAGCAGCGGGAATGGTATACACACATTCTGTATACACAGTTCCTGTTACTATATGACTATGATTTTGAATGGAAAACTGAAAATTTTTTGAAAATATGGTTCTCATATAGCAACGGGAACGGTGTACACACATTCTGTATACACCGTTCCTGTTACTATGTGACTATGATTTTGAACGGAAAAACGAAAATTTTAGAAAATATGGTTCTCATATAGCAGCGGGAATGGTATACACACATTCTGTATACACCGTTCCTGTTACTATATGACTATGATTTTGAATGGAAAACTGAAAATTTTTGAAAAAATGGTTCTCATATAGCAACGAGAACGGTGTACACACATTCTGTATACACCGTTCCTGTTACTATATGACTATGATTTTGAATGGAAAACTGAAATTGTTTGAAAATATGGTTCATATATAGCAACGGGAACGGTGTACACACATTATGTATACACCGTTCCCAATACTATATGACTATGATTTGGAGTCTAAAACTGAAAATTTTTGAAAATATGGTTCTCATATAGCAACGGGAACGGTGTACACACATTCTGTATACACCGTTCCCCTTACTATATGACTATGATTTGGAGTCTAAACCTGAAAATTTTTGAAAATATGGTTCTCATATAGCAACGGGAACGGTGTACACACATTCTGTATACACCGTTCCCCTTACTATATGGCTATGATTTGGAGTCTAAAACTGAAAATTTTTGAAAATATGGTTCTCATATAGCAACGGGAACGGTGTACACACATTCTGTATACACCGTTCCCCTTACTATATGACTATGATTTTGAAAGGAAAACTGAAAATTTTTGAAAAAATTGTTCTCATATAGCAACGGGAACGGTGTACACACATTCTGTATACACCGTTCCTGTTACTATGTGACTATGATTTTGAACGGAAAAACAAAAATTTTAGAAAATATGGTTCTCATATAGCAGCGGGAATGGTATACACACATTCTGTATACACAGTTCCTGTTACTATATGACTATGATTTTGAATGGAAAACTGAAAATTTTTTGAAAATATGGTTCTCATATAGCAACGGGAACGGTGTACACACATTATGTATATACCGTTCCTGTTACTATATGACTATGATTTGGAGTCTAAAACTGAAAATTTTTGAAAATATGGTTCTCATATAGCAACGGGAACGGTGTACACACATTCTGTATACACCATTCCTTTACTATATGACTATGATTTGGAGTCTAAAACTGAAAATTTTTGAAAATATGGTTCTCATATAGCAACGGGAACGGTGTACACACATTCTGTATACACAGTTCCTGTTACTATATGACTATGATTTTGAATGGAAAACTGAAAATTTTTTGAAAATATGGTTCTCATATAGCAACGGGAACGGTGTACACACATGTATATACCGTTCCTGTTACTATATGACTATGATTTGGAGTCTAAAACTGAAAATTTTTGAAAATATGGTTCTCATATAGCAACGGGAACGGTGTACACACATTCTGTATACACCATTCCTTTACTATATGACTATGATTTGGAGTCTAAAACTGAAAATTTTTGAAAATATGGTTCTCATATAGCAACGGGAACGGTGTACACACATTCTGTATACACCGTTCCCCTTACTATATGACTATGATTTGGAGTCTAAAACTGAAAATTTTTGAAAATATGGTTCTCATATAGCAACGGGAACGGTGTACACACATTCTGTATACACCGTTCCCCTTACTATATGATGATGATTTGGAGTCTAAAACTGAAAATTTTTGAAAATATGGTTCTCATATAGCAACGGGAACGGTGTACACACATTCTGTATACACCGTTCCCCTTACTATATGACTATGATTTGGAGTCTAAAACTGAAAATTTTTGAAAATATGGTTTTCATATAGCAACGGGAACGGTGTACACACATTCTGTATACACCGTTCCTGTTACTATGTGACTATGATTTTGAACGGAAAAAAGAAAATTTTAGATAATATGGTTCTCATATAGCAAAGGGAACGGTGTACACAAATTCTGTATACACCGTTCCTGTTACTATATGACTATGATTTTGAATGGAAAACTGAAATTGTTTGAAAATATGGTTCATATATAGCAACGGGAACGGTGTACACACATTATGTATACACCGTTCCCCATACTATATGACTATGATTTGGAGTCTAAAACTGAAAATTTTTGAAAATATGGTTCTCATATAGCAACGAGAACGGTGTACACACATTCTGTATACACCGTTCCTGTTACTATATGACTATGATTTTGAATGGAAAACTGAAATTGTTTGACAATATGGTTCATATATAGCAACGGGAACGGTGTACACACATTATGTATACACCGTTCCCAATACTATATGACTATGATTTGGAGTCTAAAACTGAAAATTTTTGAAAATATGGTTCTCATATAGCAACGGGAACGGTGTACACACATTCTGTATACAACGTTCCCCTTACTATATGACTACGATTTGGAGTCTAAAACTGAAAATTTTTGAAAATATGGTTCTCATATAGCAACGGGAACGGTGTACACACATTCTGTATACACCGTTCCCCTTTCTATATTACTATGATTTTGAATGGAAAACTGAAAATTTTTGAAAAAATGGTTCTCATATAGCAACGGGAACGGTGTACACACATTCTGTATACACCATTCCTTTTCTATATGACTATGATTTGGACCCTAAAACAGAAAATTTTTGAAAAAATGGTTCTAATATAGCAACGGGAACGGTGTACACACATTCTGTATACACCGTTCCTGTTAATATGTGACTATGATTTTGAACGGAAAAACGAAAATTTTAGAAAAAATGGTTCTCATATAGCAACGAGAACGGTGTACACACATTCTGTATACACCGTTCCTGTTACTATATGACTATGATTTTGAATGGAAAACTGAAATTGTTTGAAAATATGGTTCATATATAGCAACGGGAACGGTGTACACACATTATGTATACACCGTTCCCCATACTATATGACTATGATTTGGAGTCTAAAACTGAAAATTTTTGAAAATATGGTTCTCATATAGCAACGGGAACGGTGTACACACATTCTGTATACACCGTTCCCCTTACTATATGACTACGATTTGGAGTCTAAAACTGAAAATTTTTGAAAATATGGTTCTCATATATCAACGGGAACGGTGTACACACATTCTGTATACACCGTTCCCCTTTCTATATTACTATGATTTTGAATGGAAAACTGAAAGTTTTTGAAAAAATGGTTGTCATATAGCAACGGGAACGGTGTACACACATTCTGTATACACCATTCCTTTACTATATGACTATGATTTGGAGTCTAAAACTGAAAATTTTTGAAAATATGGTTCTCATATAGCAAAGGGAACGCTGTACACACATTCTGTATACAACGTTCCCCTTACTATATGACTACGATTTGGAGTCTAAAACTGAAAATTTTTGAAAATATGGTTCTCATATAGCAACGGGAACGGTGTACACACATTCTGTATACACCGTTCCCCATACTATATGACTATGATTTGGAGTCTAAAACTGAAAATTTTTGAAAATATGGTTCTCATATAGCAACGGGAACGGTGTACACACATTCTGTATACACCGTTCCCCTTACTATATGAATATGATTTGGAGTCTAAAACTGAAAATTTTTGAAAATATGGTTCTCATATAGCAACGGGAACGGTGTACACACATTCTGTATACACTGTTCCCCTTACTATATGACTATGATTTGGAGTCTAAAACTGAAAATTTTTGAAAATATGGTTCTCATATAGCAACGGGAACGGTGTACACACATTATGTATACACCGTTCCCCTTACTATATGAATATGATTTGGAGTCTAAAACTGAAAATGTTTGAAAATATGGTTCTCATATAGCAACGGGAACGGTGTACACACATTCTGTATACACCGTTCCCCTTACTATATGACTATGATTTGGAGTCTAAACCTGAAAATTTTTGAAAATATGGTTCTCATATAGCAACGGGAACGGTGTACACACATTCTGTATACACCGTTCCCCTTACTATATGGCTATGATTTGGAGTCTAAAACTGAAAATTTTTGAAAATATGGTTCTCATATAGCAACGGGAACGGTGTACACACATTCTGTATACACCGTTCCCCTTACTATATGACTATGATTTTGAAAGGAAAACTGAAAATTTTTGAAAAAATGGTTCTCATATAGCAACGGGAACGGTGTACACACATTCTGTATACACAGTTCCTGTTACTATGTGACTATGATTTTGAACGGAAAAACAAAAATTTTAGAAAATATGGTTCTCATATAGCAGCGGGAATGGTATACACACATTCTGTATACACAGTTCCTGTTACTATATGACTATGATTTTGAATGGAAAACTGAAAATTTTTTGAAAATATGGTTCTCATATAGCAACGGGAACGGTGTACACACATTCTGTATACACCGTTCCTGTTACTATGTGACTATGATTTTGAACGGAAAAACGAAAATTTTAGAAAATATGGTTCTCATATAGCAGCGGGAATGGTATACACACATTCTGTATACACCGTTCCTGTTACTATATGACTATGATTTTGAATGGAAAACTGAAAATTTTTGAAAAAATGGTTCTCATATAGCAACGAGAACGGTGTACACACATTCTGTATACACCGTTCCTGTTACTATATGACTATGATTTTGAATGGAAAACTGAAATTGTTTGAAAATATGGTTCATATATAGCAACGGGAACGGTGTACACACATTATGTATACACCGTTCCCAATACTATATGACTATGATTTGGAGTCTAAAACTGAAAATTTTTGAAAATATGGTTCTCATATAGCAACGGGAACGGTGTACACACATTCTGTATACACCGTTCCCCTTACTATATGACTATGATTTGGAGTCTAAACCTGAAAATTTTTGAAAATATGGTTCTCATATAGCAACGGGAACGGTGTACACACATTCTGTATACACCGTTCCCCTTACTATATGGCTATGATTTGGAGTCTAAAACTGAAAATTTTTGAAAATATGGTTCTCATATAGCAACGGGAACGGTGTACACACATTCTGTATACACCGTTCCCCTTACTATATGACTATGATTTTGAAAGGAAAACTGAAAATTTTTGAAAAAATTGTTCTCATATAGCAACGGGAACGGTGTACACACATTCTGTATACACCGTTCCTGTTACTATGTGACTATGATTTTGAACGGAAAAACAAAAATTTTAGAAAATATGGTTCTCATATAGCAGCGGGAATGGTATACACACATTCTGTATACACAGTTCCTGTTACTATATGACTATGATTTTGAATGGAAAACTGAAAATTTTTTGAAAATATGGTTCTCATATAGCAACGGGAACGGTGTACACACATTCTGTATACACCGTTCCTGTTACTATGTGACTATGATTTTGAACGGAAAAACGAAAATTTTAGAAAATATGGTTCTCATATAGCAGCGGGAATGGTATACACACATTCTGTATACACCGTTCCTGTTACTATATGACTATGATTTTGAATGGAAAACTGAAAATTTTTGAAAAAATGGTTCTCATATAGCAACGAGAACGGTGTACACACATTCTGTATACACCGTTCCTGTTACTATATGACTATGATTTTGAATGGAAAACTGAAATTGTTTGAAAATATGGTTCATATATAGCAACGGGAACGGTGTACACACATTATGTATACACCGTTCCCAATACTATATGACTATGATTTGGAGTCTAAAACTGAAAATTTTTGAAAATATGGTTCTCATATAGCAACGGGAACGGTGTACACACATTCTGTATACACCGTTCCTGTTACTATGTGACTATGATTTTGAACGGAAAAACGAAAATTTTAGAAAATATGGTTCTCATATAGCAGCGGGAATGGTATACACACATTCTGTATACACCGTTCCTGTTACTATATGACTATGATTTTGAATGGAAAACTGAAAATTTTTTGAAAATATGGTTCTCATATAGCAACGGGAACGGTGTACACACATTATGTATATACCGTTCCTGTTACTATATGACTATGATTTGGAGTCTAAAACTGAAAATTTTTGAAAATATGGTTCTCATATAGCAACGGGAACGGTGTACACACATTCTGTATACACCATTCCTTTACTATATGACTATGATTTGGAGTCTAAAACTGAAAATTTTTGAAAATATGGTTCTCATATAGCAACGGGAACGGTGTACACACATTCTGTATACACAGTTCCTGTTACTATATGACTATGATTTTGAATGGAAAACTGAAAATTTTTTGAAAATATGGTTCTCATATAGCAACGGGAACGGTGTACACACATGTATATACCGTTCCTGTTACTATATGACTATGATTTGGAGTCTAAAACTGAAAATTTTTGAAAATATGGTTCTCATATAGCAACGGGAACGGTGTACACACATTCTGTATACACCATTCCTTTACTATATGACTATGATTTGGAGTCTAAAACTGAAAATTTTTGAAAATATGGTTCTCATATAGCAACGGGAACGGTGTACACACATTCTGTATACACCGTTCCCCTTACTATATGACTATGATTTGGAGTCTAAAACTGAAAATTTTTGAAAATATGGTTCTCATATAGCAACGGGAACGGTGTACACACATTCTGTATACACCGTTCCCCTTACTATATGATGATGATTTGGAGTCTAAAACTGAAAATTTTTGAAAATATGGTTCTCATATAGCAACGGGAACGGTGTACACACATTCTGTATACACCGTTCCCCTTACTATATGACTATGATTTGGAGTCTAAAACTGAAAATTTTTGAAAATATGGTTTTCATATAGCAACGGGAACGGTGTACACACATTCTGTATACACCGTTCCTGTTACTATGTGACTATGATTTTGAACGGAAAAACGAAAATTTTAGATAATATGGTTCTCATATAGCAACGGGAACGGTGTACACAAATTCTGTATACACCGTTCCTGTTACTATATGACTATGATTTTGAATGGAAAACTGAAATTGTTTGAAAATATGGTTCATATATAGCAACGGGAACGGTGTACACACATTATGTATACACCGTTCCCCATACTATATGACTATGATTTGGAGTCTAAAACTGAAAATTTTTGAAAATATGGTTCTCATATAGCAACGAGAACGGTGTACACACATTCTGTATACACCGTTCCTGTTACTATATGACTATGATTTTGAATGGAAAACTGAAATTGTTTGACAATATGGTTCATATATAGCAACGGGAACGGTGTACACACATTATGTATACACCGTTCCCAATACTATATGACTATGATTTGGAGTCTAAAACTGAAAATTTTTGAAAATATGGTTCTCATATAGCAACGGGAACGGTGTACACACATTCTGTATACAACGTTCCCCTTACTATATGACTACGATTTGGAGTCTAAAACTGAAAATTTTTGAAAATATGGTTCTCATATAGCAACGGGAACGGTGTACACACATTCTGTATACACCGTTCCCCTTTCTATATTACTATGATTTTGAATGGAAAACTGAAAATTTTTGAAAAAATGGTTCTCATATAGCAACGGGAACGGTGTACACACATTCTGTATACACCATTCCTTTTCTATATGACTATGATTTGGACCCTAAAACAGAAAATTTTTGAAAAAATGGTTCTAATATAGCAACGGGAACGGTGTACACACATTCTGTATACACCGTTCCTGTTAATATGTGACTATGATTTTGAACGGAAAAACGAAAATTTTAGAAAAAATGGTTCTCATATAGCAACGAGAACGGTGTACACACATTCTGTATACACCGTTCCTGTTACTATATGACTATGATTTTGAATGGAAAACTGAAATTGTTTGAAAATATGGTTCATATATAGCAACGGGAACGGTGTACACACATTATGTATACACCGTTCCCCATACTATATGACTATGATTTGGAGTCTAAAACTGAAAATTTTTGAAAATATGGTTCTCATATAGCAACGGGAACGGTGTACAAACATTCTGTATACACCGTTCCCCTTACTATATGACTACGATTTGGAGTCTAAAACTGAAAATTTTTGAAAATATGGTTCTCATATATCAACGGGAACGGTGTACACACATTCTGTATACACCGTTCCCCTTTCTATATTACTATGATTTTGAATGGAAAACTGAAAGTTTTTGAAAAAATGGTTGTCATATAGCAACGGGAACGGTGTACACACATTCTGTATACACCATTCCTTTACTATATGACTATGATTTGGAGTCTAAAACTGAAAATTTTTGAAAATATGGTTCTCATATAGCAAAGGGAACGCTGTACACACATTCTGTATACAACGTTCCCCTTACTATATGACTACGATTTGGAGTCTAAAACTGAAAATTTTTGAAAATATGGTTCTCATATAGCAACGGGAACGGTGTACACACATTCTGTATACACCGTTCCCCTTTCTATATTACTATGATTTTGAATGGAAAACTGAAAATTTTTGAAAAAATGGTTCTCATATAGCAACGGGAACGGTGTACACACATTCTGTATACACCATTCCTTTTCTATATGACTATGATTTGGACCCTAAAACAGAAAATTTTTGAAAAAATGGTTCTAATATAGCAACGGGAACGGTGTACACACATTCTGTATACACCGTTCCTGTTAATATGTGACTATGATTTTGAACGGAAAAACGAAAATTTTAGAAAAAATGGTTCTCATATAGCAACGAGAACGGTGTACACACATTCTGTATACACCGTTCCTGTTACTATATGACTATGATTTTGAATGGAAAACTGAAATTGTTTGAAAATATGGTTCATATATAGCAACGGGAACGGTGTACACACATTATGTATACACCGTTCCCCATACTATATGACTATGATTTGGAGTCTAAAACTGAAAATTTTTGAAAATATGGTTCTCATATAGCAACGGGAACGGTGTACACACATTCTGTATACACCGTTCCCCTTACTATATGACTACGATTTGGAGTCTAAAACTGAAAATTTTTGAAAATATGGTTCTCATATATCAACGGGAACGGTGTACACACATTCTGTATACACCGTTCCCCTTTCTATATTACTATGATTTTGAATGGAAAACTGAAAGTTTTTGAAAAAATGGTTGTCATATAGCAACGGGAACGGTGTACACACATTCTGTATACACCATTCCTTTACTATATGACTATGATTTGGAGTCTAAAACTGAAAATTTTTGAAAATATGGTTCTCATATAGCAAAGGGAACGCTGTACACACATTCTGTATACACCGTTCCCCTTACTATATGACTATGATTTGGAGTCTAAAACTGAAAATTGTTGAAAATATGGTTCTCATATAGCAACGGGAACGGTGTACACACATTCTGTATACACCGTTCCCCTTACTATATGACTATGATTTGGAGTCTAAAACTGAAAATTTTTCAAAATATGGTTCTCATATAGCAACGGGAACGGTGTACACACATTCTGTATACACCGTTCCCCTTACTATATGACTATGATTTGGAGTCTAAAACTGAAAATTTTTGAAAAAATGGTTCTCATATAGCAACGGGAACGGTGTACACAAATTCTGTATACACCGTTCCCTTTACTATATGACTATGATTTGGAGTCTAAAACTGAAAATTTTTGAAAATATGGTTCTCATATAGCAACTGGAATGGTATACACACATTCTGTATACACCGTTCCTGTTACTATATGACTATGATTTTGAATGGAAAACTGAAAATTTTTGAAAAAATTGTTCTCATATAGCAACGAGAACGGTGTACACACATTCTGTATACACCGTTCCTGTTACTATATGACTATGATTTTGAATGGAAAACTGAAATTGTTTGAAAATATGGTTCTCATATAGCAACGGGAACGGTGTACACACATTCTGTATACACCGTTCCTGTTACTATATGACTATGATTTTGAATGGAAAACTGAAAATTTTTGGAAATATGGTTCTCATATAGCAACGGGAACGGTGTACACACATTATGTATACACCGTTCCTGCTACTATATGACTATGATTTTGAATGGAAAACTGAAAATTTTTGGAAATATGGTTCTCATATAGCAACGGGAACGGTGTACACACATTATGTATACACCGTTCCTGTTACTATATGACTATGATTTTGAATGGAGAACTGAAAATTTTTGGAAATATGGTTCTCATATAGCAACGGGAACGGTGTACACACATTATGTATACACCGTTCCTGCTACTATATGACTATGATTTTGAATGGAAAACTGAAAATTTTTGAAAATATGGTTCTCATATAGCAACGGGAACGGTGTACACACATTATGTATACACCGTTCCTGTTACTATATGACTATGATTTTGAATGGAAAACTGAAAATTTTTGGAAATATGGTTCTCATATAGCAACGGGAACGGTGTACACACATTATGTATACACCGTTCCTGCTACTATATGACTATGATTTTGAATGGAAAACTGAAAATTTTTGAAAATATGGTTCTCATATAGCAACGGGAACTTTGTACACACATTATGTATACACCGTTCCTGTTACTATATGAATATGATTTGGAGTCTAAGACTGAAAATTTTTGAAAATATGGTTCTCATATAGCAACGGGAACGGTGTACACACATTCTGTATACACCGTTCCCCTTACTATATGACTATGATTTGGAGTCTAAAACTGAAAATTTTTGAAAATATGGTTCTCATATAGCAACGGGAACGGTGTACACACATTCTGTATACACCGTTCCCCTTACTATATGGCTATGATTTTGAGTCTAAAACTGAAAATTTTTTTGAAAATATGGTTCTCATATAGCAACGGGAACGGTGTACACACATTCTGTATACACCGTTCCCCTTACTATATGACTATGATTTTCAATGGAAAACTGAAAATTTTTGAAAAAATGGTTCTCATATAGCAACGGGAACGGTGTACACACTTTCTGTATACACCGTTCCTGTTACTATGTGACTATGATTTTGAACGGAAAAACGAAAATTTTAGAAAATATGGTTCTCATATAGCAGCGGGAATGGTGTACACACATTCTGTATACACCGTTCCTTTACTATATGACTATGATTTGGAGTCTAAAACTGAAAATTTTTAAAAATATGGTTCTCATATAGAAACGGGAACGGTGTACACACATTCTGTATACACCGTTCCCCTTACTATATGACTATGATTTGGAGTCTAAAACTGAAAATTTTTTAAAATATGGTTCTCATATAGCAACGGGAACGGCGTACACAAATTATGTATACACCGTTCCTTTACTATATGACTATGATTTTGAACGGAAAAACGAAAATTTTAGAAAATATGGTTCTCATATAGCAGCGGGAATGGTATACACACATTCTGTATACACAGTTCCTGTTACTATATGACTATGATTTTGAATGGAAAACTGAAAATTTTTTGAAAATATGGTTCTCATATAGCAACGGGAACGGTGTACACACATTCTGTATACACCGTTCCTGTTACTATGTGACTAAGATTTTGAACGGAAAAACGAAAATTTTAGAAAATATGGTTCTCATATAGCAGCGTTAATGGTATACACACATTATGTATACACCGTTCCTGTTACTATATGACTATGATTTGGAGTCTAAAACTGAAAATTGTTGAAAAGATGGTTCTAATATAGCAACGGGAACGGTGTACACACATTCTGTATACACCGTTCCCCTTACTATATGACTATGATTTGGAGTCTAAAACTGAAAATTTCTGAAAATATGGTTCTCATATAGCAACGGGAACGGTGTACACAAATTATGTATACACCGTTCCTGTTACTATATGACTATGATTTTGAATGGAAAACTGAAAATTTTTGGAAATATGGTTCTCATATAGCAACGGGAACGGTGTACACACATTATGTATACACCGTTCCTGCTACTATATGACTATGATTTTGAATGGAAAACTGAAAATTTTTGAAAATATGGTTCTCATATAGCAACGGGAACGGTGTACACACATTCTGTATACACCGTTCCTGTTATTATATGACTATGATTCTGAATGGAAAACTGAAAATTTTTTGAAAAAATGGTTCTCATATAGCAACGGGAACGGTGTACACACATTATGTATACACCGTTCCTGTTACTATATGACTATGATTTTGAATGGAAAACTGACAATTTTTGAAAAAATGGTTCTCATATAGCAACGGGAACGGTGTACACACATTCTGTATACACTTTTCCTGTTACTATATGACTATGATTTTGAATGGAAAACTGAAAATTTTTGAAAAAATGGTTCTCATATAGCAACGGGAACGGTGTACACACATTCTGTATACACAGTTCCTGTTACTATATGACTATGATTTTGAATGGAAAACTGAAAATTTTTTGAAAATATGGTTCTCATATAGCAACGGGAACGGTGTACACACATGTATATACCGTTCCTGTTACTATATGACTATGATTTGGAGTCTAAAACTGAAAATTTTTGAAAATATGGTTCTCATATAGCAACGGGAACGGTGTACACACATTCTGTATACACCATTCCTTTACTATATGACTATGATTTGGAGTCTAAAACTGAAAATTTTTGAAAATATGGTTCTCATATAGCAACGGGAACGGTGTACACACATTCTGTATACACCGTTCCCCTTACTATATGACTATGATTTGGAGTCTAAAACTGAAAATTTTTGAAAATATGGTTCTCATATAGCAACCGGAACGGTGTACACACATTCTGTATACACCGTTCCCCTTACTATATGATGATGATTTGGAGTCTAAAACTGAAAATTTTTGAAAATATGGTTCTCATATAGCAACGGGAACGGTGTACACACATTCTGTATACACCGTTCCCCTTACTATATGACTATGATTTGGAGTCTAAAACTGAAAATTTTTGAAAATATGGTTTTCATATAGCAACGGGAACGGTGTACACACATTCTGTATACACCGTTCCTGTTACTATGTGACTATGATTTTGAACGGAAAAACGAAAATTTTAGATAATATGGTTCTCATATAGCAGCGGGAATGGTATACACACATTCTGTATACACCGTTCCTGTTACTATATGACTATGATTTTGAATGGAAAACTGAAAATTTTTGAAAAAATGGTTCTCATATAGCAACGAGAACGGTGTACACACATTCTGTATACACCGTTCCTGTTACTATATGACTATGATTTTGAATGGAAAACTGAAATTGTTTGACAATATGGTTCATATATAGCAACGGGAACGGTGTACACACATTATGTATACACCGTTCCCAATACTATATGACTATGATTTGGAGTCTAAAACTGAAAATTTTTGAAAATATGGTTCTCATATAGCAACGGGAACGGTGTACACACATTCTGTATACAACGTTCCCCTTACTATATGACTACGATTTGGAGTCTAAAACTGAAAATTTTTGAAAATATGGTTCTCATATAGCAACGGGAACGGTGTACACACATTCTGTATACACCGTTCCCCTTTCTATATTACTATGATTTTGAATGGAAAACTGAAAATTTTTGAAAAAATGGTTCTCATATAGCAACGGGAACGGTGTACACACATTCTGTATACACCATTCCTTTTCTATATGACTATGATTTGGACCCTAAAACAGAAAATTTTTGAAAAAATGGTTCTAATATAGCAACGGGAACGGTGTACACACATTCTGTATACACCGTTCCTGTTAATATGTGACTATGATTTTGAACGGAAAAACGAAAATTTTAGAAAAAATGGTTCTCATATAGCAACGAGAACGGTGTACACACATTCTGTATACACCGTTCCTGTTACTATATGACTATGATTTTGAATGGAAAACTGAAATTGTTTGAAAATATGGTTCATATATAGCAACGGGAACGGTGTACACACATTATGTATACACCGTTCCCCATACTATATGACTATGATTTGGAGTCTAAAACTGAAAATTTTTGAAAATATGGTTCTCATATAGCAACGGGAACGGTGTACACACATTCTGTATACACCGTTCCCCTTACTATATGACTACGATTTGGAGTCTAAAACTGAAAATTTTTGAAAATATGGTTCTCATATATCAACGGGAACGGTGTACACACATTCTGTATACACCGTTCCCCTTTCTATATTACTATGATTTTGAATGGAAAACTGAAAGTTTTTGAAAAAATGGTTGTCATATAGCAACGGGAACGGTGTACACACATTCTGTATACACCATTCCTTTACTATATGACTATGATTTGGAGTCTAAAACTGAAAATTTTTGAAAATATGGTTCTCATATAGCAAAGGGAACGCTGTACACACATTCTGTATACACCGTTCCCCTTACTATATGACTATGATTTGGAGTCTAAAACTGAAAATTGTTGAAAATATGGTTCTCATATAGCAACGGGAACGGTGTACACACATTCTGTATACACCGTTCCCCTTACTATATGACTATGATTTGGAGTCTAAAACTGAAAATTTTTCAAAATATGGTTCTCATATAGCAACGGGAACGGTGTACACACATTCTGTATACACCGTTCCCCTTACTATATGACTATGATTTGGAGTCTAAAACTGAAAATTTTTGAAAATATGGTTCTCATATAGCAACGGGAACGGTGTACACAAATTCTGTATACACCGTTCCCTTTACTATATGACTATGATTTGGAGTCTAAAACTGAAAATTTTTGAAAATATGGTTCTCATATAGCAACTGGAATGGTATACACACATTCTGTATACACCGTTCCTGTTACTATTTGACTATGATTTTGAATGGAAAACTGAAAATTTTTGAAAAAATTGTTCTCATATAGCAACGAGAACGGTGTACACACATTCTGTATGCACCGTTCCTGTTACTATATGACTATGATTTTGAATGGAAAACTGAAATTGTTTGAAAATATGGTTCTCATATAGCAACGGGAACGGTGTACACACATTCTGTATACACCGTTCCTGTTACTATATGACTACTAGGCTTGCCGCGCGTCGCCTGCGGCGCCGCGCTGGCCCGCCGTCGTACTTTACTTTCATTACGATTACAAAAGGAAAGAGAAACTCTGTTCAGTCCCGCGCTATAACGTCCCTTGCCTAATAAACCCCTTCCTTTCAAGGCAAAATTATAGATATGCCCATTCTATTTACTCCTTCAACTCATATGAAACACAAAAGGCTCTCAACCATCGCCCTAAATGTTTCCCATGTTTGTAACTTGGGTACCAGACTCCCTAAGAGATAGAGTCTGGTACCCAAGGTAACATTTATTGAGCTACAATAATGTCAATCTTGATGTGCATACCACGCAACTGCAGTCATACCACGCTCAATGAGTGTTTTTAATTCCGGAGGCTATAATGTAGACTTAGAGGTGAAAGAAGCCTCCTGGGGAAGAGGACTTAATGGGGTCTTGACTTTATATTATGTACTTTTGTTTTTTTGTTTCTGTAAAACACTGTTCTTGACGAAACAGAGTCTTAAAGGATTCCACTACAATGTAGAATTACTTTAGCAGGAAAGGGAAAGGCTGATACTTTCTTATTCAAAGGTATTTATAGTTATGCATCAACCAAGTTTTTTGGCTTGTCAAATTCATCAGCTCACCAAGTATAGGTTTCGAAAACTTTTCGGATCGTTGTCTAGAATTCACTACAATCCATGGGTGAAAAGTCTTTTAGGAAACTCAAGTATTATCTAATACTTCGAAGTATATACTGAGTAAAGATTCATTGCTGTCTTTGTAAACATTTCCCTTTCATTCTGCCTCTTCCCGTTCTGCTTGCTACATTTCCAAACTCAACATAAATCTTTTATGCCAATTTTTTTGTTCTTTTCCTTCATTCTATTAGTACTTTCTCATATTTCGTACTTAAGCTGTCCTTCAAATTGCAACATTTCGTGTGCAAAATGTGCTACAATCACTATAGTCGTGTGAATTTTTTTCTTTAGATATTCTACTATACCACTTTCATGAACCCATTTGTTCTCCTTGTGCTTCCTCTAACTCAGAAAGCGTTTCCTTGAAAGCAGAGTTCTAAGTGTGATCTACCTCAGAAACTTAGCTATCACAACGTTTTTAATATTCTTCTCACCCTGCACTCACTGTGAATTGAATCATTTCCATTTTCTTCTGTACTCCTCTTATAATAGTTTTGAAATGACTCTCTTCACTCAGTTTCAGGTATCTAAGCCATGGCTCTGACTGCGCTCAATTGGAGTAAGTTCTGCTGCATCTTCCATTTCATTTTAATCATAGCCACCGTTTGGCAGTGGAAAAGCCAGGGGAGGGTAGGAGGTGGTAAATACACCCCCACTTTTGAAAGAGTGAGTAAAATTGTAATTGAAGAATGCAATAAAAATGTCTGGGTATACCCTTTTACCCCCCAGTCGGAAAATTTTGGACTTTTAACCCCTCACAATTCTTTGTCTGGCTCCGCCACTGCCGTTTGGACAGTTCTTATTCCGAGATAACTTCATACTATTCCCGATTCCAGCTCCTCCCTCTATTGCTCGACAACCCCTTTTATAATTTCAAATATAGTTGGTCGCATAACTCTGATTAATTGACTTGTATATAGTCATTGATTGCGACTCCGTTATAAAAGGCAAGTGGATTTTTCATGCTTGATGCTTTCAATTATGCAAACCATTGCAGCATATGATCCATTTAAATTGCATGTAGGTCGCATTGCTGCTTTCATTTGATATTAGCGGTAATTTAGCTTTTTCTGACGTATTTCTTCCTTTACTTCCATGTACTTTACAGATTTTTTCTTCTCTTTGCCGCTTTTACTATTCCATGAATTTAGTGGCGTCTGCTGCGTATCCTAGCACTTGCAGCAATCTATTGAGGCATATAAGAATGCTACTATATATACATCAAGAGATCACCTAAGTTTGCCGGTAAATATCTACTCTTTTTTACTTTCTAAAATCACAGACACTAATCTCTCTGTTGCTATGCTTCTCGTTTCCTCGTTTATTTATTGAATAGAGATGCAAACATTAACAAAGCCTCTTCTGAAGACGCTTTCTTGTAACTTTCTCCCCAGTCTTCCATATTTTTCGCACCATCAACCTGCGTAAATCAGAGGCAAAGTTCACCTTAATTTCATTCTAAGATGTCATTGCGACAATTCCTGTCCTACACATGCTATTACCCTTTCCTGAAGTCGTTGTAATTCATTGACATTCATTTTGACGAAGCAGGCTATGCCCACTAACCTTTCTATCCAGTTGCAGATTTTCCTCCAAAATATAGTCTTGCCATTGCTACTCTGTAAAGATTCGGGAAAAATTTCCTCGAAACATATGAAATTAAACGATTAACATTGAAAGAACACTTTCCTATGAATATATCCCCTTGGTGACAAATGGTTCTAGAACAACGTGCTACTAAAACTTTGTTAGAAAAAGATACCCTGAAACCTGACAATAATCGACTCTATTGAATGAATGGACACATATCTTGGTCTAGGAAACTATATAAGAAATTCATGAACCCTTAGATGACAAAACAAATAAGAACGTGCGGACCGGAAAGTTTCAATTGACACTTCAAAGTGGAAATAAGAAATCTATGGAAACCCTCCCCATCCTGTTTTAAATAAAAAAGCAGTTCTTTTTGACAGGGCCACTGAGAAGAGGGGACAATTTGCTCCTGGTCCTCAGGGTCTAGGGGCCCTCATAATCAAAGATTTTTAACATATTGACTTCAGGAAATGTTCTGAAATGCCTTTTAGGCGAATGTAATGGGTTTTAAACAAAGATAGAACCTCGATGGGTGAAAAATGTAATTGTAGAATTTGTAAATACCCTGGCCATTACGTTATATAGCTTGTAATATCATTATTTAGACATCCTTGTAGATTACATTACATTGTAAATAGGTGGTATTAGTTAGTTTGTCACATCAACTTTAATGCGATTAAAACATTTTCTGCTGGCTTCCCTTGTAGGGGCCTCAGTCCGCATTTTTGTTCCCAGGCCTCAAAAGCCTCTCGGCGACCCTGCTTTTAGAGTGGGATTTCACCCTGGTCAACTCCTGATTCAACTGTGTGACGCAGCCATCGTACCGAGTAATTGTTTGGGGAGGGATTTGCTGCCTGTTGGCATTTTCAGCCGGAATCACTTTATCTGAGCAAAGAGACTCTTGGCTATATACCTTTCCTGTGAAATATCCCGACTGTATTCTTAAAATTTACAATGGAGCACATTTATTAATATAATGACCAAGTCCCGCAGAGATCAAGGCTTCGCAACTCTAACTTTAGTGAGGCTGTCTGTGATTACAACTGCAACACGAAAAGAAAGTTATTATGAGGGAGCCTACACAGGGATTCCCAGGGTGAACATGGGAAACGTTTTGTAATGCAAATCCTACCGTAAGTCCTTGAATAAGCCCCCACCTTCAAAAAGGCGCCCCTTGAATGAGACCCCCCCACCACCCGAAGGTATTTTTTTAAAAATATGCTCCTAGCCAGAAAGCCCCCGTGGGGAACGCTGCTGTCTGTTAAAATTGTTTTTTATTTTAGTGAATACATTTGATTCTCTTCTTTAGCTGACTTTCTTCTTGTTTTTTCGACTTACTCAGTCTTGGGTATTGCCTCAAAAACAACAAACCCCATGAAATCTGCTGTTTGCGCATACTGACCCGCCTCGAGTAAGGGAAAGAGTACATAGAGTTTTGCTGCGAAGCAGCCATCTGTTCCTGCGCAGTGGCTTCGGTGGGCGATCGATTGTCCATGCTTGCAGGTCTGTTTTCAACAAATTTGCAAAGGGCATTCCGTCAGCGGCTTTTGAAATGGGATCGGAATGGCTGGAATTCACTTGTATTGGCAACAAAAGAACATTAACGCCACATATTTGTTCTCCTGTTGTTCATTGACCCAAAGCTAATATACCGATTTGTCATGCATCACAATTCAGTGAGTGTAAACTGCGGAACCAGGGAATGGACCTGTACAACCAATTCGCTGCGCAGCACTCACTGACAATCGTTATTTCTATGATTTCTAGTTTTATAAGAAACTGCTTATAAGAAACTCAATTCTGAGAACACAAAAATGGAGAAACTCCAGTCTGGGAAAATATAGCTCAAGAATCCTTAACACCGTATACTTTACTTTCGCTTGTTTCCTGTCTAATATTCCTCAGTAGGTACTTGATTATAGTATCTAAACACTGGAAAAGCTTCAAAAAACATTGTTTTTAAATGTTCATGAGAGAACAGGAAGTGAATACGAAGACTGCTATGAAACATTTAAGAAACTCATAAGAAACTTCGAGCACTAAGAATCTGATAATTTAAGGAACTTTCAGTACTGGCCCAGATTGTTAGTTTCTCATAAGAGAGATACGTGTAGTGCTGGTAAGATTTTTGGTTGCTGCTAGATAAGCCCCTCTCCCTCGAATAAGCCCTCACCCCAAATTGTTTTTGCAAAATAGGCCCAAAGGGGGCTTACTTCAGGACTTAATATATGTGGAGAGTATCACCTGGCAGTTGCCAACCCGTCTTTCTGGTGTAGCTGTGAAGCCTGCTTCCATTTCAGTAACCTACCTAGGCACAGTGGCCCCGTCAGTCCATCAGAACTGTCGTGGACCTTGGAAATCTGATCAGTTAAAGAAACTTTCAGTGCAGGCTGAAAATCTCATTTTCTTACAAAGAAATTCTTGTAGCCCACAGGTCTAGGCCTTTTTGTTAACTTTGAAAAATATTTCTAAGGAATTTACCCCGAAACATTCAGTGCCCACTCAAAATACAATTGAAACTTAAGGAGATCAATGGGAACTCTTTCCTCTTCTTTTGAAATAAAAAACAGACCTTTATAGTTGGACTTCACCAAGGCCAACCTGTTTTATCCCGTTCCTCTCTTTCCTCGCTTTCTGTAGCCTCCATTTCGTAAGGGGAGTCCCTCGATCCTTTGACTTTGCCGCTTTGCCCCATTACCCCGCATTTAGGGTGAATTTGAAAAAACAAAATCTCTATTGCGTTAGGTACAGTGAAGACGAAGATATCTGGAAAGTTTCGCGGGGATTGGTTCAACTGTGCTCGAGTTTTACGTGCAACAAAATTTGCTTCATAAAATATTAATATAGATGATTTTGAATGGAAAACTGAAAATTTTTGGAAATATGGTTCTCATATAGCAACGGGAACGGTGTACACACATTATGTATACACCGTTCCTGCTACTATATGACTATGATTTTGAATGGAAAACTGAAAATTTTTGGAAATATGGTTCTCATATAGCAACGGGAACGGTGTACACACATTATGTATACACCGTTCCTGTTACTATATGACTATGATTTTGAATGGAGAACTGAAAATTTTTGGAAATATGGTTCTCATATAGCAACGGGAACGGTGTACACACATTATGTATACACCGTTCCTGCTACTATATGACTATGATTTTGAATGGAAAACTGAAAATTTTTGGAAATATGGTTCTCATATAGCAACGGGAACGGTGTACACACATTATGTATACACCGTTCCTGCTACTATATGACTATGATTTTGAATGGAAAACTGAAAATTTTTGAAAATATGGTTCTCATATAGCAACGAGAACGGTGTACACACATTCTGTATACACCGTTCCTGTTACTATATGACTATGATTTTGAATGGAAAACTGAAATTGTTTGAAAATATGGTTCATATATAGCAACGGGAACGGTGTACACACATTCTGTATACACCGTTCCTGTTACTATATGACTATGATTTTGAATGGAAAACTGAAAATTTTTGGAAATATGGTTCTCATATAGCAACGGGAACGGTGTACACACATTATGTATACACCGTTCCTGCTACTATATGACTATGATTTTGAATGGAAAACTGAAAATTTTTGGAAATATGGTTCTCATATAGCAACGGGAACGGTGTACACACATTATGTATACACCGTTCCTGTTACTATATGACTATGATTTTGAATGGAGAACTGAAAATTTTTGGAAATATGGTTCTCATATAGCAACGGGAACGGTGTACACACATTATGTATACACCGTTCCTGTTACTATATGACTATGATTTTGAATGGAAAACTGAAAATTTTTGGAAATATGGTTCTCATATAGCAACGGGAACGGTGTACACACATTATGTATACACCGTTCCTGCTACTATATGACTATGATTTTGAATGGAAAACTGAAAATTTTTGAAAATATGGTTCTCATATAGCAACGGGAACTTTGTACACACATTATGTATACACCGTTCCTGTTACTATATGAATATGATTTGGAGTCTAAGACTGAAAATTTTTGAAAATATGGTTCTCATATAGCAACGGGAACGGTGTACACACATTCTGTATACACCGTTCCCCTTACTATATGACTATGATTTGGAGTCTAAAACTGAAAATTTTTGAAAATATGGTTCTCATATAGCAACGGGAACGGTGTACACACATTCTGTATACACCGTTCCCCTTACTATATGGCTATGATTTGGAGTCTAAAACTGAAAATTTTTTTGAAAATATGGTTCTCATATAGCAACGGGAACGGTGTACACACATTCTGTATACACCGTTCCCCTTACTATATGACTATGATTTTCAATGGAAAACTGAAAATTTTTGAAAAAATGGTTCTCATATAGCAACGGGAACGGTGTACACACTTTCTGTATACACCGTTCCTGTTACTATGTGACTATGATTTTGAACGGAAAAACGAAAATTTTAGAAAATATGGTTCTCATATAGCAGCGGGAATGGTGTACACACATTCTGTATACACCGTTCCTTTACTATATGACTATGATTTGGAGTCTAAAACTGAAAATTTTTGAAAATATGGTTCTCATATAGAAACGGGAACGGTGTACACACATTCTGTATACACCGTTCCCCTTACTATATGACTATGATTTGGAGTCTAAAACTGAAAATTTTTTAAAATATGGTTCTCATATAGCAACGGGAACGGCGTACACAAATTATGTATACACCGTTCCTTTACTATATGACTATGATTTTGAACGGAAAAACGAAAATTTTAGAAAATATGGTTCTCATATAGCAGCGGGAATGGTATACACACATTCTGTATACACAGTTCCTGTTACTATATGACTATGATTTTGAATGGAAAACTGAAAATTTTTTGAAAATATGGTTCTCATATAGCAACGGGAACGGTGTACACACATTCTGTATACACCGTTCCTGTTACTATGTGACTAAGATTTTGAACGGAAAAACGAAAATTTTAGAAAATATGGTTCTCATATAGCAGCGTTAATGGTATACACACATTATGTATACACCGTTCCTGTTACTATATGACTATGATTTGGAGTCTAAAACTGAAAATTGTTGAAAATATGGTTCTCATATAGCAACGGGAACGGTGTACACACATTCTGTATACACCGTTCCCCTTACTATATGACTATGATTTGGAGTCTAAAACTGAAAATTTCTGAAAATATGGTTCTCATATAGCAACGGGAACGGTGTACACAAATTATGTATACACCGTTCCTGTTACTATATGACTATGATTTTGAATGGAAAACTGAAAATTTTTGGAAATATGGTTCTCATATAGCAACGGGAACGGTGTACACACATTATGTATACACCGTTCCTGCTACTATATGACTATGATTTTGAATGGAAAACTGAAAATTTTTGAAAATATGGTTCTCATATAGCAACGGGAACGGTGTACACACATTCTGTATACACCGTTCCTGTTATTATATGACTATGATTCTGAATGGAAAACTGAAAATTTTTTGAAAAAATGGTTCTCATATAGCAACGGGAACGGTGTACACACATTATGTATACACCGTTCCTGTTACTATATGACTATGATTTTGAATGGAAAACTGACAATTTTTGAAAAAATGGTTCTCATATAGCAACGGGAACGGTGTACACACATTCTGTATACACTTTTCCTGTTACTATATGACTATGATTTTGAATGGAAAACTGAAAATTTTTGAAAAAATGGTTCTCATATAGCAACGGGAACGGTGTACACACATTCTGTATACACCGTTCCTGTTACTATATGACTATGATTTTGAATGGAAAACTGAAAATTTTTGAAAATATGGTTCTCATATAGCAACGGGAACGGTGTACACACATTTTGTATACACCTTTCCTGTTACTATATGACTATGATTTTGAATGGAAAACTGAAAATTTTTGAAAATATGGTTCTCATATAGCAACGGGAACGGTGTACACACATTTTGTATACACCGTTCCTGTTACTATATGACTATGATTTTGAATGGAAAACTGAACATTGTTTGAAAAAATGGTTCTCTATGGCACGCCATTTGTGTCAAAAGGTATTTTAAATTTTGGAAGTGGTTTTAAAATTTGGAAGTGGTTTTAAAATTTTGGAATTGGTTTTAAAATTTTGGAAGTGGTTTTAAAATCTTGGAAGTGGTTTTAAAATCTTGGAATTGGTTTGAAAAATTTTGGAATTGGTCTTAAATTCTTGGAATTGGCTTTAGAACATTTTAAGTTTTTGAGTCAGAAAGAGGAAGTTTGAAATTTAAAAACTATTTCAAAATAGTAAATGGAAGTGGTTTTGAAAACTTTTAAAAAGGGTTTTGAATCAAGGCGAATAGTGAATTTAAATCCTAGCGCAGCACGTTGAGGTAACCAAATGTATGAATTTTGAGTAGTACAAAAATGCTTTTGTAAGATGGAAATATTATGACAACAAGAATATGACAAAGCACGTGCAGATAGAAACGCAGTGATTTGCAAAAGTTGCCAAGATGGATGTGTGTGTCGGTGAGACAAATGTTGAGCTCGTAATTGGCCTACTAGACCTAGGCCATGTTGATGTAGAAGGAGTGACTGATGCAGACGATGTTGATCAACTCCTACCACTTCCTCGACGATGAAACAGCTCGTGCATTTCATCCTCCACAGTTAATGAGCGTGGGGAAGCTGAACTTTGTTGTCTCGGCTCAAGGGCATGTGACAGTTTGGTCAAATCTTCCAAAATTCTATCAATTATCTGTCTACTTCGCCCGCTGCTGCTTCCACCAGCCATATCTGTTGGCAAGTAATGCCTGACCTGAGGGCCTCGACACCAAACACGCCAGCAGCAAGTGCGCAGATTCATTGTGGCTATGCAATTTTCATTTCACTTGACTAACATTTTTAAGTCTTTTAAAGCCTTTTCAAAACTTATCCTAAACCACTCCCAACAATTTAAAACCACTACAACGATTTGAAACTAATTCCAAGACATTAATTCCAATTTTGATTAAGTCCAAGATTTGAAATCAATTCTGACATTTCAAAACCACTTCCAAAATTCTAAAACCAATTCCAAAATTTTAAAACCAATTCCAAAATTTTAAAACCACTTCCAAGATTTTAAAACCGCTTCCAAAATTTTAAAACCAATTCCAAAATTTAAAATACCTTTTGACACAGATGGCGTGCCATACGTACCCATAAGAACTGGAAAAGGAGCAAATACGTAGAATGAACTACATGTGCTGAGGTTTATTGAAAATTCGGTTGCGATAAGGGGGTATGAAGTATTTTTAAACTATTTTGAGGGGTTATCAAGTCAATTTCTGAAATTTATGCATTTATGGTGGGGTGCGAAACTTTACTCGAAAATTGTGGAAAAGCCTCCACCCTCCCATGACAGATACTTAATGGCCGCTCCATTATTGGAAATGCATATAAAATCTTTAATTTTGATTTATTGAAAACATCTATGTGATTGATGTGAGACTTGTAATATCAGAACAACAGAATTTTAACAACAGTAACTAGACAATGTTTGGCTTGGCCATTTCAGCCAAAAATGACGTCATTGCTGCAAACAGAAATTTGTTTTCATTACTCTTGGTCCCCTGTGGCGACTACCCCTCAAAGCAAAGAAAATGGCGTCCTGGAAAAGACTGCCAGTTGGCAGTTCTGTCGAATGAAGCAACGATATAGAGTGGTAATATCTTATCCTTAATACCATTCTTCACTTTCTTTGCATAGGGCAAGGATATGGATTATGAAGATTTGAGCTTCTGTGTCCGTGTCGTAATTGTTTTTATTCTCTGCAGAGGAGCAGTAAAATTATTGCTTTGGAGGGGCAGGGAGGGGCTTAGGGGTCATCGACAAAAGATTTTCGTCCCCGTTAACGGATTTTGTCCGTTAGGGGGGGAGGGGGTCTCACCTGAATCCGTTAAAATTGTCATATTAGGGACGAAAATCTTGATAAGAAATGTTGCTTAAATATTTCACGAGAATTTGTTAGATCACGAACAAATTTAACTGAAGTTTGCAATAAATGTGTGGATTTCAGGTGTGAAACTTACCTCGTATCAAAATGTGTTGGTATGCGACAGACATGCTAGCTAGGCCATGCCATTCATGGTGGGCCTAGGCCAGGTGTATTCCGGGCCGAGGCTGCGTAAAAGAGGCCAGAAAATTTTTGTCCGTTAACGAGGGGGGGGGGGAGGGGGTTCAGAAGTTAACGGACAAAATCCGTTAACGGGGACGAAAATCTTTTGTCGATGACCCCTTAGCCTTGGAGGGATGGTTAGGACTTTTGTTTGGTGGGAGACGGCGTAAAGGAGGCTTGACCCATCAAGCCTATCAACAGGGAAATTAGCTCACCATTTCTCTTCGTTAGGACGATTTTTGTTGATATGAATAGGTACAAGAACTGATTGCCATGCATGGATGGGAAAGAGGACCAGTATGGAAAGTATGGCAGATGCACACCCGAGATTTTTGGTTGACTTGTTAGTTGCACACCTAAGTGATTTACGACAAAACAACCGAGCAGGATCTGTGTGCGGAAGGGTGAAAATTTGCAACTTTGAGCTCCCCTTTCCATAGCTGAAATGATGATGATCATGGGATACATAGAACAGCATAGATGCATAGATCGACCAAAGATTTGAGGAAAAAAAGAAGAATAAGAGTGCCATTTAGGAATACTGATAAGGAACAAAAAGTACTCAAGACATTTGATTTGGCAGTGGCTTGAAAGAACTTTCTATGACTGTTGGAACGAATTTCATATTGGGGGGCTGAAAAGAAACACAAGTGAAGTGAACAAAAAACGGGGGTCCGGGGGCTTGCCCCCGGGGAAATTTATCCATGATTCCACCCTTTAGACTGCTGGAAAACGACCCATTTTTGGAAAATGTGCCATTGAGGGAAACAAAAAGGATCATGACTAATGGGAGACTTTTCAAATTTTGAAAATTTTGAATTTTAGACATTGAAAGAATTTTAGAATTCTATGACATCGAAAGATATTGCATTTTTGATAGATGGTAGCTTCCTCGAATAAATAAGAGTTAGAATCTTCATTCCTACTACCTTAGCTGTTACAGCCTTTTTCACTTACAAAATCAACAAACTTCATCTGATTTGAAAAGTTTCAAGATGTGCACACTTGAAGTGCCCACTTGCTAGCCGTTGCACACTGCACACTTCAAATTTTCTTCGTGCACACCCGAGATCTCGTCGAAAAGTGCCGTACTTTCCATACTGGAAAGAGGAGACTGGGTGCCACCAAAAAGCATTATAGATACATACCCTAGTAGGCCTTTCCTATTTTTATTTATTGACATTAACATTGAAAAATGTGACATAGGCCTATGCTGAAAAATGTGACAGTAATGGAAATTTGTTGATTCATGTGAAAATGCAAGCTGTGGGTGGAATTTCCCCAGGTGAGACAAATCACATGGAGCAATTAAAGCCAGTCTTGAAGGTGCTGTGGCACAATGGTGCCATTATGGAAAGTATGGCAGATGCACACCCGAGATTTTTGCTTGAGTTGCTGGTTGCACACCGGAGTGATTTACAACTAAAACAACAGAGCAAGATCTGCGTGCGCATGTGTTAATCTTTGCAACTTTGAGTCCCCCCATTGCTCAACTGATCATGATCACTGGCTACGCAAAAAAATAGCGTAATGCATCAGGGGTGCACATTCAAATTTTGTTTCGGGGGGGGGGTGTCAGCATGTTTTGGACTGATTAATTTTTTTGGACCGACTGAATGGATTTAGGCTGTTCATACTAATTAGGAACTTTGATACAAGCAGTGCAGATTAAATGAGGGTGCTAAAAGAAGGGGGTCTGGGGGCGGCGCCCCCAGGAAATTTTTTGAGGATATGCCCTCTACTTTGGCTTAGAACACCTCTCCTGATCAGATGTTTGCCAGGTCCAGGTCCTGGCCGTCAGTAATTTTGGTGGCGCGCGGTAAATCACGCGCCTTGCATTGTCGAGGTGCGTGATTTTAAGTGCTTTATTTCACTCCGTGACCAATGGGTTTTGGAGGATGAGGACAAAAAAAGAGTGTTCAAGCACTTAGTGTTGCAAAACAACACTGGAAATGAGTTGAAATAACGAGGATTGATATCGTAGTTTTAACAGTTAACGTCAACAGAAACAATCACATTCTCCCCTGTGTTCAGACGCTTGTATTCAGGCCTTGTATTTAGGCCGTTTGATGATGAATGTTTTTCCGTGTAGTTACTCCGTATCACTACGGTTGTGATAGGATGAAGGGAAACAGAGTACTTTCGTTTCTTCCACATCAAATCATCTCCATCTCCAAAGTCAACTGATAATATTCTAGGATAGGGGGGGCTCTCTCCTCGATTAGTTTACCTACTGAGAGAGCTCCTCCTTTAAGTAATTCCCTGCATACAATTTATTTTTGTTCTTTGTTTTGTATTTGTATGTTGTATTAATTTCCTATCATCTTTAATCCTTTGTAAATTGTATTAATTTTGCTTATTGATGTAGTAATTTTCTGTATTTTAGCTTTTTCATAAATTGTATGTTGTGGAATTTAAATAATGAAACTGAAACTGAAACTCCACATTTTTTTTATACATTGAATTTACGATCAACGAAGTCCATAGATTCATAACACATGTACTCTAACCGCACGTTTTGTCCCCTTGTAATCTGACTTTCCTGTGACCTTGTCCAAATCAGGGAGCTATAGGCCTATAGTTCTTTACTTCTCTGGTCCAATTATGATATTGTATCATTGCCACAGACAGGAAATTCTTGTATTGAAAGCAACTATGATTAGCAGCACTTAATGAATTAACCACCAATGCTGTATTTCATTTAGATAAATTAATTTATTAACTTCCTTTATTTGTTCGGGATACTGCGAATTCCCCCTTTTGGAAATCACAAAGGAAATGATGTTAACTCTGATTGGCTTGCTGATCAATTTCACAAAGGAAGGGTCATGGGCGATGACCCTGAGATCGATACTGCGCAGACTCCAAAGCGCTTCGATGGGCGTCTGGCTCTTCTGGGGAAAGCCCGAAAGACTTTCACTGATAGTATCCCGAACAATTATGCAAAAGGATACCAGTTTCCAAGAATATCGCACACTCCTTGCCTCAACGATAAAAGAGGAGATGCGTGATTTTGAGGCAAAAAGACTTTTTAGGCGCATGACAAATCACGCTTCTCCAGGGCAGGAGGTGCGTGATGAGGTGCGCGCGCGTGATCGCGCGCCTCAAATGGCCAGGTCTGAGGTCTTAAAGAATTTTTGCAACTTTGAAACACGTTTTTCATAAATTGACATCTTCTGGATAAATTTCAAGTAAACATCACTACTCTCTTTGGCTCACATAAGCACATTTTTCCGCAAAAAAATTTAATCGCAAACAAAGCTCATATTGCTTTAAGAGTGAAAGAGCAGCATCTATTACATATTTTTTTCAAAGCTTTGTGATTCGACTTTGCTAGTTTTGCTTTTGCAGTAGACATTTTTCCTGTCAGGCCAGGTGGTGGTTTTCAGGCAGTTGGTTTTCAGACAGTAAGTTTAATGCAGCATATCCAACGAAATTGCCTTTCTATGTATACTTGCAATCAGGAAGCATCCAAACTATCCAAGCTTTATCGTAGACTGACTTTTCGTTCACGAGAGAATTCTTGGACTGACTTTGAAAATATTGGGGGTGACTCACCCCCCACGCCCCCTTATGTGCATCCTGTCGATTGACAAAAGATTTGAGCAAACAAGAGAAGAATAAGAGTGCAATCATGAATACTGATATGGAACAAGAAATTTACCAATCACTTGAAAGAGACTTTCTATTTGAAAAGTTTCAAGATGTGCACACTTGAAATGCACTTTTAATAACCGTTGCACACTGTGCACTTCAATTTTTTTTTGTGCACACCCACAATCTCATCGCAAAGTGCCATACTTTCCATACTGGCAGTGGTGTAATCCTCTGACTTTGGAGTCAGAGCAGTGAAGGAGAGTGGGTTGGATACCCTGTAGGACCCCACCACTTGAGTGTCAGGGCATGGGGTTGCAGACTCATTTAGCTCTTTGCGCTACCTATGCAGTCCCAGTGCAACTTCACCTTCAGTGTGTCACATACTGTATCTGGTTGGCAGCAACAAAGTCAGAGCTCAATGCAATGGATGTCTTTGTGAATTGTGTATTTAGAGCAAAGAGGGCTAATTGTTATAACTTTCTATGGCTGTAAGATGTCAGAAGGATCAGGGCCTATTTAATTCTCTCATCTTTATATGATCCTTAGATCAAATCAGATGTGTGACAAACTGCCTTTAAAGTTTTCAGTCTTCCTGGAGAAACATTATCCTGTACAATGCATGGCATGTTTACTCCCAAATGTTCTAGTGACACCTTTAATCTGCATTATGTGAAAATGTTTTGTACATAACATAACTTCTTTAGTTTGTAGAACTGCATCATGGAAGAAGAGAATCAGTCAGAGAGACCACCAGAACCAAAGACTCCCCCCTCAAGGCCACCCCCACCTAAGAACCTAAGATCTGCACAATCAATTGATAATACCACAGATGAAAAAATACCACCAAAGAGACCAGATCCACCAAGCCAAGCAGATTCAAATAAATCAATTCTGTCATCCATTCAACAACACCTTGATGAGCTGAGGGAACTACAGAGGAATAAAGTTAGATGGTTTTATAAAGGCGGAAAGAAATGGATACCATTCAATGGAAAAGATTCCTTGGAAATTGAAGAAGCTTGGCAAAATATTGAGAAAGATAAAGGCAGTACTTCAGAAACATATTTCAAACCAACTGTCAGAGGGAGATTATATGAAGTGAATGTTGAGGAGAGAGTTTGTGTGCCAATGTACTGGAAAGGTAATATTTATTTTGAAAAGCTGTTTAGTGTCTAAGTCACTAACCAAGCTCTAATGTTTTGCTTTGTTTTTCATGTTTTCGTATTTCAAGTTTGAACTGGAGAGACTAGCCTTTCAGAATACAGTGACAGTGACCTTACGGTTCATTCACGAAACTGGTCGGTTTGACTAAGATCTGTTGACTCTTCAGTTACGTACAAAGCAGCCACTAAGTCCTCTTATGTAATGTTATTTTTCTTTGTCAATTCTGTTTCACATTAAGTGTCAGGTCTTTCCACTACAAACAACCCACGACTTACGCTCGTGACATTTTAAAATTATCGCAACCTGTCACCTAATGTAGAACAGAATCGTTCGTATTTTGTTGTGTTGTAGGTAGATTAACTTGCTCGTCTTTATATATTGGCCATGGGGTAGTCATTGTCTTTCGCTCCCCATGGTGTTGTCCCTGTATTGTTGTAAAGTTTTTAGGGAAGTTTTGTAGAATGTAAGATATGTTGTAAAATTTTTATATGAATAAAAAAAAAGAATACAGTACATTAAAAGCCAGCCCACTTTGTTTTAGCATTTTTGGACATTTCATATGCTGAAAAATTTTGATGTCCAAATTTTTGTAGTCCAGAATTTACAGCATACAGGGTGTCCCAAAAAAATTGCACCCTGTTTGTGTGGCTAATGTGGAACAGCTTCAGATTAAATCATCTCGGTTTTTACACAGTTGCGTAGGTCAAGTTTGAACTTAGAGTTTGAGACCTTGTTGAGTCAATCTGACACATAGTTGCTAATTTATGGAAAAGAAAAGGCAAAATTAATGATTGCTTCAAAAACAGCACTTCTGTAATCATCTAGCAATGACAGAATATAAAAATATTGTTTTCACATAAAATGTTTGTTTGTCAAGATTTCATTACATCACTAAATTCCTAAATTGCAATCATCCAGAAAACTTATAGAATCAAAACCATACAGCATTATTTGCTGAAAAGTAGATACAGTAGCAAAAAAAGGTTTTCGTACAGTGGTGTAAGCCTCTAACCTTGTAGCAAGAACAGTTAGACAGGCAATGACGGCCGTTGGAACCCCACAATATGAGTGCCATGAAAAGGGTTAGTGGACTTGATTAGGTATTCTCTACTGCTGTGATCCCAGCCCTTGTTGCTAAAAACCACAACTACACCTTCAGTATTTTTCTGGTTCTTACCATCACTGATCACTGAAACTATCCGAGTATGTATTTAATCTGAAGTGTTTTGGACAGTCAGGGAACTTAGTATACAGGTTCAACAGAGTAGAAACTGAATAAAATGACATCATCGAACAGTCTTAGATGAGAAAGTGTTGGGTGAGTAAGCTTTTTATTTCAAAACGATAAATCAAGAGTTCAAGGCCCTAGGAAGAAAATTTGATTTGTTGCCAAATTTTGGGATCTGTTGCAGGGAGTTAGGGGGGTGCTCATAGTTATGATTTTTCGCGCATGGGTGTGCAGTTCCAGCTCTGTTTCCATGTTCAGTTTAAAGATTATTTTGCTTTTTACAGTTGTTGAAATGCCAACACCAATATTAAGAGGAACATGGTTTAAAGGTTCAATTCTTCCTGATCACTGGGAGCCAATTGAAGAGAAGGAGGCAGAAAAGATTGAAACTGGCCATCAAGGATGTGTGCGTGCACTGGTAAGGAATATAATCAGTTTTGCTTAACCTGCTTCAGACCCCAGCTGGTTCAGTACGTATATACTTTCAATCTAAGTACCAATGAATTGTCAAGTCAAAATCAGCATAAAATGAAAAGACAGGAAAGTATCCAGTTCCCGCTAAAGTGCAAAGTGGCCAAATGTATTTCAATAAAAATATGTTTGTGGCGTGTGGTACTAGTATGCAAATTAACCGATAATACTGTAAATTAAAGATTTAAGTACCAAATGTAGCATAGATGTAAAAACAGGACGTTTCGAGCGTATACTTGTTATCAAGTCAACGGACTTGACGTTTCGTTTCGACGTTTCAAACACGATGTTTGGAACGTATACTCGTTATCAAGTCAATGGACTTGATAACGAGTATACATTGTGTTTTTACATCTACGCTACATTTGGTACTTAAATCTTTAATTTACAGTATTATTGGCCAAATGTATCCTGCAGAAATAGTTCTATCCAGGTTGCAAACAGACTGAATTAGTTATATGGAGGCTTTTCAGCAACTTTATCTTTCACATAATTTTTCAAACAAATGCTGAATTGTTTTTCCTCGCCATTTTAACTGTATCAAGCTTATGCTAATATTTGCACTCTCAGGTTTAACAACCATTCCGTCATTTTGAAAGGTTGCTTAGAAACATTAAAAACAGCCTTTTAGCAGAGCTGTGTTGGAAATTTGAAAATTTTTATGTTACTGTTTTCAGCTTTTAATATTTTATGAGCAATAGTCTTTTCACAGTTGGGCGAGGTTAATGCAATTTTTTGTAAAAGTATCATGAATTAATCATCAACATTTAATCATTTTGTTTCAAAAGGTAGTGAGGAAGTTTTTAGTTCAGAATGTTGAGGAGTATAAATGGAATAATTGATTCCATCTAAAAGTGCATGCAAAACTCGAAATGTAACAGGTTATGTAAAACTGTGAAGTCAGACAAGAATTTTCTCATAGATGCTTGCAATGCAATCTACTGTGAAAAAATATATGAAAAAGGTAAGAATTTTAGGGTAAAATCAAGAAGCTATAAGGATGTCAGACCTCTCTTTCCTTTGTAGACTAGTTTTTCTAACGATAGTCATTAGTAATTACCCTTTTTGATAATTGGCTTGAATGGTTATATGGGTTAGTAAAATTAGTACAGTGTGAATAAAGCCCTAAATATCGGACTTATCATACCAGAGCCCATAAAGGCAACAGAAACACTGTTATCTTGAAAAAGAAGGCTGTTGACGCCTGTAAAAGAATAACACCTAAAATGAATTGTGACTAGAGAGAAGACTGTTGAATCCTGCAAGAGAACAAAGAATTAAACTTAAAGCGTGCAAGGAAAGAAAAGTAATTTGGTAACTCACCAATAAAGAACAATGTAATAGCCAAAGTTGTTTTCATTGGCATTTTTGTCATTCAACATTGTTCTTTATTGCAGTTACTAACATAGCTTTCTTTCCTCTCAGGTTTTAACATAAATTCATTTTTCTCTTGCAGGTTTCAACAGTTTTCTTGCTAGCTACAAATTTTATTTTAGGTCTTCTTCTTTTACAGAAGCTAGCAGTCTTCTTTCTAAAAATTACGGTGTATTTGCTGTGTTTATGGGTTTTGATATGATGAGTCTGTTATTTAAAATACAATTTATTGCAGAAACTATTGATGGATTTAACGATGCTTTCCTCAACCTTATCAGAGAGAGCCTAACTTATATTTTGACCCTGTTTACACCTTCCCTGTTTAAATCACAAGTTTATATCCGTAACAAACTGCAACGGATCAGCCTGTCGTTTATACAGTTCCTTCTAATATGTAACGTTTTAGTTCATTCTTTCTTTAGAAGCAGTTAGCATAGGTTCCGAATCGTTAAATCTACGAAAATAGGCAGTTGTAAAATTCAATGACCTACTTCTTTAAACTGAATGACCTGAAGGAAACTTTAGGCACTATTCTGTGATTCTACCGTTGGACTTTTTTAAGAAATCTTGATTATTTGTCGAAATTACAGCCTATTTTACATTTTAACTCATTTTATGATGTGACGTCATCAAATTTCTAAATCACAAAGCAGATGTGTCAAAGAGTTTCGCTTGATACCATATTGTGGGTATCAATAAACTATGATTTGTATTTAGGTAGTTTCATACCTATTATGAGTTTCAAATAACCACAATAAAGACACACTTACACTTTCGTAGGCCTTAATCAGCTGTACTTTAGCTATTCTTTTGTTTTTAGCCTACTTTAGATAGATTTTTAATAGTGATAATAATAATAACTTTCTTTACTTTTCTCAGAATTTCCGCTGCCCGTCGGCAGCCTCCTCAGTGAGAACACTATTGTTTAAATGGAATGAACTATGGTTTTCTTGAAAATCTTTTGATCTTTCTTCAAATTAACACTTTTTCTGATATTTCAATATTTGTAGTAAACTAGAGATAATTTACAAATACTCTTTGTTTTATTTGTAGGGATTTGGTTCTGATGAGGTCCTGGATAAAGATTCCCCAGGTATTTTGAATACATTTTGACTGAAAGGCTTTTTGTCGTGTACAACAAAGATTATGTCACGCGTTTACTGCAGCGTGAATACTCCTTTTAGCTATTCTGAAAAAGAATCAGAATCGAACGATATTTTGATGCCTTTTGTAGAATTTTCGATTGTGCCCAATAGTGATAGAAGCTCTAACGCCACTCGATCGCATCTTGCATGTAAAATGTATAATGACAACGCTCGATCCAGACTCGTTTGTGATAGCTAAAACGTCTATTGGGATCTTCTCCATTTTAAATATTTACCCTAACCCTAACTCTATCAGCAGACTACATTTGCCACGAGGAGCCACTATATTGTGCGGCCGAAGAAGTCGTTATTTGAGTTCATTAAGTTCCAATGGTCAAGTATTTATAGGGGTACAAAGCTCAGGCTAAGAAACTAGAATTGAAAATACAAAGTGCATAACGCGGAGATGACAAGAAAGGATATTTTGAGAAAATTGTATGTAACAAATCCATTTGATGCTATTTCCACATTCCCTTTTATGCTGCCAAAGACCAAACATGTCAAGCTCAAATCACGATACTATGATCAGCCATTATTATTGGCCATTATTATCTTTACTCCCTTAGCCAGACTGCTCAGAGCATTCCTATCGATTAAAGGCTTGTACGATTAAGCAGTATAATGAACAGGTTCGGCCCAAGAACTGAGCCTTGAGAAACACAAGATATTATACACTAAGTACTGTTGATCTGATGAATAATTTTAGCAGACATTATCATTTCTTTATTGATCTTATTTCAGTGATGCATATGATACGCATTGGCAATGGCTATAAAGTGGAATGGCATGATATTAATGACATCAAATTAGTCAATGACAGTGCTGGGTCAAGAATAGCACAGAAAATTGGAATTGGAGGTATGTAAGACAGTTTATCTACCGGATGAGCCAGAATAAAGTTCCCACTTTTGAAAATTCATAGCACCAAGACTACTTCACGTATTTGAATCATTCAAATTGTAGGTAAAAGCCAAAAGATTAAAGTATTTTTGTGATTTTTCTCGTTGTCATACCAGCACTAGAAGTATTGGTAAGTTCAACTTATAAAAATTTCATGGTTGCCAAATGAAGGAAAAAGGGTCGAAAATATTGATCAAATCGTTAGGACTCTATTCTCACCGAACAATAAACAATGGGCGTTTCACCTCCCTCAAGGGTTATAAGACATCGATTTTCAAGCAAATACGAAAGATTTCTAATCCCACTGCAATTAATGTGCGGAGGATATCTCTCACCCATGAAAAGTTGCATTTCCTTCATTATTCTGTGCTGGGAGTCATGTATGCTTTGTTCGATGTTTTAGGCCATTTTTCGGTCATGTTGCAATCATGAAATTTTTGTAAAGTTGAATTTACCTTTATTTGTAGTGCTCGTGAGACAACGAGAAAAACTCACACAAATACTTCAACCTTTTGTCTTTTAACTAGAATTGGAATCATTCAAATCTGTGAAATACTCTTACTGGTAGGAATGTTCAAACGTGGGAACTTTTTCTGGCTCACCCGGTATTTTTCTATAACACATTACAAATACAAATTATGGTACGATGCTGCAAGGGATATGATGATACGTTTGTTTGTTTGTTTTTGTTTGTTTTCAATTTATTTTGAGTGGGCTTGTCAGGATTTCTAGCTACTGAAAGCTAATTTAGGCCCACTGTGCATGCCGCATCCAGGCATGGGACCCCTAGTTTAACGTCCCTTCCGAAGGACGACGAGGTGAGTTGTGAGGTCAGGCCTCCGAGGTCACCCATCCAGAGTTTGACCTCACTGGACCAAGCTTAACTTCAGTCACCTGACGACAACTGTATAAGCCACTCGGCCACTCACCCCGTAACGTAGCAATCCTGTTGTCAGTTACATTAGTAATAACATTTTAACTGACCTGATGAGTTAAAATAGAGTTTCTAAATTTAAACAAATTTGCAATTGTTATTTGTCCATTAATTTCAGCAAAATGTACCGGATGTCTCAAAGCAGTACTGCTGTTAAAAATCATCAAACATTGATCCGTATGCCTTCGATAAAGTTTTCTTTGTAACTTGTTTTTTCAATGACCCAAAAAGATCTAAAGATGATAACATTTTTGCTTTTAATACGAAAAGGTAAAAAAAATCCACGATAAAAAGCTATACTTTTTTAGAAAAATAGTCTATCTTCCTTGAAAGTCAAAGTTTTTAGATCTTTTATTGCTCTTGAAGTCGCCAATAATAGTACGCTTTTCATCCTGTCATTTGTGAACAAATCAAGAGTTTTTTATGCACAAAGAAATTGATCTGGCAATCACCAGTGCATTGCTCTTTTGCAGTATGATCAGTTCAAAACCAGGAAACCCTGAAAAGAGTTATTTTGTTATATTTAAGCCATAGGCAAGATCAGCTATGTCTGGGAAAATAATTTGGTCCTTGATGTACTTACCAAAAAAAGAAATTTGAAGATCGGCCTTGAAATAAAATTTTCGTGACTTTTCAAACGGGAGTAGTTCGAGGCGCCCGGTAACTTGGAGATCTTTATGTCTTATAAGGAGATATAAAAGATGCGGGCTTTAGTCAGTTGGTTGACAGGTGCGTCAGATACAGATTTACTTTCATGAAATGTTTGCTGTTATGATTTTTCGTTTAATTCGATGAATCGATTTCCATTTCAAGCGGAATCTTTCAATACTTTTCAGTGCAAAACATTATGTTTAGCGAAATAGAGTTTCAAAAGAAAACTACAGTACTAACTTAAAAATGCTGCCAAGTTATGGTTCGCTAAATGTGAAATCTTGTGTTTGGTTGAAGCCTGTTTTATCAACACGAGGAAGACTGGCGTCATTACAGAAGGGTAGTTTGCTTGTTTTAAGCTGTTAGATCCTGTGGTCATCTGTCGGCAGGGTGTCCTAAGAAAACTGTGCCCCGTTTGTGTGGCTGTTGTGGAGGAGCAGTAGCTTTGATTTTCTCGCTTTTTACACAGACTCCAAGTTCAGGGTTGAATTTGGAGTTTGAGGCATTGTTTGAATCAGTCTAAGAAATGGTTGCTAACTTATGGCAGAGGGAGGGAAAAAATTGGTTGCTTCTGACACAAAACTCCTGTCGTTCACCAGCTATCAAAATTAAGTAAATTTCAGAGAAAGGTTGCTGCCCTTGCATCTAAATTTTGTCTGTGTTTTCTTAAATGGGCGACAGAGCAGAAACTGTGCATGCATGCGCGAAAACTGCACGCGATGCATGCGTGATTTTGAATCCCCCTTAGCTTCCTGCAACAGATTTCGAAAGTAAGCAACACTTGGTATTTTCTTCCTTGGGCCTTAAACTCTTGACTTATCATTTCGAAAAACTTATTCATTCAAACACTTCCTTATCTCAGGTTCCGTGATGACGTCTTCTTACACAGCTTGTGCTCTGTCTAAATAGGTTGATGTCGTTATTTGTCTTTTGTATCTACGAAGGAAAGTTGTCACATAATCTTTCGCCTTTCTAGGTGATAAACATTGATTCATTTCGAAACAGAGAAATGAAATACTTACTAACTCTCATTTTCAAACTGATATGTCAGTGGCCAACAGAATACTTTCCAAACTATAGGCATATTCTTGAATTCTCACCTAGCATAATAATGATAATTATACAAGATAATAACCCATATTTTACAGTTGGTGGTTGATCTCGTACACAAGAAACTTATAAAAACCATCTAACTACAAATTACAAGTTACAAGCGAAGTTCCTTCTAAAATCCTATATTTTTATTCCTTCCAGTTTTGATCATGGTTCAAAGTTCTTCTATTTTGTGCAGATTTTACGCTGTTTGAGAGAATGTTCCATAGTATACTGCCTCTGAACGGTAGTGAATCTTGTCCATGTTAGGATATTAACTTTGCCAGCAGGAGGAAATCTTTATTCTTAGATTTACAATACTTGATTTATTTAGTTGTGAATAACTCTGATAAAATGGAAGGACTTATGGTATTTGTGCATTCATATATCTTGACCATTAGTTTTTGTAGTTTCCTGCAATGAATAGTAATGTCTTTCGACCTTACCAATGGTTCTTCAAATGTAGATATACAATCGCCATGGAGAGAACTCTCAAGGCACGCCTATGTCATCGACTAGCAAAAAATTGAACAATTTTTGTTAGCAAATAATTATTTCTTTCATTCGAGGTTCCCATACATTGAAGCGAGGCTGGCATACAGATGCAACTGTTGCCGATGATTTACCAGAAATAAATCACGTGATATTTCTTATTCATGGTATTGGTCAATTGATGTATCAAACTGGGGGTATTATACACAGTGCACAAAAGTGAGTAACATGATGCTCATTATCGCGTTTTCTTTTTTGAATGTTGTTTATTCTGCTATTGTTAAAAGAACTGCATTCTCTGTTTGGAAACTTAAAATGAGAAGGTCTTCGTTTGACTGGAAAAGTCAAACTCGTTCGCTTGGTGGACACCTAGACGTCTTTTTTAGCGGAATTCGTAGGTTTTTTACCTTTCTCACACGAAGAAAGTCTTGAAATATTTTAGTTTGCAATTTGCCTGCAAGCATACGTGGACAAGATACTCAATTCAATTTTCTGCCCGTGGATAGCAGCTATATGTTCGATTTTGCTTAAATACAAGAATTTCTTGGATAAAATTTGCATCTGCTCCTCAATTAACGTTAGTGAAAAGAAACAACATATTTATTTTTAAGATCTATTTGTATTTCTGTTTTACTGAAATCTTGAACATCTTTGGGAAATCAGCGAGATAAGAAATTCGAACTTTCAAGTCTCATGCAATTATTGAATGTCGTATCGCAGAATCCTGCAATGCTTGATATAAGATGTTAGCGTTTGAGCCTCGGCAGAACTCGTACTGCTGAAAAGTGGTCCAGAACTCATATCGCATATTTTTTCTGATTTTAGACTACGTGAAGCAACAGAAAAAGCGATAAAAAAGAACTTCAAAGATTCCTTCAAAAATGGACGGGTAGAATTCTTTCCCGTTGAATGGCGATCATCTTTAAAACTGGATGAAGGTATTTTATTCTTGTTATACCCCATTAACTTTTGCAAATCTGATAAATTTTTATTTTCACATCTTAGTTTGCCTTTGATTAACGTTTTAATTTTGATTATCGGTTTTACTTTTTATACCACAGCCCAGCAAGTGTTTTATCTTTTAGCCTGCGTGGAGACCGTACTTGTACAAGTTCCGCCTTGGCTCTTATTCTCAGTGGACAGCAGGCTATTTATCCTTTTGTAAGCTCACCGGTGCAAGAGTTCTCACAAGTTACTTTGTAAAACAGTTCTCGAGAGAAATAGTTGCCTGCATAAAGGATGAAAATTAAGATGAAATGAAAAATTGAGAAAATATCTCTGTTTTTACAGGTTCAGTGGAAGCTATAACACCAAGCAACGTTGGTGGATTACGCAAGATTATCAATGAAACTACGATGGATATAATGTACTACACAAGTTCCTATTTTAGAAATGAGGTACAAGTGATTATGTGAAGATGCCTTGCAATTGGATCCTGTTGGGCCCTTGTTAAGGCATTTTGCAACCAAACGATTTTCATTAAAGTCGAATTTCCGTATATTCTTTGTGCTCATAAAAGCGAGAAAATTGTAAAAAATATTCTTATCTATCGGTTGTCAATAAAAACTTTATTCATTCAGATCCATCCAGTGCTTTTATTGCTGTGAATTTTAAACCTAGGAGCATTCTTCTGGCTTATCGGATGGGTTAGTCAATTGGACAATTTGGTTGGATAATTTCTTGTTGGACAATTTGGCTTTGCTGAAATACATGCCACGTACTTGGCTATTGCAGTTTATATAGGACCCCATTACTTTTCTATTATTCAAGAAGTTAGTCCATGTTCGACAGACAAGTGATTAAGGCCCCTAAGACTCGCGTGTAACCACGTAAGGCTCCAGTGCATCAAGAAACGCAAGCCTTAGCCTGTGCGAAATCAAGCAAAACTTTTCAAGTCTGAAATCATAGTAAGCAGCAGGAAGATGTAGCATAGTTTATCCTCGGCTCTGTTGATTCCTTTCTCGTCTATCTTAAAGATATTCAATTTATTCTCAAATAATTCCTTGCAATCATTTCAAAAGACTGTATCAAGAAGATGGCGTAGTTTTCAGCTGCCCAAATTTGTCAAATATCAATGTAATGCCGAAGTTGAGATTTCTAAATAAGCCATGACTAAGAGTTGCGTTAATTTTTCGACAAATGACATTGATTAGGAATAGGCTTTGTGAATTATGCATTCCTTTGGAACAATCTTTCATTGGTTGTTGCCTTGCAACTTGGAAAAATATGATATGCATATGCCAAGAATTGAGTGCAAACACTTTGTACAATTTTCCCAGCTGGTAGAAATTTAGTGCGTCCGGCAGTAAATTACTTCTTTATCAACGTATCTATGTCACATTCAATATTTATTCAACTTTTTCCAGATCATCAAGAGCCTGCGAGAACAGTTAAACAGCATTTATGACAACTTCATACAACGTAACCCCGATTTCGAGGCACGTGGTGGAAAAGTATCCGTCATTTCTCATTCACTTGGCAGTGTTATCTTCCATGATATTTTGATCAATTGGAACAATCAATTGTTAGAAGCCAACAAACAGCAAGCCGACCAAAATATAGCCGTCGAGGGACGATGGTCGTGGCTGTGGGGTTCGGGCAAGCGAAAAGAGGCGCAAGAATCCAGCGATGAACCCGAAGCGAACTCAGACAGACAAACAAATTTACGCGAGGAGTTGCGGCAAGCGAAGGCTAAAGTTGCGGAGTTGGAAGCGCGGTTGCTAGCTGATGATAACAGTACGATGGATGCAAAAGATGAATCATCGGACTTTTCTCTTCGATTCAAGGTATTCTCAGTAATTGTGTGTCTGAAGGTGATGCTTTTATAGGTTGTCTCAGTCATATTTGCATGTGTTTGTTTACGGTCAGCTGTCTCCATTTCAACCCTGCAGATTCTGTAGTGCATTTCCGCTAAGTGGCCAAGCTGTAGGTATTTGAAGTTAAGCTCCGTTGTGTGAGGTCAAATCTGGGTGTGTGACCTTTTGAATGCTTGACACAGCAACTCATTTCACCGTCCTTCACAAGAGACGTTAAACTAGGGGTTCCATAATATATCTTTTCACAATTGTAGGAAAGGAGCTGACTAGAGCTTGGCCCATTCTGACAGGCCTTGGCGACAGTGGGAAATGAGGGGGATCCCCTAGACTTATGACTTTTCGTCCCTTGTTTCCCTGCGTTCTTTGATTTGCTGATATCACTTGGTCAATAGGGACTCATGATATTACGCTTATATAATGGGTCCACTTTTTCAAAATGGCCTAAATAGGTGGGAGTTCTCGTACACTCAACAAAATCGCTTCAAAATCTGGTTTAAAAAGCTCGAACATTGAAAAGGAATTTTTAGTACAAAGAATGATGTTGTCTTGACGTACGAAACGCAAAATTCATACCTTTCAGACAGTAATCTTCCTCTGTAGAAGCAAAATAGATCCATCGAAGCTGCGAGAACTCCAGGCTTCTTCAACCGTTCTTTAAGAGTAACAACAACAACATTCTGAATAGCGAACCCTGATTGGTTAAAAACTGAATTCTAGCGATTTGATTGGTGAATACGGAACCACCCTACGCGGGCCTAAAGTGGGCCCACTATTTAAGAGTAATGTTATTAGTCCCTCTTGACCAAGGAACGCAGAGAAACAAGGGACGAAAAGGCATCAGTCTAGGGATCCCCTCCTTGACCTCAGTTTCATCTTCCTGCAAACTCGAGTGATTTTTATTTGTTTGCACTTTTCAAGACTTGCACGATACTTGTTTAGTCTGGTAGCTAAGTGATTTCTCTGGATTATTTAGCCATTTAGTTACCCTTTCACCTGTTTGTGAGCGTATATTGCGCCACTTCATTGCAGGCATTCGTCGTCGGCTTTGACGACGCTCAGTTTAGGCCCAACCGATCAGCAGGCCTAACTTAAAACTTGATTGAACACATGCAATAAATTACCTCAAAATGCACCCACAAATTTGTGAAATGATGATCAAATCGCTAAATAATCCAGTAAAAACACTTACCGAATCAAACAAGTATCGTATAAATCTTGAAAAGTGCAAATAAATTGAAAATAACTCGCGTTTGCAAGGAGATGCAACCGAGACGAAAGCCGCATGATCATCTCCAAAGCGGAAGATATTCTCCTGATTTCCAACTGTTGCCACGGCTGTCAGAATGGGCCACGCTCTCCTCAGTAGTTTTCTCCAAGCGAAAAAGTCTATTTGCTAGAAATAAAATCCTTCCAGCCAAGCCAACTTTTAACAGAGTAATGAAAAAGCATGAATGATTGTCCTGTTTCAAACGGTACACAGATTGGTTCATTTTACTTCTCCCTAATTTTTCCTCTGCTTTGTAGATCGAGAATGTTTTCAACATTGGCTCACCCCTCGGTGTCTTTCTCGTATTGAAAGGAATAAGAGCACGAGACGATTTAGAACAAAATATCTTGCCCTCTTCAGTCTGTTCAAGATACTTCAATATATATGATCCTGCCGATCCAATCGTAAGTTTCTCCTGAGTAGTTCATTTTAAATATAGCCTTTGACCTATGAAAATAAATACATATGCATGGCTCTGATTAAGGCTTGATGCCGAAACACGAAAAAACGGCTTCTGTCGTGGTGTAGAACAAGAGATCTGATAGACTTTTGACTTCTCCGAAGTTTCATTGTACTTGAGTGACGCAATGATTTTTTGGAGAGACTTTTGACGTTAAGTCCCGGGTTATATCCCAAGCAGGGACAAGTTTTAATTTCCATTTGTGATAGCCCACTTGTGATCAATATTATTCATTTTAAATGTATATAAATAAACTTCTTATTTAAAGTTAACACGATATTGAAAACTATCAGGCATAAACTGTACTTGTTATACAAGTTGTCACAGACAAGAGTATACACATTTTGTTGGGTGTTACGATGAGAAATCAGCTTCAATCAACAGCAAATTTATTTCAAAATATTCCTCGATAGTTAACTTCGAGGGGTACTTCACTCATTGGAAAAAGCGTACGAGATTTTTTCAGAACAAAAGGATTTATGCGGAATTTTGATGGATTTTTCTTGAAAACAAAAGGATTTTTGCCAAAGGTGTACGAGATTTTTGGGAGTGAAATGCCCCTCGGTTAACTTGACTCCATACACCTCATCATTTTGCGAGTTCAAATTTGTCTCGAAGGCCGAACCAGAGTATTGGCTTTTTGGCCTCAGGAAACCCTGCATTGAAAATTGTGGATTGAAAAGTCATTCTAGCTATGAAATTTTTACTATTCTCAAGTAAAAAGCTTTTAAAGGTTTATTCGATATATTTGCCATTTTCCACTCTCCTCAGGCATATCGAATCGAGCCATTGATTTACGAACATTACGGTCAGATACCTCCAGTGAAAATCAACCAGGCTACCAAAGGGAATGGAAATGATAGAGATGAACTATTGGTAAAGAAAGAGAACGCTGCTGCAGGGTGGATAAAAAGCTGGTTTAGCCACGCACCAAAAATGGCCACTGACTTTGCAGGATTCCATTCAGATGGCAAAGTCGATTTACCGAAAAGTGAGATGGAAAAAGCTGAAGACTTGTTAAAGGAAAAGAAGGGTATTTATTTACACTTTTTGATTGGGATCTAAAACATTTGCAAAGGGCTAGCTGATGGTACAAAAACTAACAGAGTTTGCCGAGATGCGGCATAGATTTTAAACCGTTAGGTTAAGTATAAAATTTTGAGTTTAAAACCGCGTTCAGTTGCAGTGATGAGTTGAAGACAAAGCAAAGACGAAAACAAAAATAAAGAATAAGGTGAATGAATAAACATCCGTGTCCTAACACCCTTGCTTTTATCGAATGTTTTTCTACAACTAGCTGCCGTCCAAGAGATTTCACTGTATCGAATTTTAACTGATCATTTCGTACGGTCCCTTAGTTAAAAGCCAATATGTTCTCCTTGCAGCTCTGAAGCATCGATTGGATTATACACTGGAAAGTGGTTTTGTGGAGTACTTCTCAGCAATAACTTCTCACATGTCATACTGGGAAAGTCAAGAGTTTGCAAGGTTTGTTTTGAAAACGATAAATGACAGCGAAAAGGCAATGGCTAACGAAGCGATGAACGCTATTGGTTTGTAGCTATGTCTTTAAATGGAAATTATCCACTACGCTGTGCTAAATTATCTACCGGGTGAGTTAAAAATTTCTCGTCTGAAAGGCCACGGCTCGCCAGATATAAAGACCATGATATCAGCTAGTGTATGATTTAATAGTATAAATGCTCGAATCTAACTTAGAATTAACCTAACTGAAATCAACCGCTCCGTTCTGAAACTGTGAAGGATTTTCCGAAGGATTGTGTGAAGTCACAAAGTCATGACACAAAGTCACAAAGTCATGACCAATTTTTGCAACATTTATGTTTGACACGGTCGTTACGGCAATGACTTTTGTACGCTATGTTGTCTTGGGAAGATGAACAAGTCAACACAGGAAGCCCAGGCAGTTAACTTAACTGAACAGTAATAAGTCTACAATCTCAAAATCTTAAAATCGTTAATTGTTTAATACCTTTGCGCGTTATTTGTTGCACCTCTCCACAGCTGTGTTGTGTTTCATTGACTTCAGAATTGCACTGTGTAATTGTTCGAATGCGAGAGTTCGATACGATGTAGCTTGCTGTTATTCTAATAGGTAAACAAGGAGTGAAACTTACCTATTAGAATACCAGCAAGTTACATCGTATCGAACTCTCGCATTCGAGCAATTACACAGTGCAATTCTGAAGTCAATGAAACACAACACAGCTGTGGAGAGGTGCAACAAATAACACACAAAGGTATTAAACAATTAACGATTTTAAGATTTTGAGATTGTAAACTTATTACTGTTCAGTTAAGTTAACTGCCTGGGCTTCCTGTGGTACGAATAACCTATTTAGGGGCGTTCTATTCTCCCAAGCGGCCAAAATACATAAATGTGGGGTTTCATCATAGTTAAGCCTGATTCACACTAGGTCGCTTGGGTCGTTAAGGTTGTGCAGAAATACCCAACAGGCAAAGGATTCCAACTCTGATTCTTTTGGGTCTTGTTGCACGATCTTAGCGATCCAAACGACCTAGTATGAATCAGATTTAGGAAGGAAAACCAAGGAGATTTTGCTTGTCATCTGCACTCGTTTCTACAAGTTTTTGGAAAGGGCTTTCTACAGAAATGTGTATGACCAATTAATGCCGGGAACATTACTGAACCTAATTGAACATATTGGCAATAAAACAAGATAGTTGTCAACATCATTGCTTTATATTCTGGGAGCAGTATTTTTTAAACGGGGATTCTTTTTTTACTCACCCGGTAGACTCATGCCTTTTCGTCCCTTGTTTCCCTGCGTTCTTTGATTTGCTGATATCGTTTGGTCAAAAGGGACTCATAATATTACGCTTAAAAGTGGGTCCACTTTTTCAAAATGGCCTAAACAAGAGGAAGTTCTCGTGCACTCAACAAAATCGCGTCAAAATCTGGTCTAAAGAGCTTGAACATTGAAAAGGAAACTTTTAGTACAAAGAATGATGTTGTCTTGACCTACGAATGGCAAAGTGCATACACCTCATGCAGTAATCTTTCTCTGTTGAAACAAAATAGATCTATCGAAGTTGCGGGAACTCCAGGCCACATCAACTGTTTTTTTGTATGCCACAACAAATGTCTGAAAAGCGCCTCCTGATTGGTTAAAAACTAAATTCTAGCAATTTGATTATTGAATACAGAAGCACTCTACGCGCGGCCTATATTGGGCCCAATTTTTAAGAGCAATATTATGAGTCCCTGTTGACTAAGTGATTCAAAGAATGCAGGGAACAAGGGACGAAAAAGTATAAGCCTACTCACCTGGTAGAGATCCAGAAATTATTTTCATATCATGTCGTAGAGGTAAATACGCTCTTTTCCTTTATAAGAGGCCGCATGTACGAAACTTTAGTAGCCTGTTACAAGAAATTGAGAAGCTATGGTAGGAGCGATCAGCGGTCGATTTTTAAGCTACTGTAAAAGCTCTATTAAGCCCCCTACTGTAATTAAGGGTGTTAGGACACGGATGTTTTGATTGATTATTTGTTTACCTTGTTTTGATCCCTGTGTTTTGCTTTATTGGCTTGTTTTCTGTTCTGTTTCGTCTTCAACTGAGCGTGGTTAGGCCCAACCGCTCTCAAGTTGTTCGAATAGAGCTCCCTTGTATTTCTTTGTCCTGGTGCGCCTTCGCAAAAGATAGGTTTTAGAACTGCTTTAAGGTTTTGACAACCTTTCTTGTGTGAAGGCGCACTAAGACACAGAAATACAAGGGAGCTACGTTCGAACAACTTCAGAGCGGTTGGCCCTGCTCAGTTGAAGACGAAACAGAACAGAAAACAAGACAGCAAAACAAGACACAGGGTAAACAAATAGGTAAATATTATGGTAACAAATAGGTAAATAAATAAATATTATAAACAAATAGGTAATATTATTATACAGCAAAACAAGGTAAACAAATAATCGATCAAAACATCCGTGTCCTAACACCCTTGCTGTAATAAACCCCTCCCCTCTGAGCCGAAACATCAAAATTCCAGAAATTACCAACAATTTGCCATATATCTCGCTATGCAAGCTTGCATGTTAGCTTTTATAGTGTTTGGAATGGAGAATGTATTGACTTGTAAAATTGTATGATGAATCCGCAAAATATGGGGTAAAATAACTGAATAGTTGTCATATATATTCTTGTCATTTGATTTTGTGAATAAACGTCCCTCTCTAATAAGCCCCCACTGTGATTAGCCCCCCACTGGAGTGTCCGAAATTAAATAAACCGCCAGGGGGCTTAGCTTAATAGAGCTTTAGAAGTGCGTAACATAATAAAACTGTTTATAGTGCATAGAATAGAAGTGCATACGAAAACTTACTGTTTATACGAAACTGCTTTTTGCCTCTTCCAAAAAGTTATTTCCTGTTCCAAAAACATGTTTAGTATTTTCAGAATTAAAGGGTATTTCTCCTTTTTTAAGAGTTCAAGAAAAGTTTTCAAGAAGATCAAACCAATTGCAATTTCATTTGTATATGATATTGCAGTTTTCATTTTGCATTCTTTTTCAAAGATTCAAAATCTCAAATAGCTGAAGACTTGAATAAAAACGTACATTTCCCCCAATAGCTTCCCAATTTTTTGTCTATATTAAGTGGATTAGCTTCTTAAATCGCACCCAGCTTTATGTCCCTTCTTTTTGTTTTATTTTCTAGCAACCCAGGGCTCAAAAGCAATCTTTGTCTTCCTGGTAGCAAGCCAAACACCTTCGTCTCTTTCTCCACACTTTCTTCTTCTTTCCCAATACAACATCTCATTCTATTCCTTTCCCTTTCTCTCCTTCTTTTTTCCCCTTCCTTTCCTTCCCTTCTTTCCCCCATTCATCTGTTTCTTTTTCCTTTTTCCCTTCTTCCTTCCTTGGAAATTTGAGCATTGACTAAGGCAAGTTGCGTTTCGCTGGGATCGCAGAAGTAGAGCAGACCTAATCGAGTCCGCCACCCCTTGTCATGATGCTCATGAGATAGGGCCCTACCGGGTATCGAACCCACTCCGCTTGACTTTTCTGCTTCAAAGTCAGAGGATTACACCATTATGCCAAAACGCCTTCAGTTTTAAACTACCTTACCTGCTACCACTACTTGGTCCTTTTGAGCCTTATAGCAAGTTATAATTATCCTCAGAATTGCCAGACTAGAGTTTTCGATGCTGCGAAGTTTTGCCTGGAAAGACCTTTGAGCTATTTCAAAATCGAACCTTAATCGAACGATATCTTGATACGACTTTTCGAATGCGCACAATATTGGTAGAAGCTCTAACGCCACTCCATCGAGCCTTGTTTATAAAAGCGTATAAAAATGTCGTTCGTACTAAGCTCATTTGAGAATAGCTGAATGGTCTATCACTGAAGTTAGATTTTCTATGTTATTACAACGCTGATGTATATGTAATTCTATGACCGATGTTTCCTGATGTAGTTGATCACAAACTGCATTTTGATGTAGTATATATTGCTATTTATTAATAGACAGTAAATCTTTAAGAGTTAATCGCATCTCATTGCGGAGGATTCTTAACAAAATTGGAGGGGGGGGGAGTTAAAGTTCATAAGTTATTTTATCAGCAGTTTTATCGATTGAGCTCAGAAGCATTCCTTAAAGGGGCAGGGTCACGGAACCGTAAACAGGTCTGTTATCTCTATAAGCTATATTGTTGCCCACACGTGGCCATTGTGTTCTCAAGAGATTAAGGTGGATCGGGTGAAGCCAGATCAAATCCACCGATTTCTCTGCAATGGTGCAAGATAAGAGTGTTTAGTTTGTTCCTCTTCGAAGTACAAGATTCCATCTTCAAAATAACACTTTCATTTTGAGAAAAGTAGTGGAAAATCACTGTGATATGACCTATCAAAAATACTCCAAATCATCGCGAAAGAAATTTGTTTACATTACGTGACCCTGCCCCTTTAACGTCCCAGTGAGGAATAGAGCCGTAAAGCAGACCTAAACTCTATCAAAACCTACCACTGGGAAACCAGGATATCATTGTTGCTAAAAGTAGGAATTTTCTTTCGAGATAGTTGTTGCCAAGTATAAAATTGTTTTTCTTTGCCCCTGTGCTTGCTCTCTTTTTAGTCGCATTTGTACTTTAGTCCCCTGTGTTGTAGTTGCGTAGCACGTAGCAATAAGCCCTCAGGAAGGAAACGTGCTACGCAACAACAACACATGGAACTAGAGTACAAACGTGACTAAAAAGAGAGCAAGCACAGGGGCGAAGAAAAACAATTTTATTCTTAGCAACAATTGTTTTCAAGGAAATTTCTGATTTTTGCAACAATTATATCCTGGTTTTCCTGTGCCCTGTGCGTAGCAAGTTCGCCAGGGCGACGACTTGAAACACCAACCTTATTTATGCTACTGCTCAGCCATCTCTGCATTCTCTAGAAACTCTTGAAACATGTTTCTTGGCGTAAAGAAAGACCGAACGTTACTCAAATCGAACCGACTTTCTCTGTTTTGCGGAAAATTAACGAACTCTAAATTTACTGTTTATTCATGGGTCGGATTTTGATGTGAAAGAAATAGGATTATAGTCGCTTCTCTCCGCAGTAAACGAGGAATTTTAACAGAAATCAAGTTTCATGCTGAGTTGTATTCAGACTGGTCTAGGAACAGATCTAGTTATGATCAACCCGACACCATGATTAGCATTAACTGGTCATGAATATGAACCTCTGGTTAGATTTTACTACTCAAGTAAATTGTATTGTTGGATCATGGGTGTTAGGATGCCACAGTTGTGCTTGTCCTTTTGCTGCTCCGATGGAGAAACCTCAATTTTGCAGCACAGGGTTAGTTTGCCGCGGAATTTGAAGGTGTTCAACAACTAAGATCATCACCAGGAATGTATAAGATATGCTTTAAACCAAAAATTAAATTGCTAGCAAAATTTTCCACTGACTTGACTAAGCGTTTCGCCCTGAAATCCGCAAAGTCCGCGGAATTCATTTCCACCTATTAATGTCAAAATGAATTCGGCGGATTTTGTATTTGGCGGATTTTTTGTTCGTCCGCGGCATCCGCGAAGTCCGCGAGATCCGCGGAATTCACCTGGCCGTATATTTACAGCAAATTACTCAAAGTTCCTTTCAAGCACTTTAATTCATTGAGAAAATACACTAGAATTTTACACCCACCTATTTAAAGATTTGAGCTTTATGCTTAATTTTGTTCATCTGAAATCATCGACAATAATGCACTGATGTACCTTTTACATATATATATATATATTTATATATATATCAATAAAATTTTACAATACATATTACGGTCTACACTACTTACAAGAAATACTTTACAATACTACTGGGACAAATACCCCCGGGGAGCAAGAGGCTGTGTCTACCCCAAGGGAATTAACATGGATAAAAAGAGAAAACTACTATGAACGGAGATATAGCGACACAATCTAAACATAGCACCAAAGAACGGCAGGCGCCACTAATTTTCTTTTTGTTTTCATAGATCGAAAACATCAAATAGAATAGTTTATATTTAGATTACCCAGTCCCCTTAGCTAAGTTTGCTTTTAACCCCGTTGATTTACTTTAACCAACACTACTAAAAACAACACATATGGATAATAAGAACGATTTGACTGATGTACCCCACTGCATAAGAATCTAATCAGGCTGAGTTCAAGACCTTACGTTCTTATGTGCGGCTTATGTGCGGGTTTTTAGCGTACCCTACCCTGGGTACCAGACTCTCGATTGTTGAGAGTCTAGGACCACGGGTATCTATGTACCTAAGACTTACAGACGAAAAAGGTAGCAAACAGCTTAGGAGTAATGACATTAGCATTAAATCATCAAATCTACAAAGCTTCAAACGGAATGCAAATTGAAGTGAAATTAAATTATCAATGTCATGCTTTACAATTGAAAGTGTATTAATGAGCAATGCGAAGCGACTCGTTTCATATGCATAAGCTTTTGCACAGTTGCATACTTTTATTGCTTTTAAATGAATTATAGTTTTTAACGATGCAGATAAGACCAAAGGGAAATCTTGATGAGAATCTCAATCCCTCTTGTGGGAAGTCCTAAGTCGCCACGCAAACCCGAAGCACGGAAATGCTACGATAAAATATCTTACAACACGATCTAGGAGCTTTTCAACAGTCCAAACGCAAAGGCCTGCTGATGTCAAAACGTTTTTCCAGATCAGTAACGTGTTCTAAAGATCTCCCTCATTTTTGGCGAAGGATAACAACAGGCCTGACACAAAGACTGTAACCTGCGTGCAGACTCGACTGGTTTACGGAAATCGAATTGATTTGAATGGAAAATTGAAGGAGTGAATTTTCAATTTTCCATTCAACTCAATTCGACTTCCGCAAACCAGTCGAGTCTCCGTGCAGGCTAAAAAGACTGCGAATGTTAACTTTTCATGGTCTGCCCTATTTCTATGGTCTGCCCCAAGACATTTCAATTCCAGTTACTCTCGAGTACCGAATAATCGTCCCCCCCCCCGCTTATTAATTTTTCAAAAATTTTCCAACCCCCCCACTCTTATTCCAACCCCCCTTTTATTAATTTTTGGAAAAATGAAATGGTAGTAAACAAATTTTCTGAATAAACGCAAGAAAAAGTCTCAATAAGTGCATTCAACAGAACCAGAATTCATAAGTAACTGTATCAGTAACATCACTGTTCATATGAATATATAAAAGATACGTGTTTACCTAAGAAAACGACTATTTTCTATTTCTCCAAGCACCCCCCCCCCCGATTATTCCAACCCCCCGATTATTCCTCCCCCCCGTTTATTCGGTACTCAAGAGTACAACTTTTCAGAAAATGGACAACATTTGACACATAGCATTACCGAGCTTCACGGGCCATTATAACCCAGGGTCCTTTGCAAGTACTCTAGAGCTTCAGACTATCAATCAGAAAATCAAACTGGGCCTAAACGGAGCAACAAATACAAATTGCAATTGCAGCAATCTTCGTTTTGTAGTTGAATTATCAAGAAACATGTCGAAAGTTTAAATTCCTAAATTCCCCTTCCGCAGAAATCTCATTGCCAAGCGTAGTTAAGTGAGGGAAATGGGCCTAAACTTGCATACATTTGTTATCTTCTGAAAGGCTGAATTTCCTGGGACAAGGCAATCTGTAAGCCAATCAGTTTTTGTTACCTATGCCTGGTCAGCTTTTCTGCTGTTATCATTCGCTAAAACCTGCATAAGACGCTTTTGGTGAGGTTGGCTGAGATTCTCTAGATAAGGCCATACAAAGGAGGGATGGCGGAAAGACGGTTTTCTTTGGCCTTGGGAGATTTCTTGAGTCACCTTCCTTGAAAAGTTTCGTGACATTGTCTTCGTTTTGATCTATTTATTTGACCCTTCCCTTTTCAAACAGAGTTGTACTGAATTATTGACTGTTACTGGGAGGTGATAGTATATTTGACAAGCATTGCGGGTAGCGGTGTCATTAGGGAGCAACGTTGATGGAGTCGTGATCAACAAAACTGACACCGCAGATGCAAAGCTCTGAACTATTTTTCATTTTTGGCGCCAATGCAGAAGGAGTTGAAGGCTGATTATGTATCATGCAATAAGAAATAGTATCTGCATCTTGTGAGACTCCGGATCCGGATCCACGCGGATCCCATCCCAAACTGGCTCGTTTGATTTTTGCATTTACACCGGACCTCACGGACCCAACCTCATTTGGATCCAATCCTGTTTGAACTCGGTCTAATTGACTTGATGACGTAGAAAAGAATGCATTGATTTACTTTTTGAGTTTCGATTGGCCATTGTATTGTGGTGTGGTTCGTCGATTCATGACCATAATCCTTTGCGACCCCCAAGTCGACTTTCGTACATTATTAATGTCATTTCTGGGCTAATAGGTTTGTTTGTTTGTTTTCAATTTGTTTTGAGCGGGCTTGTCAGGATTTCTAGCAACTGAAAGCTAATTTAGGCCCACTGTGCATGCCGCATCCAGGCATGGGACCCCTAGTTTAACGTCCCTTCCGAAGGACGACGAGATGAGTTGTGAGGTCAGGCCTCGGTGGTCACCCATCCGGAGTTTGACCTCACTCGACCGAGCTTAACTTTAGTCACCAGACGAAGACTGCATAAGCCACTCGGCCACTCACCCCGCATCTCTTGGTAATGTTTTTTACTCGGTGTACAAAGGATCATGGCTAGTGATAGGCCTATAAAGATTGTCACCCATGATACTTTGCAGCCATGCTACGACTTCAGAATAGAAAACAAAGTTGTTTAGCGTGTTGTACGTCGATTCAATCATTAATGTATAAATTTGTCAAAATATTCGACTTTGTACAAAGATATTTAATTAACAACGTTTCGAGCTTAATTCATCATCAGAATGCCTAAAATCGAATTTGGCCTAAATCAAAAACCATAGTGCCGTTGTTGAACTAGAATCACGATACAGTCGCAGTCATCGCAACAAGAGTTACAACAACAACAACAATGACAACAACAATAACATTTTTAGTCTATTATTGTTGAACTTTGGTTGAACTAATAGAGCAGTGAATGTAGAGTAAATCTTTTCAATCATTGCAGCTGCTGCAGCGTCAATCTAGCCTCTCATCTTTATTGAATTGAATTTATGTTTTTGTTGTCGCTTGGTAGTTGGAGCGTCCATCAGTCCATCAAAAAAGCGATAACTACGAATATGCAATCAGTCTAGCGTCAATCCATGGTTCCTTTCAGGCCAAATTCATTTTGAGATATGGCGCGCAAAGGAGGCTGGTTGACAATGGCTCCTTAAACCTATGATCATCGAGTCCCTGGAATTCAAACTCAATGATAAGATTTTAGAAAGCCTAAAAAGTAATCCAAACGAAATGCCTATGAATTAAGGGACACAAGGAAACGTTTTCCAGTTTTGAATTCTTTACAACTGCAGCGGTCTAAAATTCAGATTCCTGCATCAACTTTGAGTTTCTTGCTCGGAATGGCAAGATCTTAGCATTCGAGAACCAATAAGTAGTTGGATCTAAATGCTTCATAAACGTAAGACATCTTGACATTTTACTTGTCTTAGAACTGCAGCTATTAAAAGTCTTACTACAATCGTTTTCATTCCTTTTCAAGGATTCTCTGAGTTTTGAACTCAGAATGATAAAAATTGGACAGCTGGCCTAAACAGGGCCTAGACAGTGGGAATGAATACTGGTTTTCACGTTGTTTACTTGAAATACCAGACGAAAGGTTTGTTCCTATTTCAGGGGATGTCATGTCTTATAGTTTTGACGATTATAGCTAGCTTTTGGACTGATTTGTCATAACTTTTGACGAAAGCTAGGCGAAGACCAGTAAGTAGAGAAATTCACGAGAAATATAAATTTTTCTCGAGGATAAAAGTCAACGAAGGCGATCGAGAGGCTGGTCATTGCCTGGTTTAATTGTACATTGCGCACTTGCTGTTCATTCTGTATTCACAATTCATGGTACATAGTTATATTGATTTCTATGCAGTTCAAAATATGTGAAGCGATTGATGCTTTATCACAAACCTCAGTTTCACCCGCTGTTTCGTATATTCATGCCCCCTGAGTTTCAAAGTTTCACGAATCTATCTGTTTGGCTGGGTAGCCATACGTCGGTCCCCTTTTGATCGGCGAGCCTTCCTAAATCATATTCTCTTTGTGCAGTTTTGTTATTTATTGACTACCTCAGATGATTGTGCGACAAGCGTAAAATAGCCATGGTCACCCAGAGTCCTTTGCGGACATCATGCATTTTCAGATTGTCTGAAAATCAAGTTTAGCCTAAACAAAGGCGCTAGAGTCACAGGGCAGCAGATGAACTGATAGCACAGTTGAGCTAAGGTAAACTTTCCAGGAATAGTTTTTCTGCTTAGGCCAAATCTGACTTTCAGACAGTCTGGACTGTCTGAAATTTCAGCATGCCTGCAAATAATTGTGGTTGACATTTGACAATGGGTCTCTAATATCTATTGTTAAGAGCGTTATGCTTGTTATGATCGATTGTTTCTCGTACAATAATGAAATCGAATTTTGGCAGAATTAGGGAACTCTGAGAGAAACTTTGCTGCAAAATCTTGGTCAAAAATTACAGTGACACAAAGTTCAGAGATGAACACAATTGCAATGCATTGTCACGTTAGCCTACGTTCCAGACCCCTTGGAAGACAGGCCACGCCACCACCCCTTTTCCACATAAGTAATTCTGTGACAAACTTGTAGGGATATTATATATGATTCTTGTAACAATTTCGACAGAAAGAGAAATTCCTTGTTCCTTCCCTTTCTGATGCTGCACTTATTTCTTTTATCGACACTCAAACTCTCAGATTGCTACAAAATTTAGACACTCCAGCATGTTTTACTTTATTCTCGCTCGTTTCCTTATCATATTACTCGGAAAGTACTTGGGTTTTGTCTGTATTCATTATCAGGAGGCCATCGCACGAATCAAATTTTCCCATTTCCTAACCCTCTACCTTACTTCTTTTTGGAAACAAAAAATGAGGAAAAGTTGATAAGTCATGAAAGATCCGAGTTGATCTCGGAAAGATCCAGAGGCGCCGGAAGGAAGACGAAGCGGCAAGGGGCAGCCAATAAAAAGGGCACTGCAAAGGCAAAGAACCGATACGCCACTCTAGTCCAGGAAATAAGTGCCTGTTTTGGCCATAATTGTGCACTTTTGGATACCAGCATGAGACTTGGCACAGACATAGAACTTTGTCTACTGATCAAATTTTGATATAGAAGCAACTTCAAAAATGGCCCGTTGTCATGGTAACCAACTGACAAAGCATTCTTTAAAAGCCCCTTCGTTACGTCAATTTTAAAGTTCTAATTTTGGAAGTTAGATGGTTTTTGAAACATTTTATGCCAGCAGTTGATTAAGTAACAGGAAAAAATATTTTCAACCGTTTTAGAAAACGTGGTTGCCATAGAAACCGCAACATTCGTCACGAAATGGACAATTTTTGCTTATTTCATACACTCGATTACGTTATTTCGGAAAAAGTCTAAATAACACAACTTAGATGCAACTTCAACATTTCCAGATATTTTGTAACATGGTAGGGTTACCATGGCAACAAAATCTTTTCATCAGACTGCCTACAATGGAAACTAAGAACGACTGAAAGAAAGGTATAATTTCCTAGGGTCCGTCTTTTGTCCTCGAGTTTGACAGTTACGTGGAGTTTTGTTAAGTGTTTCTTAAGATTGATAATGCCACTGTTTTGCGTATCTTGAAAACGCGTTTTCATTGAGAAAATTCACTATATCACAGGAGCATAAAGATGTACACTGCGAATTGTCCTTTTTTGCACTAGCATATTGCCAGGCATCCTTTCTTGCAATAGCAGTTCAGAATGGATATCACCGCAGCTCTGCTCGCTGGCTTGCAGTCCACTTGAAAGATATTATTGAGTTGAAAGAAAAACAACATTGCATTGCAAGAGACCACAGCAACAGAAGGTTCTGTGCTCAAAATCCAGCTAATGCGTCCCTAATGCGTAATGCGTTCTCTACAGTTTCGCTGAATCAGGCACTCGAGCCAATGAATGAGAAAATTGAAGGTGATTGGAAAGATATCGGGGATCTTGGAGAACCTCGGTACCTTTAATGTGCCTCCCAGAGAGCAATTGTATGACCCAGTCCCGGAATATATGAGGTGTCATATAGGAATTGACATTTGAAACATGGTACCTGTCCTGAATGAGAAGACCAGTCTCCTTTGGAAGTTACTCACATTGATATCCAAATTTTTGTCCTGGAATAACTTGATTCAATGGACATACATGTGCCGAACAATGATACAAAAGGCATAATCCTGTTCCGACATTTTCAGCCGAAAATGGAACCTATTTGCAGGCACATCCCCACGTGCTCAGTGACTAAGTAGACCCACTGGGGCAGGCTTAGTCCAACCGAAAACAGCAATGAACTTCGACCTTGGATCATGTCGGATCCAGACTTAACAAGGTGCAAGAGCCGTCCGTTGGTAAGGCCCACCTTGAATATTGGGGCCCCCAAAGGGGGAGCCAATGGAGCCTTGGAGCTCATCATTTTGAAAGCTTGGAGCCCAAGAGCCCAAACAATTTCCATGGTGGTTTTCTCGAATGTTAAGAAATTGAGCCTCTGGAGCCCTGCAATGGAGGAAAGAAACACGGCACTTTTGCCCTTGGGAGCCCGAAGCCCATTAAAATATGTCCTAGAGACTCAGAGCCCGAGATCCTTGAGGGGGCCTCAATATTTATCTGCATTTGCCCTGTATAAGGCGCAAGGAAGGGTTTCTAGGCAGTAGATCGATAGCATGCTCAGTCTCCCTGAAAGGGTGTAGTCTCACTTCAGCTGGACGGAAGCTGGACAAGGTAAAGCGATTAGATTTAGTTTTGGTGATAAATACGTGAATGACAGTGTCAAAAACAACACCACACACTAAGAAAGGAGATGCTGTTGTAGCAGCCTTCGCTTTCAAACTTTCAGTCGTCGCTGTGTAAATCTTTGAACTGAATCAATGAACCTGAATCAATGAACTCAAACTTTACATAGTTTAGATACAACAGTAATTTCATTCATTGTTGTCGGTTGTCAGACATGGTCAGCTATGAGTTAGATAAAGATATCTAACATATCAGACACATCAGTCAAGTTAAATCACATTTTACCGTTGCGCTCTTTCCCTGAGGTTTACGAATAACAAAAGTAGTTGTTCACTAAGAAAGGCGGAGAAGTTGAAAGCCTATCCTACGGAGAATTCTTTGCAACAACATGCAAGGCGAGAGTATTCCAAACCGACTTTGTGTGGTAGCAAATGAAGACAAGCATCCAGCTACCGGACCCTACATGCTGGGAATAGCAAATAGGACAAGGTGTATATATGAGCAATATTGGATGCAGATGCGGGATTCATCAAAACTTGTCAAGAAGTCTTGCACTGCTAAAGGAAGGTATGATGCAAGACAAGGTGCAAGTGCAAAAAGCCTACTTCCTTGCTGTATACATCATTATGCTCGTGTGATGTCAAATTTTCGCAATGAAAATGCGTTTACAAGGTACACAAAATAATGACATTACCAATCTTAAGACACTTTTAACAAAAGTTCACGCAGCTATCAAATTCGAAGACAAAATACCGATCCTAGGACATAGTGCCTTTTTCAGTCGTTCTTAGTTTCCCTTGTAAGAAGTCTGATGAAAAGATTTTGTTGCCATGGTAACCCTACCATGTTAGAAAATATCTGGAAATGTTGAAGTTGCATCTAAGTTGTGTTGTTTAGGCTTTTTCCGAAATAATGTAATCGAGTGTATGAAATAAGCAAAAATTGTCCATTTCGTGACGAATGTTGCGGTTTCTATGGCAACCACGTTTTCTAAAACGGTTGAAAATATTTTTTCCTGTTACTTAATCAACTGCTGGCATAAAATGTTTCCAAAACCATCTAACTTCAAAAATTAGAACTTTAAAATTGACGTAACGAAGGGGCTTTTAAAGAATGCTTTGAAAGTTGGTTGCCATGACAACGGGCCATTTTTGAAGTTGCTTCTATATCAAAATTTGATCAGTAGACAAAGTTCTATGACTGTGCCAAGTCTCATACTGGTATCCAAAAGTGCACGATTTTTTCACTTATTTCCTGGACTACTCTCCCAGTCACTTTCATTCATTTCTAGAGAAAATTCTTGTTATACCAGCCCGTTGCAAACTCGGTAACTCTTTCTACTTGTTCTTTAAGAACCCCGAAAACCATCTTGACAGAGGTGGAGGGCATGTGCAGAAACTCAAAAGGTCAAAAGTTTCAGATGTAGCGGATACACGAGAGAGTTTTTTTGAAAGGGCACTTCCTGCCCCCGTGCTGCCCCCGTACCATCAGGGCAACGGGGGCAGCTGCCCTCTCTGCCCCCGTGCCTCCGCCGCCCTTGGAAAGATCCTACAAACTTTATGGGTGCTGCCCCTGTTGACTCTGGTTTACTCTTTCCAAAAAGAAAATATGAGAATGGTTGGCGGCCCCCCTTTGTTGGTGCGGGCCTCGTGGTTTTCGTCAGTTGATGATTAATGGGCCATAAATTATGCAAACAGCAGGGATTATGATTTGCTGTCACTTCATTGGCTAATAAACAATGAACAATTGTATTGGTTGATTGTCTGAGAGTAGCGGAGAAGAAGGAGCGGAAATTTCAGTCAGAGTGTAAGCAGGTCTTGTTTGTGATAACTTGCAGTTGGAGATCTCTTTGAACAATTTCCAACAAAATAAAAGAATAATCGCTACAGCAAACTATCAATGGCTTGATTCAAAGACGAATAACAGAGGAACATTTTAACATAGAGAACATGAGGATTGCTGGAAATTTACTGTATTTAAAACTGATTTTACTGACGCTGTTTTTATGGGACGCAGAAAGCATTTCGCCATCAAGATGTGAACCGATTACCATCCCGCTATGTCAAGATATTCCTTACAACAAAACCATATTTCCAAACATTTTATCGCATCGAAATCAAGAAGAAGCAGGGTTTGAAGTACATCAATTTTTCCCGCTGGTCAAGGTGCAATGTTCAAAGTACTTAAAATTCTTTTTATGCTCTGTTTATGTGCCAATTTGCTCGGATAAAGTATCAGCCCCGATTCCGCCATGCCGCATTTTGTGTATGGTTGCGAGAGACGGTTGTCTACCTTTGATGATGAGCTTCGGCTTTCAATGGCCGGAGACTCTGAGCTGTGATAGATATCCTGAAATGGGTTCGGGGAGTCTTTGCGTTGGGAAGAATTTTACTGAGAGTGAGCGAGGTGGTGCGGGTAAAGGTGGAGGGAAAGGAGCAGTGAAGCCTGGAGGTGGAGGGAGCAGCGGCCAGACAAATGGAGGCGGAGGTAATAAACAAAATGGCGGTGGGAGAAATGGGAACTGGCCGAGCGGATGGCCTAAAGAATGGCCTGAAGGATGGCCGAATCCAGGTGGAAGACCAACAAGAAATAGAAATGGATCCGAAACACCTTATGCAACATTCCGATGCCCTAGAAATCAGTCAAAACCAGAGAACCATCGTTACAATTTCATGGGTGCAAGTGAATGCGCTGGTCCATGCAAAAGTATTTATTTCACGCCAAGTGAACGAGAATTTGCTCGGAAATGGATCCTGTTTTGGGCTTTGATGTGTGTCGTATCGACAACTTTTAGTTTAATGACTTATCTCATAGATAGAAAACGTTTTCATTATCCATACAAGCCAATAATTTTCTTATGTGGCTGCTATTATGTGATAGCAGTTGTTTACATCGTGGGATATGTCGCAGACAAAGGGATCGCTTGTCATAAAGGGAAATATGGGAACACCCTTCTAAATCAAGGCACAGAACAAGCTGGATGTACAGTTGTCTTCATGTTGTTGTATTTCTTCACAATGGCATCTGCGATCTGGTGGGTGATTTTAACCCTTACCTGGTTCCTAGCAGCAGGGATGAAATGGAGTCATGAGGCTATCGAGCAGAATTCTCAATATTTCCACGCCGCTGCTTGGGCTATTCCCGCTGCGAAAACCATTGCAATCTTGGCCATGCATGAAGTTGATGGTGATGAGCTCAGTGGGATCTGTTTTGTTGGTGGGTCAAATCTTCAAGCCCTACGAGGTTTCGTTCTAGCCCCCCTGTTTGTTTACTTGGTCCTTGGCACGTTTTTCTTGCTCGCTGGCTTTGTTTCATTGGTGAGAATCAGATCAGTTTTGAAGCACGATCAATCATTGAAGACAGACAAACTCACTCGTTTAATGATTCGTATTGGCGTCTTTTCAGTATTGTACACCCTGCCAGCTATTATCGTCATCGCATGCCTATTTTACGAGCAAGCCTATCGTGGAGATTGGAACCGATCCTGGACAGTAACTTGGTTCAAGATGAAGTTATGTGACGACTTCCAGATCAAAAACCCAAGCATCTGCCCCACACGAGCCCTTGGTGAAGATAGGCCTGACTTCGCCGTTTATATGATCAAATATCTTATGATGTTAATGGTTGGGATCACATCAGGTTTCTGGATCTGGTCAGGAAAGACCCTTACGTCGTGGAAAAGATTCTACTACGCAAAAATTGTTCGTAGGCCAATGCCAAAGCATACTTCATCACATGGGCATGGCATATCATCAAGGACAAATGTCTAGACGCGGTCAAAGATGAATCTGAGGGATTAATGGCGTCCTTGACAGGGCCAGGACAGGGCCAAATCATGGCTAGATAGCATGCTGATAGGTTCTGCAGGAAATGAAAATTTGCCTTGACAAACCGATTTCCGCTCAATGTCAACAGAGCTGTGTAAATCTGAACCAAGGAAAGGCAGAGGTGGACAGAAGTTTGACATACTTCCAGAGACAGAACCGTGCAGATTTTATCACTGTATTCCTAAACACGTTTGTAACACACTATGTAGAATGTAGGATTTAGAGGTGAATGGTTTATCCCTTTTTATTCCAGTTTTACAAACAAAGTTGTCAAAAGGGGCAATTTCTCATTCACTAGGACATTTCCAGAAGGAAACGCTCCTTTGCCCTTCAGGCATAAGACTAAGTCCAAAAATGGTTTTGGGGCTTCTTTTACCTATGTTTCTTGATTTGGGCAAAAATGTTAAGACCATCTGACTCTGCTCCCATCCATGAAATTCTGGTTATTTCCCTGTGCATATATGATTTGAATGGCATACATTTTGTCATTCTGCAAGAGTTTAGGGTGGGTGTCTCTTTTGAATAGAAATAATTGGTGTTCACTGGCTCTAGTCAAAAATCAAATCTTCAAGTAAAAAGAACTCTTCCCAATCCTAAATTTAGACTGCATGAGCAAACATCTTTGAAGAGTTTCATGTATAAATTATTTCATGCATTTAATTTTGTGCCCACAGCTTCCCATAATCTGCTTCAAATGAAATATGGAAAACATTATCTGAAAGAAATTTTGCAGTTTTTTACTACTTTGTGCATGTACCATTTCTAGCGCCCCCCATCAATTTCTTACATATAAGTGTTACAACAGAGCTCTCTGAGTTTGAGCAATAGGATCTTGAAAAGTTTTTAGTCATGGGACAATCTGCAATATATTTCAGTGTGATACTGGTCACAGCAAGTTGTCAGATATGGTCAGAATAAGACAAGTTTGCTGTGTCCAGTGTTAGTTGATTTACTCTTGTAGAAAGGTCCCATCACTTGACAACAAAAGCTGCACTTGGCCCAAAGCCTTACTGTAGTGAACAGCAGTAGTTTACAGGAGCATAAATTTTAGTGGACTGCTGTAAATTTCCATTGTTTATGAACATTTATTCCAGACAGAGGGAGAAGTTTTACCTGAAAAGGCTGACTTTTGAATGTTTTCAACGTTCAAGGGGCTGCCTCATTCCATACCACCACTTATGGTGAATGATGATGATATTATGTAGCACAACTTTCAAGTTCTGTAACAATGAACGAGAGGGTATATCTTCTGATGACTGTTTTCATGAGACACAGTCCAAGCAAACAATCAGATCTGAAATTGAAGAAAAAAGGACATAAACATCACGGTTTTGGAATGATAGGTGTACTGTATGCATTCTTGGTTCTTGTTCAGATTTATGCAGGTTTCTGTGAAAATCATTGAATGCCAGTGTATTCTGCAAATATGACCCTTTGTTAGCAGCATTGTTTAAGATCTTGGGCATTTTGCAAACTTAAGATGTGCTATTTCGTGACCCAAAATGAACCAGCCCCAGTCCCCGGGACAGAATCAGTTTAGATTAAGGTCTGATAAACCAGAAAGTTTATAAAACCAAGACCATGTTTACACGGTACAAGTACTGTTTAATCAGTTACAAAATGTTTCAGATTGGCAGCAACAGTGTAAATGGGAAACTAGTCTGTTTCTGGCACTTTTTGGTGGATTCAAAGTTGCACTTGTGCGGTATAAACAGAGTCTAAGATTAAATATTGGTACTGGACCATGCATTTAATGTTTTCATCTGACACTGGTCACACAAAGTCATCAGTAAAGAGTTGAAATTGAGCTTTTATATGTGGAAACCATTTTATATTGAAACATATCCCAGCACTAAAACCATGAACAGATCTTGTTTTGATCTAAGCAAATTTTGTATCCTTGAGTCTGCTGTTTCTAGTTATTTCAGGCATTCTTGTTTTTGGTGACCAGTGTCAGAGCCATGTATTTTCAAGATTATTGTGTTACCTACCACGGTATAGATATGGCTTGCAAACTAAGGAATGATCACATTAGGAGGGTTGTAGTTAGAGACTTAAAGTAGAATCACCCAAAATTGTGCCACAGCGGAGCATAGAGCTCAAATCTTTCAAATCTTTGAAAAAGTGGATGTAAAATTGTATCACATTTACTGTGAATTGGATCACTTAAAAGGAACTTTGTGTAATTTGCTGTGAATCTACCATGGCAATTTTTTGATATCTTGATTAGTTTCAATATGGTGGCATTTTTTAATATTTTGTAAAATTTCATCAAAAGTTATGAAATTAAGGTCATATTGTAAATGTCACAATCTTCAAGAAAGCCAAAGTTTATGTTTGAAGGTCTACAATGGTGGCAAGCAGAAGTCTGCAGCTCTTCTTCTGGTTTAGGATTTAGAAATTTGATGACATCACAGCCTTAAAATTGATAAATGCTGCCATTCTGAAATGAAACAAGAGATCAACAAATTTCCAGGGCAGATTTACAGCAAATTATGCAGAAATCCTTGCAAGAACTTTAACTCAAAGAAAAATGTAATAGAATTTTATACCCACCCTTTTGAAGATTTGAGCCCTATGTTCCACAGAGGATTGTTGCCCTTTCAAAGTTTGCAGTAGTTGTGAGAAGGTACCTGATGCCCTATGCTCATGAAAAGGACAACATTAAAGACCGCCCCCACCCACAAAATACATGAACCAAGAACCCAGTGCTGTCTGTCTCAAGTTACATGTCACATGAGATTTGCAATAATGCAAAGTTACATGTGTAAAACCCTTAGTTGTTGTTATTCCCCTGTTATTCATGCACTTTTCCATGTCGCATCTAATTTGAGATGGAAAAATGATAATGGATAACTTAATATGGCACCCCAATTAATGTACTCAGTTTCACAACAAAACTGGGGTTAGGTAATTCCCCTTTGGCCCCATCTGAATGTGAAGCAGAGATATAGACACCAGGGGCAGTGGGGGTATGTGCTCCCCAAGATTTTGGTTTGGGAAGAGTGCCATTTGTTTCAGGAAGTACCCCCTAGCTTTATGAGAGGAGTACCTGTCAAGTGTTGTGCCCCTGCATACAAGATACTTCCTATGGCCTTGATGTGAAGGATGATTTTTATTGCTTCAGCTTGGAGGTTAGTTGGGAGGGATATCCCCCTCCCCCCCAAACAAAACAGTATTGTAGCTGAAGACTTATTTTGAAACCAATAATTGTAAAAGGAGTGCCCAATTCACAAACATTGTATTTAAATTTTTTATTGGCATTTCTCATTTAACTATTTAGGGAGAAGGTGGTGTTTGGTTTATATGTTTATAAAGACTTTGAGAAAATTTTGTTTAGGAATATACATTTTAGTTGCATGAAATTGTCTTTATTTCGTAGCCCTGCTACTTAAAGAGCCCCCGTTACCCAGGGACCTTTGCGGGCACTCTAAAATTTCGGACTTTCTGTAAATCAAATTCGCCCTCAGTGGATTGCAATAGACTGCGTACAGCTTCAAACACTCCTCCGCTACACTTTTGCGGAGGAGTGTTGAAGCTGCGCGCAGGCTAGGATTGAAAACTACGAAACTACGGAACCACACTGCTGTCCCAGGGGGGCACGCAGCACATGTACATACGGGGAGGTAAGTCCGATATTTTTGGGTAATAAGAATAATGCCGATAGTGATCTTTTTGGGTCCAAATAATACTGAAATCATGGTCATGGTATTTTTTTTTATATTTTAGGGTTATTCAGAGGCAATCCTGACCTCTAATTGCATAGTTTCTCGGTATATGTCCAGTTCGCTTACAATTTTCAAGAGCATAAAATTGGCTGATACATTCGGGTTGCAGTGAAGCTAAACTGATATTTTTGGGTTTTCACTGTTTCGTAATTTTGAAATTTTTCGGTAGTGAGGCATATGAAGTGCAGAGCCATACGATAAAGGTGGCTCTGCACTTAAGATGCCTCACTACGAAAAATTTCAGAATTACGAAACATTGAAAGTTGGTTGCATACAAATAAAAATAAGTTCAAAACGCAAAAAAACAATAAGTTAAGGTGGCGCGCTTCTGATATAAATTCAAACTGCTACACGCTGGGTGTCCTATCGCTCATGGTCTTGCTCTTGATTTAGACTCGAAGCAAGTCCAGACTCTGGGTAATAATGGCGCTTTTCTATAAGGAACCATTTGCACACCCCCCAGTAACGGCCCCGCTGAAACGCTCCCCCGCCAAGGTAAAAGGATGACCCGCCTGAAAAATGTGTTTACCCGCCAAGTTTGAGTTTAAAGCACTGTCTCCCCGCCATGTTTCTGTTGCTTCCCCGTCAAAGTTTTTGTTTCCCCGTCAAAAATTATACAAGTTCCATCACAGATAATAGCCGAAAGGTTTTATTCCCCGTCACGATTATTTCAATCCCCGCTGAAAATGCATAGTTTCATAATTTCCCCGCCGTACTTTTAATGCCCGGCGGGGTCGTTACTGGGGGGTGTATTTGCTCAATTTTTTAACAGCTGAGAAACTGCTGCCAGGATTGCAGCTTTGATTTACTGAGGTCACTTGTAAATGTAATCATGTTCTGACACTGTATACGGTAAAATGTTTTGACATTTTTTTGTGGATTCCGTCATTCGAGAGTAATTCTTACAAAAATGGATTGACTCCGCATTGTGGACATCAAAAATATAAGAAACTCATCAGAAACTGTTGGCAGCAGAAGTCACCTAAATGGAAGAAGCCACCTGCAACTTTGTTGTGGTTCACTGGTGTAATCCTCTGACTTTGCAGCCAGAACAGTCAGGCGGAGTGGGATCGATATCCGGTAGGACCCCAACACTTCAGCGTCATGACAAGGGGCAGCGGACCTCGCGGACTCGATTAGATCCAGTGCCTATTTTAGTGTGGTCTTGTCCACACTTTGTGGTCTTGAAAATTGGAAATGTGGTCTTGAAATTCAGAATGAGTGGTCTCGATATCCCTAAAATTTTCCAAATGTGTGTTTCCTTTCCTGTAACACAATACTTACTATTACTTTAAAACTTTTTGCACATACATACGTAAGACCTGTTCACATTTGCCTCAGATGCAATCTTTCCCATGGTTGGTCTGTACACTAAAATTTGTTGAATTCTAGACCAGACAATTTTTTATTTGTGACCTTTCCTGGCAGTCCATGTGTATTTCTCTTCATAAAGCGTACCTAAGGATTCGACGGACATTGAAACCAACACAAAAACCTTGAAAATGGAAAAAATTAATGAAAAGTGTTTTTGGAAAGACTATTTGCACAGTTAAGGGGTGTGGGAAAGGTGCTGCCTGCCGTTTAGAAGAATGCGGTGTGAACAGTTCTTTCTTGATTAAATCTCTGCTTCCTATTTTCTCCAGATAGTGGTCTTGTGAACTCAGCTTAAAATAGGCACTGATTAGATCTGCTCTATTTCTGCGATCCCAGCGCTTGGTGCTGAAAAACGCAACTTCACCCTCACTTAACTAATAGGTTTCCTATAAAAAAGTGAGTGCACTGGTGATAATGAAAACTGCTTTGTTTAATTTTGAGGAAAATTTAGCTATCAAACTAATTCTGTGCTGTTGCATATCTTTCCTCCAATCTTCAGCGACACAATGTTTATCCTTGAAAAATTAGTTGTGAATTGATCCTAGATTTGAGTTCTTTGCTTTGGCTAATGATAATTACTTTTTAGGGCTGTCTCAAGTAACACATAAGACATCTGCGGTCGGATTGGAATATCTTTCGATTTGAAATATTCAAAACGTGGCAGGCATTTATCCCAAGGCCAGAGTTGGTTTCAGGGATAGATAAATATTCTTTAAAGGTTTCTACTCTTTGTAATGAGATTAATTCTACATTGGAAGGCGTGTCTTTAACTAAATCTGATACATCGTGCTTTTGATTTCGTAACATCGTCACTCTACAATGGATTTTTGAGGGATTTTGAGAGATTTTCTGAGCTCTTCTACGCAAATTTGTTTGTACTTGAAAAAGTCTCTCGCAAATTAGATATCACATGAGATTTGCGAAACATCAAATGTTGTAAAGCCGACTTCTCAACATCAAACAAGTAGCTTTTTGCGGCGAGAAACTAAGAACCTGAGCAGACAATGAGTTTCTTCAAATTGTGAGTACTCACTACTCAGGGTTTCTTACGAAATTCTTATGGGTTTCTAGGGATCTCCATGGCAATCATATGTTTACAACCTTTGCCCTAACATTTCACAGAATATAGTGTTTAAGCCTGTCTGGTGTTACTGTACCCTATTTCAGAGAGAGTGTGGTACCAAGGGTAGTGTTACTCTGTAGGGTTCTCTCTAGTACCTTTCGAGTCAAGATGATACAGGAAACAAGTGAAAAATAAATTACATTATGCTAAGGAGTTTCTTTAAAATAGTTTCTTAAGTCATATTTTCAAAGTATTGGATTTTCTTAATTTTTTGACAGTCTGAGAGCTGAGTTTTAGTTGAATCCTACCGAGAGTAAAGTTTATCTGCAAATATTGCAAAAGAATTTTGGAAATGAGGTATTTCGCAAGCGATTTTCTGCCCGAATATTAGCTAAAACGATCCAATTTTTCTTAATAAAATCAACACTTAGCACTTCATATTTTCGCCAGAAGATCGGCACACGAGTGCCGGTTCGCAGTAGCGGCGCCAAAGGGGGACTGGGGGGGACTCGTCCCCCCCAAATCACAAAAGTCGGCAAAAATTGTTAAAGAAAAATGGCATAAAATTAGTTGGGTATACCTTCAGACTGAAAAATACGCCAAAATCCCTCCCCCACTTCTTTCGGATTTTTCAGAGCTGGCGCCGCCACTGCTGGTTCGTCAACTTTTCCAACACTTCCACCACTTGCTGCTATATGTCTTTAAGTTTTGAAAAAATCGAGCCTTCAATCTCTAAAGTTCCTTTACAAGCAATTTCTTATCTGGTAACGTAAGTGCATTAATTTTACGAATGCCAAGCACATAGCCGGACCATGTTTAATTGGTACACATGTCTAAACATGAGTATACTGTAAATACACTACTGCACATCATTAACTGAGATTTAAGGTTATCAAAAGTGGAAGTTCACAAAATTTGTATGCTGATGCGAGCTTCTGCATGAATTTATTCATTGGAAAATGACCTCATCACAAATTGTTCATCCATGATGAAGTATGTTATATATTTTGGAACCTCCTATAAGAAACCTTCCTAGAATAAGGCTGAGAAGTTTCTTATATGAGGGCACCATTTCTCAAATAAATTAGCCTGTAGTTTCTTATAAAGTGGTTTCTATTTTGCGGGTTCTTACTGTAACCGAAATAAATATTTTCACCAAGTTTTGAGAATAGCCCATCAGTTATTATGCTCTGAATGGTGTATGACGAATGGGTTGGCCACAGAAGAGATGCTTCGTGTCTCCTATCTAACAAAAAATGACAAATATTGATAAACTTCCTTGAAAACTCAAATCCAAAAATATTTGGCTCTGTCTCTAAAACATAACATGCAAATATAATGTAAAGACATATAACTCAAAATCATTGAAGGTTTCTTAATCATATGAAAGAAACCTTTCAGCCTCTTTCCTTGATAAATGCCCTTTTAGTTAGAAACGAAACAGGCTGTTTTGAAAAAACATGTTACTATTTTGCGGGTTCTTACTATATGATCAGAGGTTTTATGGTGTTGTTGGTGTCTGAAGAAAAGCTTTCAGCCAGCCGTAGACAGCTAAAAAATTTCAAGTGGAAAATATAAAGGAATCTCCTCCAAAGTATCGAATTAATTTGCACCTTTTCTTATTGTATTGTAAAACGTTTTAGGGCATACCTGCCCCTGCTTTCCCTCTGCTGCTGCGTACGTGCTGGTTTTTTATTTAGCATGTCTTATGTCCAAAAACTTACACGATACACAATATGACAACATCGTGAAGGCGGACGTCTGCCTAACTTTGCGTGGTCGCGACGCAATCCAATTGGCTAAATCTGTTCAAAAATATCTGATTGCTCAGCCAACCAAGATTTACTGCCCATGTTATTTTGAGTATGACATCCGACTTGTGAAACGCGTAGAAAAACCAAGGGCGATATGAAATGCGTAGTTCTGTTTAAAAAGGACGTGGTTTTCTGTTTAAAACGGTTTAAAAAGGACGTGGTTTTCTGTTTAAAACGGTTTAAAAAGGACGTGGTTTGGTTTAAAAAGGAAGCTGCGAGGGAAAATCGTGGCCATTAAAAGGGGAGAAAGATGATGTTTGAAGAGCTGTAAGGACAATAAATGCCATGGAAAGCTTGAAGGTAATGCCAGTAAGGTATGAACAATTTCTCGTAGCAAACATGTGAGCAAATTCGGCCTAGAAACACTTGCTCTCCTGATCGGGCCTAAACGCACGTTTCATATCGCCCTTGGAAAAACGTGTGATGATAAAGTCTCGCGTTTCCAAACACGTAGCCAACTAGCCAACTGCCAAGTATTCGAAACGAGGTCACAAACCTCGAGGTGTAAAATTGCAATGATTTCATTTATGAGGTATCGAATGAATGAAAATGATTGAGAAAAGTTAGGAATAATTTGCTCAATAAAGTGTGAAGATTTTTAGTTAATTAAATAGATTTTAGGAAATCGAGGACAATGTTGACATAAGTCCTAGAACATGGAGAAGGAATATCGCTCATATGTTTCGATTTTTGTGCGATTAAACAAGATTAAAGGGTTGTGCAAATATAGATTTAAAAATTGTTATGTGGTGGCATGCCTTCGGGGAGGACCAGATGGGTACATGCTTGTAAATTTTCACAATGTTGCAAAAATTTTCAAAGAAAACTATTTTGAAATAGTTGCCGTTTCAGCCAAATCGAATTAATATCCCTATTTTAACCAGTGGCATGGTGGCTCAACATTGGCTGGGGGGGGGTACAACTGGTTTTGGCGCCCCCTAGGAAGCTGTGACTGTTGTTTGTTGTGCAATGTATCATGGTTATTCAAAGGTGATTCAGTAATTCTTAATTTTTGAAAACGATTTGCGAAATTCAGAAGAAGCATTACTGTTTCTGGTAGTCAGTTAAGTAAGAACCATAGATTCCGAACTAGGATCATATCCTCTTGTTGAAAGTGTTAACTGAGATTATTTGCGGAACTACATCATAATTAAATCTCTTGCTAAAATGAGGTGTCTGCCTGGACTAAATCCAAACGGTGTTAAAAGGATATAGGATCAGATTTGAGCAGGGAGCGATAGCGAAGGAGAGGAGGCACATACACATATCACATCGCAGAATGAGGGAGCGCCCATAGAATACAACTCAATGCGCGATTCCTCTCCCGTATCTAGCTCCTTCGATCTGAGGAATTATTTGTATACACGTAGTTTCGTATAAAAAACTGCTTATAAGGAACTCAACTCTCAGATCGCTTAGAAATTAAGAAACTCCAGTAGTGGGAAAATATTACTGAAGAAACCATTTATTTTAACAAACGAAATCCTTTACATCGTTTTACTTTATTTTCACTTGAATCTTGTATCATATCACTTGGAAGGGACTTGAGTAATGTCTAAAACACTTGAAAAGCTTCAAAAAATATCATTTCGGAATGTTCACAGGGGAATAGGAAGTAAGTATGAAGAATGTTCTGGAACATTTAAGAAACTTGTAAGAAACTCCGAGTATTCTAAATCTGAGAATTTTAAGAAACTTTCAGTACTGGCCCTAATTCAAAAGTTGATTAGTTAGTTGATTAGTTAGTTATATTAGTTGATTATCAGAAGTACTTGTATGCTTATTCGAAGGGAGGAGGGAATATTGGCCCCTTGGATGGTGTGGAGAAAAGATATCTGATAAACACCTCGGGTATTGGGTTTGAGAATAGAGCTATTTGCTATTTATTAAAGGGTCTGGAACGAGCTCCATTTGCTGGTAAATGGCAGACATTCGAATCGAACAATCACAATCGACGTTTCTTCCTTGATTGTCGAAACTTCCAAATCAGGTTGGGATGCCCGTTTCCAAGTCTTGGAATCAACTGTCATTTGAGGGGGGGGGGGGGGTGACGGGGGGAGAACTCACAAGGTACCAGGTTCCACCCAAATTGAAGGTATTGGTACCACCCCGTGAGACCAATGGGCAAGACCAAACTACTCCTGAGCATGTCACTGTCGCATCTGTGTCTGCGCGGTTGAAAGCTAAAATTTGTTCTTGGAATCCCAAAAACATCCATTGATGAAATTGTTATTGGTACCGAGTCATAAAGGCTTGGTACCGGTACCTCTATTTTTGGTACCAGGTTCCACCACCTTTGCAAAATGTTGCACTAGGTACCAACCCTCTGGTACCATGTTACCACTACCCTGTCTCATTTAGCAAAGTTAAGGTGGGGGTCATCAGGGTTTACGGAACAGCGAAATTTGAAGTAAATTTGTCCCGGAATACGGAATTCTAGCAATTTCTTGGCGGAACGACGGAATTCTCCATCCCTACCGGACGCGGATTTTTGTCGAAAATGATACGCGGAATGCGGAATTTTCATGAAATTTTATGGATTTGCGGATCCTTCATCTGTTGTCTTGCAAAAAAGGTCGTGGTCACATCTCAATTTTTCCGGTCAGCACTATGAGAATATTTTTCAAGCCTTGCACAAGAATTTTAACGGCCACTCTCCTCCTCTTTCCACCTGGATGGATGGAAAATGTCTAACAATACTAATTTGTGCCATCATTGGTAAAGAAGTGGCGGGACACGGAACTTTGGCTAAAACTGACCGGAACGGCGGATTTTAACTGAAAATCGCGCGGAACGGCGGATTTCCACCCCCCTTGATGACCCCCACTTTAAAAAACTCAGAATTGGAGATATCTCTGTAAACCTATGAACATACCTCAAAATTTAGTTATTAGCATCTCTATTTTGCTCTTTGACTAATTTTTCCATTGTTTATTACAAGAAACTTTGCTCTGATTTGCGTGTACTTGGGTTTCTTAATGTAAAACATAATTCTTATGGTAAAAGTTTTTCTTGGGAGTTTCTTAATTCTTCTTGAAAAATATATTTCACAATCTTCATATTTCAATTTCATCGCGGACTACTTTTTGAACCAAGATTTACCAAATCATAAACAATACACTTTTCAGTGTTATTTCGGGTGGTGATATACTTTTTGCTTAAAAAAAACACTTCGTAACTCGTAGCAAGATACTGAGAACGTAGTGATTACTGAAGAGTTTCTTAATTTTCTAGAAGAGTTTCTTTTACAAAAGCGAGTCTATATTCCAAATTCACAGGAGGGATGTCTTTTTGAAAGGAAGACCATGACACAATTGATGATGTTGCCCAGGACCACACTGGGCATCAAATAAAATATTGTGCGAACCAATGGAATGGTTGCTGCCAAACTTTTTCAAATTTTCTCGAATTCACCTCAATAATCAAATGAAAAGAATTGTTTATTGTTTGTAATTCAATTGTCTACACTGTTTACGTTGACATTGTTAAGCCTAGTAAACATAAAGTGGTGTCTTTTCGTTTATTTACATCAACTTTAGAAAAACACAACAAGGATGCCGTAACAACATCTATAATTTAGTACATTTGCACGTTGGTGTACCTTATTATAGCAGAGGTATCATGAAATCTTGGAATGCATACGAAGGTTTCGACGTGAAACAATTTAACTAGCTGTTAATAAGATTAAGCAAATGCTGCTATGGTAGCCAGGAATTGTCTTGAAAAATCGCTAATGTTTTATGCGATTGTCTTTGTGCAGTAAAGACAAAATGAATGAACTGTTATCGAGTGGTATTTTATGTTAGAGAAAATGCAAACAAGGGAAGGGTTTTTCTAACCTGCTTGAACCTCAGGCCAGAGTAACGCCAGATGATAGAATATCATTTCATTAGGCATCTATAGACATCAAACCAAAATTTACAGAGTTTTATTGTAACGGTGACTAACTAAGTGCAATCTCTTCAAGAATTTGATACAAAGAAATATACATACACATTAAGAACCATTAGCCTTTAAAAACTTGCAAAATGGTCCGCTTTCACCATTTCTGAGTTTCACACGATGCCATTTTCATAAAGTGCCAGTTAGACATTCGTTTTCAAAATCTACCGTTATCAAAATCTGCTGGCAAAAAATGTGCCGTTTTCGCGTGGACGGGAGGCCTATCCGTCACATTTTTGACCGTTTTCAAAATGTGCTGGCATCGAGTGAACGGAGTCTAATTTAGAATCTTAGCTAAAGAATAACTACCCTGGGAAGGGTAAAGAATAACTCATTATTCTGCAAAATCGGTCCAAGTAGGCAAGTACAATTTATGGCGGCCTGTTAAAAGTGAATAGTTAATTTGGCGCATCCGGTGGAGTTAGAAGAGTTTCCTTCTCTGTGTCATTCCAATCTCAATGAAATGCTGGATGTAGTTACATTGAGATGTGGAACCAAGAACCTGTTTCGATCAGGTCGGCTTCTAGTGTCCTGAATCTACGATACCTTGAAATAAGGATGGAACAAAGCTCCCTGATCTTTCCCTGCATCAGAAAACAAAGATAACCTTATTCCCTCTTCAGAATATCCATTGCAAACATCATTGCGCTGCGGATCTCCATATGGCCTCAACCATAATCTATCTCTTCTGTTTAAGAAGCTTACGTATTGCTTAGTAAATCCTCTTATTCTCGTTTGGACGATAAAGGACGCCCGATTAACTTAAGAACAAATATCGTTTGCGATACATGAGATCTATGCCGTCAAATTTCAGATGCAATAAAGAGCGTTATACAAAGACTTCAAGCTTAGGTGACGGTTGAAATTTTAGTATGTCTACTTTAAAAATGGCAGCTTTCTTGCATGATCGTAAACCAATTTGTAAGTCTTCCGTAATTAAAAGTAATGAAATGAGTCAAGGAATATTTTTTAGTTTATGCTTAAATGTTAACAGGCTTGTAAGGTCGATAACAAGATGATTGAAAGAATGAAGCTGAATCCACAATCAGAATGTTGTATTGCCGCTTCCTAAATAAGACAAGCGTCTGCCCAAGTAAGGTGTGCGCAACGAATCGCGAACGTTACGTATTATGCAGCCTCAAGAAAAAGACAAGTTTCTAGAGGATTTCTTTATTGGATGCGCCTGCCAAAGACCATAAAGATGGCGATCACAAATAGACAACAAAGAGGCTGCATTTGCTAAGCACACCGGTTGCAGATGCCCCTTTAAAGAGCTATTGTGGTCCAGGATCCTTTGCAGGCATGCGCCAATTTCAGACTGTCTTACAATCAAATTTGGCCTAAGCGCAATATTGGATCCACACTGCAAATAACTTAAAGACAAATGACGGAGATATAAGGCGACTTAAATCAGGGGCCTGGGCAATCTAAATATAGTCTATTGTATTCCATTGTATTTGTTGATCTCGAGAGGTTATCAAAACAATTGGACAATTGATGGCAGGCGCCCATCTTTTGTTCTATTTTTAAACTAGACGATATATATCCGTCATTTGTCTTTAAATGACAGAAAAGTCAACTGAGGTGAAAATTCTATTATCAGTGCAAATAAATTAGTATGGATCCATTTCACTGAGGCTCAACTTTGATTTTCAGATTACATCTATTTTTTATGAGAAACTGCTCAGAAACTCAACTCTCAGATCGCCAAAAATTAAGAAACTCAGTTGTGCAAAAATATAACTTAAGAAACTATTCATTTCGACAAAAGAAATCCTTAACATAGTTTACTTTCGCTTGTTTCCTGTATACATAGTAATTGAATAGTATCCCTACACATTGGAAAAACTCCAAAAACATTGTTTTCAAATGTTCATGAGGGAACTGGAAGTGAGCACAAAGACTGCTATGACACATTTAAGAAAGTCGTAAGAAACTCTGAGTACTGAAAATATGATACTTTTAAAAAACTTTCAGTACTGGCCCAGGTTCTTAGTTTCTTATAAAAAATACGTTTATCTGAAGTTGCTGCATGCCTGCCAAGAACTTTGGGCGACGATGGCTCTTTGACGAACTAGTTGAGTTCATGCAACTGTGCGGTCCTTGAAGTGCCATCACTGGGATGCATACTTTGCGCCTACGAAGCGACCTCCTTAAAGAAGAGCTGAAATTTTCTTGGCACCAACGAAGCATTGCAGCGAGGAGGGCGCTTCTAGAACTGGATATATGGACGCACAAGATAAATACAGTCGCGTGTAGTCATGAAGAAACCAGGCTTTGCAACTTCGGTGATTCAACTGACCCAAACCATCCAACAACCATGCGGAAACCTTGGAACCACTTGTCGGCTCATACGACGACACAACTCCGATCCTCTTATGCAAACAAATCCCTTCCCGCAAAGTCATGTAGCAACAGCGGATAAAAAACACGCTTACCGTTTTGAAGGCTGTTCATTCGTAATCTGCTCAGTTCAGTTCAGTTCATTCATTCTAAGGTGAATGCTTCCTTGAGCAGGCAGTCTTGAAATGGATGGCAGTGTTTACTTCGTTTGAATTGCATCTCCCAAATAAAACTTGAGAAATTTCCGCAAAACGTCGCTCTCAAAAACTTTCGCAAATGGCTGAAAAGGCTCTGGAAACTTCTGGAAATTTCTCGTAGTACAGTAATGCGCAGAGCACGTGTTATCGTCTTGGGATAATGAAGTGTAAGCGTAAACAAAACAAGTAACAAAATTGTTACCCCTGGAGGATAGCAATCTTAGTGCATTTTAGAGCATTACACTTAATTCTCCAAAGACCAGAACATGTGTTTTTTCATTACCCCCAAAGGAACAAATGTTTATCAAAACTTGAAACTGTTTTTGAATCCTCCTTGCAGTGCAGTGGTACTTTTTAGAAGATCACTACATAAAACTCCTGCTCCCTTTGGGGGGGGGCATTCTCTGCTGTCTGTAAACAGTAAACAACGGTTCAGCTGCAGGGAGGGAGGGAGCGAGGGATAAGACTGAAAGCGTATGCTATCGTAAGGGATCTGTCGTTATTTCTTGCCGGAGTGGGGGTACAAAATGTTACGAGTGGGGGTACAACACGAGGACGAAAATAACGCGCATTGTAGGAAAAAGGGCTACGCAAATTGTAAGAGATACTGCGAGTCCTGTAGGGTTCTAAATAGTCTAGTTCTTGAGGAAGAAAGCTCACTCTAAACACCAACTCATCTTAAACTAATTCTTAAATGCAACTGCTTTCATTTTCCTAATCTTATTTGATAAAGTGTTTGTTTTCATGCGCTTAAACTGCGACGATGTGAAACTTCCTGCACTTAAAACCAGGACAGCATAGTGGCACTGCTACCAAGTATACATGTACAGGAAAGGGAGCTGAAAATATTTACTGCAATGTTGGAGGCGGCCCTAAAAATTTGAAGGAAAAGCTGAGAGGGGTCATGAAGATTCCATCAAATATTTGTGAATGCCTTTTACCTTTTACCCCTCCCCAGCAAGAATTAATAGCATTTCCCCTTACCTCTTCACAAAGCGCTTGGGGGAAAGGGGCGCTGGAAACAGAGGATATTGTGTACACGTTTTTTATAAGAAACTTGGATCAGGCCATAGTACTAAAAGTTTCTTAATTTAACGAAATTTTGTCCATTTTAGTACTAAAAGTTTCTTAAATGGTTTCTAATTTTTTGAATGCATGAATTGTCAATGTGGTCGCTAACACTGCTGCAGATATGTTTCTTGACAACGAAAACATCATATAGGTATAACAGTGTTCCGTCATGATGAAAAAATAAATGGTTAGTCGATATTGCAAAGAATAAAGGTTCAGCGATCTATTTGCTATAAAATGCATGCTTTTAACTTTGAAAAGTTTCTTAACACTTCTCAGACATAGTACTAGAGTTTCCTAAAATTTCGGCCATCTTAGTACTAGTTTCTTATAAACCAGATTCTTATGAAAAAACGTGCACAGGCCATAGTACATTACCCCGTGTACATTACCCCGTTCCCAAGTTCCGCAGTACACGAAGGCTTGGAAAAAAATCTGTGATCATATTTGTAGCGATATTTCATGATTACAACCATTTACCAAAGACAACATTGAAGCCAGAGAACGAAGCCCTTTTTATTTTGTTAATAATTACATTTATTTGTGAAGTTCCTTATTGCAACTGTGTAAACAATACATGCATTGATAAAAACGGCCTAACCAACTACAACCAACATCAACAAATGCGATAAAAAATTAGATACAATTCTTTAAGTTTACGACCAACCAAAAAATTCTTCAAAAAGAAATAACAAAAATACCAGAATAAACTTACTTTATTTTTACGCTCCTCCTCGCAGCCTGTATTTACAAACAATAACCTGAACAATAAAGTAAACAACTGAGGTAGCAGCTGAGCAAATCTTTTCGGAAATTTGACAAAATATTGCTATTTCAACTAGGTGGCCTAATGAAAATTACGGGCGTTTCAAAAATCAAGGAAACCTGATTACCTTCTATCGTTAACAATATCGTTTGTGCAAAGTGCAAGGGAAACTTGAAGATAACTACAGTGGTTCAAACCAGGGAAATCTGAAGCTTTATCAGCCAGGTACCTACAAAATTTGTGCGAAGGCTATTTAGGCACTTGGCCATCAAAACAAGGACGGCTTAAAATTACAAGTTGATGCGGCAGTAAAATGCAGTTTTATAGAAATTATTAGATGCTGCTTACGAGGGGTGTATCACTCAAAAAATCCTCGTACACCTTGCCAAAAATCCGAAAAGATCCGTAACAACCTTTCCGAAAATCCGCAAATCCACACTTTCATCAGTAATCCAAAAATTCGATCAGCCTCAAAAAAGTCCAATGAATCGTAAATAAATCCAAGAAAGGGCGTCAATCTCAAGACAGACGAGTACGAATCAGGTAAAAAGCCAAGTTTTTGAAGAATGAATGGAGGAACTGACTCGTGAATACCACTGATGAATGTGGATGGGAGGATGGCACATTTTGTTGTTATTGTTGTTGTTGTTTCTGTTGTTGTTGTAGTTGTTGCCCCAGTTTGGAGGAACCTAAATTGTTGTTGTTGTTGGTTGTTCTGCAATTTGCTTACATAAATTTCCCAGTACTTGAGTTCCTTACTTTTGGATCACCTGAGAGCTTATCATCAAGCATACTGTCATCCCTGGAGATTTTGATGCAGGGAAAAGTCATGCTAGAAGGATGAAAAACTCCGAAAAATCCGCTAAAAATTTGGAAAAATCCGCAAATCCGGTCCCAAAATCGTAGGATATTTAGATCCGAAAAAATCTCGTACGCCTTTTCTAGTAGTGATACACCCCTCGGCTGCTTATTGCAAGCAAAAGGGCATGAAATCCATCCACTCTACGAACCATTCCATACGATTCCTTAGATAAAGGGATCGGTTATCAAAAGTCAATTGGAAATAATGATGTGTTCTAATTACTTTACTAAGCAGTACCAAAAGTCGAAACGGACCTCTGAAAACAAGTGAAAATTGTTGCCATGAACTTGGAAGAAAAAGAGGACTAAGACATCGTTATCGGTAAGAAACTTGCCCTCAGAACACTGCAGGCCACAGAGGTGTCCAAACCAGGGAGCGCCGTCCAAACAAGCTGTAGACTGCTTCAGCAATCAATACTAAATCTGACATCCTAAATCGAGGGGCCTTTTACTCTCAAAACGTCTTACACTTTTAGCCAAACCCTTTTGTTTTGAAGAAAATCCGCCAAAACTGCGTAGAAAAAATCCTTTTGTTCTTGAAAATCTCGTACGCTTTTCGTAAACGTTACCAAAGGCAGCAGAGATAGGCTTGTTGTTGAGGAGCTCGCCAAACCTACCATATCTATACCAAAAACAAAATGTCTAAATTCCGTAACATTTAACGGTTGATTTAAATAATACTTTTACATTACCATTACACAGCCGTTGTTTTGTACAGAAAAGCTGTTGTTACTACACTGTGTGGATTCGCATCAAAACAAGTTACTAACTGCAGATGATTTTTGCAAACGTCAACTTTTCTCTTCAAAATTCGATTTTCTCTGGTGAGGGTCCTCACAGCTTGTGGATCATCCAGTGTGATATCTCTGAGTCGTTCTGCAAGGAAATGGAAAAACATTTGATGCTATGCAATGTTGTAGAATAGTGTACGTACAGTGATGTAGGTTTCAAAAATTTTCCTTTTTGTTTCCAATATTAACTCGCCGAATTATCAAATATGAAATCTGTGGCCAAGGAACGGCCTAAACTGTTAACCTTTCTGTTTTGAAGCAAATTTCAGTGTACAAGTAATTTTCTATAACAAACTAAGAATTTGGGCCGGCACGGAAGATCTCTTATCAGATTTTCAGTACTTAGAGTTTCTTATATGATTACTAGAGGCTCCATAGCAATCTTCATATGCCATACCTGTGCCCCCGTGAACATCTAAAACAAGGTTTTTGAAGCCTTTCAATGTTTAAACATTGCTCAGGTACCTTATGAGTGGTGTCATGCAGGAAACAAGTGGAGGAAAGGTAAAGATATGTTAATAAACGATTTCCTTTGTGAAAATAAATGGTTTCTTGAACGTATGTTTTCCCAGTATTGAAGTTTCCTAATTTTTGGCAATCCGGGAGTTGCAAGCAAGCAAGCAAGCAAGCAAGCAAGCAAGCAAGCAAGCAAGCAAGCAAGCAAGCAAGCAAGCAAGCAAGCAAGCAAGCAAGCAACCAAGCAAGCAAGCAACCAAGCAAGCAACTAAGTAAACAAGCAAGCAACCAAGCAAGCAAGCAACCAAGCAAGCAAGCAAGCAAGCAAGCAAGCAAGCAAGCAAGCAAGCAAGCAAGCAAGCAAGCAAGTACTTTTATTTGTTAACGCAGGCTAGATATGTGGGCAGCTATCGTGGGCCTGCCTCTTTCTTCCAAGTTGGGTTTGTTGCGAGCCATTTTTTATTAAAATCACGTGCATCCTATCAGGCCTTCATTTTGATTTTCAGTCAGTCTGAAATGTCAGCGAGTCCGCAAAGCACGCTGGATGGCAATGGCTCTTTAAAGGAACTCTGGACAGGCACATTGTCTCTACGAATCAGCCTGGAGCTTGTGTGTGAATACGAGGCTACGTGTCATTGAGGAGAATTGATGCTTTTAAAGTGCTTTAGGATGGATTAACTCAAATCCGGAGTGAGGCTATTCAAACATTTTGGTATTAATTAGATACAAAGACACAGTAACCGATAAGTAAACAAATCTGCTTTAGCCTACATCAATATTTGAACCAAGTACAGAACTAACAGGAAACGCTCGAAATTCGATTCTTTATCCAGAAAAGAATACAAGCGCCTTTGGTGGAACCGTTCTCCGTCATACAAGCCATATTTCGACACTGATTGGTTCAAGATGGCCTAAATCTGCGTTCTCTTCAAGGAATTAATTCTATGCGGTCAATATTATTTGATTCGCCTGCAGCTATTAGATTCCTTCTTTTGTTCTTGAGCTTACAAGCTGCAAAGACTTAAAACTGGATCGGATTTTGGAAAATTAATCTGGCTGTCAAGCTTTGAAGACAATGCATCTTTTCCGTTGCAGATATTAAGTCAAATCTGTGCATTTAATAACAACTCTGACAATGGTCCAAAGGGGCGACTGTTTTCCCAATAATTTCAGGACGTTCTGTGGGAGAACACCAGCGACATGGGAACCGGGTGAGGGACATCGGGAGCACTTAACATGTCCTGAAATATTCTCGATGGCAAATTTAGCAAATATGAAGATTGTCTTGGAGCCTTTAAGAAACTCTTAAGAAATCAAAGAAACTTTTAGTGCTGGGTCAACTTCTTAGTAGACTTGCTCCAAGTCTATTCCGTGGTATATCAGCACTGAGGAAAATAATTACCTCTGCGGGGGCGTAAACTACGAAGAAGATGCTGCGAAGAAAAAACGAAAGAGTCCTCATCATAGTTTACGCCCCCCCCGCAGAGGTGATTATTTTCTTTAGTGCTGATATGCCACGGAATAGACTTGGAGCAAGTCTAACTTTTCTTAGCTTCTTATAAGAATACATTTTTTTACACTCAGTGATCTTTAAATCAACAACTCTTCAGGTATACCAAGAGCAGAAAATGCTGCCCTCCTCTTAATTCAGCATTACACTTTCCTCTTGTTATCACCAACGTCTCATGATGTGAACAGCGTTCGACGAAACGCTTTCAGCGTGTCCAGTTACTTCTTCTTGTTGTTAAGGTTCTCTTCAATATGTCCCTAATAAAATCTCTGCGAATTTTGACAATATTATTCTCTCGCATAGGGGGTACTTAGAACTTTGATTTTTGAAAGATCAAACAACAAGATATATTTTGCACCCCCACATGAGAGAACACAATCGTCACCCTGTGAGTGAAACTTTCGACAATGTTCAGTAAAGCCGAGAAAAGCTAGTCAAAATAAAGAGATAGAAAGAGTGGGCTTATCTTTATCAAAAGATTTAAGAGTTATTCTGTCGAAAGAAGAAAATACAAAGCGGTTTATCAAATAAAAGGTAGGTTTGTCCCTCGTAAGTTTTTCTTAATTCACACAAATCAATGATCTATAATCGAAAAACAAGTAATTTGATCGGAATTTCATAACGGACTTGCTTCGTATTTTTTGCCATTTTTGGTTCACTGGCAAACCAAAAGGACACTTTACGTGATTGACATTGCAACAAGATTATCATCGATTTTAAAGCCACAAATTATCTTGATAAGGCTTTTAGGTGTACTCAGAAGTCATTAAAAATAGATTCAAGGATTGTATTTTGTGTGACTTCAAAACAGCCTTGTAGACTAAAACCATAGCCATACATGTGGAAGCTTCTCGTTAGACACTGTTCACAATGCAAAACGTCTGACAAACGACACATCTGAAACCAAACTTATTGCTTGATGTATTCTAAAATCAGGCTGGCCTAAGAACTCTCCACCAGGAATGGCAGAATCCCAATCTGAGAGTCTCATAGACTCACATGAGCCTTCATTCAAGCAATGAGATCGACCAACGCAAAGAGCCTCGTCTCCGTGAAGAAATGGTCCTTGGCATGAATGAAAATTATCTCGTTTCTATTATTGCCTTTTTTCAGGAAGCCCTCAGTCATTTTAAACTCAATACATCATTCGAGTTAGCCTGGGAAAACAACTGAAAACACTACAAAGAGAAAGTTTCAAACAAGGAAAAACTTAATTGGCTGATGTAGTTGTTTTAATAATTTAGTGTTTTGGACATTCTGTTTGATGTGTTATGCTGCATAAGCGGTTTTTAATCCAATAAAATTCATCGAAATTGCAGCGTTACTAATCTGACATATTCTTGTCCAGCTGTCTTGCATGACAAATACTGGAAAAATTCAAAACTGTTCTTCCCAGAAAGCAACCACAGTTTCTTCCAAACAAAATATGTCAACAATATGAGTGAGTGGCAGCATAGCCTATGTGTTCAGATCTTCAAAATAAACCACAGACTTGCCCCAAGTCTATTTCGTCGAAAAGGATTTGGAAATGGAAAAGCGAAATCGTCTTTAACTTTCTGACAGACTTATCACAGATGACGAAATAGACTTGTTAACTATTTCTTTGAACTGATGGCTTGAAAGAAACTTTAGATACATTGCAATAATTCTACAGTTGGACTTTGCAGAAATCTTCAATTTTTTCGAAATTGCAGCGCATTCCCAATCTCATCCCCAGAGTGAGTGCGTTGGTCTACCTCTACTCTGGGACACAAGAGGCCGTTCGGCGATTTGATTGGCTGTAACACCGTTTTGCGTAGAGTTAACGTACGTGGCATGTCAAAATTCGCAAGTTTGCAAAATGAGCGAAATGACGTCATTGTCTATGACGTCACTTCGCTTCGAGCTGAACGAAGCTGCAAAATGTGCTGATATATCGCTCACACTGCTAGCCTCCTTATCGCACACTCGTATATTTCATTTCATTTCATTTTATTCATTTAGGGAGGGTTGCCCTTCAATGACAATTGATTTTCAAGGGGCCCTCCAATAAAAAGTTCTAATTACAATATACAGAAAAATTAAACCTACATAATAAAAAAACCATAAAGTTAAAAACCTATTTACAATAGGGACGATGCCTTCTTTGACTCAGCTGGAAGGCTATTCCAAAGCTTAGCACCACGGAAAGAAAAACATTTCTGCCCATTTGCTGATTTTTTCTTCGGTAACCTCAAGTCGGTTTCGGTATTACGGAGGTTACGGGAGGAGCATTGCGAGTTTTTGGTGAAAAGGTTACACAGGTATCGCGGAGCCAACTCATTAAGAGACTTGAAGACCATAATCTTAGACTCATAACTGATGAGTTCTTCAATGGTCTTCCAACCCAACCCTTCGATAAGAGGTCTGCTAGGGGTATCAAAGCTGCTATTGGTTATGATTCTGGCAGCACGATTTTGAAGTTTTTGCAACCGGTTAATTTCTGTAGAACCGGCACAACCCCAAACAGAGTAGCAGTATCGAAGGTGGGGCTCAATGATGCCCGTGTAAAGAGTCAAAAAACTTTCTTTTGGTAAAAAAGATTTTGCGTGTTTCAGGAAGCCAACAGCCCTAGATACCTTGGTAGAAACTACTTTGATTTGTTCCTTCCAGTCTAGGGAACTGTCAATTTGTACACCAAGGTACTTTGTTTTTTGTACTACATCCAGCTTATTATTACGAATGTTCAGTTCCAGGACCTCATTTTGGCTGTTAAGAATGTTATGTTTTTGCTTGGTAGAAATGAGCATGGAATGTGTTTTTGCAACATTCAAGGAAAGTTTGTTTCCTTGTAGCCAAGTAGTCAGTTGTTTAAGATCACTGTTAATAGCCTCTTCCAGCTGAGTCAAATCACCGGACTGGTGGCATAAACTGGTATCATCAGCATACATGGACACAGTGGAAGCTTGAACAGCCCGTGGGAGATCATATAAGGTACAAAATGGCGACGAAATTTGGCCTAATTTATGAAAATTCTTTTACTTATGGCAGTTAGAAATATCACAATTTGGAAAGAACTCACGATTGGTTTTTGCCAGTTGGTACATTTGCTTTTTGACCAATATTTTATAAACCCCGGCCTTATCCTTTTACAAGAAGAAAATACTCTAATTCTGAAAATACTGAAGCTTTCAGCGAAGTCCAACGGTAGAATCTGAATGAAATAGCAAAAGTTTCTGTAAGGCAATTCAGAGCAAAGAAATAGGATAGAATTTTACACCACCACTTTTAAAGACTATATATATTGGTGCTGGCCGAGGCATTTTGACAAAACACAAAGTTCCGCAGCTAAAAATTTTCAAAGAGAGACACGTTATTCAATATGATGTCTGCTGGTCCGTAAAATACATAAAACTTACCATCAACGTCCGGAGACGGGTCTTTCAGGAGGACCAGCTTTTGTAAAACTTGCGTTAGACTTTCTTTCATCGTTTTTCGCTCACCAATCAGACTCTTGACTTCTTTCTTGTGAACTTTGCTTTTACCAAAACGAGATCTATCAAATTGATCCTGAAGTGATAAAAAAGTGTCCACATAACTTTTGAAATTGTTATCTATCCATAAAATTGTTTTATTCTGGTCCAAACTACCGGGTGAGTCAAAAAAAAGTTTAGGCGTTTAGCAGGCCGTGGAATTGAAAGTATGTGACCGATATTCAAAACTAATGTGTTAATCTATCAGTCAAAGGCTAACTTAGATGAAACATTTTGTTTGGTAAAATCAAAAATCTTTAACACCCAGCAACAGTCAAAACGCTTGTAAGAGGTTTGTATGGGAATCGAGAATTCCACATTCCATTCTGGTCCATGATTTATGGGGCATTGAAGTTTACATTGCCAGTTTGAGATGCTGAATTCCAATTTCTGTAGAAGGTAAATCATATACCACAATGGAATGTGAAATTTCGTTCCCAAACGTGCCCTTTGCTAGCATTTTTTTAATTTCTGGGTCTGTAAGATGAGGGATACTACCAAACAAAATTTTCTCATCTAAGTTGACCTTCGACTGATAGATGAACATTTAAGTTTTGAATATCAGTCACATACTTTTTATTCCACAGCCCTCCAAACGCCTAAACTTTTTTTGACTCACCCCGTATAAATTCTTTATCTCTAGTCCTATACTACTGCAATAGTGATACGTAAAGACTGTTTGCTGATTGGTAAATTGCAAATGGTTCACCATTTCTGTGCGTCTTGCTGTAATGCGCGCGAGGCAAAACTATCCACAACAAAATGTTTCACTGGACTTTTCTAAGGGACCGCTGATAAGAACAGAGAGTCTGCTTGAAACGATCAGAGGTCAATTCAAAGTTAAGAAATTTTAAACGTTTTTGCTTCAAGTTGCAAACAAGAAGTATTACCAACTCAAATGATGCTAAAAACTGTAATTTTTCATGATTTGGTTCCTTTGTCTAGATCTTGGTTCATAAACCGGTCCTCCATGAATTTTAATAAAATGTGCGATTCAATTTCAAGGCAAAATAGGAAACTCTTCAAGAAATATTCACTATAACAATTTGGCAACCCTACGACAAAAACCAGAGCTAAAATTCTTGCAAAGAATCGAGCGTAGGTCAATAAAAAGCTATCAAACATACCTCTATGTTGAATATTCCGCTTTCAGGAATCGATGGACTTACTTTGCTCTTCTTGTCCTTCCCTGGAAAGGAAAATGAAATATGGATGAAAATTATTATTCACAATCAGTATTCGTAAACTAGCAACAAGTTAAACACTGAAGAGCCATAACACTGTCAAATATCCTGCTCCATGCTTGTAACAGCACAATATTTTCTCTTTAAAACTGGAACTTGATTTTCCCTTCAATACTTTATCAAATCAAAAATATTTATTATATGAGCTCTCATTGACAAGGTGGTACCTCCCCTAAGCATTTTAGGGGAATCCAAAATATGTCTAACAAGGAAAGGTCCGCAAAAATGTCCATACAATTCTACACAATGTGAAAAATCGACGAAAAATCGGGAAAATTATAGGCGAGAATAAAGCAATGGAAAGGCCTACGATGTCACAAAATTACGGGCAACTGGCCTGAAAGATAGGTATCCTTGGCTGGACTTATGCCTTTTCGTCCCTTGTTTCCCTGCGTTCTTTGACTTGCTGATATCACTTGGTCAATAGGGACTTATAATATTACGGTTATATAATGGGCCCACTTTTTCAAAATGGCCTAAAAAGGTGGGAGTTCTCGTACACTCAACAAAATCGCTTCAAAATCTGGTTTAAAGAGCTCGAACATTGAAAAGAGAAGTTTTAGTACAAAGAATGATGTTGTGTTGACCTACAAAGCGCAAAATGCATACGTTTCAGGCAGTAATCTTCCTCTGTAGAAGCAAAATAGATCCATCGAAGCTGCGAGAACTCCAGGCTGCTTCAACCGTTCTTTAAGAGCAACAACAACAACATTCTGAATAGCGGCCCCTGATTGGTTAAAAACTGAATTCTAGCGATTTGATTGGTGAATACGGAACCACCCTACGCGGGCCTAAAAAGGGCCCACTATTTAAGAGTAATGTTATTAGTCCCTCTTGACCAAGGAACGCAGGGAATCAAGGGACGAAAAGGCATCAGTCTAATCCTTGGCTACAAAATCGCTGTTAGATTGGTAGAAAGTAGATCAATAGCTTGGATTTGAAGTTGTGCTGATGTTTCAGCTGCTGTCGATATGTTGTCCATTAGCTAACAGCTTGAATTTTGATGAAATGAAATGAGACAAAATGAAACAATACAGCAATGACATTACGAGTTAACTTTGTTAACTCCTCGGCAGATTAAGGAACTCATATAAAGGCAGAAAAATGAAAACGACGCCTACCTTTCTTGTCCCTTTTCAGTGATTTGGTTTTGCCTCTTTCTGAATCAAGATCTGACACTGTATTGAGGTTGTTGCTGCTTTCATAACGCATGCTCTCGTATCCACTGCTGACCCCTTCCGATGCGAGGCCAACTGAAATGAAAGAAAATGAGATGTGAACAAATGAGATTGCAACCGAGGGGCATTGCACTCTCAAAAATCTCGTAGACCCTTGGCGAAAATCCTTTTGTTTACAAGGAAAATCCATTAAAAATCCTTTTGTTCTGAAAAAGCTCGCATGCTTTTCAACTGAATGAAATGCCTTTCGATTGCGACAACGTTCTGATTGGTCAGAGCAAGATAGACAAATTTAACAGGCTGAGGGATTTTGTCAAACTATCATTTGCCCTCTCTGAGAAACAAAGAACCTGCAAAGCAAAGAAGGAGAATAAATTCTTACCAGTTTTGGGAATCATTAACAAGCTCCCACAACTGCTCGCACTATCAAGCCGACTTGTCGCCCCTCTCCTGCAATAAAAACCAGATATCAATTAAACTTGAGGCGATTTTCGATTATCAGGTCTGTCTTGGGAGAAAAAAAATGAGTGATGGCGCAAAACATCATTTGTCTCTTGATAGGATGATCCATAAAAATGAATTCATTTCTGTAAACAAAACTCAAAAACCTTTGCATTCAATTTGTGAAATTCCAGGTATTTTGTCCGAGGTTTCAATAAGTTTTTGAGTGTCAATATTCAACATGATTTTTTGCTGTGACATATCAATTTAATTAACAGGTTTTTCAAATCTTCCACTAAGGGCTAAAACTAAATTGTTCATCTTCTACGTCTGCAATTTTAGGGATGCCTACGAGATTGTATTAAGCAAAAGTTTGTCACTTTTGTGGTTCATGATTTAGAAATTTGATGGCATCACATCCTCAAATCAGCTGAAATTTTAAATGCACTGTAATTTCAGAAAATATGCAAACTTTCTGAAAGTCCAAATGGTAGAATCATGGATAGGTGCCTAAAGTTTCCTTTAAGCCATTCAGCTAGAAGATTCTTGATTCTTGGCTCTTGAGAGGAATAAAATAAGTTGGAGTGAAGTGATCTTTGTAATTCTGATCTAGGGTTTTAGGCCTCTTCTCACGCATGTCGAAGTTACAGAATTTTCATTAAAATTTTACCCTTGTTCACAATTCTTGAAAAACAAGAAAAACCACCAAACTACTTCAGCCTTCCAGGTATCAATCAAACTCTTGATTGATTTCATTATCTCCAGTCTTGCCACGACGAAGTTTCACACATGTGAAGTTCTGTGCGGTCCACCCGGTAGTATGTTCACAATGACTTTTTAACCAAAATAAAAATTTATAAGAATGAAATTACCCAGCACAACACTTACAAAAGACTTTCAAGGAGGCCTGACCTCACAACTCACCTCATCGTCCTTCGGAAAGGACGTTAAACTAGGTGTCCCATGTCTGGATGCGGCATGAAAAGTGGACCAAAATTAGCTTTCAGTAGCTAGAAATCCTGACAAGCCCACTCCAAAAAAATTGAAAAAAAACGGGCAACTTTGCTACACTACATGGACGATGCCACGAGGAAGAGAAGACCATGACTACCAAATGGCCATAACACAGAGACAGGTAACCAACTCTAAATCTAAATGTACAATCAGATATTAATACAAAGGCTACGCACAAACAATTTCTACTGATAAATGCTACAGTCAGGTTCACATTGGCTGTCGGGCAATTGCTGTCTTTTGGATGTATCCGTTTAGTGTTACGTCGGATGGACGCTAAATTTTACTGAAATTTGAAATTAAAGTGTGAGTTAGACTGTCATTTGGACTAACATAATACTGAATTTTCCAACATCCAGTGCGACTTTCAAAATGATTATCATCGTCAGGCAAATAAAGATTTTTTTTAATCTGAACATAAAATTTAAAACTACAAAAGTTATGTAAATTTTCTATGGCTGCCATAGCTGGAAAGGACATGATGTCAGCGAGTTCCAACTACGACAGCCACTAACAATAATTTCAAAATATATACAGAGACAAATAATTGACAAAAGCAACTCGAACGGTTTCAACAAACGAACGATAAAGATTTCACTTACGTCGCATCTCCCTTGTCATCTGTGTGCAAGTGAGGATCTTTTGATGTCTCATTTTTACGCTCCCACGTCTTACTCAACAGCAGATCAAATTGTTCATCGAGATCTTGTTCGGATTTCTTTACCAGTTGAGGTGAATTACTCCTTTGGAATTCCACGATCGAATCTTCCCGTTGCTTCCTCAACAAATCACTCAGATTTAAACTATCGATATACAAAGGGTCTAGCCTTTCTTGTGACGTCACAGTGACAACTATACTATCATCTACACTGAGTCGCTTGATGCATTCTGCGAGTCTTCGAGATTGCTGTTCCTCCTCAGCAGCATCTATCTGCTCTTGTTCGAGATACCTCGAAATCAAGTCTGGTTCCATATCACTAATTTCGTTTTCGACATCAAATCGCTCAACGATTTTCGATACTAATTCACGCTCGAAGTTTTCGACAGTTTGTTGACTACTAGCGATGGATTCTTCAGAGCGACTACGGGGGATCCCACAGGGCTCAGGTCTCGTGTCTTTTGCTTCTTGTTCATTCCTGCTATAATATCTATCTAGACTAGCAGTTCTACTGGCAGGTGTACTCATCGGTAAATTACGACTTCGTACTCGTCCGCGATCGGGTGATGTACAGACTCGTTCTTGTGACGAAGACAATTTTCGCGACAGTGTTCGTTCTCTGTTTGAGTCCAAACCGCGTTGAAAACGTCGATTTCCAAGGTTTTCTAACGACGAACCAGGACATCCAGGTACAAGATAATAATACGGTGACGTAGAATGCGATAACGCCTCCCGTGCATCTTCCGAGAATTTGTACGATCCGAGATTGTCTTTACTCGTTCCTCGTGAAACAAGCGTTGACGAACTTCTGCCTCTGTCATTACTGAACGAAGCAAGTAATGAACTGTTCGATAAGAAATCAGTGTCGACACTTTTCATCCCTGTTGTGTGAATACAAGTATTACTTGTACTGCAGTTCTGCAAATTACACGAGCAGTTTCTCTCTAATATTTCAGTGCTGCACGTACGAGTATCTATAGCCGAAGGTAGTTCGGCGTCTAACACAAGATCCACTTGCGGCTTCGCCAAGCCGAGCGTATCTATTACATCGAAATTTGGCGGTTCGGGAAAATCCGATAAATCATCGAAAATTGGTTGGTCATCATAAACAGACCGATCATGATCATCAAAACTCGGAGGACCTTCGAAATCAGTTAAATCTTGTTCGCTGATAGCTTCACCTTTCGGGCCTACGTAAATGACGGTATCGCAAGATTCTTCGGCTGCACTCGTTGTAAATTCAGAATCGTTGATTGTTTCGGATTCACAAGCTTGGGTCACGAGTAATGGTTGCACTGGCTTCATTCGTCTTCGAATTCGTCTTGTCTCGTCACATGAGCTGTCTCCTCCAGATGAACCACTGGAGTACTAAGGAAGACAATATCTTAGTTTATGTTTAACTCCGCAGGATGATACAATAAATTAAGAATTAGCTTATTAAAATGCAGGCAGCTCAGACAAATATTCAAAAAATCAAAAGCCTTTTCTGGGCGTAGCAGTGTCCCTCAAATCAATTTTCCTTCCGCCAAACGGGGCCATACGCTCACGATGTCGGCAAAAAAGACGACCGACTTTTTCAGAATCCCTCCCCTGTCCACAAAATTACAATAAGTTCATTTTTGCATTACAACTGATCGATGGAGCCTTACCAGCTTTGTGTGGACGTTGTAAATGCATGGTCCCAAAAGAACATGTTCAACATCAGCAACAATAAAATTTTTGCAAATTTAAGTTTCCCTGACATTCGATAGAGATTAAACAGGAATTCAAGACTCGACCATTTCATTCCCTTGAATTGTCTCATTGCCGTATAATAATATTGTAAGACAATAAAAAATCTGTGCTTTTTCGATCGTCTCGTTAGGATTTAATGATATCACGGTTTATATTTCAAAATCCGATTTCATAGCAAAAAAGTGTTAAAAAATAAATAAAGAAACACCAGCTCAAAATGAGCACCTTGACTATTAATGATTAAAACGTAGCAATTCTTCTCACAACGAACTTAACTTACCCTACTCTTCTTTCTTCGTGATCGATGTATTCTCGTGGTAACTTCCATCGTCGACAATGTTCCAGAATATTTCTTTGGATCTCCTGACACGAATGCTAGCAACGCAATACGAGATGACAAAGCACCAATGGCTTCTTTCAGCAAGACGGTCAATTTGCTGTCCCTGTGTGGTACATGTTTCGCGCCATTTGCAAGTGCCACAAGGACATTGCCAAGGTTGGATAATGAGAGCCACGAGCCACCAGATTCCTTGTGCCTCCTACTTCGCTTGCATCCAGATAAATCAATAAGGTGGAACCTTGAACGGCCACCGTGAACTACGAAGGAATACAGAAATAAGTCTTTACTATTTGCTAAATATTGTCAAAACTTAAAGAGCATAAATTTCAAAATACTGGATAAAGTATTTTGAAATCGCGTATGCATTCATGGCTTGCTTAAGAAGGCAATTTAGAGATCAGGTCCAAAAACAATCGTGACTAAAATCTGAACTGAAAAAGAATATCTTGCTGCTACTATGAAACGTTGAAACTCGTCATGTTACCGAGTGAATGAAAAACTTCGAAAATTATGAAAACTTCCATATGTTGCCGATCTGTTGCCGATTCTTTTTTCAATATGTTGCCGATTCAATATGTTACCGATTCCCTTCTTATTCCGTAATGTAACTAAACTTTGATTTTAAACGTGAAAGTTTTATGGTTCACTCGGTAATATTCAGGAAGACACAAAGTTGACACTTATGACCATCATATAATTCATAAAAATATGAATAACATTACAACCATCTACACAAATAAAATTAATGGCTTCTTTGTTCAGACACATCAATTATGATATTCAACAAATTTCCAAATTATTTTCAAACTGTACATCTACAGTTTTTATTCCATTAGGCGGCAGAAGTTGCAAAGAATTTTCGAGAATTCTCCACATCACGGCTTGTCTTTCTTTCGACATAAAACATCAACATTTCTAAATTTAGAAGCTAAAGTTTGCCTTTTTCCAGGGAGGTTCCTAAGATAGGCACTGGTCTGACAAATGTATCAAACGCAAAAAGGAATAAATAACAAAGGTGCGTACTTTCGCCAGTGCCAACTTTATCAATCATGTATTGATAAACATGAAATGTGAAGATCATATTTGAATTTTGTCTTTCACTTGGGTCTTCCGATGGGTCTGCGTTCACTTCTTCGTGTAATGGTTTTGTCCGTGAGTTGATTGCTGCATCAAAGTAGAAAGAGGCCTTTTCGGCTGATGGTGCCCGCAGCTCCGTGAAGTCTGCAAACTGTGAACATGAAACAAAAGTTAAGAAATAGTGAAAAATAAGGATCAAAGATACTTTGTTTGCAACTCAGATTGAAACTTACGACTTCAAGAGGGTCCAAGATAGGGGGATGCCCTATGGAAGATTTATCGTTCTTTTGAGCAAAGCCCGGGGGGGGGGTACTTGACTAGGGAAGTGACGGGGTTGTGTGTCAAATCTCTCCACACCCTGTACCCTGTCGCATAAAAAATGGCCCAAAAGTATACTCTGTCGCATAAAAATTTGGCCAAAATCCATTGCTTGAAGAGGACTCTAAAAGGCACCTTTCCACGTGATACCCTGTCGCGTAATTTTCTTATTAATTGTAATACCCTGTCACATAATTTTTATCAGAAAAGGACACCCTGTCGCATAGTTTTTACCGTAAAAGGACACCCTGTTGAGCGGCACATCCCGTCAGGTCAAGTATGGGAGTACCTCCCCCCCCGGCGAGCAAAGCTTAGTTAGCTAGGAGTTGACTGATTCAACTTTCTGTATATTAATGTTAAAAACTTGAAGTACTCTGACCAAGACATCCAGTTCTGGTGAAATCGTGTCTAGGACGATTTCAGCAAAAACTTTCAAACAAGCTCACCTCTTATCAATGAATTCTAAAATCCAACTTAGCATTGTCACTGAAAAATTCACACAGTATTCTTTGATTTAAGCACTAACATGATTCATACTTACTTGGACAGGTCCTGTTCTTTCTCGTTGTAAATATAAACTTGGTGAAGTACTGCAGTTATTCATGCTGCCAGTATCTTTAGAATAAGAAAGAAATATCAAGTTTGGGATAATCATTATAAAGGAAAGAAGACGGTAGAAATTGTATTGTTACAGCTGTAAAAACAACGAAGTTGTGTCTACAGGCTATAAAACTTTATAGAAAACAACTATTTTGAGAACATCTTTATAGAAAACAACTTTTTTGTATTGAAAACAACCCTGCTCAAGGTACTATTTATTTTATATTCTTCTATGTTAATATAAAACTTTATCAATCGAAAAAGAATGGCCACAGTATCAAAGTCGCTCTTCGGACCCACAGATGCTTGCGATGACGATAAATGAATAAATTTGTTGGTAGAAACACCACAAAACGACGAAAAGGTCTCTCATTAAATCTGATAGAGGGCTTCGGGCCATTTTCCAAGCATTTCATAGCAAAACACTTTCCGTAAAAGAATATTTTGGAACACGTTTCTGTGCTCAGAAAAACAGCACAAAACAAAAAAAACGTCTAAGCCTTTCGCCCATTAACCAACATGATGTCGGCACATTTTGAAAACGGTGAAAAATGTGACGGATAGGCCTCCCGTTCAAACGAAAAAGGCAAATTTTTGCAAGCAGATTTTGAAAACGGTAGATTTTGAAAACGGAGCACTGACCGGCACATTCTGAAAACAGCATAGTGTGAACGCTCGAAAACGATGGAAAAGGAACATTTTTCGACGCTAGGCTGATCAATCCTTAAGGTGTAGGAGCATTTCGGTGGCATCAAATTCTAAGAAAGATTGCAGCCAGATCATTACTATCAAATTTGCTACCGTTTTCAAAACTTTGCCGGTATCATTTGAACGCTAGCTGAAATTTTGCTACCATCACATTTTCACCATTTTCAAAATGTCATCATGTGAACATAGTCTGATTCCAAATTTATCTCGTATCCTTCACATGACGAATCTCCAAACTTACACGAGGTTCTTTTTGGTGCACTCGACATTTTTAGACAACGGTGAAAAATCTTACCTTGTTCAATGAGGAGATCTTTCAAATTTTCTGACTTGCCAACGATTTCAACAGCAGATACTCGAACAGAGAACCGAGCACCAGTCCTGGAAAATAAAGTACACAAACCTGTCATTTTGGATTTTAAAGCATTCAACCATTGTGTCAGTCATAGACGTAGGAATTGAAGATTTTGCAATAAACAAAGAAGTGCCCTTTTTATGTTTAGAAAATACCTCCTTTTCCTTAAGGAAAAAGTGCCCTCGTAGTGTCATGTCCTCCCCCCCAAGTTTAAGGTGCTTCCTTCGTCCCTAGTGTCAGTTCTGTCAGTCTTTTTCGTGGAAAAAAATTGATGTCAGCTGTTAGGAGTTTACGAAAGCTTATGGATAAAAAAATAAACTTACTTTAAAAGGAGGCTTGAAAAATCTGATCATGTTACCACATGAAATCCCGTTAAAGATCTTAACAAAATTAAACTTTCATGCTATTTGATTTAAGGTATCGTGACTTCATGAGTGTTTCAAAAACCATGTCGCGAAAAGATGTTTTCCTCCTTAGTAGAGCTATTTCTAGGTGTACTGACCTACAAATTTGTTTTAGATCGGTAGTCACTGTTATCAAAGCTCGCATATTGATGATGATGATGTTGATGCTGATTATGACTGCGTTGATGTTATTAGCAATCGATAATATGCTGTACATTAGTTAATAGCTTAAAATTTTTGATGAAAATTGACACATGATTTCTCAAGATATGAAATTCCTCTCATTCAGGGCTCATCGTTGAGATGTGAAACTGGGAAGAACTTGGTTTTTAACTACGTTTTTTACAAAGGATTTTAATCTCAATTCAATTTTCAAAAGGGAACATTAATTCTTGTATCATTTTAGAAATTCACACCTTTCTTTTTTGTCTTCTATCAGCTGATATAACCAAGAAATAGCACAAGGAATGATCCCCATATTTTCACATTTGTCATCAGATCCAACCATTGTGGTCGATTTTCCTGTCAGGAATAATAAACAGATTCGTAGACTTTGCAATATTTGAAAAATATTTTTACTAAAAATACTGAGACATGATTGACTTCTTTACATCTTTATCTTTTAAACGATTGAATCCTTGCACCCTACGATCGAGTTCCAAATTTGGTGCAAGATTTTTCTTTGACTGAAAATACTATTCACACGAGATTACGCTAAAGATGACGTTGCGGACCTTTTTACTATGATTCATTGCGTTCTTTAATTAAATTCCTGCAGAATCGTTAAAGATTCGTAATTCAAACGCAATGCATCTTGATAAAAAGTTCATCGCCGCCACCGTACAGCAAGGGTGCAACGATATCTTTGCATTGAAATTCAGAACACAGTAAGCGAGGTCTTATTTAGATACTTCCAAACAGATGAAAATTAACTGTGAACAAATATCAATTAATCGAGGAATCTGCATATTCTGTTTTGAAATCAGTTATCTAGTTATTTCAATTCTCACTTTGATAATAACAACAATTCATGAAAAGAATTCTTATCGATTCAGAATTAAACTTGCAATAATGTCACGCGTATCGTTTTGCAGTACCTCCTACTTAAATTCTTCCTCCTCCCACGACCCTGTTTATCGACGAAGTTGAAAGAATATAAATCATTGTTAACAGTAAAATGCTGACTAACTCATCTGATATTGCTTATTTTCGTTCGATTAAGAGTACTGGTAAGAACTTGTTCGTCGCGAAGGAAACATTTGGCAATCGAAATGTAAGCACTTTTATTTTCCCATTTTACGGAAAGAACTTCAAGAACACACATGTTTCTTTACACTTGTTTTTCTAAAACGTTGACTAATTTTCAGAAATGTCTTACTTTTGTCAGATCAGCAACACAAAGAAGATTTTGCTCGTTACGAAAGAAACATTTGACAGTTAAAATGAAAAGATGTTTATTCTGCTTTTTCAAGAAAAGAATTTCAAGAACACACGCACTTCTTTGACAGTGCTTGCTTTTTCCTGAAAATGCTGACAACCTTTCAAATATTGATTGCTTTTGTCAGAATAAGACAACAAGCAAGAATTTGTTCATTTAGAACGAAAACATTTGGCAATCGAATGTAAAAATGTTTTCTTCTCTTTCTACCGAGGATATTTAAAGCACACACATGTTTGCTTTCAGTGCTTGCTTTTTTGCTAACAATACTGACAAATTTTCAGATATTTCTACATTCGTAATAACATAAATAAGGTGAAGGATTTGCTTATCATTAAAAAATTTTAAGATCTCTATTTTCCGAAACAGTTCAAGAATAAAACTTGGCTGTACACAGGTTTAAGAATTCCCATCTAATTTCTCTCACATTCTTATTTTTCGTTACACCAAAAGAAAATAAACGTTTCTGGCAAATGAAACGCAAAGATGTTTGTCCCTGTCCCTGTTTACTGATACAATTCACAGATAAACCCAGATTGTTGAAATGTTTTTGAGATTCACTGACTACTTTCCCTGGCATTCCTATTTCTTGTAAGGTCGAAACATATAAAAAATATGCCTCTCTTGAAAGAAATTTTTTCGGCAAATGAAAGGTAAAGATCTCCCTTATTTGCAGAAAGTGCTGCCAAAAATTTAGTTTTTTGCACATTCAAAAACTTTCACTACTTCTCTAACGTTTTTCACTTTCGTCAGGACGCAACTATTCGCTCTTCATTAGCGAAGAAATGCTTTGAAAATGGAAAGTTACAGATGTTTCCTTTATCCTTGTGTATTGAACAACTCAAGAATAGCCAGAACAATAAAACTTGCTTGTACACATGTTTATCAAATTTGCTGACTAATTCATCTAATATTTCTTATTTTCGTCAGAGCACAAGTACTTGCTCATCGTTGAAGACATGTTTTTTGGCAAATTTTCTTATTCCTTTGTTTACATGGTGAACTTCAAAAGAATAACGTTATGTATATACATGTTTCCTTTGTGTGTGTTTATCAATTTACGTGCTATTGTTTGTTAGTAAACATCGATAACACAACTAGCATGCTGCTGTTCACAAACAAAGTATTTTATGTGGGGAAATAAAATGCCAAAATCTCGATGGAAACTAATTTTCTCTGAAAAACAAATAACAAACAGCTATGAATTTTGTCTCTGACATTGCTGATACATTCCTGGTTGGTAAAAAATGTACCCATTGTTTGGGAAATCGTGTTTCAATACCATACGAATAAAAGTCTGTCTAATGCAAAATTCTTCAATTTTTTTTGTTCACAAACATTTTCACCTGATATCTAATCTGAAATGGACTTTGATTTGTCGAATATATGTGAGATAGACTGATGATTGCAAATTCGTAGTTATGGCTGTTGACAGACTGATGGATGCTCAAACTACGATTCATGGACTTTCACATTGAAACTTGGGACGAAGCTTTCCCTTCCCTATCGATTTCATGACTAGATATGGAAACCATAGCAGCACTGTACGAACTTCGGGCAATGGCCGATGGGCCTAAGTAGCTGGCTCGAACCTACAATGCTAAAACACCTCAAATTTCAAGTTTACAGTGATATTAGCCATGAACAAAAGCCGCAAGTATCCAGATGAATGTTTCCCTGATCCAAAAATCAACAAACCTTTCACCATGAACCAAGAGTTCCTCATTTTAAGGCTTCTAGGACTAAAACTTAGCCTCGTTTCAGAGCGCACACCTAAACGTGTTAATTTCCGTCTCAAATTTTAATATGGCAGTCCATTAAGTCCCAGTTTGAGCAAAAACAAAACTGCTGCTGTTGCTGTCATTTTTCTTGTTGTTGTTGTTGTTGTTGTCGTTGTTGTTGTTGCGATTACTGGGACTATCATGAGTCTATATGTGAGATAGAATTTAATTTTTGCTGTTTTCTACAGTGGGAAATTGACTTGTAACTTACAGTGGATAGATTTTTGTCATTGATCTAGCAATTTGCAATTAAAGTTCAAAGTTGAAAAACAAATAATGAATATAGTTATTACAACATACCAAGATTGGGATGTCCATAAGTAAGAAGCGCGGCGTCATCTCCACTGTTGACAACGGTATGCAGTAAGTCTACCAGCGATGAAGAACACAGTTCCGGCTACAACGAGAAAAAATTGATTTCAAATGAAACCCTTTAACCAATTCAGTAATAGGGAATCTAAGAGAACAAGCTGCTAAATGCTTACAGGCAAGATTTCTCAAAAATATTTCTCCTTCATTAATGTTTCGCATTCACTCCATGAGAACTCAACACATATTCAGGCAAGATATTATCTTGAAATTTAAAATAATAAGCATTTCACTCTTCAGAAACGAAATTCAATCAAAACCGGTTGGCAGATAAGTGTCAATAACATGCATCTTCATAAAAAACTTTTACCATATTTTGGCTTCGTAGCGGGTAAGTCAGAAAAAAGTTTGGGGGGCTGTTTGATAAAATATACGAGGCCAACATTCAAAACTAGAATATTAGTCTGTCATTCAAAGGCTAACTCAGATGTGAACATTTTGTTTGGTAAAATAACTCATAGTTTAGATTCGGAAATTTGGGAAATGCTGGGTCAAAAATGACGAGTAATTTTACCAAAGGGACCCCAGGAAATACATACAACTCCCTCTAATGACCAAGTCTGCGCCTCACTTTCAATTTTTACATATGGCAATAAGTCATGGCTTCACGATCGCAAAGGAGATCTCTATATCACTGGAGGGAGGGGGGTTATGTATTTCCTGGGGTCCTGTGACTTTATTACAAAATTCAACATGGACCAAGTCTTTGACAAATAGATTAACATTTCAGTTTGAATATCGGTTTCATACTTTTTATCCATCAGTCGGCTAAACGTCTTCGAATTTTGACTCACTCGGTTTATAGTTTTTAAGTACGAGTGGCGTATAATTTTGGCCTCTCCAACGGGGTCAGAAACTCGAGAAGTAACAAATGTTGGAATTACTTGAAAGCAATTCAAACTACCGGGTGAGCCAGAGAAGTTCCCACTTTTGAAAATTCATAACACCAACGCTACTTCACAGATTTGAATCATTCAAATTCTAGTTAGAAGCCGAAAGATCAAAGTATTTTTGTGATTTTTCTCGCTGTCCTACCAGCACTACAAATGTAGGTAAATTCAACTTTACAAAAATTTCATGGTTGATTGATCACTGAAAATGGCCAAAAACATCGATCAATTCATAAATAACCTCTCGCACAGAATAATGAAGGAAATGCAACTTCTCATTGGTGAGAGATATCCTCTAGGCGTTAATTTCCTTGGCATTTAAAATCTTTCGTATTTGTTTGAAAATTGATGTCTTATAACTCTTGAGGGAGGTAAAATGCCCATGGCCTATTGTTCGATTTGAATAGAATCCTTAAGATTTGATCAATGTTTTAGGCCCTTTTTCCGTGATTTTGCAACCATGAAATTTTTACAAAGTTGAATTTACCAATATTTGTAGTGCTGGTAGGACAGCGGAAAAAATCACAAAAATACTTTGATCTTTCGACTTTTAACTACAATTTGTATGATTCAAATCCGTGTAGTAGTCTTGGTGTTATGAATTTTCAAAAGTGGGAACTTTTTTCTGGCTCACCCGGTATTTGATTTTTCCACGATGGTTTGCCTTGACTTTTTCTGCTTGTCTTATCTTGAACGTTCTATACACACAATATATCATAAAAGACTCGACCAATACAAAGATAACAGTTTCCTATTTGATCCTTGGATATTACAAGCTGGAAAGAAACAGTGCGCAAAAACTATTTACGAATTTTCATAAATTTTTCAAAAACATTAAACAAACAGAGAGGTCCTTTTAAAAATAGCAGATCGAATCGAATTATATTTGACATTGCGGAAATTGTACCGTATTTGTTTTCTCCATTCTTATCACAATTCATCAAGAATTTTAATTACACTTGGTAAGATGTCATTAATATAAATCAAGATATATTAAAAGTTCAGAATTTGTAAATAAAAACAGGAAATTGCGTTGATCCTATTTGTAGCATATGTAAACATTGTTATTTTGAATAATCTTGCCATGACGTGTCAACAATATACAATGCAATGTTCTCGAAGAACAATGTCGATTGTTCCGAACGGATCTTCAACATGCTCGAAGGTTACGCTGAAGCAATAGCCATGGTAAAGTTTTTTAATGCCGCTGCGCTGAAAAAGATCTGCGTTTTCCCATTTAACGCTACAACGCTGATGCATCACAAACTGTAAACTTACTGATAGGCAGCTCCCAGACAATGTTTCCACTCAAACGAGGAAGCAACTAAGGCTGAATTCAGTTCTAGAGTTGGCTTCCTCGAGGTGCTACGAATGGCACTGTGTTTACAGGAGATCTTAACTCGGACTGAAACAGGTAAAAAACAAGACCTTATCACCAAAATATCACATCCCTACCCAAAACATCTTTGAGAAATTTGTTCAGTTCCTGCGCTGTCAATTTCCATGACCATGGCACGCCATGTGTTTACACAACCAAGAAATTTATCAAGGGCTGGCATTTAGGAGCAGAGAAAGGAAAATGAACTTATCTTGGGTTGACTGAAGTAAATCATCGATCCGTTGAGCTTCAACTGGGCGTAAAATTTTAGCCAAGTTATTCAAATTACTCTTCACCATGTCTTCACCAACCGATAAATTAAACAATGCAATATCCTGCTGCTAGCAGAAGACTTGCACAGTTTTCAGGGTTTCTATCGGGTGAGCCCAAAAAGTTCCCACATTTGAAAATTCACAGCGCCAGTAGTTCGTTACGGATTTGAATGATTTAAGTTCTAGTTAAATGCAGAAAAATCGAAGTATTTTTGTGATTTTTCTTGCCTTATTACGAATACTGGAAGAATAGATACATTGAAGTTGATAAAAATTTCATAGTTGCAAAATGACTGAAAAAGGACCTAAAACACTGATCAAATCCCTTCATACAGAACAACATGCAATATGCGTTTCACTTCCCTCAAGACATAAAAGACATAATTCTCAAACAAATACTAAAGATTTTTACTCCCATGGCAATAGCTAAATGCACAGAGGATTCTCTCACCCATGAGAAATTGCATTTTCTTTACTGCTCTGTGCAAGGAGCCCTGTTTGATTTGATCAATCTTTTAGCCCACTTTTCAGTCATTTTGCAACAATGAAACTTTGTAAAGTTGAATTTACCTATACATTCTAGTGTTTGCAAGACAGCAAGAAAAATCACAAAAATACTTTGATCTTTTGGCTTTTCAGTAGTATCTGAATAATTCACATCTGTGAAGTACTCTTGATGATATGAAGTTTTCAAAAGTGGGAACATTTTTCTGGCTCTCCTGGTAAAAGTTGTATTAATTCTGTCAGTTAAGGAACAAAGCTAAATCATTTCCAATGGATTTGAGCGTTTCATACGTATCCAAAATAGCGAAATACTTTACGATATCCTACAAACCTTGGTCGCAGTAGCATCGAACATCACATCAAATGGATAAAGCTTTGCTTCTTTGCCAAGACGAGGCGACAAACCAGTTGTTGCTCGTGGATCACAAAGCGAGGCTTGCTTCTTTTTCGGATCGATTCTGATGCATGATGGGATTGTTGGATCGTCCAGGTCTGAGACACGAAGAATAACCTTGATCTGAAAATGAAAGAGAACAGAGTGAAATTAAGGAACGTTTCGAGAGAAAATTGGTCGTCACAATTATTATTACTATTATTATCAATTTATTTACCGTTGGCAACAAAATAACTCATAGCTAGCTAAAATATTTAGCTAATCAATTCCAACGCTAAAAATATATTACAAAGTGTGGATAAAAAATACAAAATTATTTCTTTCAAGAACGTATGTACATGATAAAAGTATCATTACTATTTTTTTTATGCAAAAAAAATTACTATTTATTAAATTACTTATCAAAATTATTAAATTATTAAATTATTAAATTATTGAAAATTACTATTCATCATTACTATTTAAATAAGGCAGTCCGCTATATTCTACGTTTTTCATTTGAATATTTGAAAATATTTGAAAATATTTGAAAATATTTGAAAATATGTACTATAAAACTAATAAAACTGATAACTGAGAGTGGCTGATAATAAAACTGAGGGTGGCTGAGAGGTTGTCAATCGTCGTTTGCTACTCGCGATATCATCCTTGTAGTGTTGCAGAGTAAATAGTAGGTGCGGAATCAAGTAACTCGTCCTGCAAAAGTTTTAATCAAATGAAAAACGTAGAAAAAAGCGGACTGCCTTATTTAAATAGTAATGACACTTTAATCATGTACATACGTAATTGAAAGAAATGTCATTATCTGTCTCCCTAACGATCAGACCCTACACGAGATCACGTGTTAGCGGAACCGACCACAAAGCATTACTGATGAATCTCCCATAATGCAACTGATCCCGAATTTGTGTTTATTGATGATATGTGAGATCTTTTGATCCAGTTTGTATGTCGCCAGATTAGGATCAACGACAGGCAAAGAAACAGCGTCCCTCAGGGCGAGGATTCATTAGATTACGATCATGAATTAATCATGTACTGGATTAGTTGTGATCCGAGAATCGCTCCAGCATGCATGTTTGAAATGAACTGAATGCACGCTGGTTGCTAGAAAGAGATATTCTCTTGTATAGATTATTTCAAACAGGAAAGGCTAGCTTGATTTGGTTATGTGTACTAAATTTTGGCCAAAAACATACCACATCGGAATACTCTTTGGTTTATGATTTGGAGAATTGACCATGTCATATCCTCAGCTGACATGAAACATAAATACATTCTAGGATTGCGTTTACACGATGCCGGCACGGGGTGACGGATAGACTTTGAAAACACTACATTTTGAAAACGGAACTCTAGCCGGAACATGCTGGAAACGGTATTGTGTGAACACTCGAAAATGAAAATTGTTGACACTTTTGGAACCAGACTGTTCGATTTTAATCGGACGAGATTTTGAAAATACTAGATTTTGAAAACCGAACTCTAGCCGGAACATGCTGGAAACGGTATCGTGTGAACACTCGAAAATGAAAATTGTTGACACTTTTGGAACGAGACTGATCGATTCTTAGGGTGCCGGTATATTTCTTTGGCATCAAAGTCTTGCAATGAATTTTTACCGTCAAATTTCCTACTGTTTTCAAAATGTTTCGGCATCTTGTACACGCTAGCTCAAATATTGCTACCGTCAACTCTTTCACCGTTTTCAAAAAGTGCCTGCATCGTGTCAACGCAGTCTAATACAAAATTATTCGAGATTACTGAAAAGTCCAGGGGTAGAATTACATCGAGCAGCTCAGTATTAATCGAGTTTAAAGCCACTCAACATAGAATTTTACACCGAAATTTTTAAATATTTGGAACCAATGCTTTTCCACGGATACAAAGCAAGCAGTACTGATCTCCTGCATCACTCGCAACTTTGAGAGTGAACGTCATTCGGTGTCACTTTGACCTTATCTCAGCGGGTCATTCGCACAAGCGAAGCCGTTTGAGCTAAAAGCCTCTCTTGGTCCATAGTCACAATATTGGTCGTACGTTGTTGCAACAGAGTCCAAATAATTTGATTCAACTAGCTAAGAAAAATACGATGTTATGTAGTTAGTCTACCTCATTGTCCGCATTCGAAAATTCTTCAATTGCCAGAAAAATGCCGCTCGTTTTAGATCCTTTCACCAAATTGCGCAAAGATCTATTTATTCTCAAAGAAAGTTTATGGTCGATTATGAGAGCAATAATCAAGTCTGAGAGGTTTAGAAATTTCTAGAAAGACTCTCATGAGATTCACACCATGCCGCAAATCTTTCAAGAATCGGATTTATATAAAATCCAAAGAATCTCTTCTTATTTTATTCAAACTCGCTTCCGTTTCTTTCTGAACTATGATGCTGTAATTCATGCATTTTCTATTCGTTGCTAAGACTATCGTAAGTTCAACTTTTAGGACCTTTTCCTGTTTCGATTATCTGCAAGAGTGAAGGAAATGCTATCTTTTCTTTGACTGAATTCGAATTGATTAATTTCATCGAAATCGGACTATGATTTAGAACCTTTGCCAATTCGAAAGGCCAAGACAGCAGTCGAGAAAGGTCTACGCAACATGGCTAAAATATTTGTAAATATTCTTTCTACAAATGTCGGTTTTCTGTTCCAAACGTATGGCTAAATTTTAGTCGTAATCTGTCACTCCAAAAATGCTTGAAGATGGAGTAGAAAATGTCGATCAAATTTTGTCAAATTTTAACATCATAGTTAACGGGCACTTCCATGAAATTAGCAACTCTATCTACCATGGTAAAGAAAAGCATTTACCGTAAAAGCGAGTTTTACCTCTCCTTTCTATTTGGTTTCCCGCTCAAATAAGTCCTCTCTTCTAGGGTAAAATTTTGAATAAGCCCCCTTCTCTATAAACCCCCTCATCAAATGCCAAAAGGGAATCAAAGATGTTCTATTATTTAGTTTAATAGCAAGTTACTCTCAATATGGTATGGAATAAGAGATGCGCCGAATAATCATATTTGACTTACAAAATTGTATTTTCACTCAGTAAAACAGAGGATAATAAAAAGCTGCCATTTACATCCTTGTCATTAAACTTTGTGAAGAAGCACTCAGCCACTTTTTCTTCTTGGCCCCCCTCTTCTTCCCCTTCTTCTTGGACTGTCCAAAATCAAATGAGCCCCCTGGCCTTAATCGAACTTATACAGTATGTCAAGAAACGAGGAACGCAAAAAAAATGGAGTTATGGAGAATGGGCCTAAACAAAACAAACATTCAGACATACCTTTCCATTGGATTCGCCATACTTCTTTACTGTTTGCTTGAATAGCGATGGGGGAGCCTGGGGTGGACATCTCATGATCAAGTCAGAGAAGTTAGTTGCGAAGCCACCTTGCTCCTGTGTAGAGGTTGAACCAGCATCAGAATCCTTGCCTTTGCGTCTTGATTTTCGATGTCTGCGTTTGGATGACAGGCTCAGACGCTGTGCAGCTCTGTGAAACGAGAAAAAGGCATTTAAGTAATTCAGTATCAAAATAGGGGGTGTTCCCTCCTCAACTAGCCTCGCTACTGAAAAGCTCCTCCTTAAGAAATTCCTCCAGTTACAATTAGTCTTCTGTTGTATATAATTCAACTTAAAATCTCGATCTTGTATTTTCCAAATACAATCTCCTCCATATTTTGTAACAATTGTTGTATCTACCTAAATTGGCACATTGATTCTAATTTTGTTCCATTAATATTAAGTATATCTGTTTAGTTTGTGTTCATGGAATTGTAGGTTGTGGAGTTTTTAAATATGAACCTGAAAATGAAACCGAAATTTCGTTGAACATTATGCAGATGTGTCCTTCACCGAATCATTGATGTTAACTGAATCTGGTAATCATCTGTTGCTGTTTGGAGTAAAGGCTCTTGGTCAACCGGCATGCATTGCGATTGTTTGTTTCGTTTTACATGGATTTCATGGATCACATCAAATTCAAGTCAAATGTTTAACACACGTGTAAGGAAAAATATCGCCCCATTTGGAGCTGTATCGACATGCTGCCGACTTGCGTGCTTTTCCATGCAGCATGCACTTTGCAAGTGGTCTGCAATGCATGCCCAAAAGCCTTGAAAGGATTTCAACAAAGTCCCAGCCAATAACTGCAGTCAGGCTAATTAGGCCCACAACTATGTGTCAATTTATCACAAAAGTGAAAATTCAAAATGGTTGAAATGTAATGACATAGTTACAATACAATTTGCATAATACATAGTTAAAGATTGAGTTGACTTTATTTCCATAATGGATAATGGTCTCCTTAGAGGAGGTTGCAAAGGGTAATAAACGATAGATTTTATGTGCTTTAGGAAAAATCATAATTTAGTAAGGCCCAATCATAAATGTGAGAGAGGACGCGCACTTTTCGTAGAACAAATATACGTCGTTTTCTTCTCTCTGTTTATCTTGGAAAAAAATTAACCGGAAAATTTACTGTCAGTGTAGAATGTCGCAGAAAAGCTCTTGTACGACATACGGGATAGAATTTAAGAAGTCGTCATGCATTTGTCCAACGACACGACATCCCCCTACCAAACTTCTCTCCGCATACCAAAGTTTCATTAGAGTTTTACCAAATCATCCATTCAAAAAAACTTATCACAACTGGCAAACATCAGATACTGAGGAATTTCTCATTTTCCATCCTTAAAAAATTCTTAATTTCAAATCAATCAAAAACAAATCCATCAAAGGCAGATGATCTTTCGGTTTTGTCAATATTTACCAATTTTCTTAATTTTTGACCACTAAATTATTGAAATTAATTTTAATATGGAAGATTTTATTGCATATAAAGCAAGAAAAAAGCAATTATTGCAAACGTCTGATGGATTCTGGTGTCTGGAATAAAAACATCGCTAGAAGTCATCTGTGTAGTTATGGTACACACATGGAGTGAACCGCATTACCACATAGTTCAGCTGCTCGCCCATGACAAAACTATATCCATGGTTTTCTCGGCGGTAAGACCTCGTTCTATGGGCCAGTACGGCGAACGTCAAATCATACTTTGCTCAGTAGAGTTTTGAACTCGCCCCAAAATAATCACAAATTAAAGAACTGTGTCTCCAAAAAGTGCATGAAATATGCAATGTGCGATTTTAAAAATTCAAATTTCTTTAAAATCCATCTTGTCCATAGTTCATTATGGGAAAATTTTTGGTATTTTTCTGCAACTGCTCGAAGATGGATTGACAAAAAACTGTGTTGAAAAATAAACAGAAACTATAATCAAACGGGCACATGGGAACCTGGGGGGTTATATGGGCAAGTGCAATGAACCCCACTCCTTCGATAGGGTTTTCCTGGCGGGGCATCCCCCTCCTTTGGCGGGATAGTGATTTAGCGGGGTCGTTACTGAGGGGTGTGATATATTTGCCGTTCATTTAATGATATTTACCGTCATTTTGTGAGTGCGACGGACGTATACGCCTAATAAGATGAATAAGGACACACGAAGAAATAAAGCATTAACAATTGAAAAGAAATAAGCTTGAATTAAAGATATTCAGACAACCACGGCTAAAAATTTGCAGTTGCATGGGATGCAGAACAGTCTGAGCATTTTCCCAGCTAATGCAACTTCCTAAGATGTCAACAACAATTAACTAAATTCCAACGAGACAGCAACCCTATAAATGATAACCGTTTAAAGTGAAATACAAGTTTTCAAGATCCCCATGCTACAAATCTTCCTGACAATATTCAAGAACACGGAAATTAATTAATGCAAAACATATGGAAAAATTAAAACTCCTGCCATCAAAGATTAGGCAACCCTAGGTAGCAGACTGAAGTCTGGTGCTATGCTGCCCAGGCAAGAGTACACAGATATGATGTAAAAAATTCCCAGGTCATTGTTCACACCTCTTCACTTTAACTGAAATCACAACGATGCGAATAATGGCGGTAGGGCTGAGATTTACAAAAATTCTGAAAGAATGAGAACAAATAAGGCAAAAAAATACGAAATCAAACCAAGACTTTGTAAAATCAAAAATTCTTTGCACACCACAGAAAAATAGATCACAAGAGGAAGACACAAGAGGGAAGGGAAATTCCTAAACTGGAGGAAATAACATGGAATTTCAAACGTTCTGCAGAAGAATATGAAACGACACCAAAAATGTCTTTGTGTTATATTTACGGACTGATCCATACCTGCCAGACTTTCTCTTACTTACGAACAGACCATTGAAAAACATTTCGAAATTAATAAAAAAGAAATATAAAAGAAAAATCCACGCAAAGAAAGTAATATCTTGAAGTTCTAAACCCCTTCTCGGGTTGAATGTAAAAGAAAGTTCTTTCTACTTTCTGAAATAGATTGATAATCACTTCCGTCTATCAAACAAACTATCAATAAAATTAGTACAAAAATTTAATAAAATTTCTTCATAATTTCTGACATTGATTGATCAAAACTTTCTTCTATCCAAGAAAAAAACAAAATATTATAAAAAAGATATGAAATTACCAAAAACTTGACTGGGAGGAATTTCCATGAAACAAATAGGCAATAAAACAATATTTCAAACCTTTCCGGGTCGATAACAAACCATTTCTTCATTCTCAGATTCGTGAGCAGAGACATAACCACACCACAATGTACAGCAGATTCAAATGAATCAATTGACCCATCAAAATTCCATACTAACACCTAGAAACTGTTGCAATATCATACAAGAACCTCCACAGCGCTCGACATCTATCCATCTATCCAACATCCCAGAAATAAATTTGTTGCTGACTGACTTAATTGATCGTTTGTTGAGGAGTATTGTTTAATGAGGAATTTGATGATTTGTTTGTTATAACAAAGCAACGCTTCTAAATCAACGTAGGCGGCTCATGACGTCACAGACAGTGCATGGGGGATCGCTTGAAACGTGGAATATGGAATTCTGGATTAGGATACTGGAATTCTGGAATGAGGAGACGAGGAGAAACAAGGGCGGATTTGGTAATACAGTGGAACGTCCATATAACGGACACCTATATGACCAATTTTATCGTCCGTTGTAGAGAGGTGTCCGCTGTATGGAGGTGTCACCTTTTGCCATAGTGTATTTTGGGACGAAAATATTTGTCCGTTGTTCGGAGGTGTCCGTTGTATAGAGGTGTCCGTTAATGGGGTTCCACTGTAACAGCATCCCTTGCCTTTGATCGACGAACTGGTTTGAAGCGATCAGTAACAGCTAACAAAGGGCTTCTGCGGCTGAGTAGTCGGGTTGAAAATGTAAATAAGATAATCAGTAATACACAGCATAAAATCTGAATGGCTAACTAACTCATGGCACATGCAGTTGGGCTTGTTAGCACAACAAATGATATTTTGCTGAAAGAAAGATGGATCCAAACACCTGCTTCGAGATTCTATTTGTATAAAAGTCTGTTTCAAATTAGATGCTGAATAAGATTTGCGATGACGCGAAATTTCTTACGCGGAACACTTAAAGTGTTGTTATTCGCCGGGATCTTCACGCCATATGTGATTGAGACAGATAGTGATTCACATGCTTAGCAAGCCACTAAGCTTACAAGTTTTCATATCTAAATCAGACAAATATACCGTTACACAAAATCGCAACAATATATTGTCACCAAACGGCGCGCGTCTCTAACGGCAACTCGTGAAATTTGTTAGCAATGTTTAGTTTTGAAAACAGAGTGCCTTGTTTGCAGCAATGAAATTTACTTCCTTTTGGCAATGCAAGCTTCAGCTCGAATTGCACTTTACTTTGTGCAAAGGTCTATGATGCTCACCACCTGAACACGACACAATCTCTGGAGGATTTTTTGATAAATCCTTTCGCATGCACGATGCACGAGTACATTATGTATAGGCATCCAAAGTCTAAACATCTTTTGTAGCTTGTTTCTTTAAATTTTGACTAACAGGCCACAATACCCTTGACTGCTAAGCACCAACTTCTTTGCATTGGTTTGAAAAGAAAAGGTTTGAAAAGAAAAGAAGTATATTTTAGTCACCAGAATTCCATTCCCGTATTCCACATTCCATATTTTAGGGCAAGTCATTCTTTTGGCTCGTACACAAAGCATCTGCTAGAGGGCTTAATCTTATTCAGTGAAAAGCGACAGATAACAGCGTCACGAAATTAAAGGATCGAAACGCCACTATGACACAAGCCTTGCACAAGGGGGTCCATCCTTTCAAACACCCAACACCCCGTCGACTCTTGATGACAAGTCTGATAAATTTAGCAAGAATTTTTGGCTAGCGCAATAACCTTACTATCCACCAACCATGAAACATGCATTTGAACACAAGGAGGTTTTTCTCACGGGGGGGGGGGGGTTCTTCCATAGTAAAGGTACCTGGGGATGTGCCGCCCGCGAGGGTATACTTTTTCGGCCTTCTAGTCTAGCCAAGGGTGTACTTTTTGGCAATTTTAATCGAGTTAAGTCTAGGCAAGGGTATGCTTTTTGGAAATTTTGGTCAAAGAGATGTTAAAATTCGGTAATTTTGGTAGAAAAACCCAACTTTTTTGGAATTTTGGTCGAGAAAATGCGAAAATTTGGCAAGTTTTGCCTAGAAAATGCCAATTCAGAGCACTTCTGAAGGAAAAATTAGTCTAGCCAAGGGTGTCATTTTCACAAAAATTGGTCTAGCCAACGGTTACATTTTGAAACTGTGGGCGGCACCCCCCTAACCGAAATTTAGCCGAGAACCCCCCCCCCGTGGTTTTTCTGCAGTTTTCCGAACAGAAACTGCCGTGCATGACAAACTAGTTTTGGGAAGTTACTTGAGCTTTGCCAAGATGGGAGAGCGACAGAGCTTCTTAGCTAAACAAGTACTATTTCAAATTGGATATCAGGCGAAGAGGTTCGCGAAGGAAAGCAATAAAGCGTTTTCCATCATTGAATTGTGTGTTGTCACAAACCTTGCCCGTAGTTTTCCTATGCTAAAGGGAGTGCAAGGACCAGCAGCCTTTGCCATCGTTTGTTTTTGTTTTCATGATCTTCGTACAGTCATTTATTCTGGAAGCTGAGCAAAGCAAGTCACTGACTACGCAAAAAGCATGCCGGTCTTTAGTACTCTCTTAAAGGTACAACATGTATCAGAATTTCCAAGCACAAATCAACGAAAAAATAAAGAAAGTTTAACATAAAAATATTACGGTTATATTGGATATTTCCCTATTGAAAATATCTCAAAGGAATATCAGAAGAAATATAATTAAGATTTAAAGTTAAAAACATAACGTTATCCAATCTACTTGATATTTCTTTTTATAGAGTTAAACAGTCAAATTGCATGACAACTGGGCCAAATTTAACTTTAGTATTTGGTATAACAGTCTATTTTTAAGCTTGACCAATCTAACGTTTCCTTTAGCTCATAACATAGCTATGTTACTGCAATATCAGGAAGATCCTGATTGAGAAAGAAATATGAATTCGAAGTAACTCCTAACAAACCGATATAAAATTTTGCGAGAGCTCGAACGATGAGAATCTCAAGAAGCATTCAGCACTGGGTCAAATTAGGGACAGAGCAATGTTTATTTTATAACATGGGCTTGCTCCAAAGTAAATTTTTCCTTGAAAAACATTCATAAGTATAAGAATTGATTTTGCTATAGTCTTTGGCTACTTCATCGGTGATACGTACTGTAAAACATCTGCTGTTCATGAATAAAGGGCAGATACATTTTTAAGGACTTTAAGGAAAGGGCGACAGGGCAGTTAGTTTTTCTTCAATGATTTTATACGGGGCAAGCAGATTTTTTTCCAGAAAGTTTTCTTCTCCACCGGCCATGTCATATAATAATTTTTGCACCGTCCCTTATTAGTTTCTCACGACAGAAAAACGTATATGCTAACATTAACAGAGACTCTTGGGTTAGCGCACGATGCGTCTGGCCGTGAGAACAATTTCTTGACATTACAGTGACAAAAATTGTGATTAAAAATCGGCTTTCTCTGAATTGGCTGCCATTAAAGGAAATTAAAGGATTAGGGGAACATCAATGAGCTCAGACAAGAGTCGACGACACGTGCTCGGTCTTAACCAATGAAATCAAAGCAATTTTCATTCTGCGAATTTCCCTTTTCAAATGATATTCGATAAATCTTCTGTAGCGTAAAATTCATTTAATTTTCCTAACGATACTGTTACATAGAAAGAAAGTAATAAAAGAACAAAATGATGAAATTCTTAATGAGTTAGGAAGGCCGACCCTTTGCTTACAGTCCTTCCTATTTTATAATATTTTTCTTTATTCTAATCGCCTTTATTTACAAGTGACAAAGAAGTAAATTGAACTGTTTCATTGTTTCAGCTTTATAAAGCCATGCAGAGCTATGGTATACAATAATTTATGAATGAAAGGCAAACACGTGTCATGTAAAAACACACTTGAAAATAACAACAACGAAATTTTGATTACCGTTCGCCTCTTTTGAAAAACTTCAAAATGACACGTTTTATCGAGCAGATTTTTAAAAAGTGTCCTGTAATTTCTTAACTGTTTATTATTGAAACTGAAATTAAAGGCTGCAGGCTGCTTGATGATTAAAAATTAGATTATCAATATTTCGATGACCTAAGCCCTTCTGTCAAGAGCATAGGGCTTGAATCTTTGCAAAAACTTTGAAATCAAATGTGTAGAATGTTCCCAAAATGTTATTCCCTAATTCTTTCAACTGAATGGATCGAACAGAACTTTAGGCCATTCGCAATAATTCCAGAAAAAGTATTTTTGATATGGTCAATATTTTTAGAGTTGGGCATTTCAAAAATTTCTGCTGGTTTTGAAGCTGAGGCGTCATCAAATTGCTAAATCGTAAACCACAATTAGCTACAAATTTCTGCTTTCTACAATTTCTGCTTAGCTACAATTAGCTACAAATTTAGATCTTCAAAAACTGATTATTTCTTGCATTGGTCATTTTGACTTTCCTCAATCAGTTTACAATTTATGGTGCTTTTAATTTCTTTCAAAGCTTTCGCTACCTCCTCTGGTACACCCTTTCATAAAGCCTAGGAAACTATGTAATTCCAAAAATGATATAACGATATCGAAAATGCTCTTTCTGGAATTATGGCGAAAGATTCTGTAAAGAAGATGAACAACTTTAAAGAGCCACTGTCATCCATGGTCCTTTGCGGGCACACTATTACTTGGTTTGCTTATCAAACTTATCAAAATGTAACACAAGGAACATGAAGGATATCCATGTGCAAAAACAGAAATTAGAAGGTAAGAAAAGAGATTTTGTACACTTATTCAAAAGCCTGGCATAGTATCTCAAAATCCATCAGAGACGCCGAATCCTTAGTACGATTCAAAAAAGATTCGAAATCTTACCTTTTGAGCTAATAGGAAATAATTTTGTATGAATCTATGGAAGATCAGTACATGGAGGGGGGGGGGGCTGGGGAAACATATTTGAGCTTATCATCGCAAACTGTTATGGTAATTTATTATTCTTTTGGTATTATATATCAGCTGAATGGATGCTGTACCTAAATAAGATCAAATAGCATGACTATGATATAATGAAGTGACACTTGGCCAAAAGGGACTCACAATATTACTCATAAAAAGTGGGCCCACTTAGGTCTGCATAGGATGATTCCGTCTTCACCCATCAAATTGCTAGGATCTAGTCTTCAACCAATCAGGAGGCGGTAATTAGACAGTTGTTGTTATTGCATGCAAAAAACGGTTGTTTAGGCCTGGACTCCCTGCAGCTTCGACGGATCTATTCTCTTTCTAAAGAGGAGGATAACTGCCTGAAAGGTATGCATTTTGCAATTTCTAGGTCAAGACAACATCATTCTTTGTACGGATGTTTGCTTTTCAATGTTCAAGGTCTTTCAACCAGACTTTGAAGCAATTTTCTTGAGTGTACGAGAACACCCGCTAGTTCAGGCCATTTTGAAAAAGTGGGCCATCTTGTTAAGAGTAATATTATGATTCCTTATTGACCAAGTGACATCAGCAAATCAAAGAACGCAGGGAAACACGGGACGAGAAGACATAAGTCTACCTACTTCAGATGCACAATGCAGTATATGAGTGGACTGAACAGTTCAATCAAACGAAAACTTTCTTGTCAGTACAACCTCTGCAATGTGGATCCATGGTTACCCCTTAGGCCAAATTAAACTTTCGGACAGTCTGAAATTTCGGCGTGCCCGCAAAGGACTCTGGGTGATAATGGCTCTTTAAGAGTCGCAAATCGTTGCCTCCAAATGTCATCTAACTAAGGTCTATCTAAAATTGAATGTCACGTGAGATTTGCGACAGCGTAAAATTGCTGATGCAAAACACTTCAGTTGTATTATTCGCAGAAATATTCTTATGAATCTAATTTGACACAGACTAATAACCAAAGATGTAATTGTAAATCATATTCAGAATGAAGGAAAACAGACTTTCAGAAGAAATGAAATCAATTTCCGTAAGACGGAAGTCGAGGTCGAGATAACTGTTGACTGCAAGAAGCTTCGAATGATTCCTTCTTGAATTCATGGCTGGGACATCATTTGTCTATCATTTTGTAAGAGTATAGTAGAGTCATTACATAAGTGTCACCATCGCTCATTGGATTGGATGGTTAGAGAAAATAAACATCTCGTTAGAAATACTGAACGAATACAAGGAATCAATTCGCAGGTCTGAGAATATAGCACGCAAAGATTGTTGCTTTGTTGCTTTGTTGCTAACACAACTAAAAGCCAACACTTAAAAATTCAAAGAACCCTAAAGATTCAAGTTGATCTATATTTATGAAATTGCCTACAGGCAGACAATATACATTGCAAAGGAAATTAAACAATTGAAAGTTTTGCGTCGAGGAAGCGAATTACAAAGTAAAGAAGCTGCCAAGTTATAGTACCTAAAGTTACGGGTGACACTCCATGGCGAATGCAATGTGGTGTCAAGGAGTTACTTCTCGTGACTGAGGAAGATTCAGTTTTTTAACACACATACGCGAAGAGCTAACACTCACAAAAGGAAATGAGATTTTCAAATCACCGTGAACACCGAAGGCAAAATTCTGCTTAACTTTTATTTGTAGAGGACACGCGATTCCAAAGTTTGTCGTGCACAAACACTAAACGCAGCACCATGAAATGTTTTCCTGCGCAGTGTCATGAACAATGATGGTACAAACATCAGTAGAGACTGTTAATGAATAATCGAAAGAAAAATGAACGCACCAACGAATGAAAGGATGAACAAACGAATGAATTTACCAAGGCAAAATGATCGCAAAAAAGTGGATAGCAATTGCAAAATGAATATTTTATGCGTGCTCACAAAACAGTCGGAATCCAAATGCCACTGCAAAACTTCACAACATAACCTTGAAATTCTCAAGACCATCAGTAAAAAGTAAGCGTGAAAGATGTGTACCTTTAAAACAAACACTAAGTACTAAAATTTGGCAAAATTTAACCACAGACGATCAACTACGAAAGAACTCGCTATTTCTAATAGCAAAATCTCCTGCATTGTAAATCGAATTTAAGAACTATAGAAGCTTCAAACTGAATCGAAGCTGTCTTACCGTGTTATACCTACTGAACTGAATTTGGTTCTGTTCTACTGACATCTTGTTACAAATTCGCGTGAAATCTATCTACAGCGAAGAAAACTGAGGGTTCACTGTTGAGGCCTATCATTACGACCCATCTTTCGGCGCCAGTTTACTACCATTGACAACTGTGTGCAGTGCTGTCCAACGTAGAAGAGAAGTCGATGTTGGTGGAAAGAAAGCGAGGTACTGATAGTTAGGCCAACTTTGCAGTCAAATTTTATACCAAATTATCTTGATTCTAAGCAAACTTGAAAAAACTCTATAAACAACAGCAAACGAGAGTTTGGAAGATGAATTTAAGGCCTGGTCGTGGACAAAATGTACTTTTACTGCTCTCTTTTACTGTAGAAGGAATCTATGTCCATGGATATAAAGCAAGGAGCCAATAGCTAGGCTAGCTTCTTCACTGTCAAATTTTTTACAGCAAACTTTGCGCAATTCTAAAAACAAATGCATCGACTTTTAAAAACGGATTCAAAAACATGTTGTGGACTAACTGTACTTACTGCTCTCAATGTAAAAGACACAAATCTATGTCCGTAGATAAAACCAATAGCTAGGCCAACTTCTCTGTTAAATGTTCTGCCAAATTATCTTGATTTTAAGGAACTCTAAGCAATTTATGAACAACTGCAAAGGAGACGTTCCAATCTGAATTCAAGGCCTTGCCGTTAGATCAGGTAGCATAAATCATAGTTTTCTATAAATATCCCCCGTGCGTCTTATTCGAAGCGGATCTTCTTTAGCCACTGCAACAGCGCTTATATTATCTCGCACTTCTGTTCTGACTGTTCGAACAGTTATGGTAAATTCTGTCGGCGCTGTACAGTGCAAGGCGAGACACGGATCAAACGTAATACACCAGTTCACGATATTTCAATAAAAAAGAAAGCTTAGCTCTCGTTGAAAGGCAATAGCAAATCTCTATTTCGCGAAAGGCTGCCAATCTCGTTTTCGGATTACACGCTAAGCCTCGTCCCCAGCATGTGTTTTGCATGAATATGCTAATAGCAAGAACAGAGGGGCAGAAGCGGCGCTCCTTGGGCCGAAGCGACAGCGAAATAGCACCCAAAACTGGCAAATATCAAATCCATACTATCAGAGCTGAAGAAAGTATCATTATTTTCGAAAACATGACGACAGGTTGTGCACCAGTGTTCATGAAAAATTTATAATTTTACACAATGAAACAGCTCAAATCTGATGTGAAAATCTAAGTCAGAAAAATCTGTGTCATTGTCTTAGAATGATGGGGAATCTTGTTTCGAAGCTATTTTTTACAGGAAGGATAATGTCAACGAATAGAACTTGCGAGATTCCATCCAGTTGAAAGCCGAAAATGATCCCAACATGTGCCAAAACTTTAACTTTACCACGCAATTGGGAAAACTCACAATCAACGTTGGAAACCATGCTGGGACCGTGTGACCGATTTGAATGAAATGATGATTCTTTGCACCTTTTCCTTGAAAGCTAATTTCTTATTTTCAACTTAGCTTCACTTCTTACAACTCTAACTTCAGGCCCCGTTTACACGATACCGTTTTCATTTCATATCGGATTGGGTAAGGCAATCCGATATGAAAATTTCTCCTGTTTACATGATGCCGTTTTCATTTCATAGCGGATTGGGGTTCTGTTTGCACGATACCGTTTCGCCTTGCACTGTAATGGTATCACCGTATTCGGTAATAGTTCTACTGCGCATTCTGCGCAGCTCCCCTAATGGATTCGAGGCTAGTAGAATTGATAATGAGGTTCCGTACTGAGTTGATATCGGATTCGACCGTTTACACGATATCGGATTGGTTTCATGCCACTTTCAGAGCGTTTTCATTTGAAAACGCGAAAACGGTATGAAGCATATCGGATTGGTGCGTTCTCGTGTAAACAGGAGGCCAATCCGATATGGAATGAAAACGGTATCGTGTAAACAAAAGGCGAATCCGATATGAAACCAATCCGATATGAAATGAAAACGGTATCGTGTAAACGGGGCCTAAATTTCTTGACCAGGGCATGGACTTGATTTTGTCAAAGCTTCTGTGGTACATCGATAAATTTGACAAAATTTTGCCAATCGGTTGGGTGGCTCTTGGGGTGCTGCTTCGCGGGCGGGTGGTACATCTTTCCTGTCGCATCCGGTAATTCTTGTAATGGCCTCAGGGGTGTCACAGTCTATTGCTTCCGTGGTGTCATTTTTGCCGCGTTTCGTAGAGCAAATTAGTCAGCAGAATAATAAGTAACTTGTTTTTTTTTAATTTTAGCTGAATGAATAAAAAAACTAGACTCATTCCAAAATTCTCTTGTTTTGCTCCCCCTGCAGACTTGTCGCTACAACGGAAGCGACAACAACTGAAGCAATAACAACAACAACAACAACAAGCGAAAGTTAGAGGGACTTACGTCATGAGTCTATAAAAAGTCCACGTTCAATTCTAGCCTCCATCTTCATCTAACTTCATCTCACCCCGTCTAATTTCGCCTGGTTTCATCAAGCTTCAATCTAGCTGCGATTCAGTCAATAAAAGGTCAATCTAACGTTTAAATTTTTATACGTAAGCAACAGTTTCCAAAGTCAATTCTATTAGCATGTCCCTCACCAAACGAACCTTACCAAACGAATCTTAAAGACAACTGTCGACTAATCCTTTAACGCCACTTCTTTTGAGCAGAGTGAATATTAACGTAACACACCAGCAGTATAATATAACTGTATAACTTACTTGAAAATGTCCAAACTCATACCAAAAACGTATGCAAAAACACATCAAAATTCCTGCGTAGATGCCAGACTGCAGTACCACTACTTGAACAGAAAATGTCCAAATATCAAAGATACATCTCTAACAGAAGTCTAGGCGTACAGCAGAGTGAGAAGAACCAGCAAGAACTGCCTGTACGGTACGACTGAACGCAACAAAAGTATGCCATGTTAGGCCTACTCACAATAAACCGACAGTTGTACGGAAAATGTAGCAAATACAGCGTAAAAGAAAACTAAATATAGGTGAAAAACTCAAAACCACTGATCCCATAGGCTTTGTATTTCCTCCATCCTTAGGAAGAGAAAAGCAATGGAGAGGTAGAGCACTGAGACACAAAGACAGTAAATGCCATGGCAAGATACACAATGATTTAATTATGGTTGAAAACAGATTGGGATGGAATTCATTTTGCGGATATGAAGAAAATGGTAGAGGCATCGAGATTATTAATTAAGGATTGACAGTCATAACAAAACTGTAACCACTGGCAGAAACAATGGAGAATTCGGGGGGGGGGGGGAGCAATGGAGAAGTGAATGACAAATTGCCATGTTTCAAAAATGGAATGACAGTATTTTGACAACAAGGATGCAGAACATTGTTCTATTATATCATAGATGTTATATCATTCGATACATGGTCAACTACAGCTAAAGAAAATGAAATATGATTAAATAAAAAAACAAGGAGTACAAAATATGGAGGTGACATCTAAACTGTTCAAGATAACACAAGGTTGGAAATAACTGATTACTGGCTTCTTAAGCCATACCTTTAGCGTATATATCATGAAGAAATTCAGAAAACGTTTTTCAAAGGAGCTCATCTTTATTGGACATTAAGTACCGTAAAAGCTCTAATAAGCCCCCCCTCTCTAATAAGCCCCCCCCTCCGAGCCAGAATTTCAAGTAAGCCCCCTTTCTCCTTAAAACCCCTACTTATATATCAAATTCCAGAAATTGCCAACGATTTTTCGTATATTTCGCAAAGCAAGCTTGCATGTTGGATTTGATAGTGTTTGGGATGGAGACTGTGTCGAATTTATGTATTTGACTCTTAAAATTGTATGTTGAATTCGCAAACAATAGGGTAAAAGAACTGAAAAGCCATCATTTATGTCCTTGACATTCTATTTCGTGAATAAGCCCCCCTCTCTAATAAGCCCGCTCTGGAGTGTCAAAAATTAAATAAGCCCCCGGGGTAATAGGGATTTTGCGGTAAGCATTTTATCGCCTTTAAATGTACCTAGATCAGAACGAAAATTTTATGATAGCTGTCAAAATCGAACTTTGGTTATTGTTTACACGGGAGTACTTTTTTACGAGGGTCATCCGGCGCAAAAATTAAAACCCCCTGATTCAAGAACGATGCCAGATGACTTACTACGGTTAAACTGAGAATAAAGTAAAGTAAAGAAGTTTTAATAGTAATCCTTTAGGAAACAATAAAATTGTAATAAATAATACATGGACAAAGTAAACAGATTGCCAATGTAAACAAAATAGTCTGATCATTGGGTCAAGTCTGAAGGTATCAATGAATGAATGAAATAGGATGGTGATTCTCTTAGGCCTGATTTCCATTAGGCGGAATATTCCGCTCGCAGCGACCTTTTCCAGCAATCTGATTGGCTTGCGGAAAAGCGACGTCGCTCAAAAGTAGAAACCCATTCAACTTTCGAGCGGAATCGTGCTTGCAAACAAAGGAAGATTTTTGCGAGAGTAATATTCCGCCTAGTGGAAAGTAGGCTTTACAGCTACTCAATGATGGAACCGTGAGATGGGATACTTAAAGTGTCAAAGTCTGTTCCAAATGCAAATAAATTCTTTATATGAAAAGCACAGATATTTTTATTAAATGCAATATCAATATGCCAGAAACTATTTTCGCTTACTGTGCAGCCCGAAGAGAATAAACTACTTAAAGGTGTACACCAGGCCATTCTTGACGGCTAACGATGCTATTTTTTAAGGCGGATCTCCACGGGACGATCTTTGTGACGATCGTCATAAAAAATTCACGACGATTTTCCTCACGAAATTCACGACGATTTTGTAAGCGATCTCCACTAGACGATTGTTTCTGGCGGTTGTTTTCCAACACAACAAATAAATTCTGTAATGGCGGCGATAAATGAAAGATATATCCTGTATCTGCTGCTTCGTAGAAGAAGTATTTTTCTTTATTATCAGTGTCAAAGAATTCGTAGGCAAACAGACGAAACTAGAAAAAAGAAACGTTCGTCATTGCTGGCAGCCATCTTAAAATTATTTATGCGCTGTGTCCGTGTCGTTTCTGAAATCTGATTGGCTAAAATTTTGACGATCGCGAAGCGGACGACGAAAAGTTAAAACTGTTTTAACTTTTCGTCAGGAGCAAAATCGTCAAAAGTTTCGTCAGAAAAAGACGCTTTTAGTAACTGCGCATGTGTCGTCGCGAATTTTTGTGACGATCGTCACGAAACTCGTCCCGTGGAGATCCGCCTTTAGTCAAAATCACAAATTAAGCTTGACAATTTTTCGTTGACTTTCCGGTGGCCTACTTCCCGAATTACGACCGATTCCTTCCTTGAAACATCTGTATAACGGGTCGGCGAAAAAACATTGATCAATTGACCGTTTTAATACTGGGATTTTAACTAAATATTTACTAATCAATCTTCAAAACTGCCCGCAAAGAACTTTATACATGTTCCATTCTCTTACTTAACGGCCATGTTTCAGCTGGTGTTTTAACAGCACAAGAAAGACGAAATTTCGAAATTAGGTAGGGCTGAGTCAGTTATGCCAGGGCATAGAATAGAAAAAAAAACTCGCATACACGGTATACATCAAACGAAATGCTGTTGTTTGAAAATCTTTGGCACTGTTCGACTTCCCAATCTTTCTCGCTTACTTCATCATGCTTTTATTGACTCCTGTCCCCTTCCTTTGATCATTCATTCTTTCAAACTATGCACTAACATGAAGCATTGGCTCGTTCTTTCATTGATTCAAGTCAAAGATATGAAATGAATATATCAATGAATCAACGAATAATGGAAATGTACGAAGAAATGAATGTTTGATTATAGAACTGTTTCATCGACGTAGAATCCAGTCTTCGAACCAACTGGATATCTTATCAACCGCCCACAACTTTGGCGGAGAATTTATTCCATTAATCCACTGACCTACAGGGTCTCTCATGAACAAGAATCCCCTTCTGCGTCACTTGCAAAGCAAACATAGAATCAATTATCAAAAGAATTATTCAATCAACTTAATTTTTGTTGGGGAGACGGGATATGCTTTATCCGAGGAATCCTATGTGTTCCCCCGTGCAGTGGGTTAAAGCTTATGCGCAGTACAGTAAAACCCTGCAAACAAGAACATAGCAAAATAAGAACCTGCAGACTGATTTTGTGGAAAAAGACACCCAAAGATAGAAACCAAAAACAGACTGATTTACTTCAATGTTCTTATGAGATGATACACTCAATTAAGAGATTTCATCATATTTCATCGTATAACAAACTCCCAACTATTGATAACTGAACACCTCTATCAGTGTTCAGGGAAATGCAAATTGTTTTATAAAGCCCTGTGATATAAACCGCTTTGTCAACAAAAAAATACCATACTCTCTAATATTTACATGTAGTCATTACACCCTCATGTTCATTTAATACCCAATATATTCCGTAGCTATATAGTTATCATAGTCACAAGTGTCCTTGCCATAAGAACAACACCCTGAAATGTCATAAGTACCTCATTTATAAGAACCTAGCCAGTCTGTTTCTTAGAGAAGTATGTTCTTGTTTGCGGGGTTTTACTGTAGCGTTGTGGAGTTGAAGCTCTGACTGGCGCATGAGATTTAACCCATTGCACGGGGGGGGGGGGGACACACTAGTTTCCTTGGACAAAGCGACCTCGTCTCCCAAACAAATTTAGAGCCTTGTCCTTGAGTGTTGATGAAAATCCTGTCGCGTGAAATTCAACTGATTCATCATTATTTCTTTTACCAAACAAAAATTTTCTCATCTAAAGTTAGCGTTTGACTTACAGATTAAAGGTGATCTGAAGCGAAGGTTTTTATTGATGCAGATGAATAGCACTGTTGAACGATGAAGAATGTCATTCAAATTTTTTTGATACTTTGTTTCATCTTCGAGTTATCCACTAATTTGTACCATTGACTGATGACGTCATTTTGTTTGCAAAAAGTACGAGAAAGTATACAAGGTTGACCATGTTTCCAAAGGGAAATAAAGTCATCGCTCTTTCCTTCAAATGAAATGCTTTTCTGAAGGTCGCATCAGTTGATGAAACAATCTTTATCGCATTAATTCTGCTCAGCTGAAATGTCTCCTAAAACTGTAACTTTCCAAAGATCAGATACAGCTTCTTTCCATATAGAATCCTAATAATTTGCAAACAAATTGACGTCATCAACTGACACTTAAAATCATTGGATAACTTAAAAACGAAATGAGATATCAAAAAAATTTCAACAGGATTTCTTATCAATCGACAGTGCCCTTCATTTGCATCAATAAAAATTTTCACTTCAGATCACCTTTAACATTTCAGTTTGAAATATCAGTCACATACTATTTATTCCAAAGCCCGGCAAAACCCGTAAACTTTTTTTTGACTAAGGCCCTGTTTACATGAGGAAAAACACCTCACTTGCCAGGCCCGGTGCTGAGAGGTGAGATTCCACCTTCCAATAAAATCCTTTGTTCTTTCATTTCGCGTTTACATGAGGAACACAACACCACCGGTATAGTGAAGTCCCACCTCACTAGAGGTGAAATCTCACCTAGGTGAGGTAAAATTTTTCCATATAAACGAAACACCACCGGTATGGTGAGGTGAATTGAATCTATTCGTTGATTCTCATTGGTCAGTTCATCCTGATTTCACGGAAGAGAGACTTTACTCCACCTCACCTCTCAACCCCGGGGCTGACAGGTGAGGTGAAAAATCTCATACAAACAGTGACTGAAATCTACCTCGCCTCTCAGCCCCGGGTCTGGCAGGTGAGGTGTTTTTCCTCATATAAACAGGGCCTAAGTATAAAGACCCAGTATAAAGATATCGCTCGATGCAAGGGGCAAATCACTGATTTTTTTTTCGTACACCTTTCTTGAAATCACAAAAAAATCACATACAAAAATCACAAAATCACAAATAAATCACTTGCAAAAAGCACAAAAATCACAAATCACTGAGAAATTACTGAAAATCACGCAAAAAATCACTAAAAATCACTAAAATCTTTTAAAAATCACAGAAGAAATTCATGTAATTTAAAATCACAAAAATCACGTACGCTATTTTGACAGGTGATTTTGCCCCTCGGCTCGATGCAAAATCTTGCAGAATAGCTAAGAGTTCTACTTCAAGCACGGAATAACCGTTAGCGTTGAACTAACAAATACTTACAAAGCAAACCGTCTCGCAGTCATGGAATACCATAGATAAAAAAAGTATTAAAATATGACGTCGAAAAATCATACCTGAAGAAAAATGAAGCTGCAGACGAGGCAGAATTTACATCATTTCGAGCCTCTTCATCTACATCAGTCTTAGATTTAGCTTCATTCTCATCTACTTGCAGGTTCAAAGTAGCTTGGCTATCAGCATCAACAGCTTTTGAATATAACTTCCCAGAACCTCCGAGCCTAGGCCATTCGAAGGAGTACGTTTGAGTTGTATTTGCCTTGGATGCTGAGAAATTCCGCGGTAGGCTGGCAGTCTGCATTGTTTGCTCATTTGTGATAGGAGCTAATGCTTGTGTTAGCAATGAATCCAGATCTTTTTCACAATTCTTGCATTCAAGACGACCTTTTTCTTTGTCTTTCGCTCTGTGAACGACTTGCAGAACAGCGAGAATTGTTGGAGTTAGTTCTTCAACCTACGGTAAAAGTAAATTGTGAATAGAGACATTCAGTTGGAGGTATTTTAAGAGGTACGCAAAGAAGCTTGCATGCCCTGGGTCCAAACAAGGGTTAGATGTTTCAGCATTATTCATAAACAATGCTTGAAAACGATAAATGTCTCTGTAACGACATACAGCTAGGTTAAAAAGCGTTCCTAAGTTCAACATATCCTTCTCTTGCGACTTCAATTCACTCGGCACAGCTCGACAAGAATGCTTCGTTGCCCGGCTGTTGATTCTCTAGGACCGTATGCCTACATAACAAAACTGCTTCACAATCCAGGAGAATGCACCCATTGTTGAAGTGAAGTGCTCCAAAGAACGTTCCCTTGATCTTTAGGATAGGAGGAATTTGAAACTTTGAAGAGCTCCAAATATCAACTGAAACAAGGAAAAGCATGAAACAACCTACAGAAAGAAGGAAACATCTTCGGCCTCTCTGCCTATATCTTCTAAACATTTTGAGCAATGTTTTGTCATCAACATTAGCAACAAGATAAATAAGATCAGGAAAATGAAAGGTAGAAAATGATCGGAGAATACCAAATGGGAGACTCTGACAGCAACCCCATGTGTATTTTTGAAACCAACTTTAGTAAGAAAGCCTAGCTTAAGCATTTCATAGCCGCATGTCTGCCACGATGTCAGCCCCCATTCCCTACTTTTGATTGGAGGTACCACAGAATCACGTGGTGTTCATGATCACGTGACAACACTGCTGGCATTGCATCTGTTATTGCTGTGTGGTAAGCATGGTAAGTGTGGTTAAACACAATCTGTATAGTTAAGTACACAAATATATTTCACATGCTTTATCCTAAAACACGTTGCAAAACGTTGTGAAACGATCGTAACAGATGACTTCTGTTTGACAGAGAAAGATAGAGGGCAAGAACTGGTATTTATATGATAATGCACCGATTCCGGCATCAGAGCTTTTGGGCAACAAGAAGACTTGCACGAGCCCATTGTGTTCTGAATAAGCTTAGCGATCAAGTCAACAAAATCTAAAATCTACCGATATTTCTGTATCGTACAACATGCGAATGCTTCTTTTATTTCTCTGTAAAATTTAAAAATCCATCTTCAAGATGATACTTTCATTTTGAGGAAATTTATGCAAAATCTTTGTGATCTGGCCTACCAAAAAGCAGCTAAATCATCATTTCGAAAGAAGTTTGCTTTCTTGACTTGAAAGTCAAATTTCATGGGAAAAGTAACAACGAAAAATCGAAAAAGATGTATCATTGACTTACTAGCGCCCTATTGGTGAATGTCAAGTACAGTAAAAAACCACACATAAGAACCTTCATTTATTAAGAACCTACAGCCTGAAATGGTCTATTTTGTACCCGATAAATAAGAACCATTTCAGCCTGATATTTTAATCAGGTTCTTAATAAAGGGTATAATATTTCATTGTTTTATTCATTGGGAAAAAATTCAGCTAGGACGAAAAGAGTTTTGATGACTAAATGGACTCATGGCAGAACCTAAGGGAAGACAAGGAATTCTTCACCAAGCTCTTAGAAAAAACTGGTTGTCTGATGACTGTGGATGGGTCAGGAGATGAGGAAATTCAGAACTAAAGGACTATGTTTTTTAAAGTAGAGCTTCGCGTTGCTAGCCATGTTGCCATCATGTTCACCTTCAACTATCCTTTGTTTTGTGGGATTTGTTTTGGACCTTATGTTAAGAACCTACACCCTGATTACGGGATGTACCTCATAGCATAAGAACCTAAACAGGCTGAGTTCAAAATGTTAGGTTCTTATGTGCGGGTTTTTACTGTACATGCATCATTCAAATATTTCAAAGTTAATTTCACAAATCCTTCAACCTCCCTGTGCTGTTCCTCCAACCTGTTTACGTTATTTACCAACACAACAGGACCTATTTCAACAACTTCAAGGTCAAATTATTCATATATTTCATGGTCAAAAATGAATTCATGAAAAATCATGCGTTACTAGACATTTAAAGATAAAAAGATACTTATGACATGTCACTGAAAAGGTAATACATAACATCGCTAAACAACCTGACAATTAAATGAATTCAAATGAGACAATTATAGAAAACACTACCACAAATACCTTTCCAACTTCAAAAATGCCGATGAGCAGAAGCTATACCTATTCTGTTCTGTTACTGTGTACTCTGTGTCTGAAATAGGCCCAATTTCACGCTCTATGTACAAGACAACGTGACCAGACTCTGAACGGTCAGCAGTAAACCAGCACGTCAGGATAAGACAAGTGGATCGCGTCAAAGATGTTTGGTCAGCACAACTGACGTTGTAATACGAAGATAATACACTCAAAGGTCAACCAAAAAGATAATCGACAGTTTTAACAAGTTCGAATCTAATTTGGTGTGCGGTTTAGATGTCAGGGAAATTCATAAATCTTGTGGGAATTTACGATTCACGTTTGTACATCAACGCAGGGAAATGATACACTCTAAGGTTTTAGCCTGCGTGCAGCCCCAACTGTTCCTTCTGAGTTGAAATTTACCGCTGCATTGACGCCTAGCGAAAGATATGAAAACATGCTCCTCCACAGCGAAACTGAGTAGTGTCCCAAAACTTCACCTCCAAGTTTATGGGACAGTACCGATGCAAAATCAACCACCAACCCAAAAAATATGGAGTAAAATTCATTTCATTAAAATGTGCTATACAATTCAAAAGTTATCGGTCATTTGCGTTGATTTCTGAACGGTTTGTTCAATCTTCATTGGGGGTCGGTTTACAGCTACGGAAATCGGCAGACTTCGAAGGTTCTTTTGGGATTTTGTACAAAATAACAAAGAGGCAAATTTAAGCATTGAAGATAAACAGTCACAAAGACAGAGGTCGTAGTAATATTCATAGTTGAAGAACTTAGCTGCATGAAATAGAAAAATTCGAGAATTTAGTGATTGAATACCAAATAGATTCGAGTCAACTTCATTGTTTAACAACTAAAGGGTTAATTTAATTATTATAACAGCATTTGCACTTCTGGTGTCGGTTAAATTTTGACATATTCATATAAACAACCTTATTCTAACATTGTGAATCTTCAGACTGCTCTAATTTCTTGCGCGCAGTGTGTAGGGGACTTCTACGAAAGAGCAGTCCCAAGCGAAAATACTCTGCGAAGAAGCCTGACATAAGATACATTTGGGTCCATTTGTTATCCAAAAACATTCTGACAGCATCACAAACCATGCACTCAAAGGGATTTTGATCTAGTCAAAGGCCAATCGTGTGATAATGAGCTAAAAAGGCAATGCTATATCTCTTTCCAAATATGACCCAATTTCAAGGTATTATTTTATAGTAATTTATTGGATAATATGAGACCAGAGTACATGGACATGCTTAAGGCAATAAAATGCACTTCGTTAAACTAGCCAAAGTTTATTGCTCCTGCGATCATATGTTTGGCACTAAAATCTTTCTTAAATTGGGTTGATTGATAGGCATAATTTCACTGTTATTTATTTGATAATATGGGGCCAGAGTCCGACATAATTATTATTATATCTGATCAAAGTGCATAACTATGATACAATATTCTATATACTTTACGATTTAAAAGTACACTTTATACACTATACACTTTATATATACACTTTATATATACACTATACACTTTATACACTTTACAATACACTTTACCCTCAGGCATTAAGCTGCAATTTATCACACTAAACATGGTCTACTGTGATTGTGTGTTAAATATGGGGGCTGAAAACGCTTAACTGTACATCCTTAAGGCAAAAGAAACTGAAAAGTTCCACATTAAAAATCTGCCATACTGGAAACGTTGTAAATCAACCTAAAGTCGGGCAAAATCATAGTAAACAATGGATTTTTTTCTTGGGCAGCCCCCCCTAAATTCTATTTCCCCTATGCTCAAGCATCTACCTAAATGACAATGTAAAAATACCAGTGACCTATCTTCCAACGAATTACAAAGCTAGTTACTGCTCTTAAAGGGTCAAAAACTTGATAAAATTTGACCCGTTATATCCGCAGTGGCCTATGACTAACTAAATACCTATTTTGTACAAACCAAAGTTTTTCTTCTAAAGTTCATCCAAATGTGAGAATTTTTCTTCGCCTTGGTCATAAAAACAAGTATAGTAATTTTGTATCATATTTTTGTGGGTTCGAAGGTAATTGCTGCGAGCATGCGCGAGCAGCCATTTAGAGCAAGAATTCGAGGATGGACAGTGGAGTATTTTTCAAACAACTACAACAACTGGTTGTAAACTGGTTGGAAGTGCATTTCTGCCTGAGAGCGCCCACACCACGACTACAATTTCTGGAGAGAGAGAAGCTCTCACAAGTTTATTGCGGGAAGAAGGAAGACTTTTCACGGACTTTGGTACGTATCGAATCGTTTTTTAAATCTCATTTGACAGCAGTTATGAGAGGATTCCTTTTTCCTCTTAGTTGTGTTGACCGTTTGTTGTTTCACAGCGGACATGTTTCGAAAGTGGCAGGAAGATGCCACAAAGAGCGCCTAGGCCTACGCGTTGCTCGCGCTTTCACCAGCAAGCTGCAGGAAGCACTGCTTGCCACCGGAAGGTAGTGAATAAAGAACCATTGTTCAAAGTTAAGAAGGTGAATTCGAATGAGCTGTGGAAGTAGGCCCAATGATAACTCTGTTAGTGTTTCAAGCTTTCAGGCAGGCCTGCGACTAATTAAAAGATATTGCTGGAATACTATACTCCTACTGATAAACAGCTGGTTTCACTGCTTCCCACTGGTAGCGGTGGATAAAGAAAAATTTGTTCAAAATTATGAAGGAGAATAGCTTTTTAACTGCAAGGAATTTTTTTGGTTTGCCAAGTAAAACATGCATGGATAGGCCTTTTTCAAGTTTTCCAAACAGTGCCAGCTGTAGGTTTCATTAAATTCTTAAATCCCATCAAACTTCAAACTGCTCAAATCTTCAGAAATGCCATGATGAAAGAGATGATGATTTCCCTAACAAGGAAAAACCATCAACCAGAAAATTGCACTAGAGATGATTAAAAGGGTTTTTAACCACAATCACATCTGATAGAATCCTGATGATATTGCCTTCATTATTGATAGAAATTCCTGGAATGTGAAGGGTGTGCAAAACTATTCCAGATACTGTTTTTAGCATAATTTCTTTTCACAAGCGATAGTTAAATATTTTTCATAACTTTTGCACATATACAAGCTTATTTCATTTCATTATATATTCTTGCAGGAGTAAGGCAATTTATTAACTTGTGAGATTCCTATAAAGATCAACACAGGACCCAGCATTGGACTGCTATTTCTATATTCACTTGTGACATTCCTGTAAGAATTCTTAGAGACCAGCACAGCATTCGATTGCAATTATTTATGTCGTTCTTGCAAAGACAAAAGAAGCAGAGGATCATTATTGCTACTGTCACCATTCCCAACACCTTGTGACATTTCAACTTTGACACAAAGTGTTATTGGTTGAACTTCTGAAGAACTGTGGTGACCAACTGTTGTGCAGCATAAACTCTCAAGACTGTTTATCTTTGAAGACATAATTGGGTATTTAGACCGAACTGAATATTGAACCCTTTGTTTGCTGCCATGATGTGCGAAGTTAATCTTTTATGCTGACATTGATTAATGCAGATTGAAACAAAATAATCAGTAACTGTAAGCATTACAGAGAAATAACCAAATATGTTATTATAGAAGATCATTTTTACTTCAAAGAATACAATGAGCTGTGGACAAGGAAGAAAATTGTGTTATCTAGAGTACCACCCAGAGCAGAAGAAAGCCACCACACTACACATGTAGTCATGCGTGTTGCAGTCATACCAACCAGTCCTGAAATTTGTAAACAGTTATACTATGTTTGGAATTATATCTACCTTAACAACTGCAATTTCGCATGGCAAGACATACACGTTTCGAAAACTCCTCTCGATTATTATTCTTATACAGTAAATATTGCAGAATCGCGTTACACACTAGGCTGTGAGCAGCACTTCCTTAACATCGTTAACAGCTAGTTTAGAGAATTAAAGATTTTCCAATCATTTTTTCCTTTCTGCTATCTTTCCAGAAAAACAGGATAAATATTCGTTTGATTTTGCCGCAAAATATTTATAGTTAAGATAACAAAATAGGAACGTACATGATCAGTGTCTGTCTTTAAATATTTCAAATTTCGCAAGTAAACATTTTTGTGGATTTCCCTTAAGTTTCGTAGCTGAAAAGCTCTTATTTTTGTAAAATCGTGGAAATAAACATAGATTGACTTCACAACGACTTCTCTAAAAATCAATATGAACTGAAACTATTTGTACAGCAAAGTGTCATCGGTTCAGTTAATAAAATGGACTTTCGAAGAAGGACCAAAATCAAAGGACCTTTCAGGTATCTCACAGAGTGTGCCATCAAATTTTAAACATTGGACATGTAGCCTTCGTCTAATTGCATTATCATTATTATCATTGTCAGTTCACCTATTGTTGGATTATGAAATAAGATAGCTGAAATAAAAAAGTAGCTGATTGATTCTAACGGTAGAAAATGTATCTATAATATTATATAAGAAAGTAATAGATAAGATATTTACAAGTCATTAAGAATACAATTTAAAACGGATGTCTAAAACAATTATTATAAATGGCCCAAATTTGGAATTAGAATACGGCATAATTTCCAAGGACAATTTTCTCCGTACCAATTTTTAATCTTTGTTTTAAGCTGACAAAGGGAATCTGAATTTCGTATTGTTTAAGGCTACTTTGAGTTGCTGCAAATCTCAAAATCAGACACTCCAAAATCTATTCCGATACTCAATGGGTCATAAGTGAAGTACACAAAAATTTCAAGTGATCGTTCCAAAGGGCTTCACACATCGGTAAAGCAACTAAATATAGATTCACCACAGCTATGAGCTGGCACCAAAATCTTGCACAGTTTCGTAAAAGCTCCCAAAAAATCTCGAAAAGTCTCGAAAATCTGCACAAAATCTTCAAACGACAAGGAAAATCCTAATAAATTTCAACAATCTAACAAATCCTAGAAATCTCCCAACAAATGATACAAATTCTCAAAGGATCTTTCCGTTATTTGTTGAGAGCCTCAAAAGAGTTGACATCCTCAAAAATCTTGGGGAAACTTGGAAAGAAGCCCTTAAAAACTTGGAAAACTTCGAACATCTCAAAGAATTTGAAAACATTAAAATCTATAAATCTTGAAAATCTTACAAAACTCTTGCAAAATCTTTGAAAATGGAACAGATTCTTAAAATTCCAAAATCTTTTACATAAGCTATTAAGAGGGGTGCATCACTCTTCCGAAGAAGCGTACGAACTTTTTTAAACAATAGGATTTTCAGGGAATTTTTACGGATTTTTCCTGAAAGCAAAAGAAATTTTGCCAAAGGTGTACGAGAGTTTTAGAGAGTGACATTGAGCTATCAGTGGAGTGACTTGCTCATCGCTTCCCAAGGTCCATGGTAAATGATTGACCAAAGTCTCATCGCATACATGTGGCAACAACCTGGCAAACTTTGTTGGCTTGGTCGCATTGGCGACAACCAAATTTGATATTTGGCATATATGAAAAACCTGTGTTAATCATCCGTTAAAAGGGTAGTTGTGGTTGCAAATAGGAATGAAACGGAGTAATCTTCTCACGTTGACAGATTTGCACACATGAACTTTGAATCCTCTTGCCAGGTAACTTTTTCAGTTATATGATTGGCTAGAACACTTGCGGAAAGAGGTCTTCCTCAAGAGGAGAATGTTAGTTCAGTGGACTGTGCCTCGCTAGGCAAGGAGTACACCTTCAATCCCGCCTAAAAGGTAACTCACAAACGCATTGGTCATGGTACATCCTCGACGAGGGACGTTGGGGTTCGCACACTGGGCATCAAGTCATTTAGGAAGCTCCTCCTAGTCTGTGTTCCAGACCCCTTTGAAACAAAAGGAAAGTTTCCTTTACTTTCCTTTCGTTTCAAAAGGGTCTGGAACACAAGATAGCCCCTCCTGCAAAATGAACATCATCCGAACATGCTGGTAATAAGGGACAAATTAAATAAAGCACTATTTCGAACATATAAATATTAAATGGTCCAGATTTTCAGAGCGACAAAATATTACTTAAATCAACGGAAAGAGACTTGACAGTTAAGGTTGCGAAAAGATTTCCTTATTCGGTATTGCTCAAACAGTGCTTACTCATGGACCATGAAAATGGCGACAATAAAGGTCACCCAAAAGATGCAACTTGCAAGGTATGCCGGTAGAAACAGACCCTTAAATGAGCGTTATCAAATAACAAGTAGGATAAGATGTCAGAAGTGAAAACTAAAAGCTTATATAAGAAAGATTAAAGTTTTTTTAATGTTCTATTAAGCCTGCCATCTTGTTAAAATTCCTTTCTAAAAAATACAGGATGGGATTCTTTATGATAAGCAGCAGCGCATAAGTGTAATCAAAATTAAAAGAAAAAAATGAATGTAATTTCGGCCTGCGTAGAAATGGCAGCAGCTTTTCCGTATAATATGCGTTCATTAACCAATGAGTGCAGTGGCATACCTCGTCTCTATGGTTTATCAATCAAACCCGGATCAGCAGCAACCAAAATGTGGCCTAAATTCCGTTCCGCCATCTTGCCTCTGTTTCTAACAAGTGTGGTGCCCCGTAGCAACCTGACGTACCTTGACATTCAACACGAGCGATACTGTTACATAGACCTAACCAGATTGATTACGATGAGTTCCTTGTATCCCTGCGGCAAACCTTGCTCAACAGAGACTCATGAAAACAGGTGAAGCACCAACATCAAGTCAAACGGCACAGGGGGAAAAGAGACGCATCTTGACATTCGATTACAAACCGATACTTTGATATGGGCCTGACCCTGTCCAATAATAGTTTTAAGTTCAAACTTACGTGAACTTCCAATTAAAAGGTTGTGCACTTGATAAAAGGCGCCTTGCCGATGAAATGTCTATATGCTAAGACCTTGAACGATATCTCTGGAACACACACGAACGTACCATTAATCAAGCACTCTTCGAATTTCGATGTAGCGCTTTTTAAGTTCACAAGGCTAATTTGAAAGCTGATCTTCGGGGGAGCAAAACAGGTAGGCCAAAATAAAATATTACGCTACTTTAAAAGTAACTAAAAGTCTATTTACGTAAAATATCAGCAAATCTTATATTTGAACCAATGAAGGAATGGTCAAATTAGCTTTAGAATGAAAACTGAAATTCAGCCTGATATCAGCTCCATTTTTGTCTCCATCTTTACTCACCCGGTAATACATTGATGCTCTTTGCTTGCTGATTGCTGGATGCTGGTTAAGGGCATGTTTTGGTACAAAAACTCCACATTCTATTCTGGTCCATGATTTACCTTCTATTGAAATTCGAATTCTGTATCTCAAACTGGTGGCAATGCAAACTTCAATGCCACACAAATCATGGACCAGAATGAGACGTGGAATTCTCGATTCACATAAAAACCCCTCACAGGCATATTTCTAATTATTGAGTCATAAAGATGTGTGATTTTACCAAAAAAGTTTGCTCATCTAAGTTAGCTGGCGACTGATAGATTAACATTTCAGTTTTGAATGTCGGTCACATGACTTTTATTCCATCGCCCGCCAAATGCGTAAACTTTTTTTGATTCACCCGATAGTTCAGCTTCGTTTACGAGCTTTCTGATTGGTTAATTTCAAATAAACGCACTGATTTCGACGCTCTTGGCAATCGCTACCTCATGCCCTCCACGCCTACCTTTCCTTGCCATAAATTAGAATTACCAGCAGAGAGTATTAACCGACTAGCTTAGCTTGATTTTTGTGCTTTCTGATTGGCTAATTTAAAACATTCACTAATCTCAACTCCCTTAGCAATCGATACTTCAAGCCCTCCACGCCTAATTTTCACCGGCCATAAATTAGAATCAACCAGCAGAGAGTATTAATCTACTAGCTTAGGTTTTTATATTTCCATTGGCATCATATCGGGCTGCCGCCATACAGCTCAAGCTTCGTGTGGTTAGCTCTTCCTGTTCTGTAATGCTTATTGAAAAAGTGAGCAGCGAATTATATATACGAGAAGGTCAAGCCATTGGTTTTGTACTCAACGTGTGGGAAGAAAATTTCTGTTGAGTTATAGTCTCATAGTTGGGTTTTGGTTTTGATAGCCATTCGAAGGGCAAAGGGGGCAGGGCGAGTTTCAAATAGGGTCCACAAGGAGGATGGTGGGGTGAGCTCCCTTATATGAGGCTCTCATTATTTTAGAGTTGTTTCTTTCAACAATATTGTTTCTTGCGTCTGTTCAATCACAGAACTTCGAACGAAAATGACTTGGCATCTGGCATCAGGTCTGGAGATTGTTTTAATGTCGGTAATACAGCGTGATAAAGATTTACCAACAACTGGAGACAAAATTTGAATTCGTCGATGATTCTGTCGTGTATAAAATTTACTGCCAAAAATTTGCAAACATGACAATTCTTAACGTCTTTTATTACCAGATAAAAGGTAAAGTAGAAATTGCGTTAGGCATTTGTAGTTACCTTCCATGCAACATGCAACTTGCTCCCAACTTGCAACCAACTTGCTACTAACGTGTTACCAACTTACTACCAACACTCTACAGAAATAAAATCTCCTGCACTCAAGAAACGAACTGATAACTAACACAAATCCATTGACATACCAGACTATATAAGTAACTTGTAAGCTAATTTCTGGTTTTGGTCAACGATTTAAACCTCTCATGCCATGGCTGATGACTACCAGGTCATGCTGTTCGTGACAATTAACTAAGGTTTTAGCCTCTTGACATAAGTCAAACCAACCTTTGGCTAAATTTTCTTTCTTAAAAAGTATCCTTCACTTTCAGAATAATATTTTTGGGTAAAAACAAACCTAAGATTCTGGTATTTGACCGAACTGACCCCAATAAGTCGAGAGTTGTTTTAACCACTATTTCCTTCGAATGCAAGTCTGTTCCCTACAAATTATGTTACATCAAAAGGTTGCTACATCCAAAATGATCCACGTAAAATGTCCCAACTTCTAGCCAATTAAACGACACTCCAAACTTGATCAAACCTCGATGTCTGTTCGCATATGACACTCCTGTGCACAGGTTTTTCCAAATTTCCTCCGTTCCATGTAGGCAGATCCTAAACAATAGCCCTATCCATATTTTCCTGTGACCACCAGCAATGAACCTCCGATAATATGGCTTTTCAAAATGTGTTCCAAATAGGATGTTCCAGCGAAACTGTCCCAGTTCAAAAAGATAACAAAAACAACAAAAGTGACACCAAGCAACAACATGGAAAATTCTCTTTGCAACTGGCCTTAAATCAGATGACATGCGAAGGCAACTGTCACAAAATTAGGGACAGATGTCTGTGCCACTCTTTAAGCCTTTGTATTTCCAGTAACTGCAGATTTTCTGATGCACAAAAACATGGTTGATTAATAACTGTGGCTTACGAAAAGTGTATCAAAACCCTTTGGTCGGCTGGTAAATCTTTAATTACCCTATCTCTCATTCTTAAACCAATCGATCATCATGCAATTATCTTATTTTCTGATTCGCAGACGAGATTAACAAACCACATGAAAGAATTCTTTCAAGACATGTTGGTACCAAGGAACAAAAACTGTCTGATAAACTAGCAAAATTAATTACTTCCTTTGTTGTGCACAGTGGCGAACACTGTTATATTTAGACGATTGTTTTATGAACAATCACGGACAAAGGGTGATTGTTTGATTGATCTTTGATTGATAAAACTCCACATGGTTCCAAGGGGGTTGACTATGCTTTGCGGATGGAAATCCCACATGAAGTCACCCTCGTTTGTTGATCAAGGAAAAGAGAAGAAAAGTTTGGATATTTTGGATCAAAAGAGCAAGGACACATTTTCTCAAACAATCGATACAGATCAGCAGCTGTGTGAAACAAGCGATTTGGCAGCATCAAGAATAGATTTCGCACCTTCTGTGCAACCAAAAACAATGCTTCTTCTTCCCCTGAGTTTAGTTTGACTTGATTTGAGTGGATTCAAGAGACGTGAAATCAATTCTTCAGAGAGGCAAATTGCTTTATCTTCTCGGAAACCTGCATCTTTTACAAAATCAGCCTGATCAGAAGATATCGTCAGCAAAGTTCAAGAATTTCTTTGAAAAATAATTTTACATGTGAAAAGTAGCCTACCAGTGACTCACCAAAACCGGTTAACTGGGACTTGAGTTAACAGATGACGTTGAAGAGCATCCTTCAACATAACTTAATTACCAAATGTGCCCGCATCACGATCAAGCAACTAGGTTGAGAAAGAAATTGGTGCTTTTTTTGAGATAGAAATTTTAGGTTGATGTCTTCAGATTTGGACTCAGGCAAGACTCAGTTGAAAAACTCAATAGGACAAATTCAAAAGAACAAAATGAATTACAGTGAATGATAAGGAAAGTCCATGAATCCAGAAAAATCCCATGTGTTGCCATAAGGATCCTTTGATAACGCAATGATCTTTCTTTCGGTAATACCACGAAAACGGGCAAGCAGATGGTTGAACTACCAAACCAATGGCCTAAATATACAACAGCAACATTGGTAAGAATATTTTCTGATTTCCATAAAAAAGACAACCCTTCACTAAATTATCGATTATTACGTCATCAAATTTATTTCATTACAAGAAGCTGGAGCCTGAACCAGCAGAAAGAACGGAGGAGAGAAAAGAAACAGCTAGACGCTTTCAGATAGGCCCTGCAGGGGTCTATGAAATCACTCTAAAGGAAGATATACAAAGAAAACCAACTCAACAAGTGAATATTCCCTTCTTATTCAATTCCTCTGGGAAGGCAAACTTGTAGGAAGGAGAATTTCCTGTAGGAAGGAGAATTTCTTTTTAATTCAATTCGGTTTGGAGCTCCAGAAAAAAATCTCTCGTCTTGAGAAATCATTCTGAAATGAATGCAATCAAGCATTTAAACTATTAATGGCCTAATATATCCTGGGCGTAGTAGTGATATCACTTAGAGAATAAGTTAAAAAAAGAAATTCGAAGTTAAATCTAGTTTTAAATATGGAAATGCCTGAAAGAATTAAATTTCAATTTCCTTTTTAACTTGACTGAAGAATACTAACCAGCTATTATGATATTAAAACATCTACGAAGCCTAATTTAGGCCACAAACATGTATAAATTCCAAAATTTATCACATTCCAACTTCCTTATTAGCTTCATTTACGAAAATGGAGTTAAAAACGTTTGTATCAGCCATCTGGCTTTCATTAACAACTCTTCAGAAATAGGCCAAATTTAGGCCACAAACAACTCTAACTTATGACGCGATTTAATTGTGAAATATCCATCGGAGTAACTGGATTATATCTCAGCTTCCTTTCCAATTTGATTAACTGCAAAACCTCCACCTTCTTTTATCTTAAAACGTCTTATTTTCATCAAAGCTCTTTAGGCCTAATTTAGGCCACCAAACATATCCTGTATGACTTAACTAGAGCATTAAAATGAAAAGTCGAAAGCAATTTTTTTTGCGAAAAATCGATATAATTAACCGAATTATACTTCAGCTTCCTCTGTAATAAGATCGACTAAAATGACTCCTCCTATTCCTTTATACGATTTCTGATATTTATGAAAATCAGTTTAGAAATAGGCCTAATTTGGTCCGTGTTTAATCCACCTAAAGCGACGATTTGCAACATCCTTTCCTTCTGCAACAACGTGAATAATATCATTATATCATTAATTTAGTCCTGGATAGTGTCATACAACGAAGCTTACACAAGAACTAGCTGTAAGGGAGAAATCTAAGTAAATCGTGACAGCCATAATAATTTATCAGCTTGGCTAAATTTCCTTCAAAATAACAAAGCATAAAAGCATCCTGCCATCGTATATAGGATGGTCTAAACATTTCAGGAAATCCAAGTTACTAATGACCTGAACATGTTACCTTCCAAAACAAGAAATGATTATCAAATTTTTTCAGGCTAATGAAATGTTTGTGAGAACTTGAGGAATTGACTGAACAGTAATTGGCTTGAGTTTCCTGGCATAGTTTCTGCAACAATATGATGCATAGATAAAAGAAAATTTTCAGTTGCATACCTTTTCTGTTATTATTCCATGCAGAGATTGCAATTTTTCAGGAATGAAGTAACTATTTACAGCAAAGAAAAGCAAAGCAAAGCATCTTAACAAAACCCAATAAAACGATAATGTTTATCATTGAACTGACAAGAAAAAAGAGCTTCCATGGTCATTACCTTTAACTCCAAAAAAAGCCGAAGCGAAACATTGTTTCTTAATCACGAGAAAACAATTTTGCTTTCGTCCATCCATTCATTTCGGTTCTCTTAATCGTCCTGATCATGGACGATGAATAACAATAGGATACTCCGACAAAGCCAATAAAGTATGAATTAATGAAATGAGTTGAATTTTTACATTGCATCTTTTGCGTTCAATGACGTGCTTCGAGAACATGCAAGACCTATTTCTTCGCCAAATAAGGCAAACTCACTGGGTGCTTCAAGAGCTGCGCAGAAGATGTGAAATCAATTCTTGAAGCTGCAAAATCGTATCGCCTTGACCACACTTGAATTCTTCGCTTTACAAAATTTGCCCTTGTTCGTAACAATTACATATTGATGCAAGGCCCAGATCTATCCAACGTAAATCGCCGAGGAGAGCATAGAAATATGGAACTCGAGAATTAACATCAGATCTGTTTCTCGCCTACCTTCATAACTTACATGCCCAGTCCAGCCTGGGTACAGCCCCATAGCCAGGCAGCCAGAGCTGTCAAATTTCACGGCAAATCAAACTTAACACAATTCAAACGTAGGAAACAAAGACTGCCAGCTAATCCTAGCCAACAGAAGCTTTTCCTTTACTCCTCCGCAACAGCAGTAAAGTCTGTGCGCAGGCTAGCAAATCATTGTGCCTGATGATCGAATACTCCTACAATTTGCGTCTTTGCTGTGTCCATAAAACACGCATTTATGAGTAGGCATCGATAATGCCACGGTAAAATGGGTGTTATTTTATATTAGGTGTGTATATGATAAGACAGAATGGATGCCACAAAATGATACCACAAAATGTAAATAATCGAATAATAGGCCACGTCAGGCACTTTTATCAATTAATATATGGCTTAATAAATGATAATAGCATCGTAAAAATATCATAGTTGTTTTACCAGCTTAAATCAAGTGTATTTAACTGTTTAATATAAGATAAATGATCTATCTGAGACCACCCTTTGATGGCTTTTGTGTAGTGCTCCCAAAAAGAACTTGAAGAGCGGACAAGATTGAATCTGCTACCTTTTATAGCCTCGTGTACAGCCCCCAGTTTCTATTCATGTACAAAAACTGACAAATCTTCCGACAGAGGGGCTGGAGCTTCCGACAGGGGGGCTGAAAAATGCAGTTTTCGTACATCATTTTGCCAAATTTCCTCCGAAAGGAACCCAAAATTTCCTCCGACAGGGGGGCTTGATGCTTCCGACAGGGAGGCTATAGCCCCCTCTAGCCCTCCCCTGGCGCCACCACTGAACATAAAGGCATACAGATAAAAAGAAACGTCACCAGCGGACAGCATTCTGAAACAGGCACCTTTTTCAATTGGTAAAACAACCAACAGAGTATTTTCGCGCATTTGCATCTGTATGCAACCAGGCAACTTTCACTGAACGGAAAGTTATAGTTTAAATTCATGTTACTGCAACTCCAATGTATCGGTTTTTGCGGAAATGTGCCGAAGCTCCTCAATAGCGATCTTAACGACAAGCAATGGCAAAATAACAGTGTTAGTCAATAACACAAGACAACCACGGGGAAAAAGACAACCAACAAAAGCAATGCGATTACCGTTATCAAATTGGTAGGCTGCAGCCTACAGCAACGGAGGAGCGTGGCCGAGTGTTCCTTCAACGGCATTTCTCTGAATATCCTGAATACAGTACACTATTTGGAGCATAACCCCGAGAATAAACCTAATGATAGATTGGCCCCCACTAGCAAAAGTTTGTTGTAACAATCCCCCTACTCTCCAACTGAAAAATGAATGAACTTCAAAAACTCATTAACTGTAATTTCTCAGACCATAATGCCTCAATAAATTTTATGAATGAAGTGCAGTATGGTGAGGAAATTGATAATTAATTAAACAAAAAGGATATTGTGGTTAAATCAATGACAGTAGCAATATTAATGAGATACTATATCAATTCTATTACCTCAAAGGAATTTCATGTGCAGTTAAATAGTACCACGCATGATTACAGCTCCATTACAAAGCAATGCTACTGAGTTACTATAAACACTGAGCTCCTACAAAGGCCAAGATTAGGCCTGTTCACAGGCTACTGTTCAAACTGAGTTTCACATTTTACACACACTACACAACTCAAAACTATGGTCAATTTTTCAATTGAATTCACACAATGTAAAAGCATAAAGCATGAAAAATGTAAATGGTGTAAATAAAAAGTGTTGTTGTTGTTGTTGTTGTTGTTCTTGTTGTTATTGCTATAACTGGGACTATGCAGTGAATCTACACTTTGGTATCAACATTACTCAGGTCACTTGTCATCAGAACGAGACTCCAAAAGTTAGCCCACATTAAGTGTGTGCATGGTGTGTTACAGTAGTGTCCCGCATATAAGAAACAATATTTTCAACTTGAGGTCTGATATGTTTCTTATAAAATGAGATATAAACTTCCAATCAGGGTAAAGTTTCTAAAGTTTCTTATTAGAATAATCATGTAGTAACAATGAACTAATAAGACAAGAGCTTTATGATTGACATACAAAACACACATTTTTTTGTATTTGTAAATCTTCACTACCAAGAAAGATTACATTATTCCAGGAAGGTGATTTTTGCTTCATTTGCATGCAAATTTCTTGTTTTCATTTGAATAGGTAACGGCTGATTCAAAAGCAAAGCTTAATTTCTCATGTTTTTCGATTTTCTAATGAAAACATAGTTTTTTTGAATAAGAAACATGCCCTTTTCAGACCTGCACCAGTTTCTTATAGGAGGGGATATTATTTTGAAAATCAAGGTCTGATGTTTCTTAAATTCATGTTTCTTATATGCGGGACACTACTGTAATGATTATGAATGGCAGCTTCAGTGCACAGAATTTTCAGCTAACAGCCATAACTGCAATGATTGTCGTACAAGTCAAAATAACCTCAGTTTCCAATTTCCATAGCCTAAATCCGAGATCTTGATGCCCCTGAGTCATGAAGCAGACATCTTTAGTGAAAGAGCTGTCCCAAAATTACACTGTCCCAAAATTACACTGTCCCACAATTGGTCGTTGACGTTTGGCACAAATTAGCCTCTGCGGGGACTTACGGTTACCCTGGAAACATCAATCATTCAGTTTCAGAACACACCTTCCCCTTTGTCCATGAATTCTGTGCTAAACAAAGCCAGACTTACTTCACGAGACTTAACAACAAGTCGAACACAAACAGTGATTACCTTTTTCTCCATCTTATCAACAAACTAATTTGTGTCATCAGCCAACCTCGGCAAGTGAGGCAAGATCATTCATCTCTGCTTGCTTTGGAATATATGTTCTGATTGCCGGACCACAGGCCTACAGATCTTTGAACTATCCACACTCTGGATCAGGGCACTGGATGCCACAGTGCATGCTATTTTTTCTCTCCGCCAGATATTTCCGCCAAAGATGTGGGCATAGCAGGATTTGGTGCCAAAGCCAATTTGTTGGTGTTGATGACAGTGGCAAAGAGCACAGGGAAATAACAGATTCCAGTGACAAGAAAAACAGACCAGAGAACAACGGAGTGAAGAAAACTACTGCCTCCGTTCCATCACATTTACTGAATTTACGGTCACTTCACTTTCACCACACCAACTGCCCGCCAGACCACAACAAACGAGGTTTCTCCGCCGAAAACCTTGTCGTGAGGAAATCAGAAGATGGCTCTCTGCGGCTCTCTGCCGAAATTCCCCTGCGGGAGGGCCTCGGAATGTACCCAGGATTGGATGCCATTTTGGTGTCATCGAAAACTCGATCGAAAGAGTTTCGCTGAAAATAAAACACAGACGGGATCGAAACAAAATCAGATAGAAAGTCGTTTTGACTGAACGATATCACTGCTTGTAACGAAGATTGCCAAAGGACCTTATGATCTATCACTTTAGTAGTCCACAAGTCCACGGTCCGATCAATAGAATAAACAACTATTTGGATGGAAGATTGCCGATCGAACAAGCACCGCCTTGTTTATTTTCATGAAAACATGACAGTTTGCTTTCTATCATGTTTCGATCTAGCCTCTTTGTTTCTAGAATACACGGAGGCGGAGTCAAATTAAACGACCAGGGTTCGGTAAACATATTTTGGTACCGATGGAACAAACATCGAACCGGAACTGTCCTACGCAAGTCTGGACATGTGGGAAAGTTTAATGGGCCTACACAGTGAAACAAGCGTGGAATTTTAAATGGAACGCTTTCTTCATGGCGAACGATGCACGACAAGTACCAATTTAATGGATGTCACTCGAATCCTCTATCACAATTTAACATTGAGTACTGCGTTCTTGATAAAACCTCGAACGGCCGCACATAAAATCCGGTGCCTGCCTTGATTTGATTTGATTTGATTTTATAATATTTATACAGGGTAAAACATTCAGTTACACTGTTTTACAATGTACCCTGTTAAAATAACTTACAAAAGAAAATATATAATTTTACACGTAAATCGAAAAAGAAATAAGATCTATACAGCTATTAACAAAGTGTATAAAAATTTAGGTATGATCATGCATCTAGTAGATATGATGTAAGAGAGAATTAGTTAAATGCATGGTTTGCTATGCTTTTTTTGAAAGTTTTCAATGTCGGGGACAATTTTGATTCTTGGCTTAGCCTATTCCACATTGTCGCACCTTTATATGAGAAGCATTTTTGGCCATTTGCAGATTTTCGCATGGGAATTTCTAAATCAGATCTAGTATTGCGTAATTCTCTCTTACTTGAATCCGAGAGTCTGGAGAACATTTCTGTAAGGTAAGTGGGAGCCAGATCATTGATAGATTTGTATACCATACTCAAAGTCTCCATTTGAATCATTTCACTAACAGTGTGCCATCCAAGTTTCTTGATGATAGGCTTTGCAGAAGCATCATATCTACTATTAGTAACTATTCTTGCAGCCCGATTTTGAAGTTTTTGTAGTTCGTTTATTGCTGTGGAGCCACAGCTTCCCCATACAGGGCAGCAATATCTAAGATATGGTTCCACAAGACTTTTATACATGCTTTGTATTGTGAGAAGGGGGAGAAACTTTTTGGAGTATTTCAACATCCCTATTCCTCTAGAAACTTTTTCCTTGCCCCTATGTCATGATGCAATTGGGTCTTCTTCCAGGAAATGGCTTTCTTGCAAGACTGGAGCCCCGCCGATTGCCTAATCACATGAAATTGACATTTGGCCTTAGTTTGCAAGGGCAAACTCTTTCGTGAAAACGTAATTCACCAAAAACGGCAGCAGAATGAAAGATTTCCCTTTGTAAACCACTGCAAACGACCACTCCGAAAAGTTTTGCAGGAATCAATGGTCTTGGATTGCGAAAATAGCGAAAAGAAATCGCAAAAACTTGTCCAATTTTCCATAATTATAATCCATAAACTTTGACGCCATCAATCTATCTTTAGAAGGAATGCATTTGTGCCAAGGGGAAAGAGTGGTACGTCATCGAATATCCTTGCATGGCACCAAATTATCTCTCTTGGTAACTACATAATGAGCGAGAATTTAGAGCTATTGTATGGTGCCAGAGAAAGGGCGCCTGCTTCTACCAAGTGGCAGGACTGTGGCGGGTGGGAGTGAATTCCGCGGGAAACGACGCAAGCAGGGAGGGTACACCAAGTTAGAACATGCGATGCAACATTTTATTATGATTTGGAAGGTAGCTAGGAAATCACTGTCACTGTGACCACGATCTGCACCCTCTGTCCCTCGCTCAAGCAGTGATCACAGAATTCAGTACAAACCCATTTGCACATTTGCAAGAATCTGGAATTTTTCCACCGGAAGATTCTGTGAATTTTGTGACCTACTTGTACTGGAAAGGAAGATGTCACAAAATGCCATATGTAAAATGTATAGTGCTTCTGCAAACTTCATGTAAGCAAGATCTCATTATGTAAGTTGAGGAAACGTTCGCAAGGTATTACCGTTGGTGCCAGAGCCTCGCTAATAACGGAGAGGGATGAGTGGAGAGGGACAGGAAAAGAAGAAGGAAGATTTTCGTCCCCCACCTGTTTATCAAGGCTATGGTACCCAGGGTAGCAAGGTATCAGCGAAACTCAATAGAGCTCAATGAAGTCTCAATGAATGGTGGCTATTACATGCGTGTTTACTGCATTTTGTACGTCGACGTTAAAGTATTCTTGGACTTACCTCGCCTGCAAGCATCAAGTCCATCAACTTATCGTTGACAACTAGATCGAAACTTGTTGCAACATACTTTACCTTGATGAGAAAGAAGTTAGCCCAACCTAACCTGATCAATGATACGTTAAAAGCATCATTTGGCCAATATTTGAAAAATTTTATTACTTTTTCACTCATTCATAACAAGTTAATCATTGCAAGTTAAAGTTCAGAAACACTGGTATAGCTCGTTCACGTCTCGTTCTGTTGTGAATAAACAAGCAGGAAAAGTTGGCGGTTCGCCGCCAAGCTGAACTTTGAAACTCAAATCAGTTATAAACTTAACATCATTTTCCAACACTTTTTAGAACAAGAAGCAAAAATATTTCGTACTTACATCCATAGAACTTTGCTTTTTACTTCACCTTGAATCAATGAACACACAAACAAAATCAAACCCACATCATAGCACCGGGCCCTCCTCGAAATAGTTCATTTTACGATAGCATCAATACTTGTTTACGATGTCCATTTGGAAGCAATATCACACACTATTACCAACCAAAAGTGAGTTATGCAATGTTTTGTGGGCTATATAAAAGGAAATAAAAACATAAAGGCTACATGATATTGGAGCAACAGTATTGGGTAATTATGCGACGTTGCGAAGGAGAACGAGCCACGCAGCGACAAGAAGTTTTTTGCAGTTTTGTTTTTCTCGTGCATCTGTTACGATTGCAAGCCGAATATCTGACTGGCGAAACGAAATGAGCCGAAAATTTTTGGGACAACAAAAACTTTTTTGCCTTCTTTAGCAAAAACCTGTGTGAATTGTTTTGTCATAAATACAAAATGGAAAACACTTCATTTTGTTAAACCAATTTGAATAAAAAATTGATAGCTAAAGTACGTCTTAAATTAGATACTGCACGTGAAAATACCCGCGATTTACAGCAATTGCAGTCTTTGGTATAAGTATTTTTGCGTAATCGCAAATTCCACGTGACATCTAATTTCAGACCAAAAGGAAATTTCTGTAAGGTTATTCATTGAGCAAAAGTTTCAATTTGTATCACAGCTTCGGCGCACTGTTTCTGAAAAGAAATTATTTATCAAGCTTTCTTTTTTAGTTCTATCCTTTCAAAAGGGTACGAGATTTCTACAAGAACAAAAGGATTTTAATGGTCGTTAAAAATCTGGAACAATTGGCGATTCTCCTTTTAGATTTTTGACGTAGAAGAAGATAAGAGTTGATGATGAATAGTTGAGTAGAAATGCTTTGCTTTGAATTTTGCAAAATGGTGACATTTACGCCCATCATTTTGCAGTGAAGGGAAGCCAAAAGCTTACAATGTTCCACCTGCCCTAGGATTGGACTTGCCCAAGTCTCTCCCGTGTTAAAGCCCACAATCCACTCTCTCCCGTGTTAAAGCCCACAATCCACAAAACCCACATCCGTGTTAAAACCCACAAACGCCTCTGCGAAGGAGAGGGAAAAGGAAAGCGGGTTCTCCCTCTCTCCTTCGCAGAGGTAGTTTTTTAGTTTTGGTACGCGCGGAAGAGACTTAGGCAAGTCCACCCTAGGATTAACAAATAATTGTTTGCTGGCAAATTCAGGCAAAGATTGAGTTCGTTATTCATTGATCATGACTTCACAAACTACAGAAGTTTTATTTGTCTAATTCTCTCCTTCAGGGTTTCATGGAAGAAAGAAGCACATGCGATACTTCGAATTTAAAAATATTCTTGGAGAGCAGCTAGGGACGAATTCATAGCAATGATTGAAATTGCTATTCATCGACTATACAAGCTTTATTTGTATGATTCTCTCCTTCAAGGTGCAAGGAACGCATGAGGTACTATGGATTTACAAACAGGCCAAACAGACCTTCTCGGAGAGAAGCGAGAAGTGGCCTAATAGAGACTATCGAATCCTTAGGCCCACCAAATTGTGTGATGACAGGACCACTAATTTTTCATAAGAAACAGCTAACAAGAAAAGTTATGAAGCTGTGCTAATTGGATAAAAAACGCTGAGAAACTTTTGCAACTTTCAGCGTAATTTTTCAAGGTCACTCAAAAATGTTTCGAAACTGTATCGACATTTTTTAAATTCGATTCTGTTATTACTTGTTTTGAAGCCCTTTTTTAAAAATAATAACAACTCTTTCTTCAAAACATTAAAAAATTTAGGAAACACAGGAAAGTCATAAGAAACTTTTGGTAGCATGAAAATGGTCTATCGAAGTTCTGAGAAGGCCAAGAAAGAGATGACAGTGGCATCGCTGCGGAGTGGACTGGGGTGGTCATGCCCAACCCAATTTTCCCAGAGCTCGATTTTCTAATTTCTCTAAACCTTTTAAAAAAACCTTTGGAGGAGGGAGTAGGTTTTCATCGACTTAGAACATTTTTGATGACTGGTCTTCCTCTTGAATTCTGAATTCCGTTGAAAATTTTGAATGCACTTCTCTGTTTCGATTATCGTTTTGCAGAAAAGCCCATTGTTACCAAAAATGCTGCTTGAGATTGTTTCTTTTCCAAAAATATCGAAATAGATCTATTTAATGAAAAGGGGTTTCCCAAATTTTCTGAGAGTCTGAAGGGCCTGGTCAATAAAATCTTTTGAGCTCCCAGATTCCCTCACTTTGTCAACTCCAGTTTTCTGGACTGGCGACGCCCCTGTCTGGAGGGAACAAACTCTTTGGAGCTCTGGGCAATTGTCAAAAAAAATGGTACAACATTAAAGGGGCAGGGTCACGTAATGTAAGCAAGCTTCTTTCGAAATGACGAATTTATAGTATTCTTGATAGGCCATGTTACAATTATTTTCCACGACTTTTCTCAAAATGAAAGTGATATTTTGAAGATGGACTCTTGTAATTTGTAGAGAAACAATCGAAACACTCATATGTTGTATGATTGCAGAGATATTGGTGGCTATTTAGAAGTAACTTTAGAGTGGATTCATCCCATCCACCAAAATCTGTGCAGAACACAATGGCCACTTGTGGGCAACAATATAGATTCTACTAGATAAAACAGGTTTGTTTACAGTTACCTGACCCTGCCCCTTTAACATGTTTCTGTGACTATGTATGATTAATCTGGTACCTTTGAAACTAAAGATTGATGGAGAAATTGGTCAAAATATTGATGTCTGCAACGCTTAAAGGTCGACGTAAAAAAACAAATAAATGAGTTCCACTAAAGATATGAACAAAACCAAAATAAAGTATGATTTGAGCCTCATCTTTGAGAAATGCATTGTGAAGGAATCTCAATTTGCGTAAACAGCATATAATGAAATTTTGAAAATTCTCCTGAGGACCCATGACGCAGAATTTCATACGTCAAATAAAGTATTTTCAACATTTGTCATCAATTTCTTCTGCCCATGCAATATAAAACATATGACATTCTCGTGAAATACCCTGCATTAGAAAAGCAATTTATTCAAATCCATGAAAAATTACAGAAAATTTGTCTGTTTTTAGATGATTGAAAAAATCCCTTGAAAAGTCCTATTTCCGAAACCTGTACATAAAATTTATGTTACTTTGTTTCCATTTTTCTGCAAGCCATGATTAGTTTTGTGAAGAAAAAATGTCGAGAAGGCTGCTGAAACTTTCAAATTTGAGTTCAGCATAGACCTGTCGCTTGCAAGGAGCTTTGCTACTTTTTCGCGCCAAAAATGGACAGGAAACATGACGATATCTCTTCACAAACAATAGAACAATGTTAGAAGCAATGACCCTTCATTCAAGGGATGTTTACCTATATAGTGTAAACTGCAATAACAAATATTTTGCCTTGGAAAAAAGAGACGGAAAATCAACTAATATTGCTACTTTCCGTCTTGATATGAAATCGTGCATTCACGTAGGAACTCAGATATGAAAGGGTCAAAACGGCCCGGTTGATCGTTATTATTAGCAACCAAGGGTTACCAGATTTCTCTGATCGATTTCAGGAAATGTTGTACATGAAATTCGGCATCATATATCTTGGTTAAGATTTAATCAGAATTTTTTGCAGTTACATTTCTCCAAAATTAGTCGGCATTTCAGTGAAACAATTTCAAAACAAATTATTGAGGTATTTCGACTATGCATGAAAAACGAAAAATGAAAAATAAATGAAACATGTTTGAATGGGTACAACAAGTCATCCAAATGGACCTCGATGACTAATCCTCACCATTGAGTTAAACCAGAAACTTTGCAGCGCCTTTGTACAATTTTTTACCCTTAACAAAACTATCTTCGATTCTATGAGTTTGATTTCAAAGATTTTCCCTTGTTTGTGAATTACAAAACATACATCAACGTCACTGAAGAAAAGAAAAATAATTTCTGGAAAGAGCACGACAGGCAAGTCTGTGCAAACTAAGATGTCTCGTCCTCGTCAAGTGACCTGTCAAGGAGCTGCACAAGTTGTCCAAAGAAAGATATGCCAGCCTGCTAATAATTGATACATCGTATGTCTTCTTCATCAAGTGCAGAAATTGGTAATATTATTAGCAAAGTAGACGAGCAATTGATTAATGCAGTTGAACCTTCCTCGACGGACACCTCTTTATACAACGGACACCTCCGGACAATGGACAGGTATTTTCGTCCCAAATACAGTATGAAAATAGAGGAACCTCTCTATAATAGACAATAACATTGGTCCTTCAGTTATCCGTTATATGGAACTTCCACTGTGTGATGTGCACTAACTGAGATGACAAGGAAACAAACTAATCTACTAAAACTATGGAGCTAAGAACCTAGAAGACCAAGAAAAACTAAAAAAACTCTTGACTAACACTGACTGGGGAATCAGCTACAAAAGACTAAAATTGGAATCTCAGTTGTTGGCCTAGCTGGCCTAAATTCAACAAAACCAAGGAGATATATTTCCCTGAGTAAGCCCCTCTAAGATTTCAAATAAACCTTAATTTTTGGAACGCAAACTGGTCCAGTACAGAAAAACGGTTGCTTCTAATTAGGCTCTGAAACGTCGAAACAAAAGTCCAAAAATGGAAAGAAAAATCCACACTGAGTCGTTGGTTCGTCAAAACTTCAGAAAAATAGCAAAGAAAATTGCAAAGTATCTTGAAATTAGCTAGGCCAAGGGAAAATCGCATACTGTAACTTACATTTATGTTTATACTAATTGAATGAGAGCCCCTGCGGAGCATTTTACGAGAATCTGCAGTGGCGCGGTGGCCGGGGGACCGGGGGTCCTTGCCCCCCAGCGACGTGATTTGAGGGGGCGCCAAATGCCCGAAAGCTCAGCTCAAACTAATTCACGTTGGGATGCACAAATGCAACAGAAAAAAGTATGGAGAACATTTTTGCCTCAAAATTGGAATGCGGGCTTTTGAAGATGTTTTGATGAAATTAGAAATTGAACTGTTCGATGAGGAAATGATAGCGCACAAATAGCTGACCAGAAGCTAAGACTATTTCAAGAAAAGCTGATTTCCTTTCACTAAGGCGAGGTGTTGCACACACTCCTTTAGGAGTCACAAAAAAAGTGACTGCAACTCAGCAAGAAAAGCCCTGCACATATGAAGATAGAAGCTCCACAAAAAACTAAGTGAAAGTTGAAGACAAAAACCCATATGCATATGTGAAAGACCGAAAATTCCACAAAGAACTGAGTGGAATTTAACTGAAAGATAGAAACTGGCAACAACTTACCAAAGAGGCTCTTGCACGAGTAGAAACGAAAACCTGCCAAGAACCACAGCTTGAGGTAGCTCTTTTCCGTAAACTGGTGCTCTGTGGAGTCAAACAACAGTGCCATGTGTGTATGAAAGCGTGATTGACATGAAGGTAAAGTTTGGGCGTCAAGAAGGCCGTTCTTGGTCAATATTTGCCTTTACAATTGCAATGGGAAATGGAACATGGTTGATAATATGTCTCTGATTTGGTTTAGGATTACCCAATTATAGTAACCGCATATCACTTGTAGTGCATGTGTATTTCTTGCTTGTTGGAATTCAGTATTTAATCGGATGGGTCTAGGCATGCCGTTTATAATTATCAGTTACTGTTATTTATTGGTTCCGAGAGTAATGCTCATCAAGCTTACAGGAAAACACGGGCCAAGAATTGTAATGGAGGACCTGGGTGTAAAAAGTTCATCAAAAACCTCTGAGAGGCTCGAACAGGATCATTTGCCGATATCACGACAGAGGAATAGAAACAGGAACACAGTAGTAGGGACAACTGCTTCATTATGTGGGCCGATATACCGTTGCTAAGGACCTATTGGGAATGAGGGCCCAGGTTGGCCAAAAATTAAGGGAGCATTGAAGGACCATTGCGGACGAAATAATTTTGATCAAGATGTTTGTTCGATAGTAACCACTTCATTTTCATTCGAGGCCGAGACATAAACCAGCTGCGCTTGTCCACTCCTCCGGAGAGGTAGCTTGATACGCTAGCAGTTCAGGCAGTAGTTGAAAAGGCAGGTAAGGTAGTAGCCTCAAGGACGTAGTATCGAATAAGCATTTCGTTCAAAATGAAGGTGTCGCAATGCTTCAGCTTTATGTTATGGCCCAAGTCCTTAGGCCAGGATCCCACCTTACGGTCTGCGTTCTGGCTTTCTGCTATGGTCATGGAAAGGTCATACAAGGGCCAGAAACCTGGTAAGGAATTGTTGTTCCTACAGACGTTTTGTTCATCTCTGCTTCCCTGTGCCCTGTTTACCTCATATCCTTGCGTCCTAAGTGACACGCACCAATAACCTTCACAGGCACAGGGAAATTGGGCATATAAAACTGGCTGCAGGAACAACTACCGAATTTCTTGGAGCCCATCGTTCATACTGCACAATCAAGAAGAAGAGACAAAGGGGCTCAAACAAAACACAAGTTTCCATGTGCCCATGCTTCTAACAGAAAATTCTTTGAACAGAAGAAAATAATATTGTTGGGGGAATGATGTGCTGACCTTATTGTTTTTTTGACCGATTGTGATTCAGCTTTGTTGAGAGGGAATCAACGGTGGGGCTCACACTGTCATGCGCAAGTTTTCTTCTCCTGTTCTCAACCGTCAAGCTAATTTGCATATTACGTCATTGACATAAATCGCCACTACACATGCAATCTGGAGCCTTTTTTGGGGGATTTCTCGAGGCTCACAACTTCGCCTACTCGTATCCCCAACAAAATATGAGAAAAATACATTTGAAAGCGTTGTTTGAAACATCAAGGAAACTGAACAAACTGGCTCTGTTAATCGTTCCAACAACTTCCATCAATACAGGAGCAATTTGTAGGGTTCATTTACCCATGAATAAATAGAAGAATGAATGAATGAATCAAGGAGACAATGAAGAAAGGACAGCTCCAAAGGCAAACTTATCCTGAAACTCAATCTCTCTACCCACCCACAATCAAATAAGGAAACGATATGTATGTCTTTAGCTGCTTTGGTCCATTGTACCCACTTGAACCTTTAAAATAGATTCTATTTGGAGCCTCTCCTCTGTGTCCAGCGATAAATAAATTGTAAAAGTTTACTGCAAGAACTATGCTGGATCCAGAGACGACGGAGGTGGAGGGCATAGGGGTAAAAATATGCTGCCAATTATCTTCGAAAGCACCTTGTTTTAGCCGCAAAGCGAAGGTGAAGGTGATGTTACTATTCATAGCACTAAGTGCTGAGATAACAGCAGTAGCAAAGCTCTAATCCATTGTCATGATGTTCAAGTGGCGCGCTTCTACTGAGTTTAGAACCCTGTCCATCTAACAGTTCTTGCTCCAAAGGTTTCCCTCAAGTTAAGATAGTGCCCTTTTGAGAGATGTGCCAGTCCTGCTCCTTAAAAATCTAAAATGGCTTTGTCGGAAAACAAAAACGGATCGCAACGAAAGTGTTCCAAACTTTATGAATGAATCCACCGGCGTCTTAGCACCCATGTAACTGAGCAACAAGTAACTTGCGTAATTGTGGTGAAGCATGGCCCAGTAATTAACGGGTAATCGAATCTCCAAGGCGACTTTCTCCAGTCTGCAAAAGCTTTGTTGCAAAGATTTGGCTACTATTCTGATTTAGAACGAAACCTCATTGATTAAATCATGTCTGCTGAACTTGTGTTTCCAAGACTTTGGTCACTCACTCTCTCTCTCTCTCTCTCTCTCTCTCTCTCTCTCTCTCTCTCTCTCTCTCTCTCTCTCTCTCTCTCTCTCTCTCTCTCTCTCTCTCTCTCTCTCTCTCTCTCTCTCTCTCTCTCTCTCTCTATTTTGGGATATCTAATTTGATAATATTACATCCAGGCATTATTGTAACATTTATGTAACAAAGTCGAAACGTGGGAATAACTGGCCAAGATGGCAGGACATGAATAACTTAATTCAAGTTACTTCGATATTCCCTGTTTCTTGTTTGGTGTCTGGTTGAATAATTGATTGGGTTAAAGGTTAGATGAAACCAAGGAAGCAAACATAAGGAAACTGTGGCTATTTCAAGCTCCCAAATCCAATAGACCGGGGAATTCTATAAGAAAGATTACATCAAGTGTGGTATCCCTCAGGGCTCGTGTTTGGGGCCGCTGCTCAAAATATAAATGATTTCGATGACTGTTTTATCATTGTGTATGCGAATGACACCACTGCATGCTGCCCAAAAGTAGGTAGCAGAGAACCAACAAAATGAGTCAGAACGCTGGCAAATACGAGAACATGATCAGTCATTATTTGCAACGCATCTCAAGCAAGCTCATTGGCACACAGGTGGCGGAGAATGACTCAGTAATACTTACAAATACAAATGTGATAAAATTCAACCTTACGTGCCTGTTAATTGTGTCACATTCCTCATGAATCTTCTATCAGTTCCACAGACTGCCATCTGTATTCGTTTGGCCAACGATAGTGTTATGTAGTTGCAGTTGTATGAGCTTTCCCATACAACTGCAACAACATAACACTGTCGTAGGCCTAACGAATGCAAATAGCCACCAGTGGCACAGAAAGAGGATTCAAGAGCAGTGTGACGCAATTAACTGGCACGTAAGATCAAATTTTATCACATTTGTAAGTATTATTGAATAATTGAGTAACACATTCGTACTCACAGAGAAAACAACCCTAATCCCTGATCATTCATTATTTGCTGTACCCATCCCAAGTCAGCTCAGTGGAAGCAGACATCTAAGATATACATGAAATCATTCCGAGAAGTAAGACTTTCAACAACGGTTAAAAGACAGCGAAAGTCCTATCAATGTTCTGTAGCCTTTTCTTTCTTCCCAGTTAATTTCCCTCAAGAAATATAGGTCGATCCCAACACACTCCCTCCGTTGTATGGGTTAACAAGAGTGACAAAACTAACGCCATCTGCCACGTAACTTTCATTCGTACAAACAGAGAAAGGCACCTTATACACGAAAGAAGAAAGGAACGCACTTCATCCGACCTTAAAGAGTCATTATCAACCAGGCTCCTTTGCGGGCGCTAAAATGCTCGGAAAATCAAATTTGGCGAACCAGAAACCATGGATCAACGCTAGCCTCACTCCGAAAGGACCCTCATGTTACGCTCATCTCATTGAGTTGAAATATTATTGTTGTTGTTGTTGCTGTGAGGGCCTTTTTCCCTGAAGCTCTAAAAACGGCAAAGAGAGTTCATCGGTGACGAGTTTCTGTCGACCCGTCGTCTGCTGGTCAGAATGTGGCTTAGAACAAGGCGGTTTTTGCGATAATGGCAAGAATGATCCTTTACCGAAGTACTCATACCTTTTTTTTGGTACAGTAGTTCTATAAAACTGATTTTGGGGGCATTTTAGACCAGGTGGTCGTGAGAAAAACGGAGAAGGTGATTTAGGCCCGAAAGCTAAATTCTAAAGAAGAATACGAATCGAACGATAACTTGATACAGTTCGAATGTACACAATAGTGATAGAAGCTCAAACTTCACTTGATCGAACCTTTAGTAGAACAACTAAAAGGTTTCAGTACGGAGCTAATCCGTCTTTGCAAGCTTAGGGAAATGAATCGTAGTTGTAGCGTGATTAGTTCAAGCAAAAAGCGAAACTTCAACATGTAATCGAGTCTAGATCCACACTGCAGAAGTTAAGCTGATATGATGAAAGTTTTTCTTTAGTTGAAAAGCTCTGTCAGTTGCTCATTGATATGCTTTAACAGGGATTTTACATTGCTTCTTTCGTTCTCTTATGAAAACTTTTCTTCTCATAGTTCAATTTGATACCCTTTGGGCAAAAGGAGGGCACGTAATATGTCTGCTAAACCTTAGATCTTTGACATATTAAGCAGGAACAGCATTGAAATTGTGTCTCTTGAGATTTCATTCTCCTTTGCAAATAAAAGTAATCAGTTCAAAGAAAACAATTTCATTTTCTTACAGACAAATTATGGAGTATGTTCCTAGCTTTTGCGATCAAAACAATCCGATTCTGTGACCACAGACAAACTATCTTTAACAAGATTTACTTCTTAAACCAACTTTCATTCAACGAAGAAAATCAGAAAAATAAATGTATGTTAAAGTTGAAAGATTTAGAAAGAGAACTTTTAAGATGACGGAAATGAGGACTCGAACAACAGACCAGCCTCGTTCTGGTTTTGGTATCCTTGTATTGAAACAGATGTCGTCAGATTTATCAAAACATTTTTAAGACAATAGAAATTAGGATCCAAATGACAGAGCCAGCCTCGTTCTAGCTTAAGCGTCCTTGTATTGATAAAGATGTCGTTAGATTTAGAAAAAGAACTATTGAGAGAACCAGCCTCATTCTGGCTTTAGCGTCCCGTCCTATATTGAAACAGTGTTAATTCCTGTATGAAGAAGACAAAGTTGGGATGATGTCCACATTGGTGATTGGCTAATTCCACTAGCTTGTTTGTGATTGGTTGAGTTCGTACCACAGTTGGGATTATATGGTTATTTACAGACGCTTGCAACAAAGGTATCAGCCAGAGCAGAAAACTAAGCCTACTAATTCGCAAAAATCGCAAATCCATAACGAAAGAAAAAGGCCCCTTGGAAATTTTACAGTCTTAAGAATCGATGTCACAATTTCTGCACCGCCAGCCATAATTTTTTGTACCCTCTACTCATGTTGACTTGGTCCAGTGCACTCAGAGGTGGGAAAGATATTTTTCAGAAAGGCAAATCGCTTTGTTTCTCTAAAAACTCAGAAGTATAAATCGTTTGCTTCACAAAAGTCACCCCCACCGTCGTATAACCAAAGAGATGCACCCCCCCCCCCCACGCGCACCACACACGGAATCATTTGTCCTCACAAAAATTGCAGCGTCATCGCTTCTTTCACAACAATTGCGCATGTTTCCACTGGTACAAACATGAAAATACATATGTCCTCGGCCAAAATCTAAAATTACACTCTCAGAAAATTGTTGTACCTTAATGACAATCAATTGCATAGTCCAGTGTAGCCAATATTTTGCTTCGAAGCCTAGCAAATTTCTTAGAAACATAAAAACAATGCTTCACGTAAACTGATGCTGGACAGAAAACCATATGATCGTAACAGTTAGAGGCTTTCTTGCATCAGACTAAGTGAATTCTAATTTCTGGTAAATATTGGTATTTTCGACCTGGTGAGCAAACCTTTTAGGCATCTTTCCTTCAAGACATAGGCATATGTTTGGATGCATACCGGGTGGGTAAAGAAGCACAAATTATTTAACAAAGCGCAAGATGACTAACAATTCACCAATATTACAGTGGTTTATGCCATTTTATGGCGAAAAAGTCAAACCTTTGTGTTAACATTTATTTCTCTACCGTAGCACATTTCAAACTTGAGTTGTCAGCGATTTTGTTACGGAGCTGGAAAGCAATGCTGTTTCGTTATGGATAATGGGAAAAATAATTCAAATGTGTCCCTCGCATTTTCATGTTCTATCCTATCTTTTCAGAAGATTCTGATGTAAACCTCATCAAATTAAAGCTGATTTACTCGTAGCTTTTTCACCAAAAGCACATTCCAAGCAAAACTGCCAATAGCTCCAGAAGGATATGCTCGATTTCAATGAAACAAACTTCCAAATCTAAAATAGCTTTTTAGTTATAAAATGAACTTCGATACGATGAGCTAGGAGGAACTTCGTTGACTACACGTCCTGGCAAATGCCCACACCCACCATCGTTCAACTGGCACATTGATGAGTATGAAGAAAGTAGCGAACATTTAGTTTGCATGTGTTCTCAGAGCTAACGATATCTTTTGAAACTATCTGAACTATTTGGATTACTCGTTAATATTGGTACTTTAGGGTGGCCCACATTGAAAAGTTCCTTTCCTCCAGTTTGTAAATTTGAGAAAGCGTGAAAGTTCCCGCAGCTTATTCAGAAAATGCATGATGTAAAACATTGTAGAAGAAGCAAGAAACTGACAACGTTTGCTCTCTCTACGAATACCGTAACGCTTTTTAAAGCCCCCCTTTCTAACAAGCCCCCTCTCTATCAAGCCCCCCCCACTTACGCAAAGTTCTAGAATTTACCAAATATTTCCATATACTTAGCGACACAACCTTGCAAGTTAACTTTGGCATGGTTTGGGATAAAAACTGTGTTGAATTTATGTATTTGAGCCGTAAAATTGTATGTTGATTCTGCAAAATACGGGATAAAAGAACTGAAAAGCTACCAAATGTATCCTTGTCACTTGATTTTTTGAATAAGCTCCCCCCTCTCTCTAATAAGCCCCCTCTCTGTTAAGCCCCCCTCTGGAAGGTCTGAAATTAAATAAGCCCCCCAGGGGCTTAATGGAGCTTTTATGGTATCACAAACATGACTAGAGAAACAGACAAACAAAGGGATCTGCCTTGTAAATCTTTATGTGTCATAAAAAGAAAGTATGAAAACATGCAGCTGCTGATTGCCAACACGGCAGCGTCAAGAAAGTGCAAGCGGAGCATTGAAGCAATAATCGCTTTCGAAAAGTCGGCAAACTTTCTAATCTAGTAGAGTCTGGCGTCACTTAGAAGCAAAAGAGGAATCTACGATCTCCAAGAAACATTTCCACGTAAGATAGTATACGTAAAACTAACATGAAATGATACGTAAAACTGACAAGAACAAGAAAGATTGAACAAAGTCATTTACGGATATCAACAAACAAGCCAAGAACTTCTAAATGCAACACATTTCTCTCACAAAAACAAACAACGCTGTCCCACACATAGTTCCTTATATGAAAACTTACGTAAAACGATGATACGGTAAACATCTGCGTATAAGAACCAAGTGGATAAACAGATAAAGAATATCCATGTTGAAACTGTAAAATTGGACCTCCATTTTATGAGATCCAATCCTTGTATTCATTATTGTGCAGGATCACAAGCTGACTTGCGAAATCATGAGTCCTTGTCCGCAGGTGTTTACCGTATTTATACAAATCCTTTGATACAATACCAACAAGAAAATCACTAGGCTACTGACCCTCTCAAAGTAGAGCGTCTTCACCTACATTCACATTCACAAGCCTATCAAAAACCAATCTGAAACCAGTTCAGCAAATGTCTACATGATAAAATTTCCTTCGGAGCTGGCAACAAACTAGCTCTGGTAAGAATGTGACTTCAATTAGGGCAACGAACTGACACAAAATTTGAATTAACTTATGCGCGATTACCCCTTAAAATACTTACCTTAACTTGTATATGTCGACGAGCAAACTTTCAATATTGAAATCCTACAGAAAAATGAAACAGTTTTTCGCTGCAATGCCGCAAACACTAGAACTTCATGTACTGCCTCTCTGTCTCCCTCGGTAAATTTGTGACAACTAACTAATATGTGCAACGGCCGATTCCAAACTCCCGAAACCAAATTGGCTCTGTCCATTAAAACACCAAACGAAGTGACGCTAGCTTCAAATGCGATTCCTTGAATGGAAATAATACGGCATTCGGACGGTTGAAGTTTGAACAAGCAAACAATCCCCTTAAGCTCATTAATTTCAGTCAATCCCTCTGGAGTACAAAAGGCTCATTCGCTCATCTATACGTGTCTTTTGTCCAATGCTACATACATATGTATTATGGCTCTGCACCCGGGGGATAAGCGTACAATGTTGGAGGCATGATGTATTCGCGCTTTGCATTAGAAGGGCTAATCACAAACAGTAAGGTTCCTAACTTGGCTAGACGTGTCTAAATGTAAAATTAAATCGATGGAGATGAGTTGTTTGTTTTTCGGCCTCAAACAGTTGGAATGGGAACATTGGGTTTCAGGGGGAGTCGAAAAGGGTGGAGAATGGTGGACATGTCGACGTCAACGTTTATCATCAAGAATAAACGCGCGAAAATGGTTGGATACGGAAGGGGGCAATCAAGACTTGAAATTAACCAATCAAATGAAAGAAAATAAATCAAAATAATTCCAGATAAAACAAAAAGAAACGCACTGTTTCTAGAAAATTTCTATCAGGACAAAGCTATCCCAGAAAATTGAAACCATCTTCGAAAATATTGACACCAAGACTAATGAATTCTTGCAGCAGCTTTGAAAACTTGACGTAAGGAGAGAGAAGATATGTCCGAGCGTGGGGAAAAGGAAGAAAGAAAAAGGACTGATGGATCTGTCAGTTGAAAGAGTGATCGTTTTATCGCGTGATGAAAGGTTGATTGGTCAATAAAATGATCATTGGTCGCCTGATTATTTGGTTAGCTGGATGTAAGCTGCTTGATCGATTCATCAGTAGATTGACTGATTGTTTGATCATTGATTAGTTCGTCACCAGATTAAAGGGGCTGGATCACGCAATCTTTAACAAACTTGTTATCTCTATATATTGTTGCTCATACGTGGCCATTGTGTTCTGAACAGATTTCGGTGGACATGGTGAATCCACAATAAAGTTACTCCTAAATATCCAACAGTATCTCCGCAATCGTACGTAATATCAGTGTTTCGTTTGTTTCTCAACGAAATTCAAGAGTCCATCTTCAAGATAACACCTTTATTTTGAGAAAAGCAGTGGAAAATCTCTGTGACTGACCTATCAAAATACTGCAAAATCGCCTTTTCGAAAGAAGTTTGTTTACATTACATGACCCAGCTCCTTTAATTGATGGATTGATCAAATGCTTGATAGATAGATTGACTGACTCATTGATTGCTTCATTGATTGACTATGATAGCTCCGTGGCAGCCATTTACGAGATTTGTGTCTGCCATTTACCAGAACAAACTGCTTCCCCCAGTCTCCTTTTAACTGTCGAAAAGGTCCCAACGAGCTGACTTCCCACTGGAAGCACACTCACTACATGGTCCCAGTTGTCGCCAAAACAACAACAGCAACAACGACAATAACAAAAACAACGGAACTTTTTACATTTAGAATTTAATTGAATTATTTGCTCGAACTTTGAACGGTTTGATTAATTCTTTATCAAAGCAGAAGCCATTGTTTTTCAAAATATCTTGCTTAGTCTCACATAAAGACTTTTAAGCAGTTTCTCGTTTGATTGTGCCATCTCTATAAAGAAAACACATACTGCAGGAGGAATAAATAAGCTATGAAATGTGAAGAAAGGGCTTTCACTGTCCGGGGATTTACCGGGTGACCCAGAAAAACTTTATGAGCTAGATCTCACAGTTTCTTGAACGCAAAAGGTGTGAACACAAACAAGGTATCAGCATGTAGCTGAAAGCATGCAGCTATCTTTTGTGATGTGGCTTGGTCGGTTTAAGGTATGCCTACCATCCGAAGAAACAGTTCCAAAAATATGGAAATTCATTCATTCCTCGGAATTTTCCCTCGTTTCCTTGTTGATGTTTCGGAATATGTGAAAACCTGGATTCCAAATTTGCTTTGTAGCATGAAATTTGAATGAGGAACAGAGGTCAACCATTTTGCAAACAAAAAAAGTCCCCATACTACTTTAAATCCATCATTTCGTTGAGTTTTCACAAAATGTTGGCTTGAAAATGGTGTCGATGATTTGACTCAAAATGAGGAGTCTAGTATTCGAAATTTTCTTTTGAATCTTGTTTTTCGGATGGTAGTCATTGCTTAAAACGACCATGCAACATCTCAAAAGATAGCTAAAGGGTCAAACGTAGTATTTTGGTCGCGCCGAATACAACTATTTGATTCGGCGCGGCCAAAATGCGACGTATGACCCGGGCCTAAGCCTTTCAACTTAACTATGATACAAAGCACTTGAAAATAACGTTTGATTTCAGGGAGTTAGTTACAGTCTAGCTCGTGAAATATTTTGGGGTCACCCGGTAAGTATACCAATACAGCCTGTTACGCATATCCTAAAATTCACAGCAGTATTAAAGAACACACAAGTTGAAGCGGTTGAAATTACCAAAGATTTCTTCATCAGCAGTGCACAAAATGACAAGAGATTTATTCTAGCATTAGATTCAAGTCCCGAAGGATTAAGAGCATTGCAATAAAATGTCACAAGAGATAATGTTCCATTTTGTGGAACGGATGTTAAGAGCCAAGCAGAGACAAGCTAAGATCCAAAATAATCTCAGAAATGTTCTTCTGTTGTTTGGTTTAAAATGAAGGAGTCCAATTCATTTCGTAATTAATATGGTGTGCTCGTTTGGATTAAGCTGAAATATTACAAGATCTTTGGCTAATCAACGGGTGATCAAAACAGTGAGCGCAGGGCCCATACCAGCCACAACGGCATAGGGGGGGGGGGGGAACCAAGTTTTTCGACAATAAAACCATGAGCAAAAACAGCAACAACAACAGTTGCAGGATCATACGTTGAATTTATGTGCTATATGACCGAGCTAACTCCCCAGAACCTAAAAATTAGACGCTACACGTTTTTTTATATGAAACGTGGATCAGGCCATAGTACTGAAAGTTTCTTAATTTAACATGAAATTTTGTCCATTTTAGTACTAAAAGTTTCTTAATTGGTTTCTTATTTTTCAATGTAGAATTATCGATGTCGTCGCTAACACTGCAGCAGATATGTTTCTTGACATTTAGAATATCATACAGGAATAAAAACAGTGTTCTGTTAAGCTGAAACACAAATGGTTAGATAATATTGCCCAGTGATAAAGGTCCAACGATCTATTTGCTATAAAATTCATGCTTTTAACTTTTAAAAGTTTCTTAGCACTTCTCAGACATAGTACTAGAGTTTCTTAAAATTTTGGCCATCTTAGTACTAGTTTCTTATAAACCAGTTTCTTATAAAAAAACGTGTAATGAATTCTTGCTTTTATGAATTATTTCTCCTCATAATCCTCAAAAAGTAAACATTAAAGCACAAAAAATCCGACAAGGGAGTGATATTTTCGACTCCGCCCCTAGGTCCCATCGGATTCCCTAAACAGTCTAAGAGTTAGAATAAATCTTGTGGCACAGTAAAGATAGATGAAAATGTGGTGCATTCCTATTCGTATTTGAAAACTCTGACTTAAATTTGTCAGTTCAATTCCTTGGTATACCGGGTGAGCCAGAAAAAAGTTTCAATTTTCGAAAATTCATAGCATGAAGAGTACATCACGGATTTGAATGATTCAAGTTCTATTTAAAAGCAGAAAGATCGAAATATTTCTATCATTTTTCTCACTGTCATACCAGCACCAGAACTATCGGTAAATTCAACTTTAAACATTGATTAAATCGTAAGGACTCTCCTCACACAGAACTATATGTGATGGGCGTTTCAATTTTTAACATGAATTTTCAAACAGATATAAAAGATTTTCAATCCCATGGCAATAAATGCGTAGAGTGTATCTCTCATCCATGAGAAATTGCATTTCCTTTATTGCTCGATTTCGTCGTTCATGAACTGCCAAAGTAACCTTAAAAAGTTGTTTTGATCTCAAAATTAAAAGAATACTAAAAAACATGGCCTAAGGCGATTCATAACTTTATCCAAATAAGCCTCAATAAAGATTTTATTCGACTTTCATTTACTTATTCCTCATAGGATTAGATCTGGCTTGAAGTAAAGTGATTTTGAGGTCATTTACTTATCCCAATCATATGGTTAAGGTTCTTCAGTTTCCAAAATAATTAAAATGTTCCCAGTTATTCCTTGTTATCCAACTTAAATTCTCTTACCACATTCGAGAACAGACTAAAATTCCAAATCAAAATGAACTAGAATTGATATCTGCTTTGTCCAGAAATTAATTTCGATTGGGCCTAAGGGCCTTATGTAAAATCAAGTCGCGAGAACAAATTCAAGCTTTATTGAATACATTGAAAATTTAATAACATGGAAGAAGTACTATCATGTAGCTTGTTGCACAAACAGGCGTTGAATGGTATCAAAACGGTGGCGACTGCGTGTAAACCAATAGGAGTTCAATTTTTTCAGGAGCCAATCAGCTGCCTAACAACATTCCTTTAAATCTGGCGGCAACTATTTTTCATCCACTTTTACACAAATTCTGGTAACACTAGATATCACAATTTGAAAGTTTTTCCGTGTCAAAAACCAAATGCTACACACAAATCAAAAGAGTATTCATACTTTCCCAAGAGCTTAAATCTGTTTGCGAAGAAAAGTTTTAAAGCTTGATAAACAGGCATGGAAAGCGCTGTAAACAAGTCTTATTTTGTCTGTGATTATTTTTAGAAATCATTATCTTAGCAACATTGTTTCTTCCTTGTTTTCGTTGTTTGCCATGGACCACATGGTCACATGCTACTGAGAATATACCTATAGTGTTACAGTGGCGCAACGACGAAATCATCCTTCCTGCGTATGACAATCTTGACCATAAATATTTTCTAGATTTTAGGCCATGTAAATCTCCTTTCGCATCTTTGTTTGCTAAAAACATCAGATGAATCTTTCTGAGTCACATGAGGCTCATAGTAATGTAAGCTAAGACTAAATCTAAAACATTCTAAACAGTTGCTTCCGCCAAAGACAACGCTTATAAACAAGATACACAAATTTGCCGGGTGTATCAGAAAAAACGTACCAACTTTGCAAAAGCCTAGAAAGGAAAAGTTTCGACAAATAGGTCTGGAATTTACATGGCCATTGTCGAGGAGACCTAACTTAAATTCTCATTTACTGCATTGCTGTCATTAATTTCTTGAACAGGAAGACATCTTCGCTTAAGGCGATAAATAACTGAAGAGATTCTTCAACCGAAACTTACAATGGTAAATGCATTTTAAAGAGCAGCGAAACTGACACAACAGATACATTGAGCCAACAATGCCGACATGTACTCAGGGGAGGATCTCTTAACACTGAAAGGACAATAAAGAATTCCCAGTAGTATTATCATGAAAGACTTTTGTGCATTTGCAAGACCGATTTCTTTGACAATTGATTTTCTCATACCACCATTATATGCTTTTGTAAATTTATACTGTATCGTAAAAGCAGCCTAGTTCATTTGTTTCCTTATGCTACAGCGCCCTAACAAACGTGCGTTCAGCCTACGCGTCCTGGTAATGTTGAATCCATTGCTAAGATGACTTCCTATTCTTGAAAGGATATAATTGACACAAAGAAGATGTTGAAACCAGAAGCATATTCAAATTTCAGGAGCTTCAAAATGTCAAACAAAGGTGCATTTTTAACCCTGCGGCTTTCTCCTCTTAGCAAGCCAGCATTATCTGGCGTAAGGATCGTGGCCCGACAATCTTTTTTCCTTAAATGTGAAACATTAATTCTGGCACCTTAGTACGGCTTATTTTCGTAAGATCATGCCTAGTCGTATGAAAAAGAGTCTGGTTTCCACTACAATGTAATTATTAGGCTGTCGTCATGGAGATTAAATTAGGATTCAAATCTCTGGCAATCAGTTTCAATCTGCAAAGGGGATTCAAGCAAAGCTTTGTGGATTTTAAGATGAAACAAAGTACTCAACGAAATGAGAATTGACGTCCAACAAATCGAAGACAAATTAGGAAATAATGAGGCTTGATCTAAGAACAAGCATTTTTCTACATATTTGGCTGATGTTAGATGATTTTGGCTGCAGTGCTCGACTGGTTATGAAGATCTTGTCTCGAAAATGCTTCGTGTAATGAGCAAAGCTCTAATCTAAAAAAAAACTAGCTATAAAACAAGCTTTTGACAGGACCTGGGTGGTACATTCAATACTATATGCTGTACAGTTGTCGGATTCGATGCATCATCCCAGTTATCGACACAACAACAAAATTTTTTGACACATTTTTCATCTTTAAATTGAACTGAATTATAGCCATAACTACACCTATGTAATCAGTCTATCAAGGGGCTTCATCAATCACATCTTTGAGTTCTCACGTATCAAAGGCTTTTGTAAAGGAAGGATATCGTTTCGATCTATAACCTCCAACGATATACCGGGTGAGTCAAAAAAAGTTTAGGCGTTTGGAGGGCTGTGGAATAAAATGTATGTGACCGATATTCAAAACTGAAATGTTCATCTATCAGTCAAAGGTCAACTTAGATGAGAAAATTTTGTTTGGTAGTATCCCTCATCTTACAGACCCAGAAATTAGGAAAATGCTGGTAAAGGGCATGTTTGGGAACAAACATTCCACATTCCATCTGGTCCATGATTTACCTTCTATTGAGATTGGAATTCAGCATTTCAAACTGGCAATGTAAATTTCAACGCCACATAAATCGTGACCAGAATGGAATGTGGAATTCTCGACTCCCGTACAAACCACTTACAAGCATTTTGATTGTTGTTGGGTCATAAAGATGTTTGATTTTACCAAACAAAATTTTCTCTTCTAAGTTAGCCTTTGACTGATAGCCTAACATTTTAGTTTTGAATATCGGTCACATACTTTGTATGCCACAGCCCTCCAAACACCTAAACTTTCTTTTGACTCACCCGGTAGAATAAATTTGGGAAATTGGAAGGTCAACATAGATGCAAAATAACTTCGGTACGTAAGAGTCTTATTTTGCCCTGACAGGAAGTCAGCAGCTCATTAAACCACACTTTGACATTTTCATAGTAAAATGTATAATATTGGTATGAAATGGACCAAAGTTGGACTTTGTAATCAAAAACGTGCTTACCCTATTGTCTTCTTCCCTCTTACTTGCTGCTAACCACTTTATCGTGTTTTTATGAAAAAACGGTAACGATGTTTGGTCAAAATTTGAAGAATTTTTAACTAATTTACAGCTGTTACGAACGTTAGTATGGAAACAGAAGTTCATAACTCGCGACAGCAGTTGGTAAGTTTGTTCTTCAGCATTAACCACGCACACCTCAGATTTGCCCTTTGTATCTTGAGGGAATCTTGAGGCATTAACTGCTAGATTTGATTCCTGAATACCATATTCAGGTATCAAGCAAATAAAATGATCCGGAGTGCGGCTAAATCTAATTTAGGCCAATCCATTTTCCGCATTTTAACCGCAAAACATTAGGTCATATCAAACGAAAGCTACACTATACTTCAAAGTGAAAATTCTGTTAGGCAATGAATCCTCCTGAAATAACTCCCCTTCCTGCAGATTTACAAAGCACAGAAATAAATGGACAGTGGCATAGTTAGCGACTTTAACACAGTAGGCCACCTCTGTGTCAAAGAAGAGAGTCATTCTTGAACTGTTCAGTTTCTAAAACAAGTTTCTTTCTATCACTCCCGGATACCCCGTATCCTCCTAGGCTACTAATTCATTGTTTATAAGATGATGCGATTAATAAAAAATCAATCGATCTTGCGATATCGTGGATGGCATTATTTTCCACAATGATATCTTGCGGAGATTTTAGTGTGTTGCAGAATGTGTATGATAAAATCAATTACTCTATCTTTAGCATTGGTAGACGCCGATAATTTGATTTCGCAACTGTGAGTTTTGTCCTTTTAGTAAAACATGTCTGATTGGGCTAGAGACACTTTATCTCGTGAGCTGCAGTTTACATTCAGTAAGTCAAAGGCAAGCTCTGAAATCGAAGGCCCTAGGCGTTTACTGTCAATTGAAAGTGACAGGGGAAAGCCTAAATGCAAAGACAAGAATGTATAAAAATATCAGGTTTGCTAAAAAAGTGAGTAGATTTTCAAGCGCAGGGACTTTTTTGCTGAAAGTGCAAATTTCCTCTCAACTTCAAACTAGAGCTGAAAAGATGAAAACCATTATTGGTATAGTCGAAAATTCACACAAATATCATTCTGTTGCAAATAGCATATGGTATTTTGTCAAGCATTTCTTGCCTCTTCTCTGCAAGATTCTGCATTCAAATGACCTACTTGAGCGTCCTGACGTCATAATATTGCCTCTCAATCGTGGCTCAGCCTCTTTGTGGTGCAATTGTAGAAAATGGCACAGCATTTTCGCCAGATAGATCTGACATAATTCAATTAGATTTATTTCATTGTCAAATATCAAGCAATTCTACCACAATGCTTCATCTCAAAATTCTTCAAAACAGGCCTAAATCCTTGATCATATCTGGTCGCAGTCCAGCTTCATGAAAATAGAAAACAGATGATAAAGATTGAGTCGCAGTCCCAAGTGAATATGATAATCAAACAGCCTCTTTATTTACGTAGAAAACACGTTCGAGACTCAACAGACCTTCAAAATTCGTTCACCATCTTTATCTGAAGCTTGTCACTGAGCATAGGTTCCAAATCTTTAAATCAGGGATAAAGGTGGGTGTAAAATTGTATGACATATTTCTTCTAACTGAATGGCTTAAAAGAAACTTTAGCTACCTATCCATAATCCTACCGTTGGAATTTCCATAAATTTTGAATATTTTTTGAAATTACAACGCTACAAAAATTTTAGCTGATTTGAGGTTGTGACGTCATCAAATTTCTATATCATGAACCACAAAAGTGACAAACTTTCGCTTGGTTCCATATTGTAGAAATCCATAAACTATGGTTTTCTCGGAGATTATTCCATGTTGCGCCAAACTGTTTAGAGGTTGCGACAATTTGAAGTTTTTTTGAAAATTTTTCTTGAATTTTCGAAAAAGAAGAAAAATCCTCTAAATCTGAAGGTACTGAAGATTTCAGAAAATTGCAATGGCAGAACTATAGCAAAGTAGCTAAAGTTGCTTTGAAGCCATTTAGATCAAAGAATTAGGTCATTGAATTTTACATCCACCTGTTTAAAGATTTGGAACCTATGCTTTGTCACTGCAAATCTTTTATCCTTAAACGTTCCTTCCTTACCACAAAACCACGCCATGACGATTCGTAACAAAGCTAAGTCAAAAATTTTTAATTGGAATAGGACATAAATATCTATCTACCTTGACTCTGCAGTTGTCGGAATACAAGAAGAGGCCTGGTAACTAACTTTTTCCCGCCAAAAAGTTCACGTCAGCAAGCAGCCTCATCAATACCAAATCGAACTGCTGACCATATATCTCCAATCAAGGAACACTGACTGTTCTTTACGAAGCTCGAAGAGAACTGAATAAACCTTCTAGCATCAAATATGAATAATTGATTTCTCAATATCAAGGCCTTATAGTCGATGGCGTAGTACTTGATCTCTAATTTCCAATCCTTAAATCCCTGGCCTCCTTCCTAATCAATTTGTTAGCACAAGCCCTCGCACGAACAGTGTCATTCAGCCTACGGAGTAATTAATTTCTAGGTCACTCTTAAACGCCGCTGACGGTTAAATTAACTCACCAAAAAAGTTCCTTTGTCTTCGAGTATCACTCAGATTTACTTAACCCAGAAGTCCAAGACGTGTAATCTCAGTTTCAAGTAAAGGTTAGGCCAATGTTAGGCCATAAATTAGTTACTGAATTCATAAAATAATGACTGCTATGGACAGCGATTATAGAGTTTGCTTTCAAGAAAGATTTATTAAAATGTCTCATATTTTATTGAAGAAAATTCCACTTTGTCGTTGGTAAATTGAAACGAAAGCTTTATTGAAGAACTTCTGGTCTATTGGTTCCGTCAATCAGTCCGTTTTCCTCTATTTAGGTCCCTCTGTAAATAATCTATTTGGTGTGATTCGTTAAGTGTTTCATTGCTTCATTCATTCATTCATTCATTCATTCATTCATTCATTCATTCATTCATCAATCATTCATTCGTTTGCCAGTTCGTTCCTTAATTCTTTCATTAATTCATTGTACGGTTTATTCGTTCATTCAATCATTCATTTGTGCGTTCATTCATTCATTCATTCATTTGTTCGTTGATTCATTCATTCATTGGTTCGCTCATTCATTCATTCATTCATTCATTCATTTGTTTGTTCATTCATTCATTCATTCGTTCCTTCATTCATTAGTTCTTTCATTCATTCATTCATTCATTGGTTCTTTCATTCATTCATTCATTCATTTGTTCGTTCATTCATTCATTCATTTGTTCGTTCATTCATTCATTCATTTGTTCGTTCATTCATTCATTCATTTGTTTGTTCATTCATTCATTCGTTACTTTGATCATTTATTTATCATACATTTACTAATTATTCATTTCTTTATCTTCTTTTAATTCGTTCTTGAAAGTAGATCAAAGGAATGAAAAGTAGCAAAACTTGGTGGACCGGGCCAATCCAAATATTACCTATTGTATTTGATGTTTTCGATCGACGAAAGCAATAAGAAGATACTGCAAGACCCAATTTCATTTTTTATTTCATTTCATTTTAATTTTTTTAATCACGGTGTCCCCATCAGCCAAGACTGGCTGCTTTTCAGGGGGCCCAAGATCAGCATTAGTGAAGGTGAAAATGTCAACGACACAGTTATCTGTGATCGAAGAGCTTGGTAAATAGTTCACATCAACACATCATCTGAAATTTTCTGACCTTGCAAATAAGTCTCTCCCCAGCAAGGCCTTCGGTTACGGAACACTTCTTGCTGCTTTGCGACTCTTATAAAGAACACAGATGTAATCTTCTCGCTGATGTTAATGCTGTACTACAAAATAGTGGGCATTCTGTCTGGAGCAACAGCTTTTTGCAACTTCTTTTGTACGGTGATCAGAGTCTGTCTTATGAGGCAAACAGATCAATTCTAACTTTGACTATTACGTATATCCTCAAGACAGAACGTCTTGATTAAAGAATCTTTATATCATCCCAAGAAATTGTCCCGTTTCCTTCCAATTCCTTCCATTCTCTCCTTCTCGCGGTTACGTGTAGTGCTGTGTTCGTGTTTCCTGTTTTATGTTACCATGAGGTAGTCATTGTTTTTTGCCCCAAATGGTATTGTATTAGTAGTAGGGTATAGTATTTTGTAAGTAGTGTAGTTGTAATATGTATTGTAATTTTTTAGATTGAATGTAAAAAAAAAGGCCTTCGGTTATCTCAAGAATCTAGAAAATTTTTCTTCCTCTTTGACTTCAAGATTCTCTGCTGGAACCCTCATGCGTTTAATTCTTGTTTCTATTCCAAACTTTACTTTTCCATGTTGCTTTCCCGTAACTTCAATCTCTTTAAACAGCCAGCAAAAAATTCCAAGGTCTAACCAATTTAAGATGCTGTTTGTATTTATAGAAAATGACTGATTCAAAACAAAATAAAAGCAAAGAAGTTAGATATTTGTAGATCTGTACCACCTGAAGCATATTTAAGTAAACACACTTGAATTTTACTGCAGGAGCGCGCCACACAGCTTTAGTAAGCACAGTCAAGCTGTTGCTCAGAATTGCATCATCTAATGTCTAGCATGCTTTGCAGTTCAAATTCTCAGTGCATCATGGGCCCCCTAGTGCAACAAAAGCAACAACGCATGCATTAGCATTCAAAATGGTTGCATGCTACAACGCGTGGCTTGTGTGACTCGTCGCAAAGCAAAACAAGTATCAAGAGAGTGATGAATCTTTGAAGGGAGTACAAAGACCAACAGCCTGTGCCACCATGTGTTTTCGTTTTTGTCAATTTCTTACAGTCAGTTATTCTGAACAAGTTGCTGACTTCCCCTAAAGCATGCTGGTCTTTGCACTCCCTGTAAGAGGCTATACCATCTTTCTCCGTACGAATACAAAATGTTTGCAAACCTGCCTTTAATGAATTTGGAGTTTGGACCCCTGGGGTAATTGACTACGGAAATGACAGGGGTGTATGGAAAACTGCTCCACATCCAGTACCCTGTCGCACGAAAAATGCTTCAAAAGTAAACAATGTCACATCAAGGTTTTACCACAAGTACGGACAATCAATTGTTCCAAGAGAGCTCTAAAAAATTCCTTTCTACATGATTCCCTGTCCCTGTTGCTTAATTTTCTTATGAATCATAATATGATACCCTGTCCCATAACTTTTGTCAGAAAAAGACACTTTGTCGCATAATTTTTACCAGAAAAGGACACCCTGTTTAGCGGCACATCCCGTCAGGCAAAAACGGGAGTAGGCGCTCCCCGGTGTTTGAACAAAAACAGAAAATTTGGAGAAAGGAGCACCAGATTTATGAAAACATTCACAACTGTTGCATGGAAATCGAAATGTCGTTGTCAGTCTCGCACAAAATTGTTAGGCCTACAGAAAAACATCGGTTTCTTCCATCACCCTTTCTCAGTGTCGGCAGCAGCCTGAGGAGTGTTTTCTGATGTAATGTAGCTTCATAGCATCGAACTGCAGAAATCTGGATCGCAACAACATTGACATGGAAAAAGCGGGTATACCAGGAAAAAATGACAAATTGGAGAGGTCCATCAATTTGCAGGAGGTTGTAAATTTAAATGTGGCAAATCAAAAGATTAGAATTAACGTTCAATGAAAAGTAGTTAGAACTGGTCATTATTGCAACCAAAAATGGAAATTAGGCCAAAACTCTACGCTGCCGAGTTCTTGACTACATAAACACCAGCATAGTATTTGTTGTCCGGAGAGGTTATGTTTGGATTAAACTTGGATTCGACTGGGCAATATTCATAGTTGACAAAATGGCAACAAACCATTAATGCGACATAAGTAGCCTGTCTCAACCGTTGCATAAGAGGAAAAAAATTGCTCTCTGTTAAAACATTGGCCTAAGTTAGCGCTGCTTTCTAACACAAAGAATTCCGAAACAACACTTAGTTATTCCTTGCTACCTCGAAAACAGCCTACCAGTCCACATGTTACTCACATTTGCACCCACAATGCCAAAGACTATTTACCTTATTACTTTAAAAACAAACAAATTATTGTCTGAAGGCATGCTCTAAGACAATTTACAACAACAAATACATCATCATCTCCCAAACTGGATCGGAAATTTAGGCATAATCTCTTTGCCTCGTTTTACAATACTTTGAAATGTCGAATCGAGGTACGAATGACGTCACGTCGCTTTGAACAATGCCACTTAATAAGATCTTGGGCCTGAATTACAAAATATTTTTAAGGCATGAAATTTCGATACAGATTTGGAATCGGCTTTGCATTGAAGAACGGCGACGAGAATCCATAACTGTGATTGGATTAGAAGTAATTTAGCTCAGTCCATTCATATAAGAGTTGGAAGATCAAGGAGGTTTGTTCTTAATGATGTCAAGTCAACGGACAAGTAAATCTTGTGGAGTAGTGAGGAGGATTTGAATTGTGCCCTAAAAGCTAGCACTATTTTTTCCTAACGATAATGGGTGCACCAGCAAGAGTACAGTGAGAATTAACACGTAGGAATCAGAAGTATATCGAACATAAGAAGATACCCCACGGGGGGGGGGCACTTAGCACATATGCATACGGGGTCAGTCCGAAAAATTTTGTGGCAACCGGATATATCAGTTCAGCTTCTCTGCAACCAAACATATCACCTAATTTTATACTTAGCCACCTGTAAACGAACAGAAAAATCCTGAAGGGATGCAAATTGAGGCCAGGATTGCCTCTACAGAAGCCAGAATTATCAGTTTGACCGTGTTTTATGCCCAGAAAATATCAAGGCCATGATTTCAATTTGGACCTAAAATATCACTTTTGACAATATGTTTTTCAGGGTTGCAAATTATGCATTATACCTCTCACATCTCTTAAATTGATGTTTTTGGGTGCTCCGAATTTTGTATACACTTCACACCTAATTTCATATACACCTCTCACGTCTATTAAATAGATGCTTTTCAGTGTTTTGAATTATGTTACTCCTCTCACATCTATCAAATAGATGCTCTTCGGTGTTTCAAACTGTATATTACAATTCTAACATCCATCTAATAGATGTTTTCCATGTTCCGAATTATGCATACATCTCTCACATCTATTAAATAGATGCTTTTCAGTGTTTTGAATTATGTTACTCCTCTCACATCTATCAAATAGATGCTCTTCGGTGTTTCAAACTGTATATTACAATTCTAACATCCATCTAATAGATGTTTTCCATGTTCCGAATCATGCATACATCTCTCACATCTATTAAATAGATGCTCTTCGGTGTTTCAAACTGTATATTACAATTCTAACATCCATCTAATAGATGTTTTCCATGTTCCGAATTATGCATACATCTCTCACATCTATTAAATAGATATTCTTCGGTATTGCAAATTATATACCAGGTGAGCTAGAAAAAAGTTCTCACTTTTAAAAATTCATAGAACCATGGGTACTGCACAGATTTGAATGATTCAAATTTCAGTTAAAAGTCGAAAGATCGAAAAATTTTTGTGATTTTTCCCGCTGTTTTACCAGCACTAGAAGTATCGGCAAATCTAACTTGATAAAAATTTCATGTTTGCAAAATGACTGAAAAAGGGCCCAAAACATCGATCAAATTGTGTGGACTCTCCTTACACAGTACAATACTCAATGGGAGTTTCACCTCTCTCAAGAGCTATAAAACATCAATTATCAAACAAATACAAAAGATTTTCAGTCCCATGGCAATAAATGCACAGTGGATATCTCGCATTTTCGCATAACATTCGCATTTTCGTCAGTGGTCTTTGTGAGGAGTCCATTTTGATTTGATCAATGTTTTAGGCCATTTTTCAGTCATTTTGCAACCATGAAATTTTTGTAATAGTGAATCTACCTATACTTCTAAGGCCCCGTCCACACGTATCCGGATATTTTTGAAAACGCATCTATTTTTATCCGTTTTGGGTTAGCGTCCACACGGAGACGGCGTTTTCGGTCACCAAAAACGAATCTTTTCGAAAACGCTCTCCAGAGTGGATCTTTTTGAAAACGCCGTTTTCATGTTCTCGTGTGGACGGGTGAAAACGGAGCTTTTCGAAAACGCTGACGCCAAGGCATCGATTTACGACGTATCAGAGCATGCGCACGGATCCTTGGGGACAACAAAAGGGCATTTTGATTGTCTGTTTTCTTTTGTCGAAGTTCGAACAGCGAAGTTTGAAGGTAGCAGCGTCTTCGTGTGGACGGGGATATTTTCGAAAACGCTCCTCGTGTGGACGCGAATCCTTTTGAAAACGGATAAAAAAAGATGCGTTTTCAAAAATATCCGGATACGTGTGGACGAGGCCTAAAGCTCTTGAGACAGCAAGAAAAATAAAAAAAATCTTCGATCTTTAGGCTTAAAACTAGATTTGAATCATTCCAATCAGTGATGTACTCTTGTTGCTATGAATTTTCAAAAGTGGGAACTTTTTTCTGGCTCACCCGGTATACATTTCTCACATTTACTAAATAGACCTTTTACAGTGTTGCAAATTGTGCATACACATCTCTATACATTAGATAGATGTTTCGGGGGTTCATCACCATCATCATCACCACCACCACCATCATCATCATCATCATCATCATCATCATCATCATCATCATCATCATCATCATCATCATCATCATCATCATCATCATCATCATCATTATCATCATCATCATCATCATCATCATCACCATCATCATCATCATCACCATCATCATCATCACCATCATCATCATCATGTTCGTGATATTGATGTCCGTGTCCTCTACCCCATCATTAGCGGGATACGTGTTGATGTATATCAGGTAAATCTGAGAGTATTTTTTAGGAGCACTCAGTATGATTGTTTGGATTATTTTGTGATTATATGATGATCATTTTTTGACTATTCTATGAGTGTCTGTGATTGATTATTGTGGGAGATTATCTCGTCATAATAATTTGTGATAATGTGATTATTTCAAGATTATTCGATTATTTTGTGATTACTTCGCGATTGCTTTGATTATTC